>JAULUF010000025.1:8965000-10165000 GCA_031834385.1 Semotilus atromaculatus | reverse complement strand
CTTCACGTCAGCCACGTCCAGCCAGAGCTTCACGTCAGCCACGTCCAGCCAGAGCTTCACGTCAGCCACGTCCAGCCAGAGCTTCACGTCAGCCACGTCCAGCCAGCCCAGCCAGAGACTGTTCACGTCCCGTCTGCCCAGCCAGAGACTGTTCACGTCCCGTCTGCCCAGCCAGAGACTGTTCACGTCCCGTCTGCCCAGCCAGAGACTGTTCACGTCCCGTCTGCCCAGCCAGAGACTGTTCACGTCCCGTCTGCCCAGCCAGAGACTGTTCACGTCTCGTCTGCCCAGCCAGAGACTGTTCACGTCCCGTCTGCCCAGCCAGAGACTGTTCACGTCCCGTCTGCCCAGCCAGAGACTGTTCACGTCCCGTCTGCCCAGCCAGAGACTGTTCACGTCCCGTCTGCCCAGCCAGAGACTGTTCACGTCCCGTCTGCCCAGCCAGAGACTGTTCCCGTCCCTGTCCCAGTGTCTGTTCCCGTTCCTGTCCTTCTCCCCAAGAAAATTTTGGGGGGGGGCTATACACCTCCGCCATGGCCACCCGAAGGGGTCTCTCCGCCATGGCCGCCCGAGGGGTCTGCACCGCCATGGCCGCCCGAGGGGTCTGCACCGCCATGGCCGCCCGAGGGGTCTGCACCGCCATGGCCACCCGAAGGGGTCTCTCCGCCATGGCCGCCCGAAGGGGTCTTACCGCCATGGCCACCCGAGGGGTCTGCACCGCCATGGCCGCCCGAGGGGTCTGCACCGCCATGGCCGCCCGAGGGGTCTGCACCGCCATGGCCGCCCGAGGGGTCTGCACCGCCATGGCCGCCCGAGGGGTCTGCACCGCCATGGCCGCCCGAGGGGTCTGCACCACCATGGCCGCCCGAGGGGTCTGCACCGCCATGGCCGCCCGAAGGGTCCTCTCCGCCATGGCCGCCCGAAAGGTTTGCACCGCCATGGCCACCCGAGGGGTCTGCACCGCCATGGCCACCCGAAGGGTCCTCTCCGCCATGGCCACCCGAACAGCCTGCTCCGCCCTGGACGCCCGAGGGTTCGTATGCTCCGCCGTGGTCACGCCCACGTCCTGCTCCGCCCTGGCCGCCTGGACTTCCTGATCCGCCCTGGAGGCTTCCTCTCCCTGTTTGGCCACGCCCTGGCCAGCATTCAGGGCCCCCACCCCCCCACCCATGTTGATGTTTCTCGGCGCGAGGTCGCGCCTTTTTTAAGGGGGGCGTTATGTCACAGTCATCGTCTGCACCATTCTGTCTTCGTCATCTTCACTACACTTCCCAGCATCCTCTTGTCTCCACACCTGAACTCACTCCCTCAATCATCCACCTGTTTATCGTTATCATCATCTGTGTCACCTGTCTTCACCTTGTTATGTTTGATTCTTGCATGTATTTAGTTTGCTTCTGTTCAGCCTGTCCTTGTCGGTCGTTATATATATTTGTTACGTTGTGTTTTGCTTATCGTCTTGCCGTTTACCTGCCTGTACCTGTTTAAAGGAGCATTGCGTAAGTTCTGAAATTTCTAACCGTTACTTAGAGAAACTGCAGCCAGTCTCATGCTCATTCTCGAACGCGTATGACGTCACATTTTTTTTTTTTTTTTTTGTGCAAATTCGGACCCAACTCCTCCACACACAATTTTCAAAGGGCCATATTTTAACGATCTAAGGGCACGCGCCATTTAGACCAGCACGAAAAATGGTCGGCGCACCCGGCGCATGGTCTAAATGGGTTGTGTCCCTATTCTCTTAATGAGTAATGGGTGTGTTTTGGGCGTAACGTGCAATAAACCAATCAGAGTCTCACTTGCTCTTTAAAAGTCAGTTGCGTTCGCGCCATGGCGGATTCGCTATTTACATGGCGGAATTTGAGAGCGGATAAAACCTGATTGCGTCTCCAGAGAGGAAACGGATCTGCTTGTGTGCGCGCAAGCAGGACATCTACGGGACAAAGTGCAGCCTATGCGCGTTGTGGACCCGCCTATACGCGCACATAATTAACGCGCTCTTTAAATAACAAAAACAATATATATATTGCGCCTGCGTCATTGACGTTAGAGCAGGTTTCAGTTGGACTTAATGGCGTAGTCTATTTCAGTTGCCTCAAAATAGCAACGCGCCAACAATGCGCCTGAACACACCTCGTTTTCAGATAACTGAGTCTGGCAAAAAACACTTGCGCATCTGGCGCTGCATTGCACCGGGTGTATGATAGGGCCCAAAGGCAGAAGTTTTTTTTATTTCTTTCTTTCTCATTTTATCAGTTATAAAGCAGCATCTCGGGCTTCTGTTAGGAAAAAATATCTGGAACAGGTGGGGCTAAATGTGTCCTTCATAGAAGGCACAGGGGAGGGAACATTATTATTTTCCCTGGCTAGAGTCAAGGACAGCTCGGTTTCAGCACCACATCATGGACAGCACCACTGATCTCAATGTCAACATATAGACGACATTAAAGCACTCAAGCACAACAGATCCATTTATTTACTATTGCAACAATCAAGCGACTGATAAAAACAACAGAGCTCTTCTTAAAGTACAATTCTGAAATTCAGATTATCCAAACTAGTCAATAGATCTACCTTAGTATTTGCACAGCTGTGTGATAATCTAGAAGAAAAAAAAAAAAGAAAGAAAAAAAACCAAGGGTTCCTCAAATGCGTTTCAGATATTCAATTTAATTCGTTTTTAATCATTCACCTAAAAAGCCTTTATCGTAAAATGGGTCTTTGTGTTTGGATATAAAGGTTCCCTACGTTTTTTTCTTTTTCTTTCTTTCTGTTAAAGCTAAAGCTAAAGCAAAAAAAAAAAAAAAAAAAAAAACAGGACTCATTTTATTAGCCAGATAACCCTAATCGTGCTTTTTTCCTCCGAATTTGAGAGTAATGTAGTGCAACCCAAAAGTCTATAAGATAAAGTCTGAAAACTGGAAATAAAGAACAAGTTGTAGAATTGGGAAAAATAAATGGCATTGCTTCTATGAAGCACAATATGCTCTTAAACATTCTCATACTAGATCATCAGGTATTACACAACAAAACGGACATAGAAAGACAATCTGAAATTCATTTAAATATTTTATCAAATTGCTATTCTGATGATAGAATATGACATTTTTGTATAAAAAATATGCAAGAAATATACAGAAGCATTTACTGACCGCGGACTTGTGGATCCCTCTATTCAAATCCACAGACATTTTCAATGTATTATCCCGAGTGTCCATGGTCAATAGATGGCAGCATAGCCTCACTTTAAATCGTACAGAAAATGAAATTCTCTCTCTAAGTCGAAGAAATACCATCGGACCAACGCCAATTTTGCCACCAATATTTAATATCAATAAATATTGTTAATAAATCTTAACTGTGAGACATGTCTGTTGATGAGTGCTGCACTCTTTTCCAGAGAGTGTGAGTTTGAACGTGTGCATTATAGTGGTTGGTGTGGGGGGTGCAGTAAGAATGATTAACTGCCTTTTATATTAAGCTAAATATTCCTGTCACGAGGATGCCTAAACACAGTTGTCATCAAAACAGATTAATTCACATACGCCCAAACATAAATGTCCTGCTCATTCTAACATTGTGATCCTGAGAATTGTTGCTTCTTATTAACTATGATCTTTTAAACGATTTACGATGATATTACAGCTTGAAAGTCAGTGATGTTGCCTTGAATGTGTCACCCAGAAGACCCTAAAGGAAATGTGCATGATTTATATTAGAATGGGACCAATGCTAATCGAACACGACTCCTAAAATAACCAAATAGAATCTTACTGGATTAATTGGAATTTCAAACTGGATGCTCAGGTTATTGAGTTCTAGCCTATTGGATATTGTGGAATATGAAGGCCCGACTCTTGTTAAGATTTTTGTATTGGAATAATGTCTTGCTACTGGGCAAATGAAATCGAGGAGCTACAGGAGTTTTCAAATATTGAAAGTTTTTTATTATTTTTTATTATTTTTATTTCTTTGGATATCAAGTACTGGTCTCATCAACCAATTTAGAATAATAATAGTAATGTTTACTAAATATACGGAATACTGTTTCGTTATATTATACATAATATGTAAGAGAATTAAGATTCCGTTATGATCCGACCCAAATTATGAGCGAAATTCCATTAGGAATCCCATACGCATTTAAAAAACTTTTCCAGGCATTTTTTCAGATCGTTCCTATTAAATCATATGGCTCACTTAAAAGCGACTTTATGAGGTGATGTTTTTATGTGGACCCATAATGGTCTGTGGACTGCCGCACCAGACTGTAGATCTCCATCCATATTCCCCTGTATCACACATGATGGTTGAGTCCAGCGCCTTCCTCTAGATGCGGACTGCCTCATCGCTCCATTCTGTCTCCACGGTTTTGAGCGAGGGAATCACTTTTGGTTCCAACACCACCGTGTCTCGTCTCTGCAGTGGACATTCTCGGTGATATGAGAGCTAATATAGACGAATCCGTGTGCCATCGGCGTCAGATGTTCTTGCCAAAGCTGGATCTCTATGCATTACTGTGATCGGTGAAAATAAAACGCAAGACACCGTGGCGCTGCGTGGAATTACAGCGGACACCATGGGCTCATTGAAGCACATCCTGCTGCTTTTCGCAGGTTTTGTTGCCGCAGCTCACGGTAAGTTGAAAGTCTGTTTTATAAGCTGGGTGTCATTGCCATTAATCCCTTTGAGGAATAGGACTTCTCTTGGGTATTTCTGCTAAAGTCATTTCAGACCTTGAATATATGTGGATGTTGATTTTGCATTTGACGAAGCCATATCACAACTTGCATATGGCAAGCAAAAAGTGTTTGAATAAGTTATGGCACAATATAAGCCTATTGCCTATATATATATATTACCAATAAATACACGGCGAGGAGACGTTTAAATGTTGTCATAGACACCTTCTTAACTTCAATCTGAATGTCTAATTGAATGAGAGACAAGATTTCTCCGGAGAAATCCTTAGGATATTGCATTTTGATTGATTATAAAATCCATTTTATTTTTTATTATTTGTCACAATGCCTGTTAGACTTTAGGGTTGAGCAGGGGAGGGAGAACACACGCTTTATTTTCCTGAGAATTACATCATGTGATGTATTGCAAGCAAAAAATATCAATAAATAAAAACAAACACAAAACAGGAAGGCTATTTTACATCACACAGATGTGTTGGTATAAACTTTTTTGGATCACAGACAGCTGTGTTGTGCATAGAAAGGCCTTATAGCCGTCTATGGTCTTCCAACGGTTTCCATTGAGGTTCGCATTATTTTATTATAGTAGCCTATGTCTGTGGATTGACTTTGTAGGCTGTCAAAATCGAATTTAAATATTTACAAATTATATTCTGTGAAGGAGCTACGATTTGATATTCAGAAGGAAGAATTTGCACATAAAACATCCGACAATGAAATTGATAGGAGCCTGATGTTTATGATGAGGTTGTAACTAAGGATATATGGAGATTTATACATTTAGATCGTTGAATGCATTGCGTCTTTGATCTATATATATATATATATAGACTATATATATAGGCTATATATATATATATATATATATATATTTTAATTACAGACAGGTTACACATGTCATAGGATATACATCTTATTGTTGTAGCTACTACAACTATTGTAGGTTATAAAGTGTTGTTAATGTTGCTGGTGTGTGTTTGCAAGGAATCTTTTAGCTCAACAAATCGTTCTCCTTTTTAGCTTCCATGCAATTATTCATGAATTTCATTTCGTTTCTTGTAAAATCTACAGTATTTTACAATTTTAGTCAAGTTTTTACTTTAACAATACTTACAGTATTGGCAAAAAAAAAAGAAAAAAAAAAGATGCTGTAAACAATATTATACTCTTTTTCTAGAGTGCATATTTATATAAAGGCACCCAGCAATGCAGCATGGGTAGATTATGTTGTGTTTTTTTAATTTGTTGTTGGTTTTATCTGTGCTGCTGAACTTATTTTTGGTTCACTTTTAGCAGTTTGTAATTTGTTATTTTGTAATATAAATGAGACAGATTACATATTTTGTTCCTACTCAGGCTATAGTATGACATTTTTTTGAAAATATTTTATTTTATTTTATTTTAAAGTTAATGGAATTTAGTTTAACTAACATGTTACTGTGTAAGATGTTCCATGTGTCTGAATTATTCGATTTATTTTGAGCAACAAATAAGAAAAAAACTTTTCCTAAATATTTATTTCTAATAGTATAATATGACCTTCATGTCTTCTTCTTCTCTCCCCCCTTCCCCCCCTCCTCTCTCTCTCTCTCTCTCTCTCTCTCTCTCTCTCTCATGATGTCCCTGTTCATAAGATTTATTGTAATTGTTTTGTTTCAGTCGTTTCAACGTATCTGTTAAAGTATTCAACGACTTGCTCATTACACAAGACAAGTTCTTGTCGTCACCTACTGGCGTAACAATGTAATGTAGCCTACTGAAAAAGTCACTGAATAGTGAACGATAAAAACAAATTGTTTAGTCAACAGCTTTATAAGAGCCACTGAGATGAATCAAAACTGATTTTGATTTTGATTACGGATTTTCTTCTTCTTCCTCTTCCTCTTCTTCTTCTTCTTCCTGAAGAAGTACTACTTAAGTCCTTATTTTTCTGCCCTAAACGTCTATGGGTCTCAGTGATCATTAATCATAGACACCCCAAAATTGTCCGGATGGTCCAAATTATCAACGCATTCTCACCCCAAGGCGTCATTTAATTGACACTTTTGACCATGCGTCAACTAACTGACGCTAAAGGGTGCCTTTAGCGTCAGTTGGATGACGCTTCCGTTATGGGTAGGTTTAGGTATGGGTAGGTAGGCGCGTCTCATATTGACGCTAGGGTTCCGTGTGCGTCTAATTTAGACGCATGGTCAAAAGCGTCATTTAGATGACGCTCGAGGATGAGCGTCATCTAACTGACGCTAAAGGCACCCTTTAGCGTCAGTTATTGAAGCATGGTCAAAAATCTCAATTAAATGAGGCCTTGGGGTGAGAATGGGCTGAAATTATACACCGTTACTTAGGTGCAAAGACGCATACCCGTCCGACACTGGGTGGGTCTATAATGATGCAGTTTGCATTTTGGATCATAACTGAAGGTTCCTATGAGCTAGAAAAACAAAAACAAAAACAAAAAACATTTTTTTTTTGCATCACCAGAATAAATTACATTTTATAATATATTCAAATAAAAAACAGTTATTTTAAATTGTCATAATATTTAACAATATTACAGTTTTGTCTTTTTGTACTTTTAATCAAATAAATGCAGTCTTGGTGGGCATAAGAGACTTCTTTTAAAAACATTAAAAATCTTTTGAACTTTTGAACAGCAGTGTATATATATATATATTTGTGTGTGTGTGTGTGTTTATAATTAATTGCATTTAACATTTCTATATATATTTTTATCTTGTAATACTTTAACATTGATTCTCCAAAATAATGTAGAAACAACATAAAGACAGTAGCCTATATTTATAGTTTTACTAAGCACTATAAATGAAGGACTGTATCCCTAATACTGATACTGATGTCTATTACATTAATTGTTTTCCTCAATTTTAGTCATTAATTATAGCCATTCAACATTACAAGTCAAGTCAAGTCAAGTCACCTTTATTTATATAGCGCTTTTTACAATACAAATTGTTTCAAAGCAGCTTTACAGAGATAACAGGAAAACAATGTTGTAATAGTATTGTTAAATTCAAAATTAAATGTTAAATGTCCCCAACTAAGCAAGCCAAAAGCCAATGGCGACAAAAGCGAAGAGAGGCGAAAAAGGCAACAGTGGCAAGGAACCAAAACTCCATCAGGTGACAGAATGGAGAAAAAAACCTTGGGAGAACCCAGGCTCAGTCAGGGGGCCAGTCCTCCTTTGGCCAATGAACGAACAGTGTATGATTATGAGTTAGGCAGCATAATGTCAGGAGTCAGATGTGATCAGAACTTTCACGATATTTATCCAGTTCATCTGGTTGGGTTGGGTCATCCGGCCGGTGAGAAGATGAGTGTGTTGAGGTGTCCATGGGCCTTCACAGTGTTGATGGGCCGGCTCATCAGGGATGCGTTGTCGTCGTGTCCATGTGATGGTCCTTCCTCAGATCTGGATATGGCCTGGATCCGGCGGTTCGCGGTAAACCTCGGGATAAGCAGAGAGACTAATATTAGCGTAGACGCCATCCTTCTTATGATGTACAAAGTACATCAGGAATTATGGGAAGTGTTCCCGGTTCCGGCTGATCTAAACTATGCAGCCTAACATTGAATTATAGAAATCTATAATGTGTTATGTGTATGCTAAGCCAAAGAGATGTGTTTTTAGTCTAGATTTAAACTGACAGACTGTATCTGCTTCCCGGACTGTGTTAGGAAGATTGTTCCAAAGTTTTGGTGCTAAATAGGAAAAGGATCTACCGCCAGCAGTCGATTTTGATATTCTAGGTATTATCAACTGGCCAGAATTTTGAGATCGCAATAGACGTGAAGGACTATAATGCAGTATAATCGAAAACTATACATTTCAACATTTGATTAACATTAATGACACAGACAACAGGTTTATTAGGCTGCTGTCACTTCAAGACCTGACACACATGAAGCGGATCTGACACATCCTATTTTCTGACAACTCATTACGGTCATTTAACACTTTAAAACTCATTTAAGACTAAGGATAATAATATAATCGACAAAACAGGAATTCATCCATTCAAGTGCAAAAGAGAACTCGCTGCTAACGCGCTGTCTGCAGCATTCTGTGCTCGTGTTTGTTCCGCTTCACTGATAGCTTGCCAGTACAAATTAGGGTTGTGCGGTATACCGGTACTGGGAAAATACCGGTATATATATTTTATTTAAAACAGTACAATATCATGATTTTGTTAATTTCTATACTTGTGCTTCTCTTCCGAAGTTCACCGCTAGGTGGCAGTGTGCAACCCAAACTGTCACGGCTTGTGTGTGCGTTGTTGATATGAGCGCAAAGAAAGCTGTCAAGAGCTCCCAAGTCCTACTGAATGATCTTAAAAAGACGTGGGCAAGTGATTTCGTCAGCTGTCCTGACACGCTAGCGAGAGTGTTGTATAGCAGCGTGCAGCTCGCTTAAGCCGCCTTTCCACTGTATCCGACATTCGCACCTGATTGTCGCATTTCTCCCCCTATCGGCAGTCGCATGGATCAACTTAAATAATGATTTAATAGTTATAAAATAATTATTTCTGCCATAATTATCAATAACCACCGTTTTACAGAAATAGAGTTTACAGAATAACGTTAAAGTGGATAAATATTGAACTTCCCACTCATAGTTTTGATTAGAATACGTCACATCCGGTCGGCCTGTTGCATTCGGTCTAGCCGCAGGCCCGCCGAAGTTCAAATTGGATCAGAAATTTCCTCATATGCATATGATCGGACTTTCATGCAGCTCCCATACTACTCTACATTAGAAAAGGAGGTGCAATGTCTTTTGAAGCCAGAAGCAATTTGCTCATTTTGAGAGATAGAGAGGGGAGACGCAGAACTGCTGAAATTACTTATCACAAGAAAGTTTTCAAATTACTGATTTTATGTGATAATCTGTGTTGATTAATTTATATACGCTTTATAAACGTGAAACTTAAGAGAATTAATAAAATTACGCTCAATTACCGCGCCAAAATTCAGACCCAGTATGGTACCGATTTAAAATCTATACTACGGTATTAGGTTGTGGCACTATACCAAAGCCAAAATTGTGGTATCAAGCCATTGTCACCATGATGTAATGTATTGTCTGCACCTGTTCTTATTAGTCCCTGATTACTTTACCTTCCTCCACCTGTGCCTGTTTAGCTCCCTCCTCACTCTGTGTGTTTATACTCCCCGTTCTGTTCATCCTTTGTCAGTTATTGAATGTGGTCACGCTATATGTGTTACTCACCAGTAAACTTTAGTGTTAATTGGATCCTGCATCATTCGTCTTCCTTCCATGGCAAGTTTTGTGACAGAATAACTGACCCTCTAAATGAGTATTTAATTACAAGAGGATGGACTCACTGCACCTCCTTCTTCACCCGGAGAACCGACGGTGGCTGGGGTATCTAGCCATGATGCTTCAGCATGGTGAACTCTTTCTCACCACTCGAGAGCCCGAGGCATCCACGGAGAAGATCGAAGCGCCAGAGCTTGGGCAGGCGGATCAGTCCATCGCAGAGCCAGGAGCAGACATTGACCTAATAGACCTGTAGTCAGCGGATCCTATTCCCACCGAAGTCCCCACCCTCGTATCATCAGTCTCTTCACTGGTTCCGTCCGGAGACCTTCTTCTGCCCTCTTCCTACTCCAACATCCTAAGCCCATCTCCATCGCTGGTTTCGGGCAGTCCCTTGGATCCGTAGTCATTATGCTCCTCAGCTCTGCCACCGCTCCTAGCTCTGTGCGGCTCACCTGCCTTGCCTCGGGCCTCTCCAACACCAGTGCGGCGCAATGGAGAGTCCCCAGCTATGCATCGGGCCTCTGGGGCCACGTCTCCACCTCCTTCGTCACCCAGCTGCTGACACGGACTTCCGGGGTTCCGGCGACGCTTACACCCTGCACCCCTACATCATCATCGGACTCCTCCCTTCCTCTGGCTTCCCCGTCGCCCTCTCTCACCGCACCATCGCTCCGGTCAGCCAGATCCCTGTCAATGCCTCAGTCCCGTGAGTCAGCGGCTGGGCTCCAGGCTTCCAGCGCTTCAGAGTCGCCCTGGTCCGTCAGCCTCTCTACTACGCCGGTTCCTACCTTCACCACGGTTCCGCCTCCACCAAGGTCCACCATTCCATAGACTCCTCAATGTCATCACCAGCTAAACGCCCTCCACCTAAACCTCCGCACCCTCTTCTCTGTCGTCATCATGTGTTACTCACCAGTAAACTTTAATGTTATTTGGATCCTGCATCATTCGCCTTCCTTCCACGGCAAGTTTGTGACAGCCATCCCTTGTACAGATTTGAGTTATATTTTCCTTATGAATGATTCCTTGAATGATTTATTAGCACTTGCATGAATGATAACGTGATCATATACTGTAGTGCAGCTAATAGGCCTACATGACAGACAAAAACGGATGCTGCGTTAATTGCGTATTTTTCAAGCGTTAAACTGAAAAAAATTAATCGCATGCTCTAACGAGTTAATTTTGACAGCACTAATATAGGCTATATGTGTGTGTTTGTGTGTGCAGCTTAATCAAAGATTATCAATCAACAAAATTTATAAACATATCCTTGCACAAAGCATGTAAATAAATATTACAGGAAATGCAGTCTTGAAGCTTGCTTACCTCTGTTACCTCACCGCTACTTGTGTGAATGAACACCTTTGCTCCAACTGTCTCCTCTCTTTGTCTGTGAACTACAATTCAAAGGCTACTTTCTGTATTCCCATTATTTTCAACATTTTAGAGGACATGCTTTTTCAAAAGAATTAGTGATGCTGCAGGCACTTCCACTGCTTCGCAAGCCTGTGAAAGAATCATTAGTTTTGTCACAGCTGTGCCATCAAAGTTAATGACAATGACTGCTGCTATTCCTTGTTCAAAGGCATCTGGGGAGTTTTCAGGGACAGACATTAATTAATCTAGTTTTATCAGCCATGATGTGCAAAATAGCAGAAAGCAAGAAAGTTTATTTGTTGTTAAAAAATGCATCAGTTTTTTGGAGTAGCATATATATTTTTTACATTTTTTTTTTTTTTTTTTAACAGAATGTTAAGCTTGATCATTGCTTGACAATTTGAGTCGAATTTGAACAATGGCAAGCACTGAACAATTATCTTTATTGCTGTGTATGATCCTTACAAAAAAATAATACTCATAACCTGGAAATCTTCAGACTACCCTTGCTTTAAGACTTGGGATGAATTAAATTTATATATACAAATAGAGAGTATACTGCACGTTCCTTTGAGCCCAACTACACCGCTGATTTTAAATAAGGTGACCACTTGGTTATTGCTCTGTTTTGGGCACACGTGGTGGTAGAAGAATAACTAATTATTACTAAACAGTGTTAATTAAAATATAAATATTGATTTATGTTAGATGGAAAGCCTATTGGAGTGATGTTGGATGATATTAAACTTCAAATTGCCAATAAGCTTTATAAAATGTTAATTGTGACTGGCTCTGTGTGACTGGCACTCAATTTGCCGTTTAATCCCACCAGTCACAATTGTGACCGCATCTTTTTTCTTATTTCTGGAAGTTCTAAAAATGTTGTTATTGGCTTCAGGCTAGAAATTCAACTTTTAAATGAAAAAATAGATTGTCTTGATTTAAATCTATTAATGTCATGTGACTAGTGTGAAAGGACACATGATCAGATCAGTTTACTTCTTCCTGCTTGCACATCTAGAAGAACATGTCTTCAGACTACTACAAAAAGTAGTATGTAAAACATCTTAATTAACAGATAGACCTATCATATTTTGTACATATATTCTTTAATGGGTCTACTATTGATATATTTTGAGAATTATACTCCTGCATATATTTTTTGCTTGTAAGACGTGTACATTTCTTAACGGTCACAAATGTGACCGGTAGCACAGTGAAAACACAGGTTTTGGCTGATCCTATGATTATCAGTATCCCAGAAACTATCAATGTGTTGGACCTTCTAGACGTATATGACCCCCCCAAGTGCTGTGTGCAGCAAACAGAGGCAATTGAAAGTGGCTGTGATAGTGATGGCTCAGATAGGGAGTAGGGTGAAACGGCCCATTTGCCAGGTAGACTATTGAGTGGCGATGCAGATGTCTGGAGGATTAAGCAGATGTTCATGAGAACCAATTGGTGTGCCCCACACATGACCACAAACAACCCTTTCTACAACGTATGATCCATCTTCAGTGCACTGAATGAGTGCACACACATCTCCCTGAAACTGGCCTAGGACAGGGCCCAAGTGTAATCATGGTCTAGCCCATAGGGGTCTATAGCCGAACAAGCAGAAGTTCCTCCAGGGTGTAACTTTGTACATGACAACCTTTTCACCTCACTAAGCCTCTTTCATGAAATGACAAAATTAGGTTATGGATGTATTGGAATGCGTTGTGTAAATAGGTCTAATTGAAGAATTTGTATGAATTCTGACTATGGTGTTTCCCGCCGGTCACTTTTTTGACCAAGTATAAAACCTAATATTTCACAAACTTAACCAACATAAAATCAAAGGCGGCATAACGTTTGTGTGTTAGGGAGGTCTAAGGAATAAAAGGCATGTACTCAAATTGCAAGAAAAAAGTTGGGATTAAACGGGTTAAGTGATACAGGGGACATATTCATGCTTAATTTCCTTAAGCAGTGAATAGATTATGCAACTTTAATAGACTATACAAAGATTACATGTGTTTTTAATAGATTCAGTGCATATTTAACTTGTAGCATGTTTTTGTCGGATCTGGTAGCTTTGAGCAGAGCCTTCTCATCCAGAATGTGTGTGTAGAAGTCCTGGCAACTCACTGTAGCTAACCTTCACCAGTTCACTTTTGATAAGGTTCACAATGGCTCAGCTCCTTTGCTCTGTCCACACTCTGTCATCAGCGAAAACACCCTCTCCGAATGCAAAAAAAAAACGGAAGGGCAAAAAAAAAAAAAAAAAAAAAAAACGGACTGGCCTTGAATTTACTGATTATGTCCTCATTTGTTTCATTAGATTCACCTGTGTCTAGTTTGGTTACCTTTGTTCTATACCTGTATTTACAGACCTGTGTTTAAAGTGTTCTGTGTTAGTTCTCATTTGCATTAAATAATGTTTCATTAACAAAGTTCGGGAAGAACACGTTCAAGTGATCTATACAATCAGCACAAAAGGAGGCCTATATATACACGTAGCCGACTCAACTATGTTCCTCAACAGTTTTGAGCATCCCTCCACCACCCTGACGCCTCACTCTCACTCACTAAAACTCATTGGACTGTTGTACAAAGCTGGTTTCAGTTGCTACCCAGCTAAATTCGAGATTAGTTTGAGCAAACTCTGGTTTTTCGGGCTCAAGAAGGTGGATTGGTTTTTAGCGTCGGTTTCGCTATGGTAACATGCGCCTCACGGCTAACCTACACCGGAAAAGGTTTTATTCTAGGTTAGAGATCGCAGACCCAAACTGGACCAATCAGTACAGTTAGATGTATATGATGCAATAAAGCCAATATACTTATTATAGCCTATTAATTGACAAGTAATATTACACTTTGCTTTTAAATTAATATAAATATAATACAAGCAATCGTGTTTATTGCTTTTAAACAATATGTATTCATTTGAGCTCTTTGTGAATCTATAATTACTAGGCCAATTTCTTTGATTCACATCATGAATTGATATTTTCTTTCAGCTGCCTTCTCAAACTTTCGCTGTAGCAGCAGTTTACACTGCCTTGTAAACACTTTTAATTTCATGATAACTTTCAAATTGATCTCTTAGTCTTCAAAAGAGAAGTGAATTGTGCTGTCTCTCACGCGAGAAGTGAATCAAACTGACACTCTCCATGGTCCGTGTGATTGGCTGTTTGCCACACGATTCACACATTCAGATGCATGCGCTTCAGAGTTAATCGTAAACTCTGGATCAAACCTGAGTTGACAGAGAACGTTTATACCGAGCTTTGTGAGACCGCTGAACTTGATCTAAACCTAAACTCTTAACCTACACTCTTAGAAGAAAAGGTTCTATATAGAACCTTAAAAGGTTCTATCAGCGCTACGTTACTCAAATTACTGATTGGCTTCATCACTGTCTCCTCTCCACCAGTAAGCTGGTGTGTGGTGGGCGTTCTGGCGCAATATGGCTGCCGTCGCATCATCCAAGTGGATGCTGCACATTGGTGGTGGTTGAGGAGATTCCCCCCTTCTATGTAAAGCGCTTTGAGTGCCTAGAAAAGCGCTATATAAATGTAATGAATTATTATTATTATTACGTATTTGGAACCTTTAAAAGGTTCTAAACAGAACCCTTTTTAAGGGTTCAATAAAAATAACCCTTTAGGGTTCTTTGTAAACAGGAAAAAGGTTCTATATGGAACCTAAAATGTATTTATGAATGTATGTGAATGATCACAAAATTCAAGATATGGGGGTTAGAAAATTTATATATTTATATAATTTTATGTAGTTAATCAATATCACGCGAAGAGTGCCATTTCAGTTTTTCTCCTCCAAAAATCAGCATGATTAAAATGTGATATTAAGTTACAACAACAGTTTAATAAACAATAATTTAATTACAACTACAAAATGTTGCAGAATAATGTAATATATAAATGAATAATAGCCTATAAAGAACCTTTGTGCCAAAAGGGTTCTTTCTTGTCATTATAGAACCTTTTTAGCATAAAAGGTTCTTTGGAGATGAGTAAAGAACCCTATGCTTCATATATAGAACCCCAATGAACCCTTTTTTCTAAGAGTGTACTCTGAAACTCAGAGTTTGTTCAGCTAGCTTCGTGCAATATCATTTCATTTCATCATTTGTCCACACACATGCTATTCTTGTGGCAAACCACGGGGGCAGTTGCATTTAGTATACCGCCACCAACTGTACAGGAGTGTGTAATACCATGAACGTCTTAGAGTCTAGGATTCTATTACTTAAAAAAAAAAAAAAAAAAAAGGCCAATTATACTATTTCCATTAAACCAGTATTATTAAGATAAATAAATAAAGCTTTAAGTCTTTCCCTTGTCATGCCCTTTTCTTCTAGAATTTCATGAATAGAGTTCTCCCCTTCCATTTCCTGCCAGATTATTATATTATCATTATGCTTCTCACAAGTAAAAAGTACATGATTAACATCTTCTCTGACTTGGCACAAGACATAAACCATCACCCTTTCCTATTATATGTAAAGTGGAGTTTAGTCCTGTATGTCCTAGTCTAAGTCTGGTATATACCACTTCTTCCCTTCTGTTTAGATTCAGTGAATTAACCCTTTTCCCTGTCAAGAACACAGGTGCTGCGTCCCAATTCGCATACTATCCGTCCTAAATAGTATTCGAAAGTAGAATTAGTACGTCCCAAATCGTAGTATGTTGAAATGAGTGTTCCAAAGATACCCGGATGGTCTACTATATCCGGTCAGAATCCGAAGTGTAGATCGAAGCGCACTCTAACGGCTGATATTGCCCACAACCCATCGCGCGTTGGACGAGGATTCGATTAGAACTACAAACACGAGTGAAAAGTGTTGAAAAACTACAGACATGGAGGACGCGCGAGTCCGGCGGTTATGTAGAGAGGTTTAGATAAAGGGGTTTGAGTGATTAATTACCAGTATCTAACCTGACGAAAATGTATTTATTCTATGTTGTCTACATTATATTGCATCTGCATCAGCATTGTGAACTTTTGTAAAGATACGTTTAACCATTAACTTTGAAATGCATCATTCAAATTGCAAACACATGAGGAGAGTCTCCGCATAAAGACCCACGACGGGCAGATGAAAGAGCTATTACACTTCTCTCAGAAACGGTAGGAAATTAAATTAGATTGAATGGAGGATTTTAACTGTGACAAGATGATTGACAGGGCAGTTTACGGTGACGGCGCACGCGACAGATCTGTCCGTTAAAGATGACGGAGTAGTATGTCCCAAAGCTTGCCTACTCTTTTGCTACACACTCAAAAGTATGTACTTTTTCTTCACAAAAAGAGTACATACTTTTAGGGCGTAGTATAAGTAGGCGAATCGGGACGCAGCCAGGGACTAAATACAGGGAGCTAATAAAGAAGCTTGATGAAATGATTAATGAACACAAGTGGAGACGAATTAACTAATCAACAACAGGTCAACTAGGTCACAGAGGGCAGAACTAAAACCACAATGTCTAAATCTGAAGTCGCCCCCTAAACTCTTATTCACTATTCTCTAAGGTAGTCCACTAATACTGTTCACTTGAATGAGTGAATAAAACCAAGTGAGCGAATTCGGACAGCCGTTGAGTGTGCATCGGTTGTGCACTTGTTATTGCGGTGCTATGTGGGATAGAATAAGTGCACTCAATAATGTCCACTATGGTTTCCTCACTATGGTCCTCACAAATAGAGCCCTATTTGAGGGTATAGGAGGCAATTTCAGATTCAGCCAATGAAAACACAGGAAAGACCAGACATGTTACTAATATATTACATTTAAAAAAAAAAAAGAATATACTTGTGCGATCTGAGTGTAATGTTTTAAATTAAAATGTATTATATTATTTGTAATTACACATTTGTGATAATAAAGTTCATTTAAAATTTATAAACTTTAATGTAACATCAAATAACACACCACAGTTACAATTATAATTTTATATTTTAAAAAGTGTCCTTAAGTGTGTTAAGAAATAGATAATATAATGTTAAATAAATGTTCTTAGAGAGTACACTTGCATGGCTCTGTGTTACTGTCACGGTGTGGGTTTTGTGTCTTGTTCCTTGTTCTTGTTTGTCATGTGATTCCCTGTTTGTCATGTGATCCTGCCATGTGTCTTGTCATTTGTTTATTGGTTGCTCTTTGTCCACAGGTGTTCCTTGTCTTGTTTATCAGTCTCCCCAGGTGTCTCAGATTGAAGGAATTTGGGGGCCCCAAGCAAAATAGACATGACCGAAAACGTAAAGATATGTTAGCATTTCGATATTTTGATATTAGAAGGGAAGGGATGCTGCTTTCACTACCAATGCTTAAAAACGTCC
Source organism: Semotilus atromaculatus (assembly GCA_031834385.1). Classification (NCBI taxonomy): domain Eukaryota; kingdom Metazoa; phylum Chordata; class Actinopteri; order Cypriniformes; family Leuciscidae; genus Semotilus; species Semotilus atromaculatus. Next base: position 10,147,273 of record JAULUF010000025.1, on the reverse strand, counting down.
CAAGCTAAAGTTTGATGCACGGAATTTATTGTGTGGTTTTCCTAACCCCCATTGGTAAATAGATTATCACGGTGGAAACTTTCATCAAAACCTATTACAAAGCTATAGCAATGTCATGTCATTAAATAAGATAAACGGATCTGCGTCTTCCTTAAACCGTTAAAAAACATATTACAGTATGTAACGTTAATCATATTCCGTCCGTTCGAAAAAAAATTTGCACTAACGTTAACTGTTCGTTACAAGCAGCATTTGCCGTCAGGCAGGTAGCTAACATAAACATATTTTTGCTAGCCTAACGTTACCTGCTGCAAAATTACACCATTTGTACAAGACAAGTAGAGCTATTTTTATGCAGTGTAATTTATCACTTTACCACTATCTGGTATTTTTCTTATCCTCCTCTTCCTTTCTCTTCTTTCTTTTCTGGCTTCCTAAAGCATTATTCCGCTTCATGATGACTGCCGAGGAGGTTTGTATTTTGCCGGCAGCAGAGATCGCGTGGTTGGCTGGCTGCTGTCAGCGACTACTGAGAGGGTCCCCCTTGAGGGGGATTCCGATAACAGTGTCATTGCACTTTACTGCATTGACTATCAAAGGGGCGCTCACAGTTTGTCGTTGTATTTTATTCTTAAACAGTCGTTGTCTTGGGGCCCCAGTCCAGCTCGGGGCCCCAAGCAATTGCTTGGTTTGCCTGTCCTGTTCCGACGGGCCTGATTATAGCTTACAGCTTATGAAAACCCCAAATTCAAAATCTCAGAATACTAGAATGTAACAGCAAGCAGATGGCTAAATCCTGCCACTTGATTAAGTTACTGATTATAGTTTGCAGACACAGTGTTTTTCTCCAAAGGGGATGCCTGTTTTATCGACATGTGACCAAAAGGCGCCCTTCTGGCTGGAGATCCCGTGGAGAACTCCCCAGGGGCCCCTTCCTTTGGATGACACCTCACAAACAAGACGGACATTGTTAAACAGATGTTCAACCACTATTCCGATGTTAAACTCATCAATTCAAAGAATACGCACACACATATAACTCCCCGGAGGGGGAGATGAGCACGAGTTCACCACCCGGCCGAACGCTGAATGAATTCCGTCCACACACACACACACACACGCAGACATGAACTGTTACGAATTTACCCATTTAAAGACAGTTACTAAAATATATTTGATATGTTTTTATGTGTGTCTGTTGCCCATGCCACAGTAGAATATATTTGATCATATCATACTGTAGTATCAAGGGAATTATAAATACTTGTAATTATGTATTGAAATGCAACGTTGTCTCCCTATCATTGTGACATGTCATGTTTGAGGTCGTTTTACTCCTCTTTGTCTGACGCAGTCAGATATATGTATTAGGTTATGATAAAATGTGTCTTGTTATGTTTAATCATCTTCCTGAAGAAAAATGAGAATTTTACATCCCTCATAAACCATGTAAATTTAGCTGTCAGACCAGACAAAGCAATTCTCCCGCTCACTGATCTCTCTAAGGGGATTGGATCCTCTTCCAAAAGAAGGCGGAAACGTCAGGTCTTTAAAGGACGCGGGACGCTCTTCCTTCACTCTCTTACTCTTCGTCTTCTTGTCCTCGCTTCATCATGTAACCTTAGGGCGAATGCCCGTCTTTCTTTTGTTAGTTTCTAGTTTAGTTTAGACAGGATGTGCTGCTGTCCTCTTTCCCTGAGGATGGCACCCCACTCGTAGTCTTTGGTGATTTCAACATTCATCTAGAGAAGCCGTCTGCAACAGACTTCATCTCTCTGCTAGCCTCATTCGATCTCAAACGGCTCATCACCACAGGTACTCACAAATCAGGCAACCCACTGGACCTGATTTACACACGCAACCGCATCTCAGACAACATTTTGGTGAAACCTCTCCACGTTTCTGATCATTTCTTCATTTCTTTCAATCTACAACTCTTTACCCATGCACCACCAACTCCCCTATCAGTTACTTTCAGACGAAACCTACGTTCACTTTCTCCCTCCCATCTCTCCACTGCTGTGGCATCTTCTCTTCCCTCACCCTCACAATTCTCATCTCTGGATGTGAATACCGCAACAGATACTTTGTGCTCCACTTTAACTTCTTCTTTAGACAATATCTGCCCTCTCTCCTCCAGGCCAGCACGCGTTACTCCCTCCAACCCCTGGTTATCTGAGGTTCTTCGTGAACACCAGACCAAACTCAGGGCAGCGGAGGGGAAATGGCGCAAATCAAAAGACACATCTGACCTGAGTATGTATCAATCTCTGCTCTCTTCCTTTTCTGTTGACGTTCATGCTGCGAAATCTTCATATTTCCACAACAAGATCAACAGCGCCTCTAACACACGAACACTTTTCAAGACATTCAACTCTCTCCTCTGTTCACCTCCACCACCACCATCCTCCTCTTTAACTGCTGATGATTTTGCAAACTTCTTCACCAACAAAACAACTACTATCAGCAGTCAGTTCTCAGCTCCACACACACAGGAACTCAGACCATCCTCTCCCACAACCAAACACTTTCTCTCCTCCTTCTCTCCACTAACCGAGGAAGAAGTATCTAAACTACTTCTCTCCAGTCATCCTACCACCTGCCCTCTAGACCCTATCCCCTCACACCTTCTACAAGCCATCTCTCCCACACTTTTACCAGCACTCACACACATCATCAACTCATCCCTCAATACTGGCCTTTTCCCTACAGCATTTAAGCAGGCTCGGGTAACTCCACTGCTCAAAAAACCAACATTAAACACATCACTTTTAGAAAATTGCAGACCTGTCTCTCTCCTACCATTCATTGCGAAAACACTTGAACGAGCTGCTTTCAACCAAGTGTCATCTTTCCTGTCTCTGACCAATCAGCTTGATGTAAACCAATCTAGCTTCAAGAAAGGACACTCGACCGAGACTGCACTACTGTTGGTCACAGAAGCCCTGCGGATCGCGAAAGCTGCTTCCAAATCATCTGTTCTCATTCTCCTTGATCTGTCTGCTGCCTTCGATACCGTGAATCATCAGATCCTGCTGTCCTCCCTCTCATCACTGGGCATCACTGGATCTGCCCTCCAGTGGTTTGAGTCCTATCTCACAGGTAGGTCCTTCAGGGTTGCATGGAGAGGCGAGGTATCCAAAGCACATCAACTGACCACAGGGGTTCCACAGGGCTCAGTTCTCGGACCGCTCCTCTTCTCCATTTACACCACCTCACTGGGACCCATCATACAAGCACATGGTTTCTCTTATCATTGCTATGCTGATGACACCCAGCTCTACCTTTCATTTCAACCAGATGATCCCACAGTATCTGCACGTATCTCAAGCTGTCTGGCGGACATCTCGGCATGGATGAAGGAACACCACCTACAGCTCAACCTGGCAAAGACAGAGCTTCTTGTCCTCCCTGCCAATCCTTCTCTACAGCACAACTTCACAATCCAGCTAGATTCATCCTCAATCCTCCCATCAAGGTCGGTCAGAAATCTTGGAGTTACATTTGACGACCAGCTGACCTTCACAGAGCACATTACAAAAACAGCTCGATCATGCAGGTTCGCACTGTACAACATCAGGAAGGTCAGGCCTTTCCTAACTGAGTAACTGAAACTGTTCAAGTGTTTTCGCAATGAATGGTAGGAGAGAGACAGGTCTGCAATTTTCTAAAAGTGATGTGTTTAATGTGTTTTATGCAACACAACTTCTAGTCCAGGCCCTGGTTATCTCTAGGCTTGACTACAGCAATGCCCTTTTGGCAGGACTTCCATCATGTGCAACTAAACCTCTACAAATGATCCAGAATGCTGCAGCTCGTCTTGTCTTCAACAAGCCCAAAAGGGCCCATGTCACTCCTCTGTTCGTCTCACTACACTGGCTACCACTCGCTGCTCGCATCAAATTTAAGGCTTTGACGCTTGCTTACAGATCTACCACTGACTCAGCTCCGTCCTACTTCCACTCACTTCTATGAGTTTACACCCCGACCAGAAACCTACGATCGGTCAAGGAGCAGTCGCTTTGGATAAAAGCGTCTGCTAAATGACTAAATGTAAATGTAGTTTTTATTTTAAGTCTTAGATAATTCTCTGTAGTTTATTTCCACCTACGAGTGGAAAGAACCTAGCCTGAATTATCCCTTGGGCAAATTCATCCACAAGGGACTTTCAAACGAACCGCTTTCGCTTTGAAAGAGGACACGCGCATCGAAAGACCACGTGACCTCCCAGGACCGAGACACACGCTTTCTTCATATCAGCCACGCAAAGAGTTATACCTGTGCAAGTACAAGTTTGATCACGCTTTTAAGGTTTAAGATTTGTGGAATTCTTGTTGTCTCTCAAAGGTTAACTTAAATGTCCCTGTGATTTTTGCTATTCTGAAGATCCTCCCGATCTTCCCCCCCTCTCTCTCTCTCTCTCTCTCTCTCTCTCTTTCTCTCTCCCTGTATCTATGTATTCTCGTTCTCGATGTCTTTTCTGTTGTAAATACATTTATTTCGTGTAACTGTAGTCACAATGTATAACGTAGTTTACCTGTATTAAAATCATATTCATACTTTGAAACTGCCTATCTGCTCATGTTATAAGTCACTGATAGCCTAATGTTAGATCTAGCTACAAGCTTTACAATTGTGAATACTTTAAAACAGTATTCCGTTATAGAACAGGAAAGTCTTTTCTCGTGGCCAAGAGAAACAGCAAGGTTTAGGGGGGGACGCTAGGTACTAGTCCCAATCAATATTTTGAGATGACAAATTTGTCCCCACCAATATTTAGCAAGCTCCTTTGAACTGCTATTTTGATATTTGCGCTGCATTTGGATCTTTGCGCTGCTATTTGGATCGATTCCAACGACCAGGACAACGACAGTACAAGATACGCCGTAATTTGATTGGCGGCGGGGTATCTGACAGGCTACACGCGCGGGCCGGGCCTACTTTTTGTGCTTGCACTCACTGGCAGCGAGCGGGTGGTGTGTGTGTGTGTGTGTGTGTGTGTGTGCGCGTGACGACGCTGACGGTAAGTTACCAGGGCTGTCTCTCTGCCTGCCATATACAAAGGCCAGAGTAAAACATTTTAATATTCCGTTTTTTTGCCCCTTTTTGTACTTTGTAGATCAGCTATGTCACCCAAAAAGAAGAAAGGGGACATACGATGCTTTTTCAAAAATAACAAGCCACACAAATAACTAGCTGTAGTAGTGACTGACCAGGCTTTCAAATGCAGATTCTACTGTGGAAAATAGTATTAACTGGTGATCCTGGTTACCCAGGATATTGTTACAGTTAAACCTAGCTTCTGCAATCTTTCAAGGTTAGGAGCATTAATTAGGGGTGTGCAGCACGGATAGACTCATAGAAGTCGCGCTATCATGATAGAATGCTACGTTAGCAAGTCACTGAATGTTAATTAGCCTACCTTAACTTAGAATCTTGCAGTCATAAACAGTGGATCATCTGAGACATTTTTCGTTTCTACATTCTGTTTATGTAATGTATTTGTGAGTGTAGCCTACTTGCTAGACACATGTGCTGGAAAAACATGTTGGCAATGTTAAAAAGGCAAAAGTTAACACTGTTGGTTATTCAAATATAATGAATCATTATTTGATTGATAATATCCAAATAACAATATCTGGTAGGAGGGTTAAACTTGCTAGCCATAGGATAGACTACAAAATTAATTAACCATTTTGTATGCAGGAAAGACAGCATCAAACCACAACAGATTTACATTTATTCATTTAGCAGACACTTTTTATCCAAAGCGACTTACAATTGAGGGGGGGGTGGATGTCCCCACCAAAGCTGAGACCAAACCTACACCCATGAGAAATAGTCTGCCTTTTCTAAGTTAATGATAACTTCCTTGAGATTTAATAACAGATTGATGGTCAGTTCGCTGGCGAACAGATTATTCGATAACAAATTAATTCCCTTAGGAGTTATCTATCATAGACAGTTGATATATTGATATTTAATAATAATGCGTTGTGGTTGGAATATTGAAATAAAAGTGCTCTATTTTTGCCTGTCTATGTGCAACTGACCACCATTCGTTGTTTCAGTTGTCCATATAGACAAGGGTGATTTCAAACTGTAGGTGATAGACTCATAATTCGAATTATTAATTTATGGAATTATCCATTTATGAAATATGATAATTATTAATGATAATAGTATTCCCCGTATATGAGAGTCATTTACGCTACAAGAATATTACATGAAATCAATAAAAAAAAGGAAAGGATTTTAAATACAGAAATGTCGGCCCTCTGAAAAGTATAATCATGCATATGTATATAGTTATATATATTAAATATATTAGTTTCACCTTTTAATTCGAATTACTGAAATAGCCTACATGAACGTTTGCACGATATTTAAATTTTTCTGTTGAAACTGTATGTCTGACATTCGTTGGTCAAAAACCTTATAACTCAATTTGAACTTGATTTTGGTAAAATAATAATATAACGACTCTGACCATATATAAAGCCACAATATCAACTTTATTTTAAAAAATAAAAAATACAGTGTTTTTTGTCCATTTTCTAAAAAAAGTAGCGAATTTGGACATACAAGGATTCCGACCGATAGCAACGACATGTTGTAATTTTTACATTAAAGGAGCAAAGGTTCTGATATGACTTTTGTTTAATTTATCTTTGTTTCATTTTTTACATCACAAAAAAACAGACATTTTAACAGGGGTGTGTAGACTTTTTATATCCACATTATAAAGTGTGTGAATGTCGATGCGGCATGTTGTGATATTGCTCGACAACCATAAGCAACTGTTTTAGACATACACGACATACATATTATTTCATTTATCTTCGCTTTCAGTAAATACTGTACAGCAGTCCTCATTTCCATGCAGGTATGTATCATAAACTGCATGTAATGGACAAATGTCTACTGTCTCTTGTGTTTTCCAGGTATAATGTATTGCTCACTTTGTGAAAGATTCATTTGAAGGTAACTTGTTAACCTTGTAGTGTTATTGAAATTATACATCCATTGAAAGGCCGGTAGATTTTTTTGTTGAAGACAGGTGATATAATAACTTTGGGATCAATATGGAGTCAGTCGCTGTAGAAAAGAAGAGATGTGTTATTTCATGTTGATTTAGGGCATTTAGGAGACTGTTTGTTGACAAAGGGGAGAGAGGCAAAAATAATGCACACAATAGCAACTTGCAAGTAGGAGTTGGTAGAAGGAAATAACTCCTTCTTTCACCTTGTATCCAGTGAATCAACACAGATGGTTCAGACATGTTGCTATGGTTATTCTCTTGACGGATGAGAAACACTATCTTACAGCAGCAGAAAGGCCATTAACTTAAAGCTAAAGCTGGCAGACTGGCTTTCGTTGCAGTTTCTAGTATAATGAACAAAAACATCACTTGATGTGGTGTTATTATTAATCACCGAAATAATTAAAATTGTATTTATTTAGATGTTTAAAATAGACTACTTTCGCATATTTATAACACTGTAGTGATCTAGATGAAATGTGCATCTTGAATTGTTGGGTGTTATCATTATTATCTTATATGATGGAACCATATGGGAGAACAGAGATACAACTCTTGAAATGCGGTCATCCTATGTTCCCAGGGTCATATATTCCCCATATTTATGGCACATAAGGAACACATGAAAAAGGGCCCTATGTTCTCAGGGTCTTGTGTTTCCTATGTTTATAGCACAAGGGAACCTGAGAAAAGATTCCCAAGCTCTGTATTTGCTTAATACAGTGGGTTATTGTGGGAACCCGTCAAAGGGGGTTTCTTTCCTCCAGCACTGCCGTATGGCTCTCAATATATTAGGCCTAGACTTGAGGGAACTAAACAAATGATTAGAGTAATGGAATCACAAAAAGTCATAGCCTCCTTAGGTCAGGGTTAGAAAGTTTATAAAGTTGATAGGGCCCTGGGAAAATAAGTCCTGGCCTTTTAAAAAGTTTAACTGTGTTGTCTAATCAATTAATTACCACCTTATACCAAGTTTAGATCATTTTGATGATTTTTGGTTTCTATTCTTCGTATTTGGAATGATGTGCATACAGTAAGAGTTTTACTGCTCATTGACAGCATGTGTAGTGCAGTACCCCATATAAAATAGGGACTATATAAATAAATAAATATTATTATTAATAAGTCATATTATATAACTTAAAATAGAAAAGATGAAAAGACTGACGCTTCCCTGAGAGACAATTATTTTCATCCATAAGCAGTCTGTAACAGTGGAGCTGTGGAGAGAGTAGTTAAGGTGTGGATCTAATCACACATATATAATGCAAACCAAACATTGCAGGAATTTAGGACAGAGGTCTTCAACCTCTGGACTGGACTGTGCAAAAACAAGAACCAACACTGAACTGAAGAAAACAAAGATTGTAGCCTATAAAGGGTAATGAGAACTAAAGATGAGAAACAAAAGTAACCAGGGAAACAAATGGAGGGAGGAAGAAACACAGGAAGTGAGAAAATAACAAGAACGGAACAAAATACAAACATGAGCCGGGACTAGTTTTCCAGAGGGACATTAGATAAATTTGTGTTTCACAGACAAACTTTGCAGTTTTAATCCAGTCCGAATCGGCAGTGTCTGTGTTTTTCTCACACAACCTCAGTAAAAATTCCAGGGCAAAATACCTTTTTCGGCAAACTCTGCGTTCTCTGAGAAATCTAATGCGAATGTTTGTGATTGCCGATTATGTATTATACTAACTCTTCTCCTCATGTGTTTTTTGACCTACCTGATCTATGCTATCATGTGCACACAAATATTCTGTATGCTTTCATTTAATTTCAAAATGGATGGTATCCAACGAAAACATTTAATTATAAAATTAATAATTAGAGCCAAATCGCAGAAACTGCAAAGACTGCTCATTTTAATTTCAGTGTCAGACAAGATACTTGTCTAGATGTCTCTGCTTACTTACGCGGGTTAATTATAAACAGCCACTTCTATAAACTTATATGAAGTTTATTTAAATAGGGTTTTAAATAAAAATTATACCAATAAGTAATTCAGTAAAAAACATATATTTAATACATGATGCACGCAAGCACAGCAGATGACCTTCTGTAACGCCCACGTCTAGAAAACACACTCTCCCACCTCTGTAATAAACACAGAGATGTATGTTACTGTAGTCCCGTTCGAATCAGTATATTAAATCACAGACGTCGGGTGATTTAGTACGTTTACCACGTTTGGAAAACTAGCCCCGCCAAATTAGAGCTGGATAGCGTATGTGAAAAAATTCTAACTAACAGTCTTTGGTAAACAAACGTGACATGGCTAGGAGAAACGAAAATGGCTTGGAGTCTATGTGTCATGGTCACCAGCTAGTCACCACTTCCTCACTACATTTCCCTCATCCTCCCTCACCCTCACCTGCATGCACATACGATATCCATCCACCTGCATGCATGATGCACGATACCTACACGGTACCCGCACGATACCTACACGATATCTACCAGAACTGTTTGTCTTCAGTCATCTTCTTCCTTCTTCAGTCATCTGCCTCGATCTCCAGTTCAGAACCTGCAACAGATAAGACCATTATTCATCCAGATATCCACCCAGAACCCTATATTCTTCAGTTACTCGCCTGCTTCCATTGTTGCAATCACATACTTCTGCAAATAAACCTGTTGATCACTCTACTTGTGTGAATCCTTCTGTTTCATGACTATGAATGAACAAAATACAATCCTAGAATCTCCCTGGAACCAAACCATATGTAAAGCCTAGGAATGTTCTGTGTTAAAAACAACAGCTCTATCAATGGCATCTGACTCATCCCTCTGTTTGTAAAAATAGAAATTAAAGTAAAATAATTCCTTTTGTCATAGGGTTTAATACTTATGCCCTAATTATACGGCTTAAGCCTTGTCCCAGGCTAAGATGCATGTTTGAGCTTTTTCTTTAACTGAAAGCAACATATCTTAAAACATGTCACTGCCATTATTTTGTCTCAAGATGTACACCAGTAATGTCTAGAAACCTTTACCATCACAGAAAACTTTCTCTGTGAGTAAATTACGGCAAATTGTTTTGAGCACATGATAAATTTTTGAATACAGTATTCTTTTAAACAACCTTTTGCAAAAACAAGTTCCCCTCCGAGGGAACTCCGCTGCGTCGAGAATCGACACTATGGGGAATGCCTTCGGCATGACGCGTCTGAAGTCAATAATTCAATCTTGATTGGCGTAGCGCAATCGTGTCACTCGTGACGTCGCATGTGACGGTGATCCGGAAGCTATAAAAGGTCACAGGAAACAGTGAATGTCAGGCTGCGTCCCGATTCGCCTACTTATACTATGCTCTAAAAGTATGTACTCTTTTTGTGAAGAAAAAGTACATACTTTTGAGTGTGTAGCAAAAGAGTAGGCAAGCTTTGGGACATACTACTCCGTCATCTTTAACGGACAGATCTGTCGCGTGCGCCGTCACCGTAAACTGCCCTGTCAATCATCTTGTCACAGTTAAAATCCTCCATTCAATCTAATTTAATTTCCTATCGTTTCTGAGAGAAGTGTAATAGCTCTTTCATCTGCCCGTCGCGGGTCTTTCATGCGGAGACTCTCCTCATGTGTTTGCAATTTGAATGTAATGATGCATTTAAAAGTTAATGGTTAAACGTATCTTTACAAAAGTTCACAATGCTGATGCAGATGCAATATAATGTAGACAACATTGAATAAATACATTTTCGTCAGGTTAGATACTGGTAATTAATCACTCAAACCCCTTTATCTAAACCTCTCTACATAACCGCCGGACTCGCGCGTCCTCCATGTCTGTAGTTTTTTAACACTTTTCACTCGTGTTTGTAGTTCTAATCGAATCCTCGTCCAACGCGCGATGGGTTGTGGGCAATATCAGCCGTTAGAGTGCGCATCGATCTACACTTCAGGGTAGGGTTGCACCAGCCGTTCGTAAGTTCTTTCTTAAATTGGAACGTAAAGTCCACACTAGAGGCTTAGTAACTACTAGCTAGTTTGTAACTAACTCTGTACATTATTCCGTTGCACCATTTGTTCGTAAGGCAGAACGTAGCTAGTAGGTCGTAAACTCTCCGTAAAGTAATGCGTAGTCGCATAATATGACGTTTAGCCTTGATGATCCAATAGCAGCCTTCAAATGCGTGAGCAAAAGTTGTGTTGAAATGCCGTGAATTTCAGTTTATCCTTCATTCTAACTTCTTTTGCCCCGTGTTACTAACAGTAAAAATACGTTTCCATTAAATACGATACTTGATCATGAATAACATTAGTGTTTTATATGTAAATAACATTCAAAAACTTTATTTGAAATGAAATTAATAAGGATCAATAAATGCATTGAAACAAAAAACATAAGAAATTACGTTTATTGATTATGACTGATATTTGACATGCACAACATGGACTGATGCACACAGCGGCGCTGTTTAGGATGGGTTCCTGTTAAAGTGCCGCTAATAAAGTAATTTTTTAACATATTGTTCTCTCTCTTAAAATGTAAGCGAGTGTAAATGTCAGCATTATCATATATGTCTAAAGAAATTAAGTCTGGCAGGTAAAAGAAGAGCTTATTGATGCAGTTCAGTCTGTCTGATATTTTATTCCAACCGTTACTCCTGATCGGAGGCTGCCGTAAACATTTAGTTGGAACGTAGAGTTACGTTTAAACTAAGTTTAATGGTGCAACGGAAAAATATTTAGTAGTGCGTAAGTTGTAACTTAGTGCCCATTTACGTCAAAACTAGGCTAAGTTGTAATTTACGCACAGCTGGTGCAACCGGCCCCAGATTCTGACCGGATATAGTAGACCATCCGGGTATCTTTGGAACACTCATTTCAACATACTACGATTTGGGACGTACTAATTCTACTTTCGAGTACTATTTAGGACGGACAGTATGCGAATTGGGACGCAGCATCAGCTTCTGGTCTTCAGCAAGCTTTCTGTGTCAACCTGTTTGTCTTATTTGGTGTTGTCTGTCACTCTGATATATATATATATATATATATATATATATATATATTTTATAGCGAACAATAAGGAGAAACTATTCAGAGTGTGCGTCCCCTTGCCTGATATTTAAGCGAGGGTGACGCACACTCTGTGAAGTTTGTCTGGGAGCGGAGCATGCACTGAAAACGCTCGATGGCGCTGTTGTGTGCAAATTGTTATTCAGTTACCTATGAAAAAAAAAAAAAGCTCCGCTCCCATTTGAGCCTGTTCGATCAAATAGATCAGGCTCGCGTTTCCAGTGCATCAGGTCTCGCGTCTGTCGAGTCAGCGCGCCGCCTGTATGCATGGGATTCGCACGTGGGGCTGGCATATAATACTGAGACGGTTGCGACCCTTTCTCAGTGTTTATGTACCAGCTTCACTGGTCTCGCGCACGGCTCGGAAGCCCGCACTGCGGCTTCTTCCGACCGTGTTAAAGACCCGGTGTTTGATTTATCTGGCTCTGAGTTAGATATTCTCTACACAGAATCATGTGGATATGGGGATTCGCCACCCCATATTCCCGTTATTGAGGAGTTGCTGGAGGTTGTAACCAGGGCACTGGCTAAATCAAATGTTTTATGGCCAGTTAATAAGCAGGAAGCGACTAAAAAATAAATAAATAAATGAATGAGCGCTTCCTGCAGACCTAGTCACAATCTTCATGTCAGAGCCTTCCCTTTTTCTCTGATCTCCTTACTGTGGTATTGAGATCGTGGGAAGAATCAGGTTCATCTCATTTATGTTCCCCCATGTATACATTTACATCTAATGAGAATGGTTATGAGGTGATGCCTCGAGTAGAGGAATATTTTGCGAAATAATTCTCCCCGACATTGCATCACCCCTGATAGCTCAGACATTTCCCTCAAATTTTGTTCGAATTTGTTAGGGAAAGCATGGCGGTGGGTCTAGGATTATGGCTGCATTTAATTCTATGAAATTTAAATGGTGAAATATCTGTCTTTAAAAAGTGAGATATTTTAATTCAGTCTACCATCCAGATCATTTTTCACTTATTCACTTATGGGCGGCAGTGGCTCAGTGGTTCATGTGGGTTGTCTACAAACCGGAAGGTTGGTGGTTCAATCCTCGGTTCCACCTGACCAAGTGTCGAGGTGTCCATGAGCAAGACACCTGACCCCAGCTGCTCCCGACGAGCTGGATGGCGCCTTGTATGGCAGACACTGCCGTCGGTGTATGAATGTGTGTGTGAATGTGAGGCAAATGTAAAGCGCTTTGGTGGCCCACTGGGTCTGTGAAAGCGCTATATAAATGCAGTCCATTTACCATATTCAAGTGTTAAATATGGCTCCATTTAATTTTGAGGAATTAAAATGAGCAACAAACGTCGAAAGTCGATTTTCCCTGCCGGTCCTCCGCTTCAGGGTATCGAAAACGAGACGAAAATAGCAGGGCTCTGTGCAGCCCTCAGGAAATCGATGTTTCCAGCGTCAAGTGCGCTTCGGGACACATCGGTTTTCAACGAATGCACGCTTCAATGTCCGCCACAAGGCTTGCGGCCAGGTGGTGTTCGTGTCCGCTCATCGGAAACAGTTCTCGATTATTCCCTGCCGGTCTTCCGCTTCAGGGTGTCGAGAACAAATCCTAAAGAGCCTCCCCTCCGGGGAGCCCTCAGGAAATCGATGTCGGCTTTCCGCCGTCAAGTGCACTTCGGGACGCATCGTTTTCCAGCGAACATATGCTGCACTGTCCGCCCCACAGGCTTGCGGCCAGGCAGTGTTCGCGTCCGCTCATCGGAAACTGTTTTCAATTATTCCCTGCCGGTCTTCCGCTTCAGGGTGTCGAGAACGAAACTGTAAGAGCCTTCCATCTGGAGAGCCCTATGCAGCACTAGTCGTCTCAGAGAGACATTTATGGCTAAATCCCTTGGGGATCGGGGAAAAGGACACCCCGCGGAGCCTTCAGGGAATCAATGTTGCTTCCCGCCGCCAAGTGCGCCTCGGGACGCATCGACTTCCAGCGAATGTATTAAACACAGTGTTCCTGTAACATCTAACTCATTCGCTACCTCTCATGAGGCCTGTAGAGAAAATTATTCGGTTAGTTCCTGCCAGAAAAGTGCTTCAGGTCACCGAAAATATTACGACTCCTGAGGTCAGTCCTGAGAGACTGATCCCCCTAGTAGATTATTTAGACGCCTGGAAAGGCCTTCAAAATATATCTCAGTGGGTCTTGAATACAGTTGAGAAAGGATATAGAATCCAGTTCCAGTATAGACCACCTAGATTCTGTGGTGTTATTCATACACTGGTATCTCCTGATCAGGATCAGGTGATGGAACAAGTAGTCCAGTCCCTCTTAGCCAAGGAGGCCATAAAATATGTGCCCCCCCCCACAACTACTTCATAGTTCCTAAAAAGGATGGTCGGCTGCGTCTCATTATAGATCTAAGGATAGTGAACAATATTTGAGGAGATTTGAATTCAAAATGCTAATTATACCTTGATCGTTCAACAAATCAGATCCGAGGACTAGTTTGTGACGATAGATCTTAGGATGCTTATTTTCATATTCCATCATCCCACATCATAGGAGGTTCCTTAGATTCGCTTTTGGGGGTAAAGCTTATCATTACAGGGTTCTTCCTTTCGGCCTAGCCTTATCTCCTCGCACCTTTACTAAATGTATGGATGCTTCCCTTACTCCATTTGGGACTTCAGGGGACCCGTATCCTAAATTATATAGATGACTAGCTCATTAAACTGGCTGTCAGAAGAACTGACGATTCAACATCGAGATGTTGTTTTGCGTCATCTGAGGTGCTTGGTTTTGAGACTAAAATGTAAAGAAAAGTTCCTTAAAGGGATACTTCAGCTCTGGAAAGATGAATGTGTATTTAAAATGGGTCATTTATGTAGAAGAAATGTGAAATTATTTTTGAATTTGGAGCCTTCTAGACTGAGAAAAGCCAGAAAATGTATTTTTGGCTCATATGGATGAAAGACAACAACTCCCAGAATGCACTTGCTTCGCTGCCCAAGGAGGTCACGCCTACCGGTAACAGAGCGCAGGTTAGACAACTAGTGAGTCTCCGTGATGAGTCTGCCCGGGATTACGAGATCGCTCAAAATATCCGGGATTCGGCTTTTGCGTTCTACAGTCGCCATTCATCATGTTTACTGAGGCGAGCAGGAGGGCCGCGGGAGAACGGCGCGAGGCCGGTGGCGTGATTACTGATGAGCGACACCTGTGAGACGCACCGGTCTCTATCACGGAGGAGCGGGAATTTTCTTAGCAATGTTAAAATGCACATCAACCGATTACTTGTTTAGCGTTCATGTAAACACTACATTCAGATTCACCAATCGGAAGGAAGTCAGTTAGATTGAAACAAAAGGTGTGCATGTAACGTTAAACAATGAATGGCGACAGCAGAAATCAAAAGCTGAATCCCTTACATTTTGGACGATCTCGAGGCCGGACATGTCCGGGAAAAAGAGGATGTAAACCCCTACTCAGCTTTCTCCACAGAACAAGAGCCTGCTAGGTTAGCTTCCAAATAAAAGATAGCTGACAGCCTGACACTATTTGATAATTATGTGACTGAGAGATCCTACCCTCTATGGGCGAGTTGAAAACATGACGAACAGCGGCTTCTACTGGCTGTAGTCTTTAGCCTCTGGCCAAAAAATCCTCAGATGACGCAAAATGACGATTTTTGCGTCATCGGAGGATTTTTTCCAGACAAAAAATACATAAATCTCTCGTCTCAGGGGGATATGAGGAAGGAAAGCACGGTAATTCGAAAATACTACAGGTTTTCTACTGATACAAAGCTTAATGCTAAATCCTGAAGTATCCCTTTAACTCCTCTTCAGAGAACTACGTTCCTGGGAGTAGAGTGGGACTCAGTCACGATGCGGGCACAATTGTCTCCTGCTCGTACAAATACTATCTTAACCACAATGGAGAGTATTAGGTTAGGCCAGGCCATCACTGTCAAACACATCCAAGGGGTTTTTAGGCCTCATGGTGGCAGCTTCCATCGTAATTCCTTTTGGTCTGCTCCATATGAGGACCTTGCAGTGGTGGCTCCGGACCAGAGGGTTTCCCCCGAGGGGATCACGATCAAAGTAACGCGCAGATGCCTTCGTTCTTTGGTCATGTGGAAGAAACCATGGTTCCTGTTTCAAGGCCGGTTCTGGGAGCACCGTGTCAGAGAAAGTCTTTGACCACGGATGCATCCCTCACAGGCTGGTGTACGGTTATGGAGGGCCGTTACACCCGAGGTGCTTGGAGGGGACCATCATCTCTCATGGCATATTAATCGCTTGGAGATGTTGGCCGTATTCTTCCCCTGAGGCACTTCCTGGCAGACCTCAGAGGTCATCATGTTCTTGTTAGGACATACAATATGTCGGTGGTCTCTTATATCAACCGCCATGGAGGTCTGAAATCGCGCCGTCTTTCTAGACTGGCACATCAGATCCTTCTGTGGTCCCAGGACAAATTTATCTCTGTCAGATCCATTCATATTCCTGGGGTTGATAATGTGGGAGCAGATATCCTGTCGAGGCAGGGGCTGAGGCCCGGGGAAGGGCGACTCCACCCTGAAGTAGTTGAGCTCATATGGAGAGAGTTTGGCCAGGCGGAGGTTGACCTGTTCGTCTCTCATGAGAACACTCACTGCCCGCTCTGGTTCTCTCACATCCAGCTCCTTTGGGCCTGGATGCCATGGTACAGATGTGGCCTAGGTCCCCTGATCGTTCTGCTCCCTGGGGTTCTAGAAAGGGTCAGGAGGTACGGTGTGAGCCTACTCCTTGTAGCTCCGTACTGGCTGGCCCGAATTTGTTTTTCTGACCTTTTTTGTCTCTTGGTGAGTCCTCCCTGGCAAGTCCCTATTAGGAGACATTTTCTTTCACAGGCCGTTGGTACAATATGTCTTCCACGGCCGGAGTTATGGAGACTATGGGTCTGGACTCTGAGGGGGTCTAACCGGTAATAGGTGCCCTTTCCACCGAGGTGGTTAGGTCATCCATTCTAGAACCCCTCTCTACTAGGAACTAGATATTGGTTAGTGACAGCATTGAACCCAGTTAATTACTGCCCGCTGGCTTCAGTACTGGTGTTCCATTCTGTTCTCTAACGGGATCGCCCGTTCACGTTTAGGGCCTCTGTGGCGGCCTCAGAGCCCTCCGCAAGCCTCTAAGAGTGAGCATGTACGGACATTCCTAATAAAACTCCATGTTCCTGTAGATTGGAGGATGAATCCTGTCATCCAGCCTATTGGCATCAGGCTGACGGGTTATCCCTGGCACCCGCCATGTCCTGTGGATGTGATATATGAGAATATATAAGAATCTGTTGAGTGTTGCCCCCCTTACTTAATGGTGTGGGAGCCACTCTACCTTATTTCTGCCCTGGCACTGAGGTGCCTGTAGGCAGTATCATGATTCTTCGGAAATTCATCATATAAGAATCTATTTGAGTCTGCTTCCTGCTCCCTGGAAGAGTGGTGGTGCTGCCCCCTCTTACGTGATGACGTGGGAGCCACTCTACTTTATTTCTGCCTTGACACTGAGGTGCCTGTAGGCAATATCATGATTCTTCAGGTAATCCATCCTCCATCGCATGTGTCGGATGGTCAAGGTCATAGCCTTGAGGGCCCTATGTTAGGCCTCAGGCTGTAAGGAGTCAAATCTATCTAGATATGTATCAAGGGCTAGGAGCTATCCCCCTTTTATCAATTAGACAGTTGGTTATCTGCGGAAACCTCTCATAAATGATGTACGTGGTGCGCTTTGGCCTTCACCTCTCATCTAATATTCCTTTACTGTCTGGGGTTCCCATCCATGGGGTCCGTTGAGCCACCGGCTCCAGACCTACCCTTCTTACATAAAACCTTATGACAATCTAGGTTGGATCTGCCTTCTCATTTCTATCCTCCGTGAGTGTGCCAGATGCTTCACACCAGGGCGTATTCTCTCAGTGTGGCTCAGTGGGCATTTCGTTCCCCATAGTGTCGATTCTCGACGCAGCGGAGTTCCCTCGGAGGGGAACGTCTCGGGTTACGTCTGTAACCCTCGTTCCCTGAGGAACGCCTCGTTCCGCTGCGTCCCTCGGCCACACTTTTCGCGCCCCTGAGAACGACTTGCTTTGACCTATTAGAAGCTGACATTCACTGTTTCCTGTGACCTTTTATAGCTTCCGGATCACCGTCACATGCGACGTCACGAGTGACACGATTGCGCTACGCCAATCAAGATTGAATTATTGACTTCAGACGCGTCATGCCGAAGGCATTCCCCATAGTGTCGATTCTCGACGCAGCGTTCGTTCCCTTCTCAGAGAACGAGGGTTACAGACGTAACCCGAGACGTTATCTGGAATTAGCCATTAAAGGGCTCCTATCATGGATTTTTGAAATCTGAAAGTGCACCATATATAAAGTTATTGTCTTTCAAAAGTAAGAGTCGACTCCGAGTCAATGAAATTAATTGTTTTTCAAACGAGTCATAGGCCGCTTCGTCGTGACAAGACGAAACATTAGCCCGCCCACTTCTTGCGCGCGCACCTGGGAAACTTAAACCTCAAACCGGCAGCTGATCCTGTGGATACTGGAGAGCATTGTGTTGAGGAGATGCTGTGCTCTAACGTGACAGTATAGAATTTTTTTTTTTTCACTGGCCAAGGACGAGCATGTGAAGAATCTGTGGTTAAAATTAATTGATGGACATGAACTTGTTAATGCTGATGATGAGGAATAGCAACATCTCAATGTAAGTAACCTCAAACTGAGTAGTGAATCACTGAAACGTCCTGCTCGAGTCGTCCTTGCGATGGAGGTTCGGGTTGCATGAATGGTCCTTCTTCTAGTGTTTCATCATCGGACTCGCGCTCAGATTGATATGAGAAAATCAACGTCATTGTTCATTACTGTGTTTAGTTTACGCCGAAGGAAACCTCAGGACACACAGAGCTGTCGGTGTTATGGCAATGGGAAGGATGCGTGCTGTTCGCGGTAAGACAGACTGAGCTGTCTGGCCAATCAGAGCAGAGTAGCTCGCGGAAAGAAGGGATTTAGAGAGATTGATTTATTTCGTGAGTCGTTTGAGAATCATTGAAAATCTGGTGATGTGCAAATGTATATTATGAGAAAATGAAAACGTTTTTTGACGTTTGATGCATGCAAACCTGTTGTAGGAGACTCCAAAACAACATTAGGAAACTTTAAAATATCATAATAGGGGCACTTTAATACCATTATCTCTCAATAAACACATGGCATTGCCAGCTATTCTTTTTATTCACCAACATTTATAAAACATGTAAACAGCGCAATTCGGATGCAAAAAGGGGAGGGGAACTACACAAAGGCTTGTCAAGTGGTTTGAAGATGTTGAAAGGGAATATGGAAGTGTAATTATCTCAGAATGCATCACAGAGGCATTTTAATTTGGTGTATGTTGCACCACTCATGCAGTGAGTTTTTTTCTTTCGCTCATCTTTTGCTCTGTCTTTAGTATTGCTCTGTATTTAGTATTTAGGTTGCTCTGAAAGGTCTAACTCTCACACTCGTTTTCATATAAAACACAGATCCAAAGTCTATTCAGCTCACTCAACAGCCATTTTGTCAATACCCGGGGCAAACAGTAACTGGGTTTTAGTGGCCTTGGTTCTAAAGTTTTTTCCTATTCATTTTCACCATAGAGATTTCTTTTAAAATGTTTATTAGAATTGCAATCTTGCAATCATTGTGACTGATGTAATCGAAAGGTTCTCATGGCGTACTTACACACGCAGCTGAATTATGTTACTAGAAACATAAGGCGCGTTTACACCGCAGGAACTTTCCCCAGGAACTAGGGACTTTGGGGTGGTACTCGGTGTGTTTTCACCGCAGGAACCAGCGTCTAAATGAAGTTCCGGGTAAATATTTCCCTCTCAGAAAGTCCCTGCTCACGAGGTAGTTCTTTTTCAAAGTTCAGGAACTTTCAGGGGCGGGACTTGAGTTCTGAACATGCATTTTTTTAAAATCTTTTGAGATGCGTGCAATAACAGTTGTTTAAAAAATACGACAGATGGAACGACGACGAGGTTCAGGCTTTATTAAGCTTAAAGTCAGAGGAAGAAATTCAGTGGGAACTGTAAAGTAGCGCGCAATTTTTCGTCACCGGACTAATTTGCCTAATGTTCACGGTATACTTTAGACTGCGGTGCAGGTTCAGCAACTTGGGACAAATTGTTCAGGGTAATTTCTGTGGAAACGCTGTTATAGTCATCAATTGTTTGATTTGTCTTTCTTTGAATATTTTAGCTGCCCACAACACATGGCATCCTAGTACTGCCACAAATCAGGAAAAAAATATTCCAGTTGGTCCTGTCCTGGCATCCTGGTAATGCCACTAATCAGACTAAAAAACATTCCTGCTGATCCTGTCCTGGCAAAGGAATCACACGAGCTACAGCCATTACCCATAAGGCTGTAATTTTAGCTTGTGGGACATTTCTGCCTACTGCTACCATGTTGAGCTTTGTTATTTCTTCAAATTTTTCCACAAGTGCTCAGTCTCCTCCCTATCTTTCTTCTGTTCTTTTTTTGCCTTTATAGATAGTATAGGTGGAGAGAGGACAGGAAGCGAAGTGGGAGAGAGAGGGGGACTCAAGCTCAGGTGGCCCGAAGCACAACCGTGCTACATGTACACGAGGCCATTGGCTCCAATAGATCTTTGTTCTGTTGCCTACAGTAGCTCTGAATAAGGGTTTCTAGAGGAGGTCAGGTGAGGTTTACAAACCATGAAACAGTGGGAAACTTCAACAACAGAGTTAAAGTGAAACATGCATTGTACAAAGTCAAACTGTACTGATACATTGACAGTATTTGGTCCTACATCTCCCGGCAGAGAAACTAATAGGATTCAGGAAAACTCTTACGTAACACTACAAGTAAATGCCAGCAAACTGATCAAAAGGGCAAAGGATGACTATAAAAGGAGCTTGCAGCTGCTAGAAAATCTGACATTTATCTTTTGAAGTTTTTTTTTTGGATTTAGTATAGACATTTGCTCACTCACGCGTCATATGCATAGACTAAATATGTTCTTAAGTGAAGCATGGGAGTGATTGCCCATGCTGAATTTGGTTTCCATCCAATTATTCTGATAAGCATTGCTTTGCTTTACTTTACTTGTGATTTATTTATTTATAAACCTACAAATAAATGCTTCAGATGTTGTGCATCTGCTTCATGTTCTGCATTGTATATTTGGGATATTGCCATCTATGTATTGATGAAGCTGTTTGGTGTTACATTTAATGAAATCAAAGGCTATCCTTCTGCTGTTAAGGCAAACCATGGTCTAATCTAACTGGATATTTAATTTTGTAGCATTAATATGTTGTTATTAATATGTTACATTTACAGGTACAAAACATACAGGTTTGTACGTTTGGATAGATGCTGAAAAGTACAATATGGACATATTGCCAAAATTTAAATGTAAACTTTATTACACATTTACTGCTAAAAAAAAAACTTTAAATATTCACAAGTATTTTATATCATAAAGATATTTGTATAATTGTGCTTTTTTGCAGTTAAAGTTTCGATCGTTTACATAATTTAGAAAGATGTAAAAAGTGGTACCAAAGGTAGTCCAAATGATAATATGTTGCAGTCGTAGTCCCCTCTGGCGGGATATAATAGTTTTGTATGAGGTACAGAGTAGAATTTAAGTGATTAATCCCTGAAAATGTTATCCCGATCCACTCGCGCGCTTTTCTCATTCAAACGCACATCAACCGAAACACGGCATGTCGCAATCTGTTATGAATCAGGCGAGAGCAAATGAGCATTTGAGACCACTGCCATAAAGCATGTTGTAAAGCAGCAATTTTCTAATTTATCATAGGGGTGGGCAATACTGCAAAATTTGGTATCAATCCGACACCAAGTAAATACAGGGTCAGTATCACCAATATTAATATATGCACTTTAACTTAAATGTAGTCTACTTCCTGTAGGGGAGAGCAGTGTGTCATGATTTATGAGGTGAATGCATCATATGCTAAATATTAATACATTTTAATGACCACTAAAATATTGTGTGATTTGTGCTCTCGAAATGCCTAATCATATGTTAAAACCCAGGACAGATTTCACTGTAAGCTCTTTTAAGATAGTGTTTTTTTTAAAAATTGTTTACAAAATGATTACTTGAGAACAATGCATGTTTTAAAATGTACATTTTTCTTTTCTTCAGTCTGAGGTTTTTGTTCAGAAACAGTAAAATAATAGTAATAAAAAAAATGTATTCTCCCTTTCATAGTACTTCTCTGGCTTTAAAAAAATAAACAAATTGCACAAAATTATTAGTCAAGTCAAGTCACCTTTATTTATATAACGCTTTTTAAATTACAGATTGTTTCAAAGCAGCTTTACAGTGATAAGAGGAAAATAATGCAACAAAGTTTATTTCCAGAAGAAAATAGCTTCATAGTCCAGCTTAAGTAAGTTCAGTGATGTTCAGTTCATCATTTATATACTGTATATAGCCGCACTGGAGAAAACAGTGATGTCATCGTCCAGCTCAGTTCAGTTCTCATATAATGGTTTCAATGCAGGCAAAACAATAATATTGTTGAACAGGGAAGTGCAGAGAGTTCCTCAAGGGCAGGGGCTCAAATGTAAAAAAGGGGCATGCATATACATATATTTATGCATTATATATATATATATATAAGGTTGGAAACATTACTATTGTTAATGTTTTAGAAAGAAGTATCTTATTGATCTTATTGAAAATTTTATCAAGGCTACATTTTGAAGTTAATTTTTTTGAAAAATAAAAACAGTACTATTGTGAAATATTCCTAAAATCTAAAATAATGGTTTTCTATTTTAATAGACGTATAACCTTTGATACTTTTTTCAGGATTCTGAGTTTAAAAGTTACAAAAAGAACAGCATTTATCTCAAATAGAAATATGTTGTACCAATATCCACTATAGCCTACTGTTCAAAAGTTTGGGGTCAGTAATTTTCTTTCTTTCTTTTATTCAGCAAGGATAGTAAAGACTTATAAAATAATTTATATTTTAATTAAATGCTGTTCTTTTTTACTTTTTATTAATCAAAAACACATTGAGCACCACAACTGTTTCCAACATTGATAATTAATCAGCATAGAATGATTTCTGAAGGAACATGTGAAAGTGAAGTTAGGGTTAGTAATGATGCTGAAAATTCAGCTTTGCATCAGAGATATTTTTTAAGTAGGCCTACCATTATTTTAAATTTTAATAATTGTTTTCTGTATTTTCAATCAAATAAATGCAGGCTTGAAGCGCATAAGAGGCTTCTTTAAAAAACATAAAAAAAAATTGTAATGTGTCCATTTTTGACCGGTTCTGTACAATCAAAGAACGTATATTTACAAGAAGTGAAAGCCAATAGAACGTTCCATTGCAACACCAGCGCCCAGCAGCAGCGCTGTGCTTCCGCCATTTTGGGGTGAAAGCGACTCGGCAGTCATATATTATACATATATTTAGTCCAGTGCAGAGGTCATTTTTAGGTTGAAATAATTAGGTAAAAAGAAGTTGCTAACCAGGGGTGCGTTTCCCGAAAGCATCGTTAGCCAACTATGGTCGCAAGTTCCGTCGTTATCTGCATAGTTCAACGAGTCGTTTCCTGAAACCATCGTTCCAACGAACATTCGCAAACAGCATCGCAAAGTTGTGTGGTTGAACGACAGCTCTCGACCTGTGGTTAGAAGCATAGTTTCTATATTGCATGACATTTGGACGTAATAAATCCTTATCTTGAGCAAAATAAGCAAGCTGACATTCGAGAGGCGGTATTAACATTAAGTGACATGGGCATCTGACGCGCAGATGCCAATGGCACATGTCACTATGCGTATTGGCACATCCGGTGGCATATCCGGTTTCCATTGGCATGTGCCAGTGGATAGTGACATGACACAGACATTATCGCGACACAGTCGCGGAACTGTTTGCCGTCTTGTGACAGTATAGTGACTGACAAATTAGCTGAGCAGCTATACTGACGTAATTGTGAAACAAACGCCTATATAAATTGCCTATTTTAGGGATGTTTTTTAAATAAATTAAACGTTTTAAAGTATTTTTTTTCTCAAACATGTCAGTTTGTGACACATCAGTAGCCTATCTGAGTGTTAAAAAAATTAATGCCAATGTTGTTAATCACGCAAACTGCCCATTCTAGGAAACACAACGAATAAATCAGAAGTTATTACGAATAGCGCATGAACAGTCGCATCCGTTAGGCTACTCAACTGTAACCTTTATTTTTGCATGATGCTGCATGCACGCCAGTAGGTGTCAGTAACGTCCACACTGGCCAGCGCAAAATAACCTAAAACTTGCGAAAGTTGAGGAACATCTACGGACTACGGGTGGTGTATTTGTCGTTTGTATGAGTTAGCAAGTACAGTAAGAAGGTAGCAACAACAAAAGTTGGCTAATCAGAGTCTGATGTCGATATAAGTAAACTAATGAACGGTTTACTACTTTCGGTCAAACATGAACGGTAAGTCATATATATGATATGACATCTACAGAAAGAATGCATGTTCAGATTTATAAAAATTGGTTTATTTCTTATTACATAATTCCTTAAATGTATTTGTAAAATATTAAAGCCAGATGAGTATAAGCAAAAACAAAGTAATCAGAGTCTGTCTGATATCAATATAAATAATTAGTAAATAATTTAGGCCTACTTACATAATATAGCTCAATAATATTGATTATATATTATATAAATTATCCACTAATTTATATCGACATCAGACTCTGATTACTCGGTTTTTTTATTGAATTTTTGCTACTGTCTTACTGTACTTGCTACTCAAACAAATTACAAATACACCACTGACCACCCCAAGATGTTCCTCAACTGTCACCACGTTACTTTGAGAAAGAAAAAGAAAAAAAATACTGACTTTAAAACGTTTAATTTATTTTACAAACATCACTAAAATAGGCAATTTATATAGGCGTTTGTTTCACAATTACGTCAGTATAGCTGCTCAGCTAATTTGTCAGTCATACTGTCACAAGACGGCAACCAGTTCCGCGACAGTGTCGTCAGTGTGTCGCGATAATGTCAGTGACATGTCTATCCACTGGCACATGCCAATAATGTCAGTGACACATGTCACTATCCACTGGCACATGCCAATAATGTCAGTGACACATGTCACTATCCACTGGCACATGCCAATAATGTCAGTGACACATGTCACTATCCACTGGCACATGCCAATAATGTCAGTGACACATGTCACTATCCACTGGCACATGCCAATGATGCCAATAATGTCAGTGACACATGTCACTATCCACTGGCACATGCCAATAATGTCAGTGACACATGTCACTATCCACTGGCACATGCCAATGATGCCAATAATGTCAGTGACACATGTCACTATCCACTGGCACATGCCAATGGAGACCGGATGTGCCAATACGCATAGTGACATGTGCCATTGGCATCTGCGCGTCAGATGCCCATGTCACTTAATGTTAAAACTGCTACTGGGACATTCAGTACAACCTGTGCCTTTTATTTAGAATACATACAAATGTAATTTACGTGTTTTAGTTTGTCAAAAGATTTAAAGTACCTTGTTTGAAGACTGCGCATGTGCGAACATGCTCTACTATGTAAGAACGAGCCAAATATTGAGTCTGGTAATAAAGCAAAATAACTGAGAAAAATTAGAAATAGTCCTCAGATGACATGTCTGTAATTTATATAAAAAATCTAGCGTTATTTCGACCTTAAACAGTTTAATTAAAAGAAGTTATTACTCCACCACGTGCGTGCCGTTCACTTTTCATAATCAACATGGGGAAAAAACAAATATGAAACTAAATTCGCTTATTTAATGGCTACAACACGTATACAGTAGGCCTAAAGACTCTCTATTTGTACAAAATTGCTGCACATTCATTTAATTCTGAATTTTGCACGTTGAAAGGCATTTTTTGTGCACAGTAAAACATATCTGCAACATTTATAAAGTTCATGGATAATTGTGCATGCATTTATTAATCATTATGATACTAAAATCAAAATAAAGTAGGCTAGGTTAAAAAAAATCAGATGAGCAGAATATAAACGCAACGTGTTTAATTAGCTTACACATTAAGCATTTTCCTCCCATAGAAAACCATTATAAGAACACTTGGCTTAATGCAGATTAGAATGTCCCAGCATATGTTGAAATAACGAGATATGTTCAAAAATAAGTTATCAATGAAATGCATGAATTCAGCAAATAAATATAACTGTAGCCTACTAAAATGTAAATGTTGGACAACAAATATATAACAGCAATAGAATAGCTTTGCAGTAAACTTCTTATATCGTATATTAATGACCGTTAAAGCAAGACTATGTAAACAAAAACACTGTACAAAAGTGGCAATTATCGGAAAACGGACACATGTAATGCATCATGTTCTATAAGATCATCGTGTTTGTAGCATGATCCAGGGGATTAAAACGTACAAAATATATTTCAGGCCTAGTGGAGTTGGTAATTAATAATAGTAGTAAATGTGTAAAGTTGCATAAAATGGAAACACTCAATAATGCAAGAAAAAACTACCTAAAAAAACTGTTATCTGTGCTGTTGTCCATTAACTTCAATTGGAATCTTCACTCCAAAATGGCGGCCGCACTACCGAGGCGCCACCTAGTGGCTGTTACCAAAAAAGCATCAGAGTTTCGCCTCTTGTGCTTCTATACTCTTTGGTACAATTATCAAAAATCACCATTTCACGTGTATTTTGGCTCGAGCGCATCAGTTCGGTTCCCGATCAGACTGTGGAATACCTACGTTGTTGTTGTTTACACTAGTGCATTTTCGTTTTAAAACGCATAACTTTTGCTACGGTTGCGCGCGCCTGCCGTCCTCCGATGTTTAGAGCCTCGAAAACGGAGACTGACCTCTTCAGTCGAGTCCGAAGCAAGACACGCAAGTGACGTAAATAATAACCCATAGCAACGAGTCATGGCAACGGCACCTCAGACTGACAGAAACGTAAAAATAAACGTGAATTTAGGCTATTTTAGTTTTGTACACATTGTCATGTTAATTAAAATCAAATGCATTTTGTTTTATTGAAAACAATATTATCATTATTTGTTTGAGAGGGGCACTTTCGATTAATTTTGAAAAAGGGCAGGGGGCTTTCGATTAATTTTGAAAAAGGGCAGGGGCACCCAAAAAGCTTTTCACTTCAAAGCTTATTTAAAAAAAATGAATGCTAAATAAATGAAAGGTGATTCTACACCTGAGCTGGCAAAGTGGCTGGTTCACATGTACCTGGCCAGGCCACAGTGCATACTGGCATTATAGTATCATATGAGTGTATGCAAATAGCAATTTAAGAGACCACTCACCATTTCTCCAGTGTAACAGGATAAATATTCTGAATGTTCTAATCCAATCTGACTTCTGACCTGTAATGCTGCCTGAATCATAATGAGAATCAGAATCAACACTGTTCATTCATTGGCCAGAGGAGAACTGGCCCCCGACTGAGCCTGTTTTTTTCCCTCCATTCTGGAGGATGGAGTTTAGTTCCTTGTCACTGTTGGATTTGTCACCTTTTGCTTTTGGCTTGCTTAGTTGGGGATACTTAATATTCAAAAATATTACTGATCTGCCTGCATTGACACCATTATATGAGAACTGAACTGAGCTGGATGATGACATAACTGTTTTTCTCCAAAACAGCTATAAATAAATGAACAAAAATTAACCATCATTAAACTTACTTAAGCTGGACTATGATGTTATTTTCTTCTAGATTTTTTCTAGATGTCACTATAGCCTAATTTCTGTTTTATTTTATAATTGAATATATAACTTATAGCTAGCCTACTTATTTTTTATAATATATAATATATATTTCTCCTTCTGTTCTGAATACCGTTAAATTTGAATTAAATTAGTTTTAATTACAGGCATTTAATATAGGCCTACATATAAATTAATATATATTTTTTGCAATTACGAGGTTAACAGGTGTATTTTGGAGTAAGATCAATTTCTCTTTAATGAGATTACTTTCTCTTCTTGGTTTCGTTTCTCCATGTCGTAAACTCTTGGGGCAAGGCTTCTAAACCGTGAATTTTTAGGGGTGTGATGATCAAATGGCGATTGTTTTCAGCCGCCACATTAATATACGTAGGCTACGATAATTCTTACGATACAATGGCATTGGCGGTTTACGAATGTTTCATAAATCACTCGTGAATCCTGTCGTAAGTTGATTTCTGCGCTTGGATCTACGTTAATTTCTACGTTAGATTGATAAATGAGGCCTAATGTGAATATCACAGTATGAGGGGGTGATGTCACTGCTACACATTTTGAATACTCAATGAGCTCACATATAACTCACACTGTTAGTATCACATGGTGCGTCCAAAATCGCATACTGTCTGAGTAGGCACTACATTCAAATTTGAATTTACTTTGCGACCGTACAATCTATACAGTATAAATATTTGTAGTATGAATGGTATCCGGACGTACTACATCCGCCATGTTGTCATTATCATGTGATCTACCAACGTCAGTTACATCTGTTCACCTCCATTCATAAATCCTCTCCCGTGGCCTCATGGTATAGTAAAGTGTCTATTGAATGCACACTTCAGAATCTCTCTGGAAGTAGTAAGTCATCCAGGGACTTTCCGTCTACCATTTTTCGAATACTATGTATTGGGGCATACTACTCTGTTGGCGTACTGTTTTTCACATACTATATAGTAGGTATTTCGGATGCAGCGACATTATGAGAATGGTGTGATTTTGAACATTTTGAATTCACAATGAGCTCATATATACAGTAACTCACGCTGTATCACAGTATGAGAATGGTGTGACGTCACTATGATCATCGCATGATCTCACATTTTGCTTTGCTTAATACTTAATACTCGTAAATGTGCTTTTATGAAATATAAAGAATTATGCTTTTATATTTTAATACATTTGCTGATTTTAGTATGATAATGCTCTATGCTTTTTTGGGGGCATAGTATGTGAACAAGTGGTGTCTTAACGCTATAAGAGCTTCCATTTATCGCTGCCATCATCTATCACATCCAGGGGCTGATCAAACTCTGTTTATGGGCTCTCTTGTTCTCAAGGGTTCTGAAGAAAAAAATCAGTAAGCATTGAATTGAGTGAAAATCATCAAGCAGACTTTATTTAATGCTTAAAAGTGCTGACAAGGTGTCTTGTAACTGTTTATATCACCTTCTTTCTCTTGTTTCACTAGAATAGCAATTCTTATTTGTTTTAGTAAAAATGTAATGGAGCAGAAAGGATATATATCAGGCACTGTCAGATAAGAAAACCTCCTGTTGTGACAAGCCTACATTTTCTAGCTATGAAAGGCTGCTTAACACATCTCTCCAGGGACTTCATTTGTATGTTTTATGGATATCTTATCTCTGACTTTTATGTATCTATCTATCTATCTATCTATCTATCTATCTATCTATCTATCTATCTATCTATCTATCTATCTATCTATCTATCTATCTATCTATCTATCTATCTATCTATCTATCTATCTATTTGAACTTTTCTTTTAGCTATATCGCCCAGCTATATTACAGTTGTTCTCCATTGGTTTGGCTCATTTCTTGAAACAGAAATTACATTCTCAAAACTCTAAGATCATTTGGCAAAACAGTCTTACAGTTCAGCACAACACTATAGCGCACTTGCAAAAGCTCATACATCTCCCAAAACTGTTCACTCATGCTTCAAAACTAAATTCCTTTCCCATGTCAGAAATGGCAAAAATGGCAAAGATCCTTCTCAATTGTTTTGGCTCATTTCTTGAAACAGACCGGACGTTCAACTCTCTTGGCGCTTTTGCCAAAATAACGTGGATGGTTCAGCACAACACAATGGTTCACCTGCAAAAACTCATATCTCTCCCAAAAGAGTTCTCTCATGTGTCAAAACTAAATTTCCTTCTCATTTAAAGGTGCCCTAGAATGGTTTTTATTTTTTATTGTATAATGTTTTCTGGGTTGCCCTTATAATGTTAGTATGTTTTTTAGATCAAAAATAGTCATAATTTAGAAATAAAAGGCATTTTTCCTAGCCTGATTTTAGCCTCTGATGTGAACGCTCTGTTTGAAGGGGCGTGTCTGCTGTGTGTAACCGGCCTCTGCTGTGACTGGCTGACATGCTTGCATATGAAATAGCTACGTATTACATGTGAAACTCTCTCGAATACTTTTACTACAGATATTATACGTTTTTACTATTACAGCTATCGAGATTAACAAATCGTGAGATGTTTTTTAAGTATTTAGATCTATTCCCATCACATAAAATGTTGCCGTGATGAGCATTGAGCAAACACATGACAGTGTTGATCGCGAGAATAAAGATCTTATCATTGCAACGCAGTTTCTGCACTCTCTCTAATGCTTTCACCAATGCAAACACGATGATGTAAATAGAGTATTGAACGATTTTGAGAGAAAGATGTCTGAAGTCTAAACTTGAACAATCAGAAAGTGTTGCTTGGTAGCTAGATTGTTCGAGGCCAGCTCTGTATTGGCCCAAGTTGAGGAAACGTCGGTGAAATGTTTGGAAATTTCCAGAGAAAATAAAATTAACCCATTGTTTCTTCAGAGGCTCGGATGAAGGAACTAAATACTTTTGTGTTCATTTGACACTGAACAACTGAACAACTGCCATGCTTCGGCTGCGCAGTTACGCCTGTCATTGAACATGGGCTGGCATATGCAGATTTTTGGAGGCGTACACATTAATGATCCCGACTGTTGCGTCACAGTCAGTATTATGTGGAGATTCGCCTATTTTTCAAGGGTGTTTTTCAAAAACGAGATTTAAGTAAGAAGGAGGAAACAATGGTGTTTGAGACTCACTGTATGTCATGTCCATGTACTGACCTCTTGTTATTTAACTATGCCAAAATAAATTAAATTTCACATTCTAGGGCACCTTTAAACAGTCAGTGCCCTCAAAATGCGTCGCCCCTTTGGCATTGTGTAAGCACTGCAAGTCAAAATGTTTAGATGTTTTGTCACTATGGCACAGGACCATTGAAATATTCCTCATGTCCACCTTAGAACAGTCCTTCATTGACAATGGTTACTGTACTGTTTTTTGTCTAGCTAACAGAATACAATTGTGTATAAAACTGAAAAAAAAAAAAAAATAGGATTTTAGGGTAAGATTAGCCTCCAAGGTTTGACATCACACATTGAACTCAATGCCAAGGAAATTGTAACCATTATCATTCACACACATAAAGTAACTTCAATACATCAGAGTACAAAGAAAATTTATACAGAATAATATACTGTAACAAACACACAAACAAAAAACAGTGAAAATGATATGCAGCCTACAGTGCTGTAAATAAAAGTTTCACAACTAACAGTTCTTCACTGGCCACCGTCCTCATCCTCCTGGCCATCCACACACTGCCACAGATTCTAGACATAGAATTCAAAGGACAACACTCCATTTGTAATGTATACCTTATGTATTCCTTACAGAATGAGTTACCTATGTATTTGTATTGTTGTCTTTACCACAATTATAATGCATCACTGCACAGTGACTGTAATACTACTGTAAACTGTATCATCAATACTGTAGAAAATAAACTATTTTATTATAGTTATTATAGTTATAAACTATTATAGTTTATTTTCTCCTATGTTTTTCTTGTAATTTTTAGTATCATTACATACTGTATTACTGATATTACTGTAGGCATATCACACACACACACACACACACACACACACACACACACACACACACACACACACACACACATCCTCCTCCTCCTTCTCCTCCTCCTCCTCCTCCTCATCATCCTCCTCCTCCTCCTCATCCTCCTTATCCTCATCCTCCTCATCCTTCTCCTTCTCCTCCTCATCCTCCTTATCCTCATCCTCCTCATCCTCCTTATCCTCATCCTCCTCATCCTTCTCCTTCTCCTTCTCCTCCTCATCCTCCTTATCCTCATCCTCCTCATCCTTCTCCTTCTCCTCCTCATCCTCCTTATCCTCATCCTCCTCATCCTTCTCCTTCTCCTCCTCATCCTCCTTATCCTTATCCTCCTCATCCTTCTCCTTCTCCTCCTCCTCATCCTTATCCTCCTCTACTCCTCCTCCTCCTCCTTATCATCCTCCTCCTCCTCCTCCTCCTCCTCATCATCATCCTCCTCCTCCTCCTCCTCCTCCTCCTCATCATCATCCTCCTCATCCTCCTCCTCATCATCATCCTCCTCCTCCTCATCCTCCTCCTCCTC
Organism: Semotilus atromaculatus; assembly: GCA_031834385.1. Lineage (NCBI taxonomy): Eukaryota > Metazoa > Chordata > Actinopteri > Cypriniformes > Leuciscidae > Semotilus > Semotilus atromaculatus. The sequence continues at coordinate 10,114,886 of JAULUF010000025.1, read as the reverse complement.
CTCCTCCTCCTCATCATCATCCTCCTCATCCTCCTCCTCCTCCTCATCATCATCCTCCTCCTCCTCCTCATCCTCCTCCTCCTCCTCCTCCTCCTCAATCCTCCTCCTCAATCCTCCTCCTCCTCCTCCTCCTAATCATCCTCCTCCTCCTCCTCCACCAGGTGCCTCCATGTTCAGAAATTGTACTGGTCCTGCATGGTCAAGCTCTTTACATACATGTTTGGCATTCACAGCTAAACATACTGTTTGATTGGTCATCTGAGATGTGTGAAACTCCTCCTTCATTAGTCAAGTTCTAGTTTCACCTGACTGTCAATTGCTGTAATACTGTAAATGTATCAAATGTTCCAAGGGATTTATTTATGGTATTCATGGTATTATGTTCTTGATTAATTTTGACAATTGAACAGACTATTCATGTGATGACTTATACAATAAAATGACGCTGACACGTTTTGGAGTGAACGACCATTAGAAATTTTATCACTTGGAAATTGTGCTAAATGTAGGCTACCTGTACTAAATCATTTGCAACGATGTACTGAGACATTGAGACATGTACTTAGACATTTGCAATTTGATTCAATGAATGAGAAATTCAATTCTGTTGTGAACAATTGCCAAGTGGTTTGGAGGTTTGTCCATGTTGTTTTGAGAATGTAATTTCTGTTTCAAGAAATGAGCCAAACCAATGGAGAAAAACTGTAATAGTCAGCACAGCCAATACATTCCTTTAAACAGAACATGCAAGGGCATATACAGTAGACGATGGGTCTGGAGTCAGAGAGCAGACGATGAGAGGACACAAAATAAATGGTGGGTGAGGGAGGACTGTGAACTTCAAATGCATTGATTGAGTGTCTTTAAAGAGCAGAGAGCCTATAGAGTCACTTCCTCTCTCAGTCAGGTCTGGTGTAGGGTGAATCTTAGCAGTGTGCTACTGCAGATAGACTGTCGCATGCAACCTAAAGACTTTATCTGGAAGTTTTCTCTGAGAGCTTCACTATATAGTGTTGGTGCTAAAAAAAGCTTCCGTTCCAACGACCATGTTCCACTCTGTCCCGTCCCACACACATATGCATTTAACATGCTGTATATAGGCAGTTTACATGATAAAAGTAATCTTACAGTTGTTCTCAGTCGCTTTGGTACATTTCTCGAAACATCCTCGTAATTTGCAAAACAGCAAGTGCATTTCTCAAAACAATTTGTACAAATAGCAAAAAATTAAAAAAAATAAAACATGGATTACCTGCAAAAGCCAGTCTCTTGTTCAAAATCCTTAGTTCATCTCTCAAAAGTAAATATCTGTCAATGGACATGTCAGTCATCATAATGACAAGTGCTTGTTTCTTTGTGTACGGATAAGACAATCAAATTGCTTAGTCATGTTGTAAATTTAACAGTGTACTCTGGAGGATGTTCTGATGTAAACTATGGCAAAAGTTTTGATGACAATTATTGTAAATTGTAGGTTACACCTTATGTGGGAGTTTGATTGCGAGAGACTGGACAAGATTCACATTTACGCTTTTACTGTTTGTACTGTAATTTGTTGACAGACCATGTCATTGCGATACAGAAGGGCAGCACTGCAAAGCACAAAGAAAAAAAACACAAGTAGAAATGAAAAAAAGTCTAATGGAAATGGATAGAAATATGCTTGACATATTATGACAACTTGTCCAAGCATTTTACATGTAAAGACTTATGCTATGAACTAATGCCTAAATCCCTTGGGGGGTGAGACTATTCAACAGAGACCCATTATAATACATTTTGATCAACATGACATAAGCAATTGATAATGTAGGAAACAGCAGAGAATTGTACATAATCATTTGCATGGATGTACCAATGCATTTGCAACTTGTTCAAAGAAATGAGTAACTGCTTTTTTGATGTGCACAAGTGACACAATGATGTGAAGATTGAACAGGTAGTTTTGAGAATTTCAATTCTGATCTGAGAAATGTACCAAATGCGACTGAGACTGTGAAAACTATAAAGTTAAGATATGCATTTACTTATAATAATTTAAACAGGCCTTTAAAGTTTTGGCAAAAACTCCTGTCAGTGATGTGTTGCTGTGTTTTTCTCTCTCTCACAGCGCTTAATGTCATATGGTTATGGTGAAGCACGAAACACCTCAGGCTCACATACATGATTATATGGTGTAATTTGTTATTTTTCATGTTAATCAGATAAAATCGACTTACAACAATGCACTGTATCTTTAATTCAGTGCGAGCGGCACAGCTTCTGCACACTTCTGCTCTGTTCTTTTTGCGGACAACTTGAATGCTTTAATCTGTTAACATGGGTGCCGAAAGAAATATGCGCTGCTTACTGAATGGTCTCTATTACATGTGCTGGAAGTCCAGCATCTCCTTAGCCGGTACCCCTAAGGGCCAAAGGGAAGCTTCCATAGCCCAGGCCGGGGTTGGCATATCGTCCCCATGCATGGGCCATGGCATCCAGATCCAGGGGGGCTGGAGTAGTCACCTTTCCCAGATCTGACTGACTACATCGGGATGGAGCTTCCAATCCACTTGTGTGACCTCCCATCTGGACAATAAGTCTGCTCACACATTCATACTTCTGAGAATGTGAATCGCCCTGAGGGACAGGAACTTGTCCCAAAGCAGAACCTGATGCGCTAGTTTGTTCAAATGGCACGAGTGCAGCCTGCCCTGGCCATTTATAAAAGTGACTACCGCAGTGTTGTCAGGGCCAGAAATACAGCCATCAATTCGAGGCAATTGATGTGCCAATCGAGATGATGGCCTCTCCAGACCCCTTGGGCTGGACGGCCATCTAAGACCGCTCCCCAGCCCGTGAGGGAAGCATCTGTCTAAGCATCCTGTGAAGACAACACGCACCTAGAGTGGGACCCAAGGTGAGGAACCGGGGTCTGAGCCACATAGAAAGGGTACAAAGCCCGCGGCACGTAACCCTTATTCGCCTTTGGGGATTGATCTCATATGCAGAAGGCCCAAACGTATCACTGTGGACGCAGCTGCCATAAGACCAAGAATTCTTTGAAAATTATGGAGTGTAATCTCCTGACCTAGCCTGACATTGCTCAGGATGTTTAAGATGGACTTGACTCATCAACCGAGACAACCGTGCCCACATGGTGATGGAGTCCCATACGACCCCCAGATACATTGTTCTCCGGGCCGGTTTTTCTTGACATTGAGTCTCAACTCCAGGGATTGAAGATGAGCTAGGACGACAGTTGGCTGGGTGGCCGACAGCCCCAACCCTTGAGCCTCCACGTATCTCTTAGCCTCCCAGAACCTACTGACGGCGGTGTAAACTGAGTCGCCAAATAGGCCAGAGAGTGATATGGGGCATCAAAGAGAAATACTTAATCCTTCTCCTTGATGCTATTGAGGTTGATCCACAGATGTATCTCACTACTGTTAAATGCGAATTAAATTCCTCTCTTCTTTTCTGTGTTCGACACAGAGGTGCACTGAGATGAGCGACGGATCGTGTAATGACCCTTACACTCTGCCGACTCAGTGCGCTTTATTTTTATTTTTTACTTGTAATAAACACCTCTCTGAGACCCGACGACACACCAATTTCTTCTGTCTTTGATTAATCAGCCACATATTTTAATTCTAGGTAGGCCTACACTTTATGGTTTAAATTTAAACTTGGTTATTTTTAAACAAGGTTTAAAGTTTTGTGCAACATAATTACTTGATAAACCTTGATTTAATCCTCATTGGTGCAACCCACTCTGTGTCTTTTAGAAGACCTATCTTAATGCTTTCTATTTGTTCTAGACTGTTTTATACTTTTATCAGTTGAGACACGTCGTTTAAGTTATAACGTTTCCATGGCAACTGAAGCAGTATATCAGCATCGACCAAAAAGGAGAGAAGGCTGAACATTTCCAGAGGATTTCTTATTTAGCTGCAGTTTTCCCTTTTTTCTTTTCAATGAGCTATAGTTTGCTTATAAGGCTCATACATAAGGGCAGGAAATTGCTAAAAAATAAGGATATTAGAAGTTCTGATGAATCGGTCTGTATTGAGTATATTGATTAATTCAGCCTTTTTAAATCTTTTATAGCTCAGATTTCCTTAGGAAAGTTTTGGTGTGTGAAATATGTTCCTTCTGTTTGTCTATATTGCATGACTGCAATGAGAGACTGGCTTGTTGTCACAATACTATAGTTATTAGCTTTTTAGTAAAAAGTCCAGTTACACAGTTGCTGATTTTGTTTAACAGTGGTTTTGTAAAGTATGTTGATTTTCAACCTGTGAGTTCAGAAGATCAGAATCTCTCGCGCTCACCCTTTTCAGCTGTGATAAAGTATGCGAACACTGCGTGAGCGTCACTACGGGAAGCAGAAAGTGTCCGACTTCATGTCTCCCTTTTCAGCTCCTCCCCACACGGCAAGTGGCACCTTTGCAGCTGATGTCGAACACACCTAACAGTCACATACTACACATTAAGGCAAAGACTGACTGTAACTGTGCTGTGCACTCCGGTGAGGGCATTAGTTCTCAATTTTCCGGTCCTGGCAGTATGTGCAACCCTCCGCTCTTTGTATGTCTTTCAAATAACCATCTAGTTTAACTAAATTACATTTATTTCCATATAAATATGCATTTATCATGGAGTTTAGCATTTTTTAAAATGACTATATATATTTAAATGAATAATAACTTAATATTTACATGCACTTGGGTGTACGTGTATTTTAAATGAATATATGGTCATTTATATTTATTATATTTATTTACAGAAGTATATGTGATCATACCTCAAACTTCTCTAATATGCGCAACTGAAGAGTCTTCTGTGATGAGTTTGCAGAGTATTTTGAATGAAAGCATTTTGTTGAAGTGAACTTCAACAGATATCCTGTGCTCATGAAATAGGGAGCATTGAACACTTCATGGGGACCCTGTCAGTCACGACGCAGCTCAGTTCATGGGGAGGGAATTTGCAAAGTTCCATGTGTTTTTAATGTTATACATTTATCCAATATATTAATTCCTTATTATTAAAATGATTATTTTTGTTGGCCAAAACAAGGGATTTTTGTATCATACCCTTTACATTTTTTATTTCATGGATTGTTTTTTTATTGCATAATTGTTATAATTGTTTTAGTATTTCTAAAAAGACGATAATAAGCCAATAAACCTTCGAAAGATTCAGTAATTGGAGTGTGGCAACTATCCAATTTCCCTTTTATATTATATTACTGATGAATGAACATAGGCCTTCAACATGTAGAACTTACTGTGGAAAATATTGTTTCATGATCAAAAGGGATCAAATGGCAAATTGGCTCCTTTGGTGAAGAAATGTTAACAAATGTTTCCTAGAAGATAATCAGATCTGAGCGAGTGAATAAAGTGGAAATGAGACGTCACCAAAGCACATATTTGCCCCCAGTCTTATGGCTGCCCTTTAATTCATAACAAAATATGATGCCTGGTTCCTGGAGGAGATCAGACCACTTCTATACCTTTTTCAACGACCAGACTCCGTGTCCTCAGTGTTCTTTTATATTGGGAGTGTGAATGTGTGAAACGTCACGCTGATTGTAATGTCAAATGAACAGCAACCAGCCCTTAAACTTTTCCCCTTTAGTTTTAGCATTACACATCGCAGCACTTTGTTGGCTGGTCAACAACCCTGGCCACATTCTAATGAACTGTCAGAAAGGAAATTGATGGTTTAACACTGGCAATTTCTAAATTAAATTTACTGCTGCATGTAAATTGTCACAGCAAAGCTTTTGCAGCTTCATAACAAATAGACAAGGTGAAATTTGGGCCAGAAGATTCTTGCCGTTTGTTACAAAACTACTGTGTCACGAGTAATGCTAATAGATGCCTATTAAATATGAGAATGTGCTTCTTTTTTTTATTTTTTTTTATGTGTGATGGCATCATGTTCATGTGGCTTTAAATAAGTAGTTGTCTAGTAAATAAATTCACATTCATTCATTTATTTGTTTATTTATTTGTTCACTTATGGTATATAATATATTAGTAAATTAGTAGTTACCTTACTAAATTACTTTTACATGTAAAATTCACAGTTTTCACTCCTGAAAGTGTTCAATGTCCAATTTGATCAGACTTTAATTGACAACTTTTCTATGTAAACTGACTTTTACATTACATTAGTTCATACAAGAAGAACTGTTACCAATCTACTTGGTAGATAGATCCTAATGCAGGGGTCTCCAACTCTGCTCCTCGAGAGTTCAGCTCCAACCCTAACCAAACACACCTGAATCAAGGTGTTTAGGGTTTCTTGACAATTACAGGCAGGTGTGTTGGAGCAGGGTTGGAACTGAAGTCTGCTGAAAGAAAGCCCTCCAGGATCAGGGTTGTCTGTGCTAGCAGCTATAGTTTTATAGAGCTATAGTGCCTAAGCTAAATGAGATCAGATTGACAATGGGAAACCTGAATATGATTAATTTGCAGGAAAGCGGCACACCACATATATTGCATGAATGAACCATAGCATTATGTTCTGTTAATCTTCTTGAAATAACTAATCCCATTATAGCTCTGCCATCTCATATCTTGGGGTTGTGAAACGGTAGGGGGTTCAAAAACAAAACGCACATGTGAACAAGCAAATGACTCTCAACTGCATGGATGAGGGACGAGCCACACTTCATTGCCCAAAGCAGATCACAGCCATTTCAATACAGCTGACCCCCGAATGAGGTGCATCGTGGGAAATTGAAAGGATGAATGACATGCAGCTGACACGGCAATGAAATTGTCCCACCGGCGCAATCTCACTGCCCATCAAAATGAGCCAATATTCCAAGTGACAACTGATTAAAGGCTACATTATCAAAATGAGGGGTAAGTAGAGGAAGAAGGAGAAGCGTATAAGCAAAGCTAGAGGAGGACGGATTACAGCGACAGTTCCTGGGAAGGAGGAGCGACAGTCGTGAATAATATAGAAACTAATCTCTCTCCTGGTGTCAACATCAAACTGTGTTGCATTGTCCCTTAGGGCGTTGCCATCTAATAAGTAGCTAACTGAGGATATATTTATCCTTACAAATATCAGCCCTTATGGTGATGATACACGGGGCAACTTTTTGAGCAATGTTGCTGGGCAATGTTGCCGTCAATGGGCAACCAGATGAGACACAGGGCCCACGACCGATCTAAATTATCCAGAAAGAAATGTATTGCCCATTTTCAATGAGAAAGTGGCCAAGCAACAATCGCTCGGCAAGATTGCCCAGCAACATTGCTCAAAAAGTTGCCCTGTGTATCATCACCTTTAGAATTAGGCAGAAATGTATGCTTCAATTAATGGTCCTCAAAACAATCAAAAGCCTGTTTAAGTAACCACGAATGGAAGGATAATGCATCGTCCCCTTTCAAATCATGTAATCGTCAATAGCCTAAGAAATGGGTGGTATTTATTAATACAGTGACAAATAGAATCAAACCGGTAAAAGCCAAGGGGCTTAATCTAACTCTGTGACATTTTAACTGCTGCAGGATCAGAGATGAGTTGAGCTATTGATGGGGAGCATAGACTGATGTATTGGACAGGCCAATTACACTGCAAAAAATAAATAAATAAATTAAAAATACATATTTTTGTCTTGTTAGTTCGAAAAAATTCCAACGGTGTTGTTAGTGAATAATAAATGTTTGATTTGTTTTGCGTCTTTCAACACACTGGAGAGACTGCATTTATGTGGTTGTTATTCGTCCATTATAAAATTATAGATATTGATCAGCTTGGCTGTTTTAAGGTGCAGTTCTCAGTCACAGAACACTCAGATTTATCAGGTCATTTTTAAATGATGCTTTCAAGAAATGAAAGAGACAGAACTTTTGAGTAAACATACATTTTTATGTTGAGCATAGTCTAGAGCAAGTTTTTCTCTGCTCAAAAAATATTTAATGAATAACTAGTTCACAAATTCAGCTGACCCATTTTTAGCATTTCATTAGAGATTCATTTTCTAAAGCAGACTTCTAAGCCAGCAGCTATCACTCACCTGCAGTTCTCGCCGTTCTCCTGGTCGCCCACTGAAGCTAAACAGAGAAACTTCTTGAGAAAACTAGGTTGATGCTGAAAGATGTGCCAGCAGGGGGTGCTCACTGTCTGTTTGGGTCCTAGTGCCCAGTATAGTGATGTGGACAGTATACTCTTAAAAAGCACTAACTTTTGGCTGAGATATTAAACCGAGGTTCTGACATTTCAGTCATAAAAAAATCCCAGTCCTAAAAGTAGGGATGTAGACCTGCATCCTGGCCAAATTTGCCCAATGGCCTTTGTTCATCCTGACCTCCTGTTCATCCATACATCTGCATGGCTTCATCACTCTGTTTCCTCTCCACCAAAAACGTAGTGTTTGGTGTGTGTTCTGGTTCACTTTGGCTACCGTTGCATCATCTAGGTGGATGCTGAACACCGGTGGTGGTTGAGGAGATAACCCCTTTACAATGTAAAGTGCTAAAAGTGCCACATAAATGTAATTTATTATTATTATTAACTTTGTTTAATAAAATCTAATTTTCACATAGATTATGAATAGAAAAGAAGGCTACAAGGAAAGTTTTTTACATTAATTTATCAAAAAGTTGGAGAACCCCGGTCAGTTCTAAATTACACCAATAACCTTGTCAATGGATACTAAACATAGATAAAAAAAACATTACATTTTATAAAAAAAATTAAAATCTAATTTGGTTTCTATATTATGTCATATATAATGTTTATATTGGCATTATATTGACTTTAACCCTAAAAAGGATTATTGCTATTTTCCTTCTTTTTAGGACACAAATAGTAAAATATCATTAGATTTTTTTGTTTTATCCTCCAGGATACGTTGCCCCTTTTGGGGATATAAATTCATTAAATATCCAAAAATATAAACGTCCAAGCATTTATTCCAATGAACGATATTTAGATAGTAAATACCTAGTGGGCAGACTGACTTACTGCATGAGCTTCTGCCAATATCTCACTTGTAAACTGTGTTTTTACTGTAACTCACCAAATTTTTATTATTATTATTTCATGTTCCAAATGTTGTAATCAGAGCTGTAGTCATGGTTTTAGAATCACAGAAGTGATTATATGTGCAATTTAAGACTTTTGAAGGAATTTATTTGATAAGAAATAGCTTTCAAACCATGTCAGTGGGCAGAAGATTATTTGTCAATACCTGCTATCTCCTCATCTCCATCAGTCTTTCTTTTTCTCCCAGACTCCTTAAATTACCCTGTCTCTTCCCCTCCTAAAGCTGAGCTTTGACTGGTCTTCTTTTCATTTTCATCTGTGTCAGTGTAGAAAGTAAACATAGTGTCAACTGATATTTATGTTTTATGAATCAATTAGTTAATTTACAAAAGGCTACCAGGAAAGCTAACTAAGTTTATTAAATGTATGGATGTATATATGTGTGTGTGTGTGTGTGAACGTTCTCTGCATGAAATCTGTGTCTCTGACATAGTTTCTTCTTAAAGAAACCTTGGGTGTCCTGTTGTTGTGTCTGACTCTGTCCTCTTTTCATTCTTAATTTTTTCTTCACTAAATTCTGCATTACACAGTATAGTATTATAAGTATTACGCATAGATGCATGTAGCTACGGTGTTAGTTAACATTCTCACATTTAGACTAACATACAGTGTGATATTTCAAAATACATAATTGTGTGTCCATACCATAAACAGTGACGTGTCGTGGTGTCTTTTTGTTTGAAAAACTTGGAACTGTGATTCCGCTTCGCAGGTTGCAAATTAAGCAGTGATTGACAGCGCTCTGATCCAACGAGTTATTGAAAGTGCTCTGATGCCCCAGCAAATTTTACCGACTGCTTCTCAAATCTCGAAGTTCAACACGGGATTCACAAAATGCTTGCTCTTAAAAGATGGGTCTTTATGGATATATTTCATACTCTAGTGCTCCATACAGCCGTACGTCTGATCATGAATGTGATGACACGATGGATTATTCTGATACACAGAAGACAATGATGTAGACCGAAAGTTCAAAGGACAACAGACATAAAAGTAACTATGCCTTTACATTAAACTTAAGCGTGTCATTTGTTCAGAGACTGTAGTGCTCGTAAATGTAATGAATATATTATTATTATACTTTTAAATGTTCTTCTGTGTTTCTCCCTCGTTCTTGTGAGTTAGTTATGTAGGGTTCTATTTTTTAAATGCATCAAGGTGCCCTCAAATCCATTGCAACCGGGGGGGGGGGGGGGGGGGGGGGGGGGGGGGGGGGGGGGCGACACCAAGCAGACCAAGCACACTTGGTGAGGGATGCCATTTCTCTAGTCTAAAAGGCGTGCGGTCAAGCTTCGCCTCTCAGAGTTAGGGCTCATTCTACCAGGGGGGTTGCAGCGTCCAAGGCTTTGGCAAGGGCTGGTCCACATTTATCATATTTTATACTTTGGATGTTCATGCTACTCCGGGCTCACTTCCTTGAGTTGACATCCCAAGCTCATGTCTGACATCTTTCTCGTGTTTGTTTGAACTAACTACACAACCTTGAGGGGTCCAGACACTCACAGTGTGGCAGTATTGGTACTCTCGTTCCCATTGCGCTAATTCAGCGCTGCATTAAAGGATTAGTTCACTTTAAAAAAAACTTTTGCTGATAATTTACTCACCCCCATGTCATCCAAGATGTCCATGTCTTTATTTCTTCAGTCGAAAAGAAATTAAGGTTCCCTATCAGGAACATCGAGCTGCGTGAAAACGCTGCGGGAACGCTTCTAGCGTTGTGCGTCTTGAAGCATAGTATGGAATCAGCCAACGGCGAGACGGAACGTCACGAGTGACGTCATCGACCAGGAAACTATAAAGCACACCCATGAACACAATGGCGACAGCTTCTGTTGTCTTCAGCAAGCGATTTGTGTGTGAATCTGTCCCAGTGTTTTTGTCTGTCTTTAGTGATTGTTAGGCAGGAGTTTTTCACTTAAAAAAAAAAAAAAAAAAAAAGGCTATATATATGTATTCACATATCTAAGCGAGCAGCATTACAGAAAGTGTGTGTTCCCCCCTGTACTCGTTATTTCACGGGTGGGGATTCACACGATCTGTGTGTTGTTTGTTTGGGAGTACAGCATGCCCGGTCAGCTCTCGAGGGGGCTGATTGTGAGCATTGCGAGCGTTTTCCAATAAGAACGCTCTGCTCCCGCCGATCACTCTTTGAGGAGAGTACGCTCCCCGCGGCTCGGGTCCCGCTTCTGTCGAGGCAGAGCGGCGGCGCGTGTCGTGGGGATCGCGGGTGAATCTGACAGCGGGGTTTGAGATGGGCCTCGCCCTATCTCAGCCTTTAACTGTTAGATTCAGTGCCTCAGTTTAGGGTTGGTTTGGCAGGTTCTTCTGCCCAGGCTGTGGCATTAATATTGCAACTATCCAGTTCTGAGGAGCTGAATGTTGTTGGTATTAAAAATATAATAATAATAATATTATATAAACTATAAAATAAGGGGATTATGATATATATGATATATGATATATTCCCCTGAACAGAAATAAATGAGGAGCTTATGGAGGTGCTTACTCATGCTGTAGAAAAATTAAACATTGAGTGGTCAGCAGTTTGGCAGGAGTTTTTTATATAAAAATATTGTATAAACTATGTTTGCCTTCCTGAGTGCAACCTCCACGACGGTGCCTGCCATTTTTCCGGATCTCCACACCGAGGTGTCGAAGTCCTGGAAGAAAACGATTTCATACTGTATTTTTAGCCCTCAGATCTCTACAAAAATATTTTTATATTGCTGAGGCTTATTTACGGTTATGAGGCGATGCCTAGAAAAACTGGAGAGACGCCTACTGCCATCTCTCCGCTGATACGAATTCGTCTTTTAGGCACCGGCATTTAAAGACAGGGACTGATGGGCGGGTCAGTCCTGGTTGTCGATAAGCTCCTCGCATGGGCGCAATAAAATCAGAGCGTCGTGTCTTGTGCTCCCCCTGCAAAATAGTGGAACCAGACGCGACACTCTCAGATGAAGTTTTCGGGGGTTAAACTGATCTGAGGACAGTCATTATAGCCAAGTGGCTTCATCAAAAAAAAAAAAAAAAAAGTAGTTCTGACGCCACCGGTGTCAGGATGCTGAGGGTTGTCCCCACCGTGAGAGAAAGGTGTTCACTGCATCTGACGGTGCCCATTCTCTCACGGTGCCCTCAGGGGTCCCTTCTGCCAACCCCGCCTTCGCGTCGGGGCGTAGACGGACCCAGCGAGCGCTTCCCGAGGGACACTCGCCCCCTCTACAGAGTGTCGAGTCTTGTGCTCCCCCTGCAGTGGGACCAGGCGTGACACTCTCAACCGAGGTCTTCTGGCCATAAGACTGATCTGAGGACAGTCATTATGGCCAAGAAGGCTTCGTCTAAGAAGTCCTGACGCCACTGGCGTCAGGATGCTGAGGGTGGTCCCTACCGTGAGAGAAAGGTGTTCACCGCATCAGACGGTGCCCATTTTCTCCCGGTACCCTCAGGGGTCCCTTCTGCCAACCCCGCCTTCGTGTCGGGGCGTAGACGGGCCCAGCGAGCGCTTCCCGAGGGACGCTCGCCCCCTCTGAGGAGGGGTTTAGAGCAGTCAAACCAGTTGTTTCCTGCCGGTGCGCCGTTACAGGGCGCTGTGTTTGCTGCTCAGAATATTCCAGAGGCCAGTCTCGAGAGGCTGGTACCCTTTGTAGATTTTCTGGCGGAGTGTCCAAAAGTATCTCAGTGGGTCCTGCATTCGATAGAGAAAGGTTATGATATTAGGTCTCGTCCTCCTCGATTCAGCGGGGTCCTGCCCACAGTGGTGGGCCCCGAGCAGGCTCTGGTAATGGGACAAGAGGTGAAAACGCTCCTTCAGAAGGAGGCTATAGAACGGGTTCCTCCTCCCAGCAAGGAGTCTGGTTATTACAGCCGATATTTCATCGTTCCAAAGAAGGATGGTGGGGTTGCGTCCAATTTTAGATCTGCGCCCGTTAAGTCGCTCAGTAGCAAGCTCTGGTTCAAGAGGCTCACTCTGAAGCAGATCGTGTCACAAATCAGATCCGAGGACTGGTCTGTCACGATAGATCTGAAGGACGGGTATTTCCATATCTCCATCCTTTCGCAACACAGGAAGTCCTGAGGTTCGCTTTCGGGGGCGAAGCGTACCAATATTATGTTCTTCCGTTCGGTCTAGCTTTATCTCCCCGCACGTTCACGAAGTGGCGGCTCGGCATCGAGATGTCGTCCTCGCGCACTTCAAGAAATTGGGGTTGAGGCTGAATGCCAAGAAGAGTGTGTTATCTCCATCTCAGAGAACCTCTTTCTGGGGTCAGCCACAAAACAAGTGAAGCTAGGCCAGTTGCTCACTGTAAAGCAGTTCCAGAGATTGCTGGGTCTCATGGCAGCAGCGTCTAAGGTTATACCTTGCAGCCTGCTGTACACAAGACTATTACAGTGGTGGCTCAGAACCAAGGGGTTCTCCCTGAGGGGAAACCCCCTCCGCATGATCAAAGTTACATGGCGTTGCCTCCGTGCTCTGGTCATTTGGAGGGATCCTTGGTTTCTGTCCCAGGGACCTGTGCTGGGAGCTCTTTGTCGTCGTGTAACGCTAACGACAGATGCTTCCCTCACAGGCTGGGGGGTGATCATGAGTGGTCACCCAGCCCAGGGTCTGTGGCAGGACTATCATCGATTATGGCATATAAATTGTCTAGAGATGTTGGCAGTGTTTCAGGCTCTGAAACACTTCCTACCAGACCTCAGAGGTCATCATGTTCTTGTCTGGTCCGACAACACATCGGTGGTCTCTTACATAAACCATCAGATCCTTCTATGGTCCCAGGGGAAGCTCCTCTCTTTGAGGGCGATTTATCTCCCGGGGTATTTAAATCAGGGAGCGGACATCCTGTCGAGGCAGGGGCCGAGGCCCGGGGAATGGAGACTCCACCCGAGGTGGTGGAGCTCCTTCAGATGCAGTGCGGTCGTGCCGAGGTAGACCTATTTGCGTCCAGGGAGACATCACACTGTCCACTGTGGTTCTCTCTCAGTCATCCAGCCCCGCGGGTCAGTCTACTATTGGTAGCCCCGTACTGGCCGGCCCGAGTTTGGTTTGCGGACCTTATATCTCTCCTAGACGGTTCTCCTCTGGAGATTCTGATCAGGAGGGACCTTCTCTCTCAGGCGAGCGGGTTGATTTATCACCCCCGCCCAGAGTTGTGGAAGCTATGGGCTTGGCCTCTGAGGGGGCCCAGCTCGTAGGTGCTGGTCTCTCAACCGAGGTTGTTGAGACCATCCTTCACTCCAGAGCTCCTTCCACGAGGAAGTTATACGCCTTGAAGTGGAGGCTCTTCACTTCTTGGTGTGGAGAACACCTGTTGGACCCAGTTAACTGCCCAGTGGGTGCAGTGCTGGAGTTCCTGCAGGAGCGTTTCTCCTCAGGGTTATCCCCCTCCACACTAAAGGTGTATGTGGCGGCACTTGCTGCTTACCATGTCCCTTTCAGTGGAGTCTCTTTGGGGAGACACCCGTTTATAACTCGTTTCCTCCGTGGTACTTTGAGGCTGAGGCCTGTAGTCCGCACGAGGGTGCCAGCGTGGGACTTGGCCATCGTTCTAGAAGGTCTTTCCCTAGCTCCTTTTGAGCCTATTGAAGAAGTTTCTGAAAAGTTTGTTACTTTAAAGACTATTTTTCTTCTTGCAATTTCTTCTCTTAAGAGAATCGGAGATATTCAGGCTCTCTCGGTTGCTCCTTCGTGTTTGGAATTTGTGCCTGGGATGGTGAAGGCTTTTCTCCACCCCAGGCCAGGTTATGTCCCTAAGGTCCCTACCAATGTGGCCAGACCTATAGTTCTGCAGGCCTTCTGTCCTCCTCCTTTTACATCGTCAGATCAGGAAAAACTTAATCTGCTCTGCCCTGTCCGGGCTCTAGATACTTATGTCCACAGAGCTGCCCTGTGGAGGAAATCAGAACAGTTGTTTGTTTGTTGACCCCACCTAAGAAGGGGTCTCCAGTGTCTAAGCAGAGGATGAGCAAGTGGGTGGTCGAGGCCATCTCACTTGCTTATGAGTCGGCTGGTCAGCCTTCACCTTTGACTGTCCAAGCTCACTCTACCAGGAGTATGGTGGCTTCCAAAGCCTTATTGTCAGGAGTTTCTCTTCATGACGTGTGTGATGCGGCAGGCTGGTCCTCACCGCATACTTTCGTCAGGTTTTATGACCTAGACCTTAGCTCCACCCCTGGGGCGCAGGTGCTTTCGGCTGAATTTAATCCGTGATTCACACAGTCGGTCACTTGCTCTTATGGCGACGTGGGTATTAGCGTTCCCGCAGCGTTTTCACGCAGCTCGATGTTCCTGATAGGGAACGTCCCGGGTTACGTATGTAACCCTAGTTCCCTGAAGGAACGAGACGCTGCGTGTCGTTGCCATACTCCCAGCATTCCCTTGATCGACTTGCTTCAGACTTTTCCAGAAGCTGTCGCCATTGTGTTCATGGGTGTGCTTTATAGTTTCCTGGTCGATGACGTCACTCGTGACGTTCCGTCTCGCCGTTGGCTGATTCCATACTATGCTTCAAGACGCACAACGCTAGAAGCGTTCCCGCAGCGTTTTCACGCAGCGTCTCGTTCCTTCAGGGAACTAGGGTTACATACGTAACCCGGGACGTTTTTGATGAAAACATTCCAGGATTTTTCTCCATATAATGGACTTCAATAGAACCCAAGTGGTTCAGTTTCAGTGCATCTTCAAATGGGTTTAATAGAGACCAGACGATGAATAAGGGTCTTATCTAGCGAAACGATCGGTCATTTCAAAACGAAATAAAAAAGTTTAAGTTTTATAAGCACAAATGCTCGCCTTGCTCTGTTCTGTGATGCGCGTTCGTGACGTCACGTAATACGCAATTTTGTTGAAAAGGTCACGCGTAGGTGGAAGTACCGAGTCAGTGTTTACGAATGTGCGGAAGGAGGACCATATACACATATTCAAATGTCTTTGTGTCAGTTTATCGTTTAAAATGCCCATTTCGTGTGCGTATCCTGGGTGTTTTAATATTAAAAAGGCTAAAAGAAAATTTTCGTCAGGACAGAAGCGTGACCTTTTCCACGTAATTGCGTATTACGTGACGTAGTGAACGCGCATCACAGAACAGAGCAAGGCGAGCATTTGTGCTTATAAAACTTAAACTATTTTATTTATTTTTGAAATGACAGATCATTTCGCTAGATAAGACCCTTATTCATCGTCTGGTATCGTTTAAAGCCCTTTGAAGCTGCACTGAAACTGTCATTTGGACCGTGTGGGGTCCTATGAAGTCCAATTTATGGAGAAAAATCCTGGAATGTTTTCATCAAAAACCTTAATTTCTTTTCGACTGAAGAAAGAAAGACATGGACATCTTGGATGACATGGGGGTGAGTAAATTATCAGCAAAAGTTTTTTTAAAAGTGAACCAATCCTTTAAGAGTAGCTTTTGAAAGGGAAAGTCTCGGGTTACTTGACTGTAACCCTGTACCCTGAAAAAGATGCACTGGGGGCATGTCCAGACATCTCTTCAGAGAAAGAGATACCTGAAGGCGCACCTGTTTCACGTCTATTTATAGCCTCTCGTGAGTGCACATTCCAATGACGTCATCGTCAGAGGTTATTTGAGCCAAGTTCTTTAGGGAACAAGGAGACAATTTCCCACTACAGGTGGCCATGTTGTTTTTAAATGATGCCCCTGAGGTAAACAAACAATGTATGAACAAAGTCACCAGATATAAATATTCACAACTAACCCCGTTTCAACATGAAACCAAGAAATGAGACCTATACTTTCACTGCCTCTCCCCACCACAGCCTCTCAAATGTCTGTATCCCCTAGGATACAAAAAAAACTTTTTAGTAAGCTATCATCCATTGAAAAACCCACATCAGTCAAGCACTAATAACATCCCTTGCTTTCAGTCATTTGCAGTCATTTTCATCCAGTCAGTTCATATTGCAGTCATATTGTACTTTTAATTGCATACAATGATTTTATAAGTGTGGATATTTTTTTTTTTTATCCAGTTAGAATCATAAATCATAAATGGTTACCAGCAATATTGGTGCACTTAATCAAAACACAAACTTCTTAGTGAAGAATTATTACATGACATTATGAAAACAGTGAGAGTGATAAATGAATGTGGCCTAGAATGCTGGCTTAATTAATCTCTTCCATAATAAGACTCAATTTAGACTGCAACTTGATTACAGTTTTTTGTTCATTTGAATCATGTGGGATCACTATACAGTGTAGAATCACAGATTTGCTGCACTTTTGATCTGCTGTGGGAATAATATATGATGGCATTTTATCTGCCCACAAAAGTAAAGCATAATGTTTGTATATTTGCAGTATAGTTTGATGGAGTAGTGTGGAGCACAGAGAGTGAAATGGCATGGGTGACCTTGCCAATAAGATTGTTGCAATATTATACTTTTTTTTCTGACAAGCATTATCTTAAAACAAGTATCACTGGCATTTCCTGGTTGTTGCCAATACCTTATTTTAAAGAGCAGAAAAGGTTACAAGAAGCACTTTTTGAATTGGATGGGGTAAATTTGAATTGGGGTCAATAGTATTTATTTTGGCCTTTGGGAAAAATTTAAGTATCTTATAGCTTCTGAAGGGCAGTAAATGAAAGAAAGAAAAAAAAAGTTCTTTAAACAAATTAAGAAAAATGTATACATCATTCATGCTGTTCAAGAGATTCTTAATATTGGTAATATTATTGATTCAACATTACAAAGTGAATTTTTTTCATCATCACTTTTGCACCCTCAGTTACTGTTAAAAACAATGTTGATTTAAAAAAAAATCAATGGTAATGCTATTGAATCAACATTACACTATGAATGATTCTACATCACTGATGCTGAATCAATATCGAAATGAACAAAAATAATTGAATCAACGTTACAACATGATGTTGTTTCTGCATTGTTGCTGTTGAATCAACACTGAAATGAACAAAAATAATCTTTAGTAATATTGTTCAATCAATGTTGAAGTTTAACACACATTAAACGCCACCACAATGTTGTAAATACAGGTGGGAAGCTCGGGATTTTCTTTAAGCCCCGATCTTTTCCAGTTGGGAGTGTGTCAGTGAGAAACATGGTGGAATACAACAATACTTAAAGTATTTAGCAGTGATATTGTCTGGCTTGTCTATTTACAGTGAAGTAAGCTAATTGCCTGCACATCATATGATGTCATATAATATAACAATATGACATGTAACGATAACATTTGCAGTGGCTTCATAAACCTAAAAAAGTAAAGCACACCTAATGCACATTTCTTTGTTCTTCATTTTATGGAACTAGAGTTTAAGAACCTTGCTGTATTTTTGTGTTATTAATTAAGAGAATGTACACCATGGGCCCTATTTTAACTATCTGAAACGCAAGTATCAAGCGCGAAGCAGAAGTAACTTTGTGGGCGGGTCTTGGGCGCTGTTGCTATTTTGATAAATGACTCTTGCGCCCGACGCAAGTTTAAAAGGGGTTGGTCTGAAGTAGCTTCATTATTCATAGGTGTGGTTTGGGCGTAACGTGAAATAAACCAATCGGTTCACAGCCGAGGAGATCGATGTTCTCGTCAGGGCCGTAAAAGAAAGAGAAGTGACATTGGGGATGGGACAAACCCACCCAAATTAGCTTCGGTTATACATGCATATAATAATTTGGGTAAATATGTAAGCTTTATGCCTATTTGTACCATAGTCATGGACACAACAATGATTTCCCTCGTGTTTTAATATTTTTCCTTATAATAATGTATCATTTGCAAAAAGGAAAATGCATCTGTAGATGAGAGAATCATCTACAGTGTATGCGCGTTGTTCACACTCTGTATTATGACCAAGCATGCGCGCTTAAAATAGCGTTATGAACAACGCTCAACGCGCCACTGACTTTAGACTAGGATTTTTTTTGTCAGTGGCGCAATTGTTTTCTGGAACTGCAAAATAGCACTAGGGATTGTTTGCGCCGGAACACGCCTCCTTTTTTGCGCCGACCCGCCCAGGGAGCGCAAGTTCATTCTCTAGTTTACCAACGTGCGTCTGTGGAGGGAAAAGTCCGCTTTGCGTGGGTGCAAAATAGGAATGATACATGCGTCGGTGTACAAAGTAATTTGCGCCGGGTGCAAGATAGGGCCCCATATCTTACTCCGACGAAAGGGACTTGAACGCACCTACCGTCGTAAACACGATTTCCCACCTCGTAAATACGAACTTCCCAGGAGGACTTGAGGATATGTGTGAAGTGTGACAGTCTCCGTATGCTTTTTAATTGCTCTCGCAGTACTTTGATGTCATTAACCGATCGGTCAACGCAGCTCCACTTCAAGTCGAACAAGCCAGATGTTTTTCAGCCTTTTTCAACAGACTTCCATCATGAAGGCCCACCCCTAAACCAAGCCCCCAGTGGATTAGAGCAAATCGGTTATGAGGTTGAAAATGCCCATTGTGGTTTGAAAACGCCCCACTTATTGAGAAACACCCACTAGTGTTTTGCAGAGATACACCTGCATGATCTTGTGGTCATCAACTACAAATCACTGTTAGTTCAATGTCAATGTCTCCACCAATGTGTGCTGTCGGCTTTCATTAAAATTTCAATGCTGATCCAGCACAGTTTAAACATTGAAATGTCAATCTCAACCAAAACGATGGTTTGGATCAAAACCCAACATTGTATCAATGTCACCATGCTATCTGGGACGTGAACAGCTACATGTCCATTACTCAGCCGGGTACCCTTTATTGATACGTGCTGTGACTGAAAATAAAGTCGGTCATGAAATTTCAGTGTATTTAAAATTGTATGCCATTTCTGCATGTCTTTTTTCCCCATGTGCCAATTAATTTCCTGCCATGGAGACGTTTTTGCCGTAACTTTGACACCATGTGAAGTCAGTGGAAAGATTTGAAAGGGTAAGCTTTCTTACTATGATGATAGATGAGGTAGTTTTAGGCTTTAGAAGAAATTCTTACCTCTTTCAGCCTTCCAACCACACTTTTTCTTTTTTTGCACTGTCTGCTGCCGC
The DNA here is from genome assembly GCA_031834385.1 of Semotilus atromaculatus. Lineage (NCBI taxonomy): Eukaryota > Metazoa > Chordata > Actinopteri > Cypriniformes > Leuciscidae > Semotilus > Semotilus atromaculatus. Next base: position 10,094,811 of record JAULUF010000025.1, on the reverse strand, counting down.
CCGGTTTTATTGCTACTTCATAATTGCTTGGCTTGGTCTTTGATAGTGAAGAATCTTCTCAGCATTGATTTTACCTTTTACATCAGAATGAAAACTGTCACAAGATTCACACTAGGCACTATAAATGTAACCTGTGAAAAGAGGTTCTCTTGTCTCTTGTCGCATTGGAGAGATTTGAAGACAAGTTGCTAAAACAGGCTTATCTCCTTTTTAGAGTCAGTGTTGAAATATACTGCATTGGACGTACAGTATGTGAAATACTACTGTGTTTCAAAATTCTGAAGATTGTTTGATTTCAATTGACACGGCTGCATCACATCTGTGAAACACTGTAAGTCCAATGATATTGATATGATGAGGTAATTAGTAATGCTTGGGGAAGCTTTTGGTTATGCTTAGTGTTTGTGATTGAGTAAAACCCTAAGATAAGCATGAAAAAAGCTAGGAAACTCAAAAATGTTTTAGTACACATTGCCCAAGTAAAGTAACGTTTGCTTTGAAATACCCAAGTACATTTTAATCACTCTGTAATTTTGAATACATAAAATACAACTGTTCACATTAAGTTTTTTTTAAATACATTATTACAATTAATTTGTGAATTGTTAATACTGATAATGTGTTTAAAAAACTAATTTATAAACATAAGCCAGTAACACTGACAGACCACATTTTACATTCATTTTTTTCAATGTTTGAATTGCATATTTATTAACAATTCGTTAACAGATGAAACAAGGTAAAAAAAAAAAAAAAGTAAGGATAAAACAAACGAATCTTTCAATATTCTTGCCACAATTCTCTTTTACTGTGTAAAAGTCACAGAGTTAGTTGCGGTTATGTTGCCATCATACAGTATATATAGTACTGGAAAGTTAATTAGTATTGTTGAATAGCGAATATAAGCTCAGTGTACCTTGAATATTCACTTCATTCAAATGACAATCTGTGGATATTAACTTATCTCCATCTCTTCCTGCCAAAATAACGCACACACGGCATGAAATGAATAATTAATAACATTGAATAAAGTTCTATTTTACATACAGTGTTTAGTGAGGTGTACAGTACAGTGAGGTGTCAGAAAATAGAAAAAAAGGGGACGGCTGGCATCACGTCAAGCTGACACTGGGTGTTTGGCTCTCTGATATATATTCGGAAGTAGAGCTGAAAGATGTTTGAGATGATAATCTATGATATCTATGATAATTATACTCTCTTCTCTGTCACCTTCCCCAGGTGTCTGGGTATTAAGTAAGGCCACTTCCCATTGCAGGGTGTTTTTCCACTCGCCGGTGATTTTAGTGCTTAAGGTTCTCCAGCAGGCACTGGTCAGCATGGCATAGTTGGTATTGACGTGAGTTCACAACACTCACATTTTCTTCAAGCAAGTAAAACAGTTTTTCACTCTTGACTATAGGACAGTATACTGTACATTATATACCTGCTTAAAACGCATTTGGTTGCTTTTGGTTCAGATGTTCATGCTGCCTGATTTATGGTTGACTGACTAGCACTATACGCTGACCACCACAACTTTGGATCACATCTAGCTGCTGAAAACAGTGCTGGCTGCAGGTCCATGCTCTAACAGCTCCCAGCGTAAGCCTCCATTAATTGGCCGGTCCAGTGCTTTCCTTCCCCAACGCTTCCTTGTTTATGGAGTCTATTTGGGGTAGAAGCCCACTGCTGCCATCCTGGAGTGAAGGAAGCCTCTGCAGAGCTCTTCTGACAGCTGTTTTCCAATAGCGCTTGATTGAACCGCTTGCCGCCAGAAGAAAGTGCTGCAAATGTGCATGCTCTGGGCTACCCTGTCGCCCAGCATAATATTACTTTGGAGTGCTCCATATCTTCTTCCCCTGTGCCAATAATCTGGGCTTTTTAGTGGCTTAGCACAGAAGGGCCTTTAATCAAAACCAGATGCTACTAGATATTTATGCTAGGAAACAACAGAAAGTTTTGCAGCAAGCTCTCCTCTGACAGTGGTGTGCCACTGAGCTGCAACGCATGTATGTAATTGTTGTGGCATTATCAAGCCACCTGTCATGAGATATGGCCTTAGTGTTCCTGTCAGTTTAGCACTTAATGTTGATCTATTCTTACCTAAAATAAATCAGGTTTTCTTTCACAAGGAGTTCTCCTGGAAAAAAGCTACAAACCGTGTTTTATAATATTTCAGAAATATTCTGGCATAATGCTACAAATTACTCAACCTGTCAAACTCATCCCACTTAAAACTTTACAGTATATTTGTTTGTTTTCTGTACTGCTAACCAAATGAGATACATCCAGCTGCAGAACCACAGATCATCTATAGACCAGCAGTCACAGGTCGGAAGTGAAGGGCTACACATATTGTTCTTTTATTAAATATGAGCCGGTTTCACATGGATGGATTAGACCACTATCTACAATATTTAACAACAATACTTCCAAATAAAATCATTTTTGTGTTCATACATTAAATCAGCACTCAGTAGGAATTCCGTTTTTGTCAAACAGCGACCCCTAGAGTCGCTGTGGAGTACTTGTACTGTCGTGAACAGCACTCACGCAGAGATGTCTCTGCACTCACGGCCTGATCCCCTTAATAAGATATGGCCCCTTTAAGAGCTACGCGCGCCCTGTTTAACTGCCGGCAGTCTGTATTGTATGTGCGCCTCGAACACCACATGTATACGGTGCCGGGTTATTTCTGTTTGATGCTCATTTTATCAGAATTTGATCAGATCTGTTTTTTGCCATAAAGCAATTCGTTACATAGTGAGACCTGATATCACGCGACACTTCCTGATGCTGCGGCCGGCGGGCCGCCGGCTCAAAGTTGCAAGTGTGATTTTGCGGCTCACAGGCACCAGGGGGGTGCGAAACGACCACCATTCAACACGAAATCAGTAATATAAACATTACAATGACTCCAAAGCTGTTCTGTTAAGGTAAAAAAGTTACTTAGTTCACCTTTAATAAGATATGATGTGCAATGAGTAATATGATTTTTAAATATGATATCCATGAAATTTTTTTTTATGGATAATACAAACACTATTTTGTTGTTAGTTCATGAACTAATTAAACTAGTGAGAACAAATACTTTTAACTTTGTTTTGAAAATATATGAATAAATGTATAACCGTATTGTAAAATGTTTCCCATTTGACTGTATTATGTGATAATTTCTTTTATGCTCATCTTGTTATAATAGTAGCTAACACAGATACAGACAGTCTAATACACTGTCTTTAAGTATTATTTGTAACAACACGAACATGAAGGAAATAATGATGATCAAAAACGCTGGTGGTGGCTGGCAATTATTTTATTTTTTTAAATGCTGGCAGGGAAAGAGTTAATGTTAATGGATACAAACATAATAGTTCATTGTTAGTTCAACAATATAAACTTTTGATCATAATCACATATACAGTCAAATGGAAAACACATTACACTTTACACATTAATTAATATATTTTTAAAATAAAAAAAGTTTATATTGTTGAACTAACAATGAACTATTATGTTTGTATCCATTAACATTAACTGTTTCCCTGCCAGCGTTTAAAAAATAAAATAATTGCCAGCCACCGCCAGCATTTTTGATCATTTTACACAAAAATGTCATGGCCCCCCAGAATATTTTGTTTTATGAATATCTGAACATGCAATATATCAAAAATAAATACCAGACTCTCTGCTTTTAAACAACAAAAACGAAAAGAAAAAAAAGCTGAGAAACTACATCCAGATTGGATTCAGAATGATGATCAAAACATGGAGTAGATTGAGTCCATTAACACTCCTAATGCTCACACAGTACTATAGCTCGTCCTGGGTCGACATTTCATTCACTAACATTGGGCAGTTTTGATTTATATGCTGTTTAAAATTGGTCAGTGTTATTTTACACATGCATGTGATTACATATGATATCTCTTGTTTCTGCATCTTCTTCGCATGTGTTTTAGGAATAACAACTGGTCGATGCCTATGGAGCCAGGGTGAGAGTTTAACCATCATTATCAAAACTGATTAATAATGGGACATAAGTAATACAGCAGGCCTCTGCATCAAAATATTCTTTATTTGAACTGAAAACACAGGGGCACTGAATAGGAGTGATGAGTGGATAACAATGGTGTTTCAGTTTTATTCAAGTGACAGTGAGTCACATGAAAGCAGACAGAGAAAGAACATTTTAAAAGACTTATAAGCAAGCAGTTATAGATGTGGTAGGGGTTAAGGAAGGTTATGTGAGATGTTTTTTAAAATAGTTTTCATCTGATAATAGTTTTTGCTGCGAGTCAAGATCAAGGATCAAGATTGACAAATATGTTCAGTATTAAACTATTATACAACGATGAGGAAGCTTCTAGCTTCTCTGTAGTGTGTGAAATGCAAGTTTGGCTAGGGCTGACCTATAACCCAAATGTAATGTTCCACCGGGAGATTGGATTTCACAATAGCTACGTTTGCATGGACACTTTTTGCTTCAATCTGAATGAATTCATTCCGTTTGATGAATCCGAACTTAGTGTTTACATGAATGATCAATAAAGTGATTGGGTGATCAAGCTTCTGATCTGTTTTAATCTTTTGTCATGCACTCACTGCACGGATATACAGAGTTTCCCTCTGTTGTTGCATACCTCCTTTTCTTTGTTTTAAAAAGCAGACTTAATATTTATCTATTTCCGGTCCTAATTAGGTGACGACGAGCACATGAACCATTGATGTGCTGCTTGTATTTAGCTTGTCATCTGTGGATGAGAGTCTGAAGGGACTGATGGGACATTGTCCAGCTCCGCTCCAAAGAGAATTTCTGAATGACAGGATACTCATTTTTGACACTTTATTCAACAGAAAGAATAGCTCGTTCCACGTGTCATACGTCATTATATGTCATTCCACATGAAATTTCAGATCTGGCCAATTCAATCTGATTGACGTGGTTACATGTGACTTTTTGTATTCCGCTTGTGCTACTGGTTCAATTACAATCAGATTATTAGGGTCCATGTAAACCCACGTTATAGCTTGTTTATTCCAAGGACCTGCGCCTAGACATGACCACAAAAAGCCCTGAAGTGTCAGCAGAGACCTTGTCAATTAGATTGCAAAGGCCTCATAGACACGACAAATGTTTTTTTTTATGTACAGATGAAAACGTTATTTATTTATTCCTGTTCACTCAGATCTGCGACTAAAAACGCTGCATTATGCTTGTCAGACAAGTAATTGCCGATGTCACTTTGTAAAGAAAGACTACGTGCACATGTGCATTCAAACGCGCATGCCTATAGACTAAACACGTAATAGTCAGTTTTCACAGATTCACGTTGTTGAAGTTTACACAGAGATGATAACGGTATCATTCAGAAAACTCAAACTCAAAATTTGTACTTTGAAACTTATTTCAAAGTTTCCATTATCAGGCCAAAAAAAAATATTATATAAACGGCTAAATATTAATATTAATAAACGGCCAGAATGCATGCATTACAAGTTCTGTTTTCAGTTAAAAATGGTGTTGTGTAAGAGGTTCATAAATTAATAACGTCCCGGGTTACGTATGTAACCCTAGTTCCCTGAAGGAATGAGACGCTGCGTGAAAACGCTGCGGGAACGCCTCCTGCGTTGTGCGTCGTGAAGCAAGTATGGAATCAGCCCAAAGGCGAGACGGAACGTCACGAGTGACATCATCGACCAGGAAACTATAAGTTCAAGTTCAAGTTCAAGTTCAAGTCTTTATTTGCCAAAACGACACAAATCGCTTGGAATTCATTTTAGTGCACACCCATGAACACAATGGCGACAGCTTCTGGAAAAAGTCTGAAGCAAGTCGATCAAGGGAATGCTGGGAGTATGGCAACGACACGCAGTGTCTCGTTCCTTCAGGAAACTAGGGTTACATACGTAACCCAGGACGTTCCCTATCAGGAACGTCGAGCTGCGTGAAAACGCTGCGGGAACGCTAATACCCACGTCGCCATAAGAGCAAGTGACCGACTGTGTGAATCAAGGATTAAATTCAGCCGAAAGCACCTGCGCCCCAGGGGTGGAGCTAAGGTCTAGGTCATAAAACCTGACGAAAGTATGTGGTGAGGACCAGCCTGCCGCATCACAAACGTCATGGATGGAAACTCCTGACAATAAGGCTTTGGAAGCCGCCATACTCCTTGTAGAGTGAGCTCAGACAGCCAAAGGTGAAGGCTGACCAGCCGACTCATAGGCAAGTGAGATGGCCTCAACCACCAGCTTGCTCATCCTTTGCTTAGACACTGGAGACCCCTTCTTAGGTGGTCCAAAACAAACGAAAAGCTGTTCTGATTTCCTCCACAGGGCAGCTCTGTGGACATAAGCATCTAGAGCCCGAACAGGGCAGAGAAGATTGAGTTTTTCCTGATCAGACGATGTAAAAGGAGGAGGACAGAAGGCCTACAGAACTATAGGTCTGGCCACATTGGTAGGAACCTTAGGGACATAACCTGGCCTGGGGTGGAGAAGAGCATTCACCATCCCAGGTGAAAATTCCAGGCACGAGGGAGCAACCGAGAGAGCCTGAATATCTCAGATTCTCTTAAGAGAAGAAATGGCAAGGAGAAAAATAGTCTTTAAAGTAACAAACTTTTCAGAAACTTCTTCAATAGGCTCAAAAGGAGCTAGGGAAAGACCTTCTAGAACGATGGCCAAGTCCCATGCTGGCACCCTCGTGCGGACTACAGGCCTCAGCCTGAGAGTACCACGAAGAAAGCGAGTTATAAATAGGTGTCTCCCCAAAGAGACTCCACTGAAAGGGACATGGTAAGCAGCCAGTGCCGCCACGTACACCTTTAGTGTGGAGGGGGATAGCCCTGAGGAGAAACGCTCCTGCAGGAACTCCAGCACTGCTCCCACTGGGCAGTTAACTGGGTCCAACAGGTGTTCTCCTCACCAAGAAGTGAAGAGCCTCCACTTCAAGGCGTATAACCTCCTCGTGGAAGGAGCTCTGGAGTGAAGGATGGTCTCAACAACCTCGGCTGAGAGACCAGCCCCTACGAGCTGGGCCCCCTCAGAGGCGAAGCCCATAGCTTCCACAACTCTGGGTGGGGGTGATGAATCAACCCGCTCGCCTGAGAGAGAAGGTCCCTCCTGATCGGAATCTCCAGAGGAGAGCCATCTAGAAGAGACACTAGGTCCGCAAACCATACTCGGGCCGGCCAAAACGGGGCTACCAATAATAGACTGACCCCGTCCCGGCGAACCCTCTCCAGAACCTGACCTCGGCTACGCCTGCACCATAGCATCCAACACCAGCGGGGCTGGATGACTGAGAGAGAACCACAGTGGACAGTGTGATGTCTCCCTGGACGCAAATAGGTCTACCTCGGCACGACCGTACTGCATCCAAAGGAGCTCCACCACCTCGGGGTCTGAACTGAATGTCATAACCCCTTTCTATCGACTGCAGAACCCACTGAGATATTTTTGGAAGACTTTTCCACTCTGCCAGAAAATCTACTAAGGGTACCAGCCTCTCGAGGCTGGCCTCTGGAATATTTTGAGCAGCAGACACAGCGCCCTGTAACGGCACACCAGCAGGGAACAACTGGTCTGACTGCTCTAAACCCCTCCTCAGAGGGGGCGAGCGTCCCTCGGGAAAGCGCTCGTTGGGCCCGTCTACGCCCCGACACGAAGGCGGGGTTGGCAGAAGGGACCCCTGAGGGCACCGTGAGAGAACGGGCACCGTCTGAAGCGGTGAACACCTCCCTCTCACGGTGGGGACCACCCTCAACATCCTGACGCCAATGGCAGCTTGTTTCTTTTCTTCCTGAAATTTATCTATGACCGTATTTACCGCATCACCGAATAAACCAGATGGAGAAAGTGGAGCATCTAAAAGAAAATCTTTCTCTTTATCCTTCATATCAGAAAGATTAAGCCACAAATGTCTCTCTGCGGCCACCAGGGCTGCCATAGTACGGCCCATTAATTTAGCCGACTCCTTGGTGGCATGCAGAGATAAATCTGCAGCCTGACCTCCTCACTCTCACTCATATCTTTTAAAAGATCAGCTTGGTATGCCTGCAATATTGACATCGTATACAGACACGCCGAAGCCTGACCAGCCGCCGAATAAGCCTTACCCACCAGAGCCGAAGTATTTCTGAGAGGCTTGGTGGGTAAAGCTGGTGCCTTAAGAGACGAGGAAGACTCAGCAGAGAGATGGCTAGCTAGAGTCTCCTCCGCCTTGGGCATCGCCTCATAACCATATAACTTAGCCCCCAAGATATTAGAATATGTGGAAGTCTGGGGGCTAAACACACGATAAGAAGCGGGTCTCTTCCACGACCTCGACACCTCAGTGTGGAGGTCGGGAAGAAACGGAAGTCACCGCCGTGGAGGCTGAATGCGGGAAGGCAAAAATCGTTCGTCAAGCTTGCTTTTGGAAACATACTCCTGCCTAACAGCTGGCCACTCAATGCTTAGTTTTGAAACAGCACGAGTGAGCACCTCCATAAGCTCCTCATGTTCAGGGGAATGAGGTGACGAGTCCTCAACATCCCCTGTTTCAATACTGACAACATCCAGCTCCTCGGAACTGGATAGCTGCAGCATTGGTGCCTCAGCCTGGGGGGAAGAAACCGCAATGCGTGCTTCCACACCCGGAACTGAGGCACTGGAACTGGCAGGTAAAGGCTGAGATAAGGCAGAGTCCGTCTCAAACCCCGCTAACAGATCCATTTGCGATCCCCACGACAGGCGCTGCCGCTCTGCCTCGACAGAAGCGGGACCCGAGCCGCGGGGAGCGCGAACCGAACCACTCTCCTCGAAGAGTGATTGGTGGGAGCGGAGCGTTCTTATCGGAAAACGCTCGCAATGCTCACAATCAGCCCCCTCGAGAGCTGACTGGGCATGCTGCACTCCCAAACAAGCAACACACAGATCGTGTGTATCCCCACCCGTAAGATAACGAGTACAGGGGGGAACACACTTTCTGTATTGCTGCTCGCTCGTCATTATAATATATGTGAATATATATAGTTTTTTAAGTGAAAAACTCCTGCCTAGCAATCACTAAGAACAGACAAAAAACACAGGGACAGATTCACACACAGAGTGCTTGCTGAAGACAACAGAAGCTGTCGCCATTGTGTTCATGGGTGTGCTTTATAGTTTGCTGGTCGATGACGTCACTCGTGACGTTCCGTCTCGCCTTTGGGCTGATTCCATACTTGCTTCACGACGCACAACGCAGGAGGCATTCCCGCAGCGTTTTCACGCAGCTCGACGTTCCTGATAGGGAACTAATGTTTTTACAGCGGAAATGAATCAATCAAAAAAGCTGGACAATGACTTTCTTCTAGATTTGCTGCAAAATCAACTCTTTGTTACAAATATGATAGACTATATACTAATATACTAATATTTCTCAACACCTCATTGTACCAGATAATGAAGAACTCAATGTTGCAACATAAACTGTGAACTCTCTCTTTTATAGCACTTTAGACACAGTTGTTCCTTTGCACTTAAAGAAGATAAAAAAACAGTAAAAAAAACGTCATGGTATAATGAGCACACTCACACCCTCAAGAGAGCAGCCCAGAAGATGGAGCACAGCTGGAAGGAAAACAAAAACAAAAACAGAGGTATTTTGCATTGCGTGTAAGATTACAGACCAACACAATCCTAGATATTTATTTAATAAATTATTAATAAATAAACCATCAACAGTTTCAGATATTTCTACACAGTAATGACTTTATGAATTTCTTTACTTAAAAGATTGGTAGTATCAGAGAGAAAATTATAACCATGCAACTGTCTGCTAGTATCACATCAGACAGTGCACAATATACCCCCTGAGGAACAATTCCATTCATCTTCTGCAATAGAGAAGAATTGGCATTTTTAAATCATCTAAATCAACAACATGTTAGACCCTATACAGACTAAGTTACTGAAAGAGATGCATCCAGAAGTCGTAGATCCTCTTCTTAATATTATTAATTCTTAAAACATAATATTGATTAAAAATGTTCTGATTCTTTTTTATAGCTTTTTTATAGTTCTTTTACAACATTTGTTTAATCTGTATTTTTTGTGTATTGTTTTATAGAGGGTATGCTTGTGACATCACCGTCGGGCGGAGGAACACTGAGTGGCAAAAAGACTTGAGCGGCAGCATTTGTTTTCAATGTGAATGCCGCAAAAAACACATCTAAACCGGGAAACGGGTTTTTTATTGACTTAAAATACAAGCCTTAAAACTTGTTTTATGCAATTATGCAATTATGCAGAAAATACAATGGTAAATATTTAATTAATGAGTTGTCAATACAATATAAAACAATACATTATACAAAGGGTATGATTTAATCCCTAAATTCAGCATATTGACACAAAATGATAACTGCAAATCCACCTTTCGCTGTTGTTTCTATGAATTGCATTGATCCATTTGTTTCTCTGTTCTGTAGTTTTTGGCAGTCTGTAAAAATATACCTCAGTTTTTCAAATGTAGTTGTACAGTCAATCACAAAGCTGTTTCCCGTTTTAGAAGTGTACGTTTTTTGCACTCCGTTTTTATAGTGCAAGCATAAGTATTCTTTAAGTGAACTTAACATCATACGTAGTTTACTATATATATATATTATTTGAGCACTTTAACCCTGGGGTCACAGACAAACCTTAAGTAATCCCAGACTAAAATGCATGTTTGAGCTGTTTTAACTGAAAGCAACTTGCACTGACATATGTATCTTAAAATATGCCAGTGCTGTTGTTTTGTCTCAAGATGCACACCAGTTATGTTTTTTTTTTCTATGGCATGTTTTTTAAAAACTACTTAAATGTCCTCATTTAACTAAGGCCTAATCCTGGCATAATCTAAGCCCTGTCAGTGAAACCAGGCCTTAATATACACTAAAAACATTTTTTTTTTTTTAAATGTGTGCATGCATTATATAGCAGTATATCCACTGCTATGTCACAGGAGGTCTGAAGCATATCCTAGATTCTCAGGTTGTGGATGACCAGTCCATTATAGGGTACACACAGATAATTTTGCATCTCAAATTATCTCAAATTGAACACATACCCGGGGCAGTGGGCAGACATTTTTTGCTGTGACATCCGGGGAGCGATTGGGGGTTAGGTACCTTGCTCAAGGGCACCTCAGTTGTGGGTAATGAGAGCGGAAGAGAGCGCTGTTCGTTCCCCCATTTACATTTCTTGACGACTGAGACTGTTACCCGTGACCTTCGGTTTACATGTCCTACTCTCTAACCATTAGGCCACAACTGCCCCCCACTGAGCCGTCATGCTACCCAATTTGTAATGTGTCCAATAAAAATATCCAACACTGACAAACTGTTACGGAATCAAACTCAGAGGAGGATGATGGGTGATAACCAGGGTGTTTAATGATAACAACAAAGGGAGAGGAAGATGGTTGACACGATGGGTGATGAGGCAGATGAACACAGGTGGTAATGGAGACGCTGGAGAAAGGGAGATATCAGGTAGTCGCTAAGGCAGGGTAAGTAGTCCTCTTCCAACAAACGAGACCAGACAATGAACTGGGGTGAAGTGTGTGTATATCAAAGCCCGTCTACGGAAAGCCTGGCCACTCCCTATTAAGTCCTATTGTACCGAATTGTGGTTGTAGTTCCACCAGAGTTCCACTGGGGGCGATCGTCCGAGTGCAGAATGAATGGGAGTCTATGGGGCTAGACGGCTAAATTTGTCTCTTTCACCCGATTGCCGTTGAGAAATCTCAGATTTGAATGTAGGTTTTGCAAGTTCAACATGGGTTATAGGTCGAAAGTTGAATGAACGAGTACTTATGTCCTTTTGATTTCTTACAGGACGAGTTGTTGTTGCCCATAACACGCTAGCATTCTGCTAATTAATGCTGATTGTATGACGTCATTGACATTTTAAAAGACTTTTAAAGCTTTTTTGCTTTTAAAGCAAACAAGTGACTCTAAAAAATCTAACACCCAGCAATTTGTAATTTCTTTGCATCTCCTTTCGAAAACAACATTCAAATTACTAGACAAAAAATTATATCCTGAGAAAAGTGGATTTTGAGGGGTACAGCTCCATAGAGCTCCATTCATTCTGCACTCGTCCTGTGAGCGCCCTCATATGGAATCAGAGTGGAACTGCAACCAGTTCAGAACCCGGAAGTTTACTGAGAGTGGGAGTTCTCGCCATATTAGACATTCTCTGGTGTATATGTAGTGAATGTGAGTGGGGTGATGATGAATTGCAGGTGTGTGTAATCATGAATGATGTGTAGGTGAGAACCAAGGAGGGTGATGGGAAATGTAGTGCAGAGGAGGTGACAAGGCTGATCAGTGACACTAACATTGTATATAAAAATATTTTTAATTCAGTGTCTGAATTATAAATTCAATAAAAATCCAATTAACAGATTAAACAAAAAGGTATTATAAGAGTTATTAGGTAACACTGCCATCACACATAAAGTACTAGAAAGTTCATTAGTATTGAATAGTTTGTATGCATTTTTACATTCAATACAAATGTTATGTAAAATGTTGTATATCAGTGTTAACACATACTCAAATTCTTTTCAGTTTATAATTAAAGTGCAAATTTAAGATACAAAAAGAGTAAACTTTAAGTATGATGTTAAGTCCACTTAAAGCTCTGATTTCTGGGGCCTGATTCATAAAACATTCTTGAGAATAAAAATCTTCTTTACTGTGATTTTCTTCTAATTTTCTAACTTTAAAGAATTTCTTACATTTTTTTTGAAAGAATATTTGGTTTTTATTTTGTAAAATACTCTCTATACACTGTAAAAATGAATTTTGATGATTTGTTATCACAACTTTTTATATTTTGTCAAATCAACTTAGATAATTAATGTAGTTCAGATAACATAATATTTTGAGTTTCTATTTATTAAACCAATCTCCTTTATTGTATTAACTAACATTTTTAATTTCAATGAAGTCAAAATTTTAAGGCAACCAGGTAACTTACTATTTTAAGTTAATCCAACTTTTTTTTTACAGTGTAGACATGATTATTTTATACTCTATACAAACTTTACATTCTATCCTCTAATCCTAACCCCTACACCCTATACCCCTATACCCCTAAAACTAACCCTTACAGAAAACATTCTAAGTTTTTACATTAAAAACATAATAGTAATAATATTACTAATAATAATGTATTTAGCATGATTTATAACTTTTCGTCATGAGGCTGAAATTTTTCCCACATCAAAAATTTTAGGTTTTAAGGTTTTACTATCCTTGTGTGAAACATTTGGTCCCCACAATGTAGGGAATACCTGAACCACACACAGAACCATTTAAACACAGCTGCCCCTGTTCAGTTCAGTTCCTGGGTCGTTCTTACGTCTGTTTGTACGTCTTTGGTTAGTGGATGTTTTTGCATTTTATATTTTCCTGTTATACTGAGTGATATTTTGATTTATTGTTAATTAAAGTTGAGATTGATTTATTGTTAATTAAGTCTTGATCCTGCCTAAACTAATCTTTATCTCAACCACCGCTGACAATTTATTCATTTCTAAAGATTTACAGATATTGTATTTAAAGATAAACATTTAATGAATTTTCTATTTAGCATGATGAACTCATATTTGTTCCATTTTCCTCTGAGCATTCTGCAGTATGAACAAGGTGGTCTGAATGCTGAACGAGGACATGCTATGTGTGCTTTGCCTGTTGGTCTGTGTCTGAATCATGCATGAGTCATTCTAACACCCCACGCAATGCTGGATCACTCCACTAAACATGGCAGGTGGCTCACCCCCCAAACAGTGATGTCAGACCACATATCCAAGGGTCTTGTAGCTGAATAGTGCCTGCACAGGAGGGAGCAAGGTCTGCATCACCTTGAGATTTAGCAAAACAAGTTAGTCCTGTCCTCAACTGCACAATTTGCAGTGCAGCAAATTGTGTTACAGCCGGTTCGCAAAGTCAAGCAGGTTTTATATGACTGTGAGGTTTACATATTTTTTCATAGCCTAGACAACAGAGCATAATACCATTATTTCACAATGTTGTTCCTTGCTTACAAGCCCAAAATCCATAATAATGCCCTAGAGCAAAAAGAGCTACAGTTGAAGCAGACATAGGACTTGTCACAAAGGCAACATGTTGGAGTGATGCTGCCAAAAAAAGTTAACATGACAGAGTGGAGCAGATGGTTGGAATGCAATGAGTCACTATGACAATGAAGGCAATGAACCAATGATGATGCCTTTAGGAGACTAAAAAGACAAGCAAATCTGGAGACCTGATTTATGTACTCTATTACACTACAAACCGAAGATTCTATAAGTGGCAGATATTGCGTAGGTGGTAACGCCATTACTTAGTTTTTGTCAAGAATATAATATTTTATGTAAATGCAAAACACACAGTGATCTCTATGAGAGATATTATAAATTTAGTTTTAACACCCAGAGAGGTGTCGTGAATGCTGATGTGCACCACTCTCAAGTGCTGAGCTGTGAGTGCATTCTAGTTAGATGGTGTGATTCTGAGTTTTCATTTTTGGGTGAACTTCTTCTTTAGCTTGGGAAGATGAAGATAAGATTGCCTGCGATAGTGATATATCCATTGATTAATTAATTGAGTCTATTGAAGCGAGTAGCATCATTTGGTTTATACTGAGATGCATTTTCCCTCCATTTAATCTCATAGCTTTGTAGGAGAAACAGCTATTAAAGATATCTACATTTTTTATTTTATTCCCCGTCAGAAAGAGAGAAAATGAAAGGGAAAAGTAAAATGATAACATTTTCAAAGGTAGGGTCAGGCTATTCTTAGCAGCTGTTGGTGCTAACTGTGCATCTGCTGAAGATTACAGACATATTCCTTCTATCCTCACAATGCAAAATGTGGGTGTATACTTGCATTTCTGCTGCAGAGGAGGGGCTCAAAATAAAGGAACAGAAGATAAAAATGCTTTTCTGTTCATGTTCAGATAAAGGAGAACCTAGCTTCTTTCACATCTGCCTGTTTTACTCTATCTTGTTAAGAGTATATAAAAAAAAAACATTAGCATGTTCCTTACAACCTATAAGAGTCTTGAGACAGCTGTTGAAGGAAAAATATGACATTAGGCTTAATTGTCATAAAAATTATGCTACAATGCTACAATGAAGCACAAACAGTGTGAGGCAAGCTTTAGGGCAGTGGTTTTTATTCCTGTTCCTGAACCCATTGCTCTGCAAATTTTGTATGTCCATGAAAGCTTTAGCGTAAGTTCTGTCTGGAAGACTCAATCAGCGCATCATGTATTACCTCACTTCTAGCCAATCAGGTGCTAACACTCACAGTATAAAAACAGTATTGGTATTTTGTCTGAGTTTGCAGATTCTGACGCTGACAATTTCCTCCATCCTCCCCAACCACCACCAAGATGGTACCTTCCCCTTCATCCTCCCCACCACCACCAGGATGGTCCCTTCCTTTACCTCCAGGGGGGTCGGCTGCGCCCCTGCCTTCATCTTCAGGCAGGACATGCAGATTCGGCTACCCTCGCATTGGTTAGTTGGAGTCGCATTGGAGCTGTTAATAAATATACGCTTGTTATTCAATTTATCTCCCAAGTCTTTCTGGTAGAACTCTTATTTAAAGGGGAACTTGGCAACTTTTCTTTGCTGATTTTCACTTTTGTTGTCGCATGTTTTCTCAACAAGCTCCCCCTACAGCTGTGGGGCGTATATTTCACAACACTGTCGTAAAGACACTCACTTGCGGCCTCCTCCTCCCCCTTTCTACCACTGCAATGTGTGAGTGAATGGGTGAATGAGAGGCAAAAATGTAAAGCCATTGGGTCTATGAAAGCGCTAATGCAGTCCATTTACCATTTACCGTGTGTTACTGTCGAATTGCCGTAAAGCAGTTTGTGTTTTTTGCTCGTTCTCTCTTCTCACGAGACTTCCTATCTCCAACTTACCGGGACGTTAGTCCTCATGTTGCAAGGTTGGTTTTCCACCTGGGAACGCTGGGGGGGGGAGTACCATTTACTTAGTCACAGGTTATTTAACCATCCAAATGATTTCTAAACGGTTTTATTAAGTTGAAATAGATGGCAAGTGCCCCTTTAACAGACATTTCTTTTCATCAGAAAAGAGCTCCATGAACTGAATCTGCAGAGAGGTGGGGACCCGGACCAGGATTGAAAACCACTGCTTTAACCCTTTAAGACCGGCGCTCCCGTTTGCGTGTGTCTGTTTAAAGGCCTATATAAACTGAAAACAAATGGCTAGCTCAATCATTCTTTTTGCATACAAAACCAGAGATGTAACATGTTCAGATCAAGCCTCCAACATGCCCATGTTGCGTTGTTTTCACCCTCTAATCAGTCTGTACAAACTGCGCAATATGCGTTTACAAAAATAAAACCCACAAAAATGCATTGCACGTCTTTGCACACATGTTCTGTAGATCTGCTATTGATAGTTACGTCTTCCGATCGCTTCCGATGGCGCATTGACGTATCACGTTCTGTGCACTATGACCCCCGGGTGTGTCGCATGTTGTGACGTCACACGCTGCGTCATTTGACCATGCGTTTGACTCCCATTTGACTCCCATTTGCTAAATGTTCCTTATATCGTTATTGTCTTTTTACCATTGCTTTATTTTATCATTTCTTTCTCCTTTAGACATTCACAAATACAAGGACATTCACACACACACACACACGCACGCGCGGGCGCGCGCACGCACGCAGCGTGTATGTCTAAACGAAAGTACACGCCTTTTTTTGAATGAGTGTAAAAATGAGTGTATCTTAAAAAATAATTTA
Organism: Semotilus atromaculatus; assembly: GCA_031834385.1. Taxonomy (NCBI): domain Eukaryota; kingdom Metazoa; phylum Chordata; class Actinopteri; order Cypriniformes; family Leuciscidae; genus Semotilus; species Semotilus atromaculatus. The sequence goes on along the minus strand of JAULUF010000025.1, from coordinate 10,077,999 downwards.
TGTAAACAGTTCAAATCAATTCTGTATAGTTTTAAATAGTTGTATGCACGTTTTTCACATTGACAAGTTTGAGGTCGACATTTATAAATTTTTTGTATTGAATAAAATATGTACAAAAAATAATAATTAAAATTGTTTTTCTTTTTGTTTATTGCACTTTTGAGATATTTATCTAGTTACTATTGATTTATTACAAACATAGCCTTCAAAATGGGAGAGTAAGGATTATTTTGATGTATGGCATATGAAAATCCTCAAAAGAATGACAGCACAGCATGCAAAAATACAAAGATATACTCTGGTGGAATTGTTCTATGGCAGGTCATAAAGGGTTAAGTGGTTAGTTCAGATACCAAACCCTACGTATGAGCAATAGTAATAGCCTTATCAAACACCACTAATTAATCTTATTTTTCTCATCTTTCCGAAGGAAGGGTACAAAGTGGTTCTTGAAATGTAGACAACTCCCCATTCTGCTATGGTGCCTTTTATGGGACTTATGTATCCATTTGCATTGTCGGTTGCTATTTGTCTCTGTCTTTTGTGGCAAAAATACTTTTGATTAATGTGCTTTGAAAATGCACTCCAAGAGCAAGAACCTACAGTTTGATCCATTACAGCTTATGAAGATGTCATGCCATTAAACACAACCTCACACTACCGGTCGTTTGAACAATAGAATATTCTTTGCTTCAAATTATTTCTTTATTGTATGTCTTCATGTAGCAAAGCTCCTGAAAGATCATGCCTACTAAATAATTACTTTGATTTAGTATTTCCACAAGAGTTACAATCACAGCTAACAGGCATTTACTTTTAGATAGCTAGCATCTGTTTCAGTGCTGCTGTCATTGTGAACAATTATGAGAGGATCTCATCTGTTCTCTAAAGCCCTGTTGCTTGGACAAGTTATGACATGGAAGCAATACACAGGCATATACTTCTGAGACCTTTTCCAAGTCAGTGGAATGTACTAGTCAATTTCAACCACGTGTAGCTTTGATTTTAGTGAAGTAGGTTTCTATCCTGCTGTCCTGACCTTTAGGTATTAATATCTCTTGAGGAACCTGACACGTCTGAAAAAAATCAGACGTCAAGTCTTCTTAGAGCAATGCAGTTTTCCTTAAGGAATAAGCAAGTTTTAGCAATGTTCATTCGATTTGTAGTTACAGAAAACAAGTGTTTTGTTTAAGCATTTGAGGGAAATAATAAAAAATGTAAAGCAATGACAGCAAATTCAGTGCAGTAATGAGACTATTATTTCTGCAGAAGGTTTCAGGAGCATAAAGACAACCAGTGGATTTGCACACAACATTTTCACAGATGGATAAGCTGTGCTGTGTTTGGCCAATCAATGCTATTAATCTCATACATATGCAAAGAGCATTAACCCTGGATTTTCAAATGTACACTTAAAAATCTAAAAACCTGATTACCTAGTGTGAACATAGAATGAGATAACCTGAGATTACTGAAAAAAAAAAAAGATCCTGGGGTAATGAGAAAAGCCCAAAGGTCCATTATGATCTTAATATTAATACAGACAATTTTTGGGGGGCTTATGCGAAGAAACTAGCCTGACGGACATTTAAATATGACACAAAAAGAGTTGTATAAATATTACCTAACAATCCTAAAACCTAAGAGACAAAACCTCAAAAACTCAGTTCGAACACCTAACATTTAACATCAGTATTTTTAATGCATCGTATTATATGCAAGTATTCTGATGAAACATTTTAGATGTATGTTGTAAAATACTCTCCTTTGGCCAAATTCTAAGGCAGGATCACATTCATCCGTCACCGCACATATCATTGCGATGAAATTCCTATAGGAATATTTTATATAGGCTACATCATATATTTCACTGCTTTTTGAAAATACAGTCAGATTTGCATTTTTAATATTTTTTTTTTTTCACATCAAAATAGAGTATGAGTAACGCTTCAAGTAATGGTAGAGTAACGCTTCTACTCTTCTAATGTCATTGTGATATTTATAATGATTGATTGAATTTGGTCACCCATCTTTTAAAATGTCCCCTTAAATGTAGTAAACATTGCATTCATTGTCCTGTGTGCTCTGCTGGGGGAGTGAAGACAGGCACTGGATTGTGACATCAGTCCTTGGAGAGGCTTTTATTTTTAAAGTCATCATGCAACCCATTTTTCTTTTGTAATATGACATATTTCAAAGACTTGATTTTTTGCAAAAAAAACCTGAGCATTGTGCAATGGAGCAATATGGTTGGAGGGGACAGATTGAAAAAGTAAGAGGTATTTGTGAAAAGGAAAAGGAAAGGTAAAGTAAGGGTTTTTCTTACTCTGGAAAGAATTTTTCTTGTTTAGCGCTATTCAGAAGGATCAGTTTCCTTAAAGTGTTTGACTTAAATTATTAAAATATGTCTGCGATTTTTACTAATGTACTAATTTTGTCAGGTTTGGATTTGATGTTGTTGTTATTATTAGCATCATTGTAATCAGTATTTATCTCTTTTGGTATGGGTTCCCCATGAAATTAGAAAAAAAAAGTCTTAATAAAGATGCTTCAAGCAATGCCCTTGAAGATTTGTGTGAAATGGTCGCATGTATATTGATTAATGATTTTAAGAATGACTGAACAGATCCAGGCAGTGGTCAGTAAAAGCTGTCTGGGTGGTATACATTTTTTTTTTAAGTCTATCATAAGCAGTAGTTTTACTTTGAGAGATGTAGGCAGCTCTCAGTAAAACCTTCTTCTGTGTTGGGCTATAGTTAGCAGTAGGTATCATTCAGGAATGCTTCCCTACACTACTTTATAGTCTGTGACGGCCATTCTAAGGAGGGCAGGAAGAGAAGAAGACAGTGCTCAGTAAATCCCCTCGCTGTCTGGCTTGGATCAGTTCAAAATAAATGAGGAGAAGCATTGTGAAAATGCAATATCACAGACATTCCGATCAGGGCTGGATTCGATTTCTCAGAGGACGCCCAAGTTAGCTGAAAAACAAAAGGTAATTTGCTTCACAGTTTTTATGGAGGTTAGGTGAGTAAACCACAGACATGTTTAATTCGGACAGAACTGTAAAAGTGAGATTTCAAAGTAAACAAATTTTCTTGACCTCCACTGGGAAAGTTATTATCCAGCCGAAAAGCATTCTCTTGAGTTAGCTTCCTTGTTACATTTGCACACTAATATCCATTCATATCACCACAGTGTGGTAACAATCACAATTTGTATATTTTAGACAAGACTGTTGAAATGCAAAAATGCATCCCTGGCCTGAACCTCTGTTTCACCTCACCAGACTGTCCACTTCTACCTACAGTACCTCAGTTGTCAATGACAGAGGGGGAGCGCACAGCACCAAAGGGTTTGTCCCAGATCTGTATGTATGGAGTGTGAATTTGATTGATTGAGTGCCCGAAGTCTTGTCTTGTTTTTCTAAACTTCTATTCATGTGCCATCTGTTACATGAATTAAAGAATCACTAAAATCAATGCCACAATGCCTTAAGAGTCTCTACAGTACAATTAGATCATTGTTTGCTCTTTAAAACACAGACTATAAAGATGATGAATACTGTACGATATTGATGGAGGAACAGATTAAATTATTGTTTAGTTCTTCAAGCAAGCAGAAAGCCATTGTAGATTATTCAAATTGATTAATAGATTATTCATGCATTACATTCCCCATAATCCTTCCTGGCACTCACCTGGATGTAATTACTATAACATAAACCTGAACTGCATCTCCCTCATCTACAGTCCTGCTACTTAAGCACACACCTCGCACCAGTTCAGTGTCTGGTCTTGTTTATAGACATTGTTTGGACTACATTCCAGATTATTCTCCAGCGATTATTCTCAAGTCAAGTCAAGTCACCTTTATTTATATAGCGCTTTTTACAATACAAATTGTTTCAAAGCAGCTTTACAGAGATAACAGGAAAACAATGTTGTAATAGTATTGTTAAATTCAAAATTAAATGTTAAATGTCCCCAACTAAGCAAGCCAAAAGCCAATGGCGACAAAAGCGAAGAGAGGCGAAAAAGGCAACAGTGGCAAGGAACCAAAACTCCATCAGATGACAGAATGGAGAAAAAAACCTTGGGAGAACCCAGGCTCAGTCAGGGGGCCAGTCCTCCTTTGGCCAACGAACGAACAGTGTATGATTATGAGTTAGGCAGAATAATGTCAGGAGTCAGATGTAATCAGAACTTTCACGATATTTATCCAGTTCATCTGGTTGGGTTGGGTCATCCGGCCGGTGAGGAGATGACTGTGTTGAGGTGTTCATGGGCCTTCACAGTGTTGATGGGGCTGGCTCATCAGGGATGCGTTGTCGTCGTGTCCATGTGATGGTCCTTCCTCAGATCTGGATATGGCCCGGATCCAGCGGTTCGCGGTAAACCTCGGGATAAGCAGAGAGACTAATATTAGCGTAGACGCCATCCTTCTTATGATGTACAAAGTACGTCAGGAATTATGGGAAGTGTTCCCGGTTCCGGCTGATCTAAACTATGCAGCCTAACATTGAATTATAGAAATCTATAATGTGTTATGTGTATGCTAAGCCAAAGAGATGTGTTTTTAGTCTAGATTTAAACTGACAGACTGTATCTGCTTCCCGGACTGTGTTAGGAAGATTGTTCCAAAGTTTTGGTGCTAAATAGGAAAAGGATCTACCGCCAGCAGTCGATTTTGATATTCTAGGTATTATCAACTGGCCAGAATTTTGAGATCGCAATAGACGTGAAGGACTATAATGCGTTAAGAGCTTGCTCAAGTACTGGGGAGCTAAACCATTTAGTGCTTTGTAAGTAATCAGCAATATTTTAAAATTTATACGATGTTTAATAGGCACCCAATGCAGTGTTGACAGAACCGGGCTAATATGGTCATACTTCCTGGTTCTGGTAAGAACTCTAGCGGCTGCGTTTTGAACTAGCTGTAGTTTGTTTATTAAGCGTGCAGGGCAACCACCCAGTAGAGCATTACAATAATCTAGCCTTGATGTCATGAATGCATGAACTAAATGTTCCGCATTTGTCAGTGAGAGCATATGACGTAATTTAGATATATTTTTAAGATGGAAAAATGCGGTTTTACAGATACTAGACACGTGACTTTCAAATGAAAGATTGGTATCAAAGAGCACACCCAGGTTCCTAACTGACGACGAAGACTTAACAGAGCAGCCATCGATTGTTAGACAGTATTCTGGGTTATTACGTGTGGCAGTTTTTTGTCCAATGATTAGAATCTCTGTTTTTTCAGAATTTAGTAATAGGAAATTACTGGTCATCCAATTTTTTATATCAGCTATGCATTCCGTTAATTTTGAGAATTGGTAAGTTTCGTTAGGTTTTGAAGAAATATACAGCTGAGTATCATCAGCATAACAGTGGAAGCTAATTCCATATTTCCTAATGATATATCCTAATGGTAGCATGTACAGAGTGAACAGCAGCGATCCTAGTACTGAGCCTTGTGGTACGCCAAACTGAACTTGTGATCGATAAGACATCTCTTCATTTACTGCTACAAACTGAAAACGGTCAGATAAGTATGATTTAAACCATGCTAGTGCAATTCCACTAATGCCAACATAGTTTTCTAGTCTATTTAAAAGAATGTTGTGGTCGATAGTATCAAATGCAGCACTAAGATCAAGTAACACTAATAGAGAGATACAACCACGATCGGATGATAAGAGCAAATCATTTGTGACTTTAATGAGAGCAGTCTCAGTACTATGGTACGGTCTAAATCCGGACTGAAAATCCTCGCAGATATTATTTCTTTCTAAAAAGGAACACAGTTGTGATGAAACTGCTTTTTCTAGTATCTTTGACAGAAAAGGCAGATTCGAGATTGGCCTGTATTTGACTAATTCTGTCGGATCAAGTTGCGTTTTTTTAACAAGCGGTTTAATCATAGCCAAATTAAAGGTTTTTGGTACGTATCCTAGAGACAAAGATGAATTAATGATATTTAGAAGAGGATCTATGACCTCTGGAAGCATCTCTTTCAGTAGCTTAGTCGGTATAGGGTCTAGCATACAAGTTGTCGATTTAGATGAATTAACAAGTTTGCAAAATTCTTCCTCTCCTATAGCAACAAATGAATCAAAATGTTCCTCACGGAGACTACAATGCACTTCCTGATGCGCTACTGTAGTAGACGGTTGCATAGTTATAATTTTGTCCCTGATATTATAGATCTTATAAGTGAAGAAGTTCATAAAGTCATTAATGCTGTGTTTCTTGGAAACTTCTGGGCTTGAAGCTTTCTTTTTCGTTAGTTTAGCCACTTGTTCAAATAAATATCTAGGATTATGTTTATTTTCTTCTAATAGGGTTGAAAAATAATCCGTTCTAGCATCTTTTAATGCCTCTCTGTAAACAATCGAGCTCTCCTTCCATGAAATCCGAAATACCTCTAGTTTTGTTTTCTTCCAGTTTCGCTCCATTTTTCTGGCTGCTCTCTTAAGGGCCCGGGTGTGCTCGTTGTACCACGGCGTTGGACTATTTTCTTTAATCTTCTTTAAGCGCAACGGAGCAACTATGTCTAAAGTGCTGGAAAAGAGAGATTCAAACGTTTCTGTTGCAATATCAAGTTCTTCTAAGCTATCCGGGATGCTGAGATGATGAAACTGATTAGGAAGAATATTAATAAAGCCATCTTTAGTGGCAGAAGTGATAGGTCTAACATATTTATAACACGGAGTCGGCTTTGCAGCCTTAGCTAAATGTAATTTACACGAGACTAGATAATGATCTGAGATGTCGTCGCTCTGCTGCAGAATTTCAACGGCATCAACATCTATTCCATGAGATAATTAGATCTAGAGTATGGTTACGACAATGAGTAGGTTCTGACACGTGTTGTCTCACTCCAATTGAGTTTATAATGTCTTTAAATGCCAATCCCAATGCATCTTTTTCATTATCTACATGTATATTAAAATCACCAACAATTAGGACTTTATCGGCAGCCAATACTAATTCTGATAGAAAGTCAGCAAATTCTTTGATAAAATCTTTATGGTGCCCTGGTGGCCTGTAAACAGTAGCCAGCAGAATTCTCAAACGTGATTTATTGTTTACACTATATATTTTTACATTAAGCACCAACACTTCAAAAGAAGTATATTTAAAACTAGATTTCTTAGTGGTTTTGAAAATATTACTATAAATTACAGCAACACCTCCCCCTTTGCCTTTCGGACGAGGCTCATGTTTATAACAGTAATCTTTATAATAGATTACTGGTAGGTAATGTATTATCTCCAGCGATTATTCATCTTTAAATTTCACCAGCGTTCCATCCAGTGAGGTGTGTGTGTGCTCTGTCTGCCTCAGCCATCCATGATCTCCTAGTGGTGGGCAGATTGAGGCTTTGTGAAACACTGAAACAGTTGAATCAAATGTGCCATACTGTTCAGAGGCTTCGAAACAATCCGACACCCGTCTCCACGGTGACCCCTAGTGCTCAGAACAGTGTAAATGCAACAAAAACCCAGGCCAAACATGCATAAAAACACCTTTTACAAATCTATTGCATTTTTTTTTTTACTGAAAGTAAAATCTTTCAAATGCACTTATCGAATCATCTAATAAGATTATTATGTGTAAATGTGTTCTTTTATCAATTGTCAGGGTTTGTTTAGTTTGTCTGTGAATGGCTCAGCTAAACAGGCCAATAAGACTATTAACTACCTAATTTTAATTATACTTATTATCAGAGATCAGGTAAAACCCACAGACACTTGTTCAATGGTTCTCAGTGACTCCTCATGATTCATGGGTTGATAGAGATCATCGCCCCAGTGGTGAACCATTGAAATTTCGAAGTGATTCGAAACAGTTATGACGTAATGAAGCCTCGTTTACTAAAATCACGTGACTCTGGCAGTTTTGATACACGCTCCGAACCATTGATTCAGAACAAAAGATTCGTAAAAGCTTCAAAGCTTCATGAAGCAGTGTTTTGAAATTGCCATCACTACGATCTCCTGCACCTTTAAGACAAAGACTTTCCATTATCATCCATATCAAGTCAACGATAACTCACATTGTCCTGTTCACTCACCATGTTTCCCACCATTACGCTCTGCGCTGCCAAATAAAGAACCTGTTATTGTATTTCCCTGTTTCTGAGTCTGTATTCTGTAACCGTAACATTCTGTACCAGATTTAATATTATAAAAGTAATTTGCATGTTATAATTTGCATTTAATATTAAATCTCAATATCCTTTTATCTGCCCTTCTTTTGTACACAGATTATATTCTATTTCAGTTGGTTGTGATATGTAGATTATGATTAAAAAAATGTCTTTTTAAAATTTTGAAAGCTCAAATGATCAAATTATAAGCTCAAAATAATTCTGTTGTGAAATCACCAATATTTCAGCCCTAAGACTGGTTCGTGTTTGCCTCGCAACTGAGTGATTTGTGTTTGTAGCTCTGTTTAGCTTTGTTTTGAATCTCTATTTACCATCATTCCTTGTTTGTATTGCTAAACATAACTTGATCATCACAACTTGTTGTTTTTTTCCAATAAATATACTCAAGAACTATACTCAAGTAAAGATTCTTGAAAGCATTGAATGAGATCTCATAATTTATTATAGATTTACAGTAGTAACAATAAATTATATTTTATTAATATAATTTTAATATGATGGATTCATTAGAAATATGGTGAGACACCCAACTTTATATATATATATGTATATATATATATATATTTTTTTCATTTTTTTTCACAAATGATATATTTTTTACACAAATTACAACGGTTCCACAATTTTTCTTCTATTAATAGGTAATAAATAGGTTATAAATAAATATAAATAGGTTACCTTTACCTTTTTCCTAAGTCAGTGAAGAGTTTGAGATGAAATGTGAGACAATAGATGTGTATAGAAAATGTAAGGTAAATCATATGGTTTCCAATCAATTTATTAAATTTGTCCAATTGGGCTAAAATGCCTGAAAATATTCTTTAATTGTGTATATTCATGATACACAAAATGCTGAGAGGTCCATAAAATGTTTAGAATGTCCAGCATGTCATTTCCTTCACATAATGCTTTTTAACGATATATCATTTGGAATGTGGTGTAAATGACTTTGCCATTTTGGGTAAAAACTAGTGATGGGAACTTCATTTACTGACTCAGCGTTCATCAAAATGAACTAATCTTTTTTTTCCCAAGTAATTCCATTCATTTAGGTAATTTCAGCAGAATATAATTTAAATGTTACATGATAATAGCCAAATTCCCCAACATCTCAACTTATCTAATGTTGATCACATTTAGAAAAATAAAATAAAAAATGCAATGCAAGGCCAAATTATGAGAAACCACAACGATCAATTAATTGCTTAGCTGGGTCTTCAGGCTATGCAGTCTGTTAGTTTTCCTCACCTCCCGATCTGAGTCGTTCATTCATCTCATGTGCTAAAGTTATGCAGTCTGTACCGGATACAGAAATTATTACTTCATCTCCTGAGTCTTTGGCTTCGAGTCGCTTGTTCTTTTGTCACTTAATTGTATGTTGTTATATATAGGTATCTTTCCCCTATCAAAGTGATTTTCCCCATATACGGATAACGTTTTGCATTACAAACTCATTATTACCACATTCAATGTTATGGAAAAGAACCATCATGAAAATAATTTTTTTTTATAAATTGTTAGAAATAAAAAAAGCTACAATTCACAACACATCACGTAACTGTAAGAGTTAAAAACTGACCACGTGCTTGTTTGTGAGGAAGTTTGGGAATTATAAGCGAACGACCCATCACTTTTAAAAACTATTTGTAGCATCTCAACCCCCCCCCCCCCCCCCCCCCCCATTCAAATTACACAGGGCTAAAAGTGCGCATGGATACAACACTTCATTTGACTGGAGTTGACATAGCACAGACTTCTCCAACACTGTCGCCACTTATTTTTCTTCTTTTTTTTTTCTAATTAAGTCTGCCAGCATCCTTAGGCAATATTAACCAAAACCAAGGGAATGTGACTCAATGGTGGATCTGCACGTCTCTGTGTTATTAAAGATATTCCATTAGCTTGATGATTAAGCTGGGAGAAGAATCGTTCAAAAGAATAAGAGGCATGTCCTTGGGAAATATCATGTAACCCCCAGTATTGTGTGTTATCAAATGGAGTGTTTATATTACTTGCAGAAATTATTGCGGTGGAAATTGCTGCATGATGATAATGACTGGCTAGAGGTATCTATTCCGCTGTCTATTGTTTATGGGCTGAGAAATCTTTGCAGATTTAAAGTATCAATCTCTTGTGATTCCCACAGCTTTTGAAAATGAGTTGCGATGCATAAAAAAAAAATTGGAGACACGAGGAAGACTTGACAGATAGATAGATAGATAGATAGATAGATAGATCTTTATTGTCATATGGAGCAATCCTCTCCAGATAGCAGCATAGAGTAAAAATATAAAAATATAAAACGTACATACAGGTGAAACTCGAAAAACTAGAACATTGTGCAAAAGTCCATGTACCTCAGCAATTCAAACCAAAAGGCGTTTGGATTGATGAAGGTACCACAAAATTTTTGCTCATTTCACAAGGCTCTGTCATATGGAGCTATTAATATGACAAAATTATTTGAATTTGAATTTGTAAATTTGAATTATTTGCAAGTGTAATCTAACAAAACTGAATTTTAAATAGTTCTGAATTTTTTTTGGAACGAATATTGAACATCTGAAATTTAACAAACTGAAAGGTTTTTATGGCTGAATTTTATAGACATGTATTTTCAAACAGCTAGTTTTTGTGTTCTGAATTCTTATACTGTAAATATTCAGTTTAAAAAAATACAGATTCAAGTTTTCAAGATGAAGAAATTCGGAACTTCAAATTCAGTTTTCTAAAATTCAGTTTCAAAAATTCAATCTCAAAAATTCAGATCTTACAGAAAGTAGGTCACAGGGAAGAGTAGATGATCTCAGAAAAGTCGAACAGAGTATTTTGGCCAATTAGGGACTGCAGAAGTTTTCCAGCGAACGTGGTGGTGGTTCAAGAGGTTGCCACTCTCTGACAACGGTCTCTGGTGTTTGTTTTAAAGTATATTTTGTGTCATATTTTTGTTTTCAGTCTAGACCGGACGCGAGCGGTGCGACGCGACCCGTGGAATCCCCAACAGCACACGGATTCCCCATCCTATTTCTGACCTAGTCCCAGCTCTTTGCAACAGTGGCTGGTAAAAACATTGAGTGGTAGTAGAGCGCCGCTCGCGCCTGGTCTAGGCTATAGCCGACACTGTGGCGTTCTAATCAATTTTACACAAAAAACAAACACAAGAAACCACTTAGACAAATGTCTCACGTGCTGAGAACGTTAACCTTTAAACACAAAATCATTCATGTTTAAGAATACTTAAATCACTTATTAAGTGATTCTTAAACTTAAGAATCACTAACAGTTCCCGATGGACAAAATCAAGTCCCGCCCTAAATTTTTTTCACGTTTACAGACAGAGATGTCATCTCAAGCGCATGCATAGGCTAAAACTTGGCGCAAAGCACCGGCAAAAGTATGTTTTTTTTTTAATGCTAATAAATGTGTCTGAAAAAAAAATAACGAAGCATTTTAATTGTTTATTAATAAACTAGTCTTTTCTAAATCAGTGTTGGCTGCCTGCAAACATATCTCCATACATCATGCTGTAATGTAGCCTATGCGCCTTTGATGCGGACAGGATTACATAATTACATTTACAGATGTACAGATTACATAACAGATGTACAGATTACATAACAGATGCAGGCTACCGTGTGTATTTGCTTTCGATTGTTTTTTTTTCGTTGGTGGACATTTTTTATAAGCTTTGTATAGAAGGCTATATTTCTCATGTCATGACTGTGAGGCTTGTCTATACACTGTTTTTCAGTTCATTTTTGAGACGCGCTCCAATTCACAGAGACCATGAAAGTGCGCCCTGTTTGTTTTATTTTATTTTACAAAAGCACAACGTTTTCTTGTTGTGAGTTCACACAAATAAAAGTAGTTGTGACTGATGTTTTATTATTTTCTGTTTGACCAGAAATTATGGAGAATTAAAAAATTTTTCCACTGTTGATAGGAAAATGCGAGTGATGCACCGGCGCCTCCGTGTCATGCAGTGCGCGCTCCACACTCCGCACAAACACTTGGATATGCGCTTAATAATAGCCAACATTTATAGGTTAACGTTGCGAGCGGCCATACCAGACGGATAAGTCCTCTTCATTCTGTTGCATTTCCTTGCGCCAGTTTGAAAAGGGCAGCTAAAACACTTATAGAAACACTCACAGATACAGATAAACGCCCAACGCAGGTGTTTTTCTTTAAATAAATTCGTTTAGGCTTTAAAATAAATATTGTTTATGGGCTAATTAAGGCCACAATAAATAAATATATATATATATATATATATATATATATATATATATTTTTTTTTTTTTTTTTACTTATATTTTTCATTTTTGTTTTGCATTGAATAGGCCTACCATTTAAAGGATTGATGTGACACCTTAAGAGCCATCTTCATTTTCTTTATAATAAAGGGTTTCTATGGGAGGAAAACGGCTAACGTGTAAATAAATGCACTGTGTTCATATTCTGGGCTCAACTGCTTTTCTGTAGGATAGTATTTTATTAATAAGGCGTGTAGGCTACAGCTTTTGATCTTTATCACTGAAGTAGCCTAAGCAGTTTTTTCTTTATTATAAGAGTTTTCTATGGGAGGAAACCTGTGTAATTAAACGCGTATTCTGGGCTCATCTGCTAATCTGTAGGCTACACATGCTTTAATAAGGTGTGTACAAAATTTGATCTTTAAACATAGCCTAAATATCCATTGTGGGCTGCTATTGCTTCAGCTTTTTGATTGATTGGCTATAAATTCTATGTGGATAAAGGCATAGCCTATAGCCTATTTTGTACATGACATGTCCTTATAAGGCCAAGAAAATATGTCGTTTTAACGACATAACATCTTGTTATTACGAGTAAAATATGTCGTTTTAACGGCATAAGATCTCGTTATTACGAGAAAAGATGTCGTTAAAACGACATAAGATCTCGTTATTACAAGAAAAATATGTCGTTTTAACGACATAAGATCTCGTTATTACGACATAATTGTGGGAAAAAAATAATATGTGTGGTGGCAGCAATGCGTCATCGTACGTTGCGGTTCAGGGCTCGTTTAGCATATCGTGCAGTGAATGAGCCAGATATGAATAAAACATGATGTATGCAATTAATGAAAATCACATCTCTGTCTGTAAACGTGAAAAAAATGTAGGGCGGGACTTGATTTTGTCCATCGGGAACTGTTAGTGATTCTTAAGTTTAAGAATCACTTAATAAGTGATTTAAGGATTCTTAAACATGAATGATTTTGTGTTTAAAGGTTAACGTTCTCAGCACGTGAGACATTTGTCTAAGTGGTCTCTTGTGTTTGTTTTTTGTGTAAAATTGATTAGAACGCCACCGTGTCGGCTATAGCCTAGACCGGACGCGAGCGGCGCGACGCAACAAAGCAGGGATGGAAATTAACTTTTTTAGTAGATTAACTTTTTTAGTGGATTTTGAAATCCACCAGCCACAGTGGCCGGTGGATTCCAAAATCTACTACCACTCAATATTTTTACCACCCACTGTTGCAAAGAGCTGGGACTAGGTCAGAAATAGGATGGGGAATCCGTGTGCTGTTGGGGATTCCACGGGTCGCGTCGCACCGCTCGCGTCCGGTCTAGACTGAAAACAAAAATATGACACAAAATATACTTTAAAACAAACACCAGAGACCGTTGTCAGAGAGTGGCAACCTCTTGAACCACCACCACGTTCGCTGGAAAACTTCTGCAGTCCCTAATTGGCCAAAATACTCTGTTCGACTTTTCTGAGATCATCTACTCTTCCCTGTGACCTACTTTCTGTAAGATCTGAATTTTTGAGATTGAATTTTTGAAACTGAATTTTAGAAAACTGAATTTGAAGTTCCGAATTTCTTCATCTTGAAAACTTGAATCTGTATTTTTTTAAACTGAATATTTACAGTATAAGAATTCAGAACACAAAAACTAGCTGTTTGAAAATACATGTCTATAAAATTCAGCCATAAAAACCTTTCAGTTTGTTCAATTTCAGATGTTCAATATTCGTTCCAAAAAAATTCAAATTCAGAACTATTTAAAATTCAGTTTTGTTAGATTACACTTGCAAATAATTCAATTTTACAAATTCAAATTCAAATAATTTTGTCATATTAATAGCTCCATACTGTCAGCAACCCTCTGCAGTTTACCAAAGTAAAAATTGATTTGATTTTAGAATCTAGAATTAGATTCATCCTTCAATTTATATAAACAAAAAAACACAGAAATGCAATGGATGTCAATGGGGCAAACCTATAGCAGGGTTTGAAAGCATAACTATAAAGCTCCTATTTTAGCTTACATCATTTATTCAGTACAAATTTGCGTTGGACTGTGAAGTTATAAATTAGTAATAACTTGTCTTAAGTTGGGACTACTTCTCTAGGCAGACGATGGGGTGGTTATGCGTCACTGTTGTGAATCTTGTGGGTGGAGTTGGCATTTAAAAAGTGTAACATCAACATTGAGGTTGAGGTTGCAAATTTACTTTGTTGTAGTATTTCAAACAAAAATTTAACACTTAAGCAACACAATGTATGCATGTTTTTAAATGATATAACAAAGTGGTATTTATTTGAAATATAGCACAATCACACTTCTAAGCAAAAAAAGTTATATATATTCATCACTGCCACCATAATCTTTGTCATTGTGCCTTGCTTGTTTGGCCTCGGTACATTTGTGTCTTTGTCATGTTCTGAGAAAGTGGAGAGCAGCAGTCTGTCCTTGTAAGATGTGGATTATGAATCTTCTAGAGCATGTCTAGCCAGTCCTTCCACGGATAGCTGCTGTGAAAATAGTCCACCAGATGGGGGAAGCGTGTCCTTCAACCACAATCTGCAGTTGCCATTGGGCCTGTAATTAATGGATCCCAGTATTAGCTAGATTGAGGTTTCCAACCTGTTCTAGTGTCTGGGACAGAGAAACAGACTTGCTCTGAATTTCATAGCATGCACCATGAGGCCCTGCATCCTCAGGGCTGTCTATGATAGCAAGGCAGCCCTTCTAAATACTAAATATTGCTTTAATAATGCACAGTGTTCAATATCCCACCTACTGTAGGGACTTTTGATCTCATTTAAACACAGCAACCCAGCTGTCAGAGCAGTGTCCACTGCACTGCATGAACAGCTGTGGTGGGAAGCCTTTTTTCAGCATGGGTTTGGATTGCGTAAACGGTGATTTGCTTCATCCTGGGAATAAAGGAGCCATGGTGTGAAACAGCCTACCGATTCGAAAAGAATGTGTGATCAATCAATTTACCATAGTTGCATGCATGCAATACAGTTCTACCAGAAAGACTTGGGAAAATAATATTATAACAATAAACCATTTATTAACAGCCCAGCAAGCAATATATGCAATAGAGTTCTTTGGTGTAGGCCCCGTCCGTAACTCGCGATCCGAGGGTACGGATTCTGCATTTCCTGCCTGAAGATGAAGGCAGGGGCGAAGCCGACCCCCCGTGAGGTATGGGAAGGGACCATCCTGGTGGTGCTGGGGAGGATGGATGGAAAGGAACCATCTTGGTGGTGGGGAGGGTGGAGGTGAATGTAAGCGTCAGCATCTGCGAACTCAGACATGTGTAAGTACCCATCTTTTATACCACAAATATTAGAACGCAACTGGATAGATGAGAAGGTAATGAATGACGTAACGATTGAGTCTTCCCGGCAGAACTTGTGCTAAAGCTTTCATTTTTGCATGTGTGTGAGACAGAGTGGCTTGTTTGTGTGAAGTGAGAGTTTGCTGTGTGCTTATTTGTGTGTAGGGTTAATTGATGGTCCTGTGTCCTAACCAAAAGTGATGTGATAAAGTGACGCATGTAGAAAAGTTTTTGTCTTAATAAGCTGGCCGACAATCATAATCGGCCTATAATGGCTTGAAAATGTAATAATTGGCATTGGCCCGATAATAATAAAATGATTTGCAGAAAAGATAATGTCAAGTAAGCTTTATTTATTTCGCACTTTATTCAATACAGATTGTTTCAAAGCAGCTTGACAGTGATAAAACAAATAATGATTCAATGATGCAAACAGATTTCAATTCTGTTGTAAAGCAGCATTAAAACAGTAATTACTCAGTTGAATTCAATTCAGTGTTGATTCAATTCGGTTCTGTAACTGTGTAAACTTGATCAATTATGGAATTATGGCGTTTAATTAATCTATAAAGCTGCTCTGGAGAAAAGAGTGATGTCATCATTCATCTCAGTTCAGTTCTCATCCAATAGTGTCAGTGCATTCAACTTAATAATATTGCTGAGTTTTATACAACACAGATCTGAGCATGAGGGCTTTTTCTGTTCAATTGAAAGGTATTAGCAACTCAACATTTTCACTGGCCACAATTTTGACATTGATGCATGGGGAAAAACTGCCATTATAGATATTGTTAATATTACCTCATTTTGGCAGCAGGTATAACTGCTGTCACTTTAAGACCTGACATACGGATCCTTTAACAGTGTTACGCATGTGTTTTCTTTCTCAACTGTTTCACTTAATACATAACTGACTGTGTTTATGTGAATACTCGCCAAGACTGGTATTTTTACATTATTTTGTGTGTATTTGACTGTTTAAGTGCAATAAGCAGTGAAAAAGAACTAATTTTACAATTGAGAGGTTGCTTTATCTGCGCTCACTTTGGGTATGAGCACAAAATCTGAAGGAATTAGTACAAATGTGCGCAATACTACAATCACACGGTAAAATTCAAGCCCTGTAACACCAACGATATTCATCCGGAGAAAATGAAACGAGTGAGTGAGCTGAGTTTTTTTTTAGAGATGAGATAGCGAGAAAGCCAGCAGGTATCGTGTATTTACTATATGGACAAGAAGGCTATTAGAAGTGTTTCAGATATTTCAATATCAATATAGCCTATCGAAAAATCTATATTTTTAACATCACTACATTTTTAAAAGACAACAATTGAAAAATGTATATATTATATAACAAAAATTCAACCCGCCAAAGTGGCAAGTATGAGTGACTGTTTCGTGCCACTGCTGAAATCCACCCACATTTGGCGGGTTGGCAGGTGTTAATGTCAAACCCTGGATGCATACATTGATACATTAATTGACACATTTTTACACTTCTGTGGTCTTGTCAATATTAACTGTTTGCGATTCAGAATGTAAATCATGTCAAATGTTTTGCTGCTGTCATGGCACATAAACATTTTCTTTACCGCATTTAATTTTTCAGGTTTAACACAAGCTCCAACTTTATAGCTCTTAATCTTAGGTGTGTCTTTAAAGATATGCAAAATATGTTTAAACATTTAAATGTCATAAAATTTTCACATCATTCCTCAGTTCTTTCTATGATCTGCATAAACTTTGAAAAGGCAAGATTAAGTACATCAATAATTAACTGCTTTCAGTCTAGTTGCAGTTAAAAATAAGAGAGTGAAATAGCTTTGGCTTTCATATTTGACGCAGTTTGAAAGCATCAATGATTCTTCATTGTGCATGGAGTCTGGAACTCTCTTGGCAGTTGATGGTTTACAGTATTCTGATCATTTTGGTGCTGCCTGCCTCTGAATTGTAACCTGGCCCTAGCCAGATGAATTTCGCTCCGCCTAGCTTCACTCACATCCATCTGGAACCTCTTCCATTGAGAGTGATTTCTCCAACCAACTTTATGGTTTAGCCAATCAGGACGCAGGGCGGGAGTTTCATAGATGTGACGTAGTGGAGAAGCGACCGTGAGACTGTTTTGATTCAGACAACAATGGCGGCTCGCATCGAGGAAGCAAGCGTTAACATTGATGCTGCTATTTCATCCGTGTTGTCCAATCTACCTAATATTGTTTCATTAAAAGAACATCAGAGAACGGCTCTGAAGGCTTTTGTTGGTGGAAACGATGTTTTCGCCCTTCTCCCGACCGGATTTGGCAAGAGCTTGATCATCAGCGTCACGGGTTGGCTTCGGTGTGAGTGGTTGAAATAGCACGTCGATAAAGATGACAGACAAGTGGCTTATCCAATCATATGCAAGGATTTTTGATAAGGCCCAGCCTTCTGAAACGCCATTTCAATGGATCGGTTCCAGATGGATGAGTGGAGCTAGGCGGAGCGAAATTCATCTGGCTAGGGCCAGGTTATCTGAATTGTGCCCAGTATTGAGATTCACGACTTGTTCCCCTTTTGCATGTGATGGATCCTTTTGTGGATTTTCTCTGGACGAATGCTTTGATCACCAGTTTTGTCTTTGTGCCATAATTCACTACAGATATCACTGGACAGTGGAGTAGAGGACTGGAGACTGGCCAGTGTTCACAGCACCATCTGTGGTCAAAAGTAATATTCCAACTTTCTGTGATTGTGTTCCCACTGACCTGCTCAGTGAATAGCTTTTTTCTAGGAAGTGGACTTTAGAGAACTTTAGCGCAACAAGAAAATGAAAAAGTTTTGAGGTTTGTTTTCACATTCAAGGGACATTTTCTAAATTACCTTATCTGACCTGTCAGTCTATGAAGCATGATTCTTCCATTTCTTCCCCTACCAGTGGAAAAGTTCACAATGCTAGTTTTGCTCAACTCTTACAACCAATGAGCACTATTCAGTAAGTTATATGGAGACTTTTTGAAATGATAACCGGACTGTACAACCAGAGATCTCTCTTTGAAAAATGAATAGAATGCTTTGTCCAGAATAATATTTTTGTATACTATTGTGCAGTGGACAACAAAGTACACTGGGCAGAAAACTGCATCTCAGTGTACATTTTCAATTTCTGTGGCTCTTTTCCCAATAAATAGTATTCTAAATCAGCTTGATTAGTTATCAACCTCCAATGAGCAAGCTAAAAGCAACAGTGACAAAGAGAAACGCTATAGAAAGTTTAAATACAAACTATTTATGAACTATTATAAAACTTGGCTGTCAGAAATGAAATCACTGTGATTTAACCTGGGTTTACGTATCAGTGTCGTTCAGCAAAACAGATTTAATTAAAGTATTAAAAAATACATACAACTGGGCCTAGACCCCAGATTAAAAAACACTACCATACATAATTTTTCATATTTTGACGAATACGATAATGCTTTCAGCTGCCTAAAGTAGTAGTCCTCTCAGCTCTGTTTAACACAGTTTACCACATTTTTATTTCATGGAATTAGCAGATTTCCACCCAAAATGCATAAAAAGTCAGCAGATTCTGGGTCTGCTAATGGTTGACACTGGACATGCAACTCATGAAAAGGCCTCCTTCCCAAATGAGAAGTCTGAGAATGATAAGGCAGTGACCAGTATTTCAGCCCGTTCTCATCCCAAGGCGTAATATAATTACGCTTTTGCCAAAGCGTCTATATCGAACGCGCATGGTACCCTTTAGCGTCAATATGAGACGCCGATATGTATGGGTCAGAAGGCGCCTCCTAGCGGTCTAACCCTAACCCTACACCATACCTAAACCTACCCATCTCTCTGCGTGTTATATTGACGCTAAAGGGTTCCATGGGCGTTGGATTTAGACGCTTTGTCAAAGTGTCAGAATATGACGCCTTGGGATGAGGATGCGTTGAGTATTTTGAGGATTACTTATTGATGCTTGTCAAACTGACAGTGCATATATCAACTGAGACGTTAACAGGTGCACTGGATAATACCATCCATAATACCAATACCAAATTATGTAATTGCCAAAACGCCTGCCATTGAAAATCACCAATAATAAATAAAAATAAAGTGCTAGAACTCTTAGTTGTTAACTGACAATGATTAGATTTCAAAAACTCAATGGATGCATTTTAAAGTTAACTTGCTCTAACTGCTACCTTAAAATGTTCGAAGAATATGACACACAATGCAGTGATTTGCACATCAAACAAGGGATCAGTCTGTCTTTGACAAAAAACAGGACTGTTTTCCACATTCACAGATGCCTCATAAAGTGACAAGGGTACTAAAACACCCTTTGCCATGTGAGCAGTGCATTGATTGTACATAAAATAAAATGCTGCAGCAGAGCACTGACTTTAGTGAGCACCTGCACATAAGGAACCATGCAAACATGCACAGTCCTCTAATAGTAGGAATTCAATTCACTGCAAGGTCTGATGAGTGGAATTACTGATGTGGTAAACTAGTGATGGTGTAACCTAGTGTTTAAAGAGCCAGGTTGTCATCCAAATGGTTGCAGATAGTGTTGTCAAAAGTACCGATTTCAGTACCAAGTCGGTACCGACATTTTAACAATGTGACGCTTTGAGCACTGTTGAGCAGAATCCTAAAAACCTCTGATTGGCCATTGTGTTCACGCACTCATTGGATATGTCTCTGATTGGTTTCAATGATCAACGCACGGGAGTGTTTGAGAGCACACGGAAGTGTTTGAAAGTGTTTTGAAAGCGGGAGTGGGACCGTTTGAAAGGACAAGCAGGCGTCTATCAGCGGACCGATCCGCTTTCAAACACTCCCGTCAGTATTTGTGTGAGCGCTCTGTGAATTTATGTATATTTACAACATGTTTTTGAAGCGCTGATCATTGTAGCCAATCACAGACATATTTGATGAGCGCGTGAACAAAATGGACAATCAGAGGGGTTTATGATTCTCCTCAACAGCGCTCAAAGCGTCACTTGTTTATTTTATTTTTTTTCAAACACAAGTTGCAGATTTTCAAGATGTAAGACCGCTACAGTACCTTCAAGTCATGTCAGAAAGATGTTGTATTGTCATGAATTACCAGTTGGAACATTTTATTGTGGATCTTGCTGCACAACTACTTTAAATGCATTCATGTACTGTTGATGAACAGTGATAAGCTTGCCAGCAAAATACTACTGACTACTACTGTATATTTCAATCATGACAACCAGGGCCGGCCCTAAGCAAATTTCCAAAAGGGGCCCCCACTAACTATGGTTTCATCTCTAACCACCCCCCATCCCCTGATGTACAACTTTACATTCATCATAAATGTAAAGTCCAGTGGCCAGTTGCATAAACTGCTTAGACTAGTCTTGAAAGTTATTTATCTAAATTTTTTCTTCAAGATTGGTCATAACTTTTTAAAGTCAGTTACATAAAAAGGTAGATCGGTATAATCTGAATTGGAAAAGTAAGACTTTTTGATTGTTAACTTCTAGTTGGTTAACTAGTTCTTAAGACACTGTTTTAACATAGAGACTAAGTTTATGAAACTGGCCCCAGATCTTGAAGCTCAGGATGAAAGTCCAGCAGAAGACTATACTGACGATCTTTATTCAACTTCAGCTCTCGAAATGTAAGCACAAACATGAAAACTACACCCTGATTGGCTTTTCTGTCGATCCAGTCCAAAATGAACTTTTGAACAGACTGTTTCAGACAATTTCAGCAAAACTTTTAGCAAGAACGGTCTATATGAAGCTAAATTTAAATGAAAAAAGGTTGAACGATTGCTTTCCGAGAAATGTATCAAAATTTAGTGAGAATAATGCTTTAATAAAGAAAAGCACCTGCCAATGGGTTATACAATTACAACTGAGAATAAATAAATTAATAATAATAATAATAAGGAAAAATCTCTTTTCTGGGCTGGCATGTTTTAATCCAGATTAAAATGTGAAAATACGTGTTTAAAACAATGTAAAAAGGGCATCTATGAGTATTTGGAGTTTTTAATGATTTTTACATCAATAACCTCATGCATTCTGTTGTGGTGTAATATCTCTGTGATAAGACGATTCAATGTTAAATTGGTTGCTTTTTTGATGCAGTTCGAGTCCCGTAACATTATTTTATTAGCATTTTTGTTTGACTTTTGCCATTATAAGTAATGCAATCCCTTATTTTTAATATTTACAATAATACCAGCATCATGTAGTGCAAAGGTTTTATCGGAATGGACATATTGGACAAATCTGGTGTTAGGTCACAACTTAGTATACCATCACTGGTGTTACATGTCAGAGATAAGTTTAAGGTTGTGTGAAGTCTATATAAAAACAACAACATTGATTTATATTTTAATATCTTCATCTAAGTTACCAGTCCATCTAATGTTAGCTGCCATCTAATGTGGCCATAACCTGATAAAATCCATTACCTGAAGTGACACGAGTCAGGTTTTAAAAACAGACAGATTTTTGGAACTCAATCTGAGTTCTTACATAAGTGGAAGTTGTATCACTGCTGGCATGTGTTTGCACACTCACTCACAAATGCAAATTAAGCTGTGTAGACACATTTGCATTTTCTGCCTGTCATCTTTTCTGCCTTGGTTTTGTGGTTCTGTGTCTAAATTAGGCTTTTGACATCATAAATTTTCATATCACTATAATTTTTGAAGGTTTTATTACGGTATACCAGTGGGCTGGTGCTTGTTGGACATTCTGGGACACACTGAAGCCTTTCTCCTTGAAGTTCTTGCCATGTCAATGTCATGTCGTAATTACCACAATTTCAATGACTAATAACAGTACATTACAGGCTACCATTATGAAAACAGACATATTTACACATTGGCTGAAAATGAATATGTGCACCAAATTTTGTTGAGATTGACCACAAGGTGATGCTTTAATTGTGTCAAATTCTACTCAATGGGGGTTCTACAAACAAACCTATTGCAAAAACAAAGAAAACACTCTGAAGCCATACAATAAATCAAGTTGAAAATAGAATTTCCCAGTCTATGGAGCAAATGTAATATAGTATATAAATATATATATTTATGGCCGTCAGCAGCCAATCTTCAGCTCATCAACTCAGCCAATCTTCCAGTTCAGCAACTTATAAATTAAATCTGAATGGCCGACCATTAGAAAATATGGCAGACACTTTGAAGGTGTCTCAATTAAGCTGTGTATGAAATTTGGTAAAATTTTGCAAGGTGGTGCTTATATGCGTTTTTGCCTACAACTTTGGAATTGTCAAAGTAAAGATCAAAATACATGTTTCTTCCGATTCCTTCAGTGCCTCTGAATTAGTTGATTTTTATTTTATTTGCTCATTTATTTGGATGGGACAATGTGTATTGATGAACGTACTATGTAAATTGACGTAAATACGCTGGATTTAGCACAGTGCTAATTTCCATCGGTAGTCCCAGACGAGAAAAAATTAATAAATAAATAAATAAAACCAAACAAACATATGGAGGTAAAAAAAATGTGCATAGACATCCTAAAGTGCTTGTTATAAATGTACCTATTTTAAGGTGCATATTTTAAAGGTGCCTATGCATAGGTCTTACCTAATGTTAAAAATGTTTATTTTTATTCAGCCAACTTTTAAGCTGTTTCTTAAACAAAGCCAAAGTGGGGCTACCTCTAATTACCGTTGATAAAGTGTTCCAACTTGTGCAGCCTTTAATAGAGAAGACGTTTTGTGCAAAAGTAGTCTTTCTAAATTGTACCCCATAATCCCCGCGAGTAGTAGTCTCTTTTTGATAAAATCCCCCAGGGGCGATTGGGCCATTCCATTCAGTTATCAATATATACAGCTTTTTTTTAAAAGCAGCTACTTTTAAATATTTTGAGATTTTCAAAACTTAGGAATTGATACTTCTCTAAAATTGAACAAAGGTGAAACGACTGTGGTTTCCTTTCAAATACCTTAACTGCTTTTTTGAAGAGTTGATCAATGGCTTTTAGAGCAGTGACACCAGCAAACAACCAAACTGTGAAGCAGTATTCAATGTGAGAAAAAATCATACGATGGAGGTAGGATTTAGCAGCCGATGTTATTGTATGTAATTTGTAAATAAAATGTAATAGCATTTGTTACCTTTTTTTGTGTTTTTTGAAGGTAAGCTTGGTCAGAAGTACTTGATGATTGACTGTGTCAAACGCCTTCTTAAGGTTTCAAAATACGGCTCCTACAGTACATAGGGATTCTTATCCAGTAAACACTTGATCTTTTCAATAAAAAAGCAATTTGCTGTCTCTGTGGAATGGTTGGCCCGGAAACCAAACTTCATTTGATGCAGTGGGGTGAAACCTTTATCCAGATATTTAACCAGTTGGTTTGCTGTCCACTTTTCGGCAACTTTAGACACTATTGGCAGGATGCTAATTGGCAGATATTTAACCAGTTGGTTTGCTATCCACTTTACGGCAACTTTAGACACTATTGGCAGGATGCTAATTGGGCGGTAGTTGGCGACCTGTGTTTTTAAAGCAGACTTAAAGATGGGTGTAATAGGGTGAAAATCATATGCATATTAATTCCTGACTGCAAACTTTGCCACCATTTAGATTTTTTGAAAGAACTTTTTTTTAAAAACTGCTTCTAGGCTGTCTGATGTATAGGCTGATGTATGTTGGACTGGCCCATAATGGCAAATTGGCCCATATCTTGTGAATGAAATATTCAAACTTCAGAAAACTTGGTACACATGCACAACAAGACATTGTAAGTAAACATGCTGAGTGTCATGCATTTTTGATGCTTGGGGTGCTAACAGCAATGTTTGTAATATCAGCCATTTATATCAATAGAAATGAGAGAGATAAAAGCCAATACTACTAAGCTTTTCCTCCAGAGGGAGAGTACAGTGAATGACAATCGTCTGTGGTCTCCCAGTGTCTTAGATTATTGGCAGTTTAGTGTTAAGTGATTAATTTACACTCAAACAAAAGATAACTTGTATGCTTTCACCTCCGAAAACGTCTCGGTTACGTATGTAACCCCCGTTCCCTGAGTAGGGAACTGAGACGTTCCCTACTCAGTGTGCTGGTGTGCCAGCATTGTCCGAGTCAGATCCCAAAATGACAGCCATGCTTTCTCGGGCAGCTGCGAGCATTGGGATAGTGTGCAATCATCCACCCTGTCCTGTGCGCTAGCGGTTGGACGATTGGTTTTTGGGTGCTGGGGTTTGCATGTTAGTCGAGACGGTTTTCCAAAGACGGCTCCTGCGAAGTGGACTGTCTTTATAAAATATCTTCTTATGAAACTGTCTGTACACTTACAACGTTCTCAATGCTTCAGTTTGCAGGTAGGGACCCTTATTATTCTACCGTGTTAGTGTTGGGCTATTTTGAGCCTTGTTAGTGGTATTAACTAGCTATTTTTATTTTCATGACTCTATGCCCTATATACTAGCGTTATAAGCTAAACAGTTTTTAGAGATAAAACTCTTTACATTCAATAATCATGAAAACAAATCTCAGAGAACGGTTGATGTACCAATGTGTAATTAGACCAATGTGTAATTAGACCAAAGGTTCATTTTGCGCCGGAGTTGTCCTTTAAGTTAATTTTGAAAATGGTATGGATAATAAATTAGCAATGATATCCTCCTCACCAATGTTACTTGCAGTTTCCATTGTGAACAACGCTAGCTATTATATCACCCCCCCCCTCTTTTTTTTTCTATCGTGTTCCCCACAGCAGGCAGAACTTGCCATAAAGTTAGTGATAACATCCCCACACATTTAGAGGGATGATATTGGCTAATTTCATTGTCATTTTTAATGAGTCTCCCATTGACTTACTATTGTTTGGCCTTCTGTAATGTCACAGCTGGACCACCAATCACAGAGCTAAAAGCATAAGGTGGGAAAAATCCCAAAATAACAATATAACTAATGACTTTTATTTATTTTTATTTTTAAAGTTAAAGTTAAAGTTTTTAATGTATTATAATACAATAGTTTAGGCCCGCCAAGAGGGCCCTAACGGTTCCCCTCTGTAAACAATTCTTGACTAACTAAGTGAAAGACTGACAGATTGGCCCTTACTACCTCTGCTGATGTTGAGTAGAGCACTGAAGTCTATAACATGGAGATTTATCCCAGTGAACCCTGAAATATGGTGAGGTCTAATTGATGTTGGACTGAGCTCCATGGTGCACCACAGCCCAGTTAGCACCCCTCAGGAGAAAGACTTTCTCGGACTGTGGTGCTCTTGCACATGCCAGGACTAACCTACTTCAAAATTAGAAATAACAATACTGGAATCTCTACAATGCCCTAAGTGCACTTGCCCCGTGCGCTTTAAACCATGCATTAAAATGTTAAAATAGGGCCCATAGTCTCTAATGTTTAATGTGGGTTATCATTTCTCAAAAACAGCTGTTAATTTAAGAAATACCTTAGCATTAAGAATTGTGGTTTTGTATTCATCCATGCTAAATCCAGCAATATCTGCGAGCAATCGACAAGGAATATGACAGAGGTTGAGCTGCAATTCCATAGATGAAAGTCAACCATACAAATACTGAAACCACATCAGGTATTAAAGAGTCCATTGATCAGCTATTCTCTTGTGACATGTCAGAGATAACAGCAGAACCTGGAACTATAGTCACTCTATTCCACCAATTGCAACTTCCAGCTCATTTTTAAGATCATTTTAGTGTCCCCCTTTAAGACAAAAGAGAAGAAATTATACAAACCAAGGGCAGAGTTCCCAGGCGAAACACTAGTCACACCTCCAGATGTAAAAGGCAAATGTTATAACCCCACACGCCAATTTGGCGGACATTACATCAAAATTAATGAAGCTGTCAAGGCTATGTATAGCGCTGTGGCAGAGCCATTATTTGGATTTAATCCAGGGGCCTAGTCTCATTAGCCTCTCTCTCTATCTTGTCCCAGCAAAGT
Source organism: Semotilus atromaculatus (assembly GCA_031834385.1). NCBI lineage: Eukaryota > Metazoa > Chordata > Actinopteri > Cypriniformes > Leuciscidae > Semotilus > Semotilus atromaculatus. The sequence continues at coordinate 10,051,267 of JAULUF010000025.1, read as the reverse complement.
ACAGGAAGACTGACTCCCGCAGGTCACATTTAATAGTTTTGGAAAGTGACACTAGGCCCCTCAAATGTCTTTCTCAACCTTCATGCCTGGATTGCTAGTCAGGAACATTTGCGTACCCCCCTCACCTCACCTTTGACTGGAGGATTAGAGAGAATAGAGACCCCTCAAATAATTGCTACTTGCGATAATGGGCCAAGTGATGTATGCCGCTCTAGCATAGTCATTTCTGCTATGGCAAATAATCATGCTCTCTGACAGCTAACAGACCACAGTATCATTATTAGGGGCTCAAGGTTTTGTTTATATTCTTGCTTGCTGCAAGCACAATCTCTCTTTTGTTTGATGGACTGTAATTACTTGTCAAATTTGTAAAGCCACAGACACACCCATTATATAACCATTAACTTCCCCATTGCTGTTTTTGGTATAATTTATTTTGATAGCTTTAAAAAGGGTCTGTACCACTTTGTCTTAAAGTCAAATAGAAATCAAAATGGATCCTATTCATGCACCTAAAGCAGGTTCCTGGTCAAACACTGTGATTCATCTTTGTATGTTATTCCAAACATGTTTTACAATTACAATCTTTTATAAATATGTAATTACTGTTCTGCCTGCATAAAATAATGTTTTTTTTCTTCTATGATTTCTAGAATATCTTGTTTCTGTTAATCAGATTAGGAAAGTAAGATGAATTACTAATGCAATTTTACATTGACTTTAACGTAATAGATGCGTCGAATTCCGTTTGGTTAGTGAAATAGAAAACACTCAAATAATCATAAGCCTCTCTACTTCAGTTTTGCTGTTTTGCCTGCAAAGACATTACTTTTGATTTCATCATGGATACCATCAGTATTGATTGTCCTCCATCTGTTTTTCCACCTGGTTTTTATCTGTGGCGAGCTCCAAACCCAAAGAGGATATTTTCAAGTTCTCTGGATGAAAAAGAAAAGTGTTTGATTTAGAATTGCAAATGGTGTAAGAGTATTTGATTGCAGTATGTTTGGTTCTGTAATATCTTATCAATTAAAGTCAAAAAGTCCAATTAACAATTAACAACAATAATAATGAGTAACATAAAATCAATATGAATCCATTTTACATATGCACTATGAAAGAGAATATTCAATGAGAAAAAATGAATTTATTTTAAATATGCTGAGGCTTACAAAATGCAGGCTACTTGTACTAGTTCTCCCTCTTCCATACCACCTAAAGTGTTTCCTATTTACATAGTAACTAAGTTTCAAAGTGAATAACAGCTAAATATGCACTCAGCGTGATGTGTAATCAGCAAAGTGGTCTGTAAGACTCTACCTTCACAGTTCCGTCCACACAGTTGCAGCACAAAATAAAAGCCAAGTTATATTATGGGTGGGAGCTGAAAAACGGACATTACTGGAGAGTGGCTCTGTGCGGGCAGCTTGCTCTTGTCTGTATTGCTCTAGTCCCCTGGAAGAAATGAAATTAGTTTCCATGGTGACAATCTTCTTGTCTTGGCAATAGAAATCTCCTACACAGAGGACTCTGCTTCTATGTACCGTTCTGTATGCCATCTCAGTGGCACGGCCCAGTGTTTCTGAGTCATCTTAATAAATCAACATTTCATGAAAAGAGTTAGAAATTCAAGAGTCTGACATGCAGTTGTGTCTTTGAGCAGAATACTGTTTTGCCATGATAATGTGTCAACTGCAATGAATTTACGTTCAGAGCTGTCAAATTTCCACATGATGCTGAAAATATGTAAAATTATGATTACATATGAGAGAGAGTCACTGTTTGTAACTGTTAACTCTGACTTGTCATAAGGACTTGGGTAGCTGATAAAAATGTCACAATATTTTTCAGACTTTTGCTGGTAAAGGGTAATTCAATCACCGCTGGCAAAATGGGCTTTCAATAAAAAATACAAATACAAATGCAAATACTCCCTGGCTTGAGTAGGTACAACTTCTTAACATACTTTTAGTCACAGTGGTGTCGGCTTGTATTGTTCCTGGCTGCAAGGATTCAAAGAGTAAACGTTTAGCAGGAGTGAGTTATTTTTGGTTTCCAGTGAAGGATCCAGAGCGTTATAGCCAGTGGCTTAAAGCTGCATAGATTCATAAATATGGAGAGAACACGGCTACCGGAAATCTGAAAAGATTCCATGCTTTTAATATTAATAAATTTTTTGTTCCTGCTTTTATTATAGATATTTGAACTGACACTGATCTGATCTAATAAGTCGCTTAGTCAGTCGCTGGTTATGAAGCGCAAGGTGTGCGGAGAAGATTGACTGACTAGCATTTAGGTCTCGGTCTGTTGTTGACACCTGTTCTCTGCTGACACCTCTTCTCATTTGTCACGGTCATGCTTTAGCCTCCGTCAACACAGCAATGTTTGCTCACAAGCTCTTGCTGAGTTTTATAATGAGGACCAAGAGCCCTGCTTTTATGGGATAGATGGGAACTGTTGCAGTTTGATGTCTCCCGGCAAAGCCTCAGAAGCTCGGCACTGTTGATCGTTTCCCCCCGAGAGAGCGTGTGCGGAGTGTGTGGCTGCTCAATGTGCAGTTCTTTGGATTAACTCCAGGATTATAATTAACACAGCCTCAGAATCACCTGTGGTAGGGCCACCTGGGTCAGATCTCAGATGAATCTTGATATACATCTCTGTGCATGTCATTTGTGCCGTGTGTAGACTCAAAGGCAATTGTCGGTCTTTATTATATCCTTACATGTCACAGGTTAGGGTAACTTTTCTTGCAAGACTATAATGCATTGCTTGACACATGCTATAAAGGCTTCTGTGATCCAGCCATTTTTGACATCACAGCAATGGCTCAAGCTTTTTTTGTTTTGTTTTATGCTGTATAGCATAGGCTAATATTTTTTTCAGGGTAATGTACTGATTTTAGTTTCAGACTAATGCACTTTTAGTCTGTTCTGTCTCATTAAAGAAATATACTTCCTTAAAATGGAACACAATTTGTTAAGAAGCCAATCGGAAACATTAGTAGAAAAGTATAGATTTTGTTTTATTATTATTCTATGTACACAAGTGATGCATGACATATCTTAAACTAAATAAAAATATCCAACGCATTCTCATCCTAGGGCGTCATATTCTGACACTTTGACAAAGCGTCTAAATCCAACGCCCATGGAACCTTTTAGCGTCAATATAACACGCAGAGAGATGGGTAGGTTTAGGTATGGTGTAGGGTTAGGGTTAGACCGCTAGGAGGCGCCTTCTGACCCATATATATCGGCGTCTCATATTGACGCTAAAGGGTACCATGCGCGTTCGATATAGACGCTTTGGCAAAAGCGTCATTATATTACGCCTTGGGATGAGAACGGGCTGAAATATCTTATGAATGCCAGTTCGTTGTATTTTACGAAACCATAAACCATTCCCAGACTTAAGCAGACAAGTAATACCACAGCAACCTGTCTAATTTTGATGATTTATCAAATGCTTGTTCAGTGTAAATGGTTGATGAATAAGTTGTCAGCCCTCCCTGATTTGTGGGCATCATCTGATTAGCATCACTATTAGACCAGGGAAAAGCTGCGAAAACCAGTGTGATACACCAAAGGATCTCAGTCTTTCACAAGTCGTCAGCCGAGACACACTGCCATTTACACCTGGTTTTAACTTGCATCTCAAATGTGTCTCTTGTGGTCACTTGTAATAGGATTAAGGTTAGGGCCTCTGATTTCATGACAGCACACATTACTCATCACGTTGTTAAATAAAGCCTGTACTCTGGATCCCATCAGGAGGGATTTACACTATGAATGCAATGTTGTCATGTAATTTTGATTACCTTTGAATGTGATTAGTAAGTTTGGATCACAAAATATTTCAGACTTTCATTTAGTAATGACGACTTCTGATGAAACAAGGCAATGTTAATGCCAGGTGTAAATGAGCTGATGTTACTCAATTAACATTAAGGGCACTATCATACACTCGGCGCAATGCGGCACCAGGCACGTCGCAAGTGTTTTTTTGCTTGTTTCAGCGAGACACAGTTATCATTTTCACATCCTGCGCCACGTTGTTTAAATAGCAAATGCATTTGCGCCCATCTGTGCGACCATGGGCATGCTGGTCTGAAAACAAGGTGTGTACAAGCGCATTGCTGGCGCGTTGCTATTTTGAGGAAACTGAAATAGACTGCGGCATTGACCAACTGAAACCTGGTCTAAAGTCTTTTTTTTGTTGTTATTTAAAGGGCGCATTAGTAATATGTGCCTATAGATGGGTCCAAAACTCACTTAACCCTCTGATTGGTTTATTGCATGTTACACCCAAAACACACCCATTACTCATCAAGAGAATAGGGACAACCCTTTTAGACCAAGCAGTGGGTGCTCAGATTATTTTTCCTGTTGTTAAACTAGCAAAAGTGGATTTCGTGCACGCCTTAAGTGCTTTAGACCATACGCTTAGATCGTTAAAATAGGGCCCTTAGAGTTTTTAACCAAAAACATACTTGAACTTTTTAGTGATTATTCACAAGTTCATTTACCCATATAATCTTTAAGCTAATAAGGTTACGCTTATTTGGCTTGCTGTCCACAGTGAAGCTCAGTTCAGTTCTAATATAATGGTGTCAATGCAGGCAGATCAATAATATTGTTGAATATTAAGTGTCCCCAACCAAGCAAGCCAAAATCCAAAGGTGACAAAAGGCGACCATGGCAAAGAACCAAATATATACCCCCCATTGGGACTACTAATGCTTGGATGATGAGTATGGAAGAAATTTGCCTAAATTATGCTGGTGGAGTTGGGGAGGTGGAGGGCTGATGCCAGAGCAAGGTGAGCGGCTGCTTATATGTTCCGGCAGTTAATTGAAAGATTAGATGGGTTCACTCCTCCCTAAATTATGTTTGTGAACTTCAGTAAAGGGAGCACTGTGGCTATGTCACGGTTCGGGTGTTTGTTCCTTGTTCCTTGTTCCTTGTTCCTTGTTCCTTGTTCCTTGTTCCTTGTTCCTTGTTCCTTGTTCCTTGTTCCTTGTTCCTTGTTCCTTGTTCCTTGTTCCTTGTTCCTTGTTCCTTGTTCCTTGTTCCTTGTTCCTTGTTCCTTGTTCCTTGTTCCTTGTTCCTTGTTCCTTGTTCCTTGTTCCTTGTTCCTTGTTCCTTGTTCCTTGTTCCTTGTTCCTTGTTCCTTGTTCCTTGTTCCTTGTTCCTTGTTCCTTGTTCCTTGTTCCTTGTTCCTTGTTCCTTGTTCCTTGTTCCTTGTTCCTTGTTCCTTGTTCCTTGTTCCTTGTTCCTTGTTCCTTGTTCCTTGTTCCTTGTTCCTTGTTCCTTGTTCCTTGTTCCTTGTTCCTTGTTCTGGTCTGTCATGTGATCCGCTGTTTTAGTCATGTGATCCTGCCTTGTGTTGCCTTGTCTGTTGTGTCATGTTGTCATTGGTTGATTGTTTAGATGTTCACAGGTGTCCCTTGTCTTGTCATTAGTCCTGTGTGTATTTAAGCCCTGTGTTTCAGTCTGTTCCTTGTCTTTTGTTAATGTTGCTACATGTGTGGTTGTTCCGTTCTCGAGTTTTGAGTTTGTTTTGTAGTTTTGAGTTCATTTAACAAAAAAGTATACTGCACTTGGATCCTGCTTCCGTCCCTGCTTCAACCTGCGGTGTAACAGAAGGGACAAAAAATTATGTCAAAATAGATGTGTATTAAGCAATCTAAATGCATTAATAAATATTCTATTATGCATTCAAATTCTACTGAACAATCAAATGCTTTTAGCAATTATTTGTAAAAGTGATGACTTGTAAATCTTGTATTGTGTAAACTCTCACTGTACGTTGCTATTCTTGTTATTGTGGTACTTAGGAGCTGTTGCTTACACATTACAGCTGCACTTTACTAGAGCACCCTCAATGATTTGATTCTAGAATTGAGCATGATCTGGAATGAACGAGAGAAAAAGGAGAAAATCCATCGGCTTACTCTCCATAGGCTCTATAACTCAAAAATATTATAAAATATATTTAAAATATTTTCTAAATTCAATTTTGCAAATGGAAAACTTTGCAAATATGCAAGCTACATGGAAAATTTAGGACAATTGTGAAATTTCAAGTTCATATTCCATACAGGATTGCCAGAATTGTAATCAGTACATTATTTAAGGTCTTGTGTATGATGTTTTATGATATATGATTTTTACGTTTTGAATGAACCCTAACCCATAAAATCAGTAGCTAATGATATTTACATAAAATAAACTTTATGTAGCTTGATATAGATTGAATTAAGATGAATGTTATTATTATAAGAGGCAGGTCTGGCTGGCCGTTAAAAAATTCAGTTTTTTTAAAGACAGAAAAAAAAAATACACTTATGTATTTTTACATTTATGTAGCTTTCAAGCTTTCAAGCTTAGAAAACAGAAATTGCATAAAAGAATGACAACGGTGTGTTAAATTCTGTTATTTCTCTATTTTGTCGATGAGCGCTGATATGATTGTGCACCCGCAGCTTTGTGAGTGCAATGAACTGGAGTCAAACCAAGTGCCTCCTGACTTTGCTGCAGAGTTCAAGGATGGAATTGCCACCACGGTTCATTGTGTACATAATGAGCCTCCTTCAGTGGTGTCAGCCTCTGTTAACAGCGTATAGATCCTTAGTGCTAGAATGTTGGAGCTTCAGATATCCAGGCTTGATCGATTTGGGTCTGGAGGAGATGTGAGGGGAAACTGTCTGCATCTCCAAACACCTTTAGAACACGTTTCTGTGATTTTCTTCTTTCAAAACAATACATTTGAATGAGTCATAAGCCATCCAATCTAGAGAGAGAATTTGCTGGTTATATGAAAATGATGTAGAAGAGTTCTCAATTATTATTCACTGATAACCTTCAAAAAAGTAAAACAACATAGTTTCTTTCACACTACATTGCTCTATATTTAAATTTCTTTCTTTTGCTGAGCTACGCTGAATGTAAAACACTCAAGGTGTTACAGATTGTAGACCTATAGAATGCAACAGAAGCCTTCTGGGTGTAAAAATCACATTTTATTATTCCATAGGGAAAATCTCTGAGGTTGTTGAGCAATGATATAGCTGTGGTATCTGTCAGGAGTTAGTGAGCAATGAAGCACACGAGCCAGGAGTAGCGAACTTCATCTATCTTGTTTAGTCGTTTACTTAAATTTTCACGCACATTACGTCATTACACAACAGTTCTGTCATGACAACTCTCGGAGAGATTGGCATGGTAATAGAGATTGGCATGGTAATGGATATGGCAATGTTAATGCAATTGGTCTATAGGCAGAATAGATCTGCTACGCTGCTGCTGCTGCAGAGCCAGCACTAAGACTTCTTCAAGTCAAGTCATCTTCATTTATATAGGGCTTTTAACAATGCAGATTGTTTCAAAGCAGCTTTATTTAGAGATATTCTTTTTAGGGATAAACATATAATTTAAAGGAACACTCCACCGATTTTTCATATTAAACTATGTTATTCTCTTATCTAAGACGAGTTGATACATACCTCTCTCGTCTCAGTGCGTGCACTTTATCGGGCGGAGAACTTTGAGAGCAGTTTGCTTAGCCCAGTTCATTCAGTACGGGCCAAACAGAGATGAAGTTAGAAGCGACCAAACACCTCCACGTTTTCCCTATTTAAAGACAGTTACACGAGTAGTTACATGACCATACAAGTATGGTGACACAAAATAAAACGTGGCGCTTTTTCTAAGCGAGTAAAATGGATAACTATAATGAATGGCGGAATAGCACTTGGGACTGGGACACTTCGACTTGGTGCAGTAATATCTTCACTCGTGAAAAATCCTCTCCCCCCTCTCCCTCTCATTTCCGTCAACAGAACCAATGTTAGAGGGAGAGGGGGGAGAGGATTTTTCACGAGTGAAGATATTACTAGGGAAAACGTGGAGGTGTTTGGTCGCTTCTAACTTCATCTGTGTTTGGCCCGTACTGAATGAAATGGGCTGAGCAAACTGCTCTCAAAGTTCTCCGCCCGCCAGCGCGATTAAGTGCACGCACTGAGACGAGAGAGGTATGTATCAACTCGTCTTAGATAAGAGAATAACATAGTTTAATATGAAAAATTGGTGGAACAGAGATTATAACAGAGATTGTTTTGGCTTTATGCTGTTTCATGCTGTTGCTGCTGCACACAAATTAACCCCCGTAGCAGATCTATACAGGTGGAGCTGGGGAAGGTGGAGTGTTTCTGGAAGCACTCTTCAGACTGTTAACAGCAACTCTACCAGTATTTGAATGTTCAGCTGCAGCTCATTGACCACTGATGCAACAGCAAACAACCAGCTGTGTAGATAATGATGTGATCGCTACTAAATAAGTTAAGGACCTATCAGTCTGCGCCAATAAGAGTTTAATGCCAGAACTAGGTAATTCTGTCAGGACAACTCTCTGAGAGATTGGCATGGTAATAGATATGGCAATGTTCATGTGTTTGGTCTTGGCAGAATAGATCTGCTACGCTGCTGCTGCAGAGCAAGTATTGAGACTTGTTACTGCCAATACATTCATAGACATTGCTTAGAGCATGTAAGAAATCCTGCTGTTACTGCACATGTAACATACATGAATTAACCCCCCAACAAAACAAGAGACAGGAGAAAAGTGCAGCGCTCCCCCCAAACATTTTCTCGAGATAATTTACAGGCTGTAGTGCAGCCAATGCAAATAAGCTACACAGTAGCGCAACTTTTCCCAGCCATTCTAGATTTTGAGTATGGAGCACAGTTGTGCAACAGCTGTAAACCCCTTTGAAAGCGCGAATGTTTATTTCACTTTGACCTTTTCTCATATCCGTAGCTTAGACCAGGGGTTTTCAAAGTCGGGGCCGCCAGGGGGGCCGCAGCAAGTTGGAAGAAAAAAGAAAAACTTTTTTTTTAAGTACAAATATTTATATTATGAGTATTGTTATGAAATAGCATTATAATAATTTGTCGCATAACCTATCTGAACATTATACTTGTAATGCTAATCTTTTAGATATGCACCGATTGATTGGCTGGTGACCGGAATTGGACGATTTTCATGCTATCGGCTACCAGCCGATCAGTCTGACATATGCCCATTTTATGCCGGTCTAAATGCACTCGGGCGCCGCATGATTAACTTCGCGTAATATCAGCATCACACGAGCACACGGAACGCACATGTAGGAAACCTCGTGAATTATACGTCCGTTTCAGCCCGCAAGCGCGAGCGGTGCGTATTTTTTCGGCGTGCATGTTAATCAATGAGTGCATTCACACCGCGAGCATAGAGCAGCGCGTGAGCAGCAGTGAAGCGGGATTCGGCGCAGAGTCTATTTTTGCTCCGCAGCTCAGGCTCAATTAAAGTGAAAGCACACTTTTGATGAACAAAATAAATATGATTTCACACAAAAAGTGCCTAAAATTCACATAATTGGTCTAGTGTGTTTTAACAAGAACTGGAGTAGGCTATGTCAGAAAAGAAAATGAAGACAAACATATTTATAGAAAATGTACCCATTTAAAGTTGTCTTAATTATTCAGTTTGGGTAAAACTATATGGTTTTGTGTGTGCTGTAAAGTGGTTAGAAAAAATGAAATCAGAATCGGCTAAAATCTGTATCGGCATGCAGGTCAAACTCAATGAAAAATTGGAATCGGTTCATCTCTATAATCTTTCTGATAGGCTGGTATCAAACACCATCACATTATCTGATGTTCACCTAGAGGTTTTATTTATTTATTTCTACATTTGCCATAGTATTGTCGATGGGTTTAATAACACATCCTGCAAAAGGGGGCCTTGGCCAGAACCTAATGGTATTTGGGGGGCCTTGTCATGGAAAAGTTTGGGAACCCCTGGCTTAGACAGCGTATCCTCACATCAGTTACACACAATAGACAGCTTGCTGCTGCAAAAACACAATTGCGTAAATGCTGCAGCTTATGTGCTTACTAGTATATCACGCCGCAGACTGTTAAACATAACGCCAGATTAAACTGTTATTATTGCTCATTTAAAAAGAAAACCATGCAATATGCACAGAGAAATGGATTTAAAAAGTGTTCACTTATCTTAGATGTTGATTTCAGATGCTTTCTGGAAGTGCGCTGCAGCAACTACCAGGGCTGCGTTGAGCGCCGACAAAACGTTGTAGAACGTTTTTTAAACAGAAATGGTGACGCGTTGAACGCACTGTTGTGATGACGCAAGAGTTGCAACTACGGCAGCTGAGAAGGCTTTTTGTGTTCTTTGTGAACAATTTTCGGAGCATGATGAAGTCGGTATAAATATGTGTTTAATACTACAAAAAATGCCCGATGTTACAGTTCCTGCACTTGCCACCCAGAACACAAGAGAACATCCCAATCGAGTGAAGGGATTTGTGGAAACTGAAATGGAGGCACATCTTACCTAATAAAGACTAAAACACATCTATTTAGCCTTATACTGACTTTATTTGTTGTTCATACTGTTTTATTAATACCCTGTATTTTCTTTCTCATTTTTAGGAAAAGCACTTTACATGCATTGTTTATTTCTATAGCCTACCAAATGTCATACACTTGCAATGAAGCTAAAAATATAAACAACTACATCATTATGTTCATATCCTATATTTTTACAATAAAACTTACGACAAACATGTCTTCTAATATCCTCAGTTGTTGCGTATCGAACACATTTGTAAATAACTTCCATTGTGCGCGTTCACTTTAATACCGCGTTCTGTATATACATGTTGCTGCTGATTGGACTGCAGTTCTGACACACCCACCAAACAAGAGAAAACGCATCTCAAACCCCGTTGCACACCGGTGCAAGCCGTTTCCAGGAAACATGACGTTCAACCCGGAAACCGTAGCAAAACCGTTGTGATCTTGAACGTGCCCCAGTATTAGAATGTTGAGCCGCAGCTCATTGGCTGCTGATGCAACAGCAACCAATCAGCTGCACTGTAGTAATGATATGAGGTACCAAATGAGGTAAGGACCTATCAGCCTGCACCATCTTGAGTTTCATGCCAGAACTAGGTAATTTAGACTTTCTTTTTCAAAACAGTAGTCCACATTATAATTTACGTACAAACACAACAATAGGCTTCTTTAGAAACCACATGTTTCTGTAAAAGAACATGTTTACTTATTTTAATATATTGTTTTGAATGGTTGAATTTATAGAGCAACTCTAAACCCACTGACTCACCAATGAAAGAAGAATGAAAAATCCTGACAACATGAGCTAAGCATTGTGAATGACATTGAGTCAAACTCCTTTAGCTATATTTTCATGTTGTTGCGATTCATTTTTTAAATGTATTTTATTATTAAAATGAATGAGTATACATTGTACCATACATTTGTTTTTGAAAATCTGATGTGATGAATCTAGGCTGGTTGCTTTCATGCATGGCTTTGAAGTCTTTATATATATATATTTTAATGATTATAGAGAAAATAAATGCTTCTGAAAAAGAGACAGTCACTATTGCCGTATTTTGAAGTCCCATAAAATATTTGCAGCTTTGTGCTATAGTAGTTCCCTAATAAGTCCATAACGTTCCATTTGCTGTATCTGTCATATCATCATTTCATCAACTGATGAGCTGCCTCAGGGAAATTCTGGAGGTAGTAAAATGATGCTGGAAAAGCATTATATGCCAAAAAGAGGTGTTGATTATGATATGAATGTGATTATTCAGGATAATTTTGTGATCAATATAACATAAATGTCCACCCAGCATACCATGTATGCAAATACAATTCATAATAATTGTGTAAAAATCAGTTTCTTTTTCTTTTGGAAAGTTATATATGCACTTGAAATTTCTTGACAGATTTAGTGAGATTTGAATTAGGCTATATCTACATATATGCAAAGGTTGTGACATTACTATAGATATAAGCTTTGAGCCATGTGTTTTGACAAAGACAAATCGGTTGCTGTTTTATTAGTATGTATTACTGTTAAAGGGGACATCATGGAAAGCGGGATGTTCCTTGCTTTTTTGTAAATGAAACACCCTCACCAGTCCACACAGACCATTAATTAAAAAGAATCCTTATAAAAGTGAGCACATTATGTAGAATATCAGCCCTTATTATGCTAATGATGAAATATAATATTATTCTATAAATGGAAACAAGTTATTTGTAATATGGAATAAGACAGTGGCTTGAGCGTGTACTTCATCAGCTCCCAACATCTCTCCCTGGAGTTCTCCATTTACCTTCTCTGCATCCATCATAGCCAGGGGTTCCAAAGTATACCAGTCAACAGGAGTCAAGGAAATCTTCATTTCAAAGTAAAAAAGACAAGCGCAAATGCATGAAAGTTGCCACTCATGCATAAAAGCAGGGATTTATTGGAATTCTGCAGTGAATGGATGGAGTCTATGAGTCATTCAATAGTGGATTGTCCAGTATTGATTGAAACCTCAGACTGTACCACAGAAGATATCTTCCCACATAATTTAAAATCATAGTTCATTAAAATATTTGTCAGTTTTGACTCACTTTCAATTTGTGCCAAATTCAAATGCATTATTATTTTGCAGAACACAAAAAAATCATTCTGCATTTATTGTCCATACAATGTCAGAACAGTACATACATGACCATGGCTGTCAAATTTCGAATTAAGTGTTTAGGGAAATACATTCATGCCTTTAGGTAGCTTTGAAAAGTGAACTCCTTCTTGTAAAAGGAGACAAAATGAGTCATGAATCATACTGTTTAAATGTCAGAAGTACAGAGTCTAAAAATTATTTCCCATTTCTAAAAAAAAATATGTCCAAAGAAACAGGAATATGGTTTCTACCACACTTTTAAAAAAAGACTGTGCCACTGGTCAACAGGTGTGGACTTAATAGTAAATTAAAACAATTAAAAAAATTACTTTGTAGACCTGATAATGTCTTGTCCTGGTAATGACGCGAGTTCTGTCCCTTTAGGCGCCTGTAAATAGCTTGGGACCGGGCATGTTCTTGTAGTGCCATCAGCAACTCAAAACCTTTTTGGAAATTCCAATAGTACAAAATTGCAGGGTGAAACTGTGAGAAATGGGACATTTTGAAACTGTTGACAGTGACGGACTGTGCAATAAAAATTAATATTGTCCTGCAAACTAGTTTTTCACATGTTATTAGTTTATTTATTTGCATTTATAACCTAATAATGTGTCTTTTTCATGTAAAGTACAATGTTTTGTTGTACATCTAAACACACTAATTGGTTACAGTGCTTTGTTGTTCCAGACAATTAATTTAGTAGAGAAATATTCACCACATTGTGCACTGTTGTAATCCAAAGTATGCCAGAAATTGGATCCATCAGTCGATCCTGCCATCAGAGTTATAGGGATACTTCATTGAGAGAGCCCGCTACCAGCTTGTAAAGAGACAATTGCTCAATGCAAATCAGAACTGAGAGTGGGCATTCATTAAGTAGTGTGTCTTGTTTTTTTATAACCCCACATTCTACCATGACTTAGCATTACAGTTTCACCTAGTAATGGCTCTTTACCACTTGGAAGATCTGAGGAAATTTCGTGCCATCAATACCCAGGATAAGGAGAGGTATATTCTTCTTAAAATATGCCACTATATTTACACGTACATTGCAGCCAAATTAACGGAGTGTGGAAAAGTTGCCGAAGGCTTAGGATGAAAAATTAAAGTAATGATGAACTTTCACTGTCAGTTCATCAAAGCTGTGATAAATCACCCTGTATGTGTAACAACCTCAAAATAGTTATTCATTTTCTTTTCATGTCTTTGTTTTCATTTGTGGGAAATTTGCACTAATAATAATATATTGGGGATGACATACAGCGAAAATTGGAAAATTCTACTGTAGGGGTGCTGTGGGAAGAAAGATAAGAGAATGAAATTAGGGAGAAGGAGAGTGAACTCATGTTATTCTTTCTAAGGTTTCCCCCTGAATCTGTTGCAGAGAGGGGGAAAAAAGTGCAAAAACTGGGGCAAATAAATCTCAAATTGGTTGTCCTGATCATTGTCCAAAATATGCTCACCATGTTATTCTGCCAAAGCCAGGTTATAAGAGATCATAGTAAAATAATGAGACATTAGCACTGTTACGGGTGTGGTGCAGGCAGATGAAGAGGCAGCAGTCAACAGGTCCAACTTAAATAAACTTTACTTAATACAACCAAACAAGGAACTCGGGAAACATACACACACCTAATACGAACGTGAACCGACAAGGAGTGAGGGAGAACACAGGGTTTACATACACAGAGAACAGAATAGGGGAACAAGACACAGCTGGGGCAAATGAACTAGACACAGGTGAAGGAACTGAAAACTAACGAGGAGCGGGAAAACAGACACAGGACTAAACCAAATACACAGTGACGGGGGGAAACTCAGGACACACATGGAAACTCAGGACACACATGTAACAAGCACTGACCCAGAACCTGATCTACCTACAATTAGATAGCATTTTAAAGGATCGTAAGATCATGGTTCTTCCAAAAGGTAGACAACATTAATTAAGACCTTCTTTTGGGTAAATATTAAGGAAATCCGAGAATGCATTGCAATAAGCTTTGCAATTATGTATGGCAAAGAAATCCATCCAAGATGTGTGATTATAAATAGTCATAATTCAATTGATAACTGAAATTATCAATGAAAACATTCTAATCGAATAAAAAATTGACTTCCTCAGTGTAACTATAAACATATAGTTTCATGCTTACTGGAGTATCATTCTGTTAGCTTAGCAACATAAGCAATAGTGAGTCTCCCAGGAGAAAAAAGCCGAAAGGGCCATTGTACTTTTGGAGTTTCTGACTCTTGTGTAATTCCAAGCAATTGAGGGAAGTTTTTTAGATTACATTTTCCAACACATTTGACATTAGTCATTTTCTCTCAGAAATCAAAATCGCCTCAGATCTGCTCAGGATGAGAAAAATCCTTCCTCTGCCTTTGTTTTCCCTCCAGCCTCATCTAGTGTCAAATATCTGAGACCTGTACAATGTTAATAGTCACCTGCTGAGCAACCTCCTTGATTCGTTGTTTCATGTGCACCCTATCGGTTTCTCAGTGTGACAGTGTATTTCACACAAATTTTCAACAAAAAAAAAAAGAGAGAGAGACACAGAGAGAGTTGTCTTCTACACCAGCTTGCCACAATCAAAATCAATGCCATTGCTACCTAATCTGACTCCCTCCAGAAAAGAAGAGTGTCGGAGTGCAATCTGTCCAAAGCTCAACAAACAATATTGTTCTACCATTAAAGGTCTCTTTGGAATGTCAAAGGCTGTATACCCATTTTTCTACCTTTAAAATTGCTATTTGATTTGTTTTTACTCATCTTCTTTGTCTGTCTCACCTTGTGGGAGTGCTTGCAGATTCTAATTTACTGATATATGAAATAAATGTTCAGTGAATATAAGGTGGACAGTTTGAGCGTGTCTTTTGCAATGTTAAGAAATGTTAAGTATTTTCAAGAGAAGTATTTTCTAGTCATAGGGACAAACTCTAGGACACTGAGAATAACCCATAATACATTTTAAGACATCTCATTATGATCATATATCAGATAGAAGTAGAACTCACTTCTCCTCTTTGGCAGTACATATTCAATTTTCCATCTACTATAATGCTGTGCTGTGCCTGCAATGCTTATATTTCAAAAACTGTCAGTAAGCACAGAATCAAAAAATAAAATCCCTTACTCTGCAATTAATGTTTTTATTTATTTTTTTGCTGTAAAAGCAAGGTAGAACATTGCTGAAGGATGGGTTTGCATGTAAAATGTTACTGGACACGTCAGTAGCTTATTGTGATATTTCTGGCAAGGTGAGCGGGGGTAATATCTAATGTCATAGAATCAGAATAGTGTTTGCAGATCGAATCCCACCCAGACTGATTTACTTTACGATGGGTTCGGGGTACAGGGCCAATAGGCTCATTTAACGCCATGTCACGTTGGATTTGGATCCAAGTGGAAAACAAGAAATAACATGACAAATAGAGAAATTCTGATGTCAAATGTACATCATATTAGTTTTGATTGCATATGATATTTCAAACAATGCTTTCCTTGTGATTTACTTCTCTTTGTGTGTCTGCACACATTATCTTCAGACTTACAGACATGAAAATCGGTATGAATAATCTATCCAGAGGTGGGTAGTATCCAAAAACTGTACTCAAGTAAAAGAGCAAGTACTTATAGAAATATTCACTCAAAGTAAAAGTAATAATCTTAATAGTTACTTGAGGAAGAGTAAAAAAAGTATCCAATGAAAATCTAGTGAAAATAACTACTTTGGATAATATATTTACCCCATATCACAATACAATGTTAATATGTAGATATATATTGAATTTGAAGGTACTATATGTAGGTTTTCTACTAAAATGAATCCTTTTTTATTGCCTGTGTGTGAAGGGGTTGTAATCACACATTACAATGATCCACTTGTTGGGTTTTGCTATTACCTCTGAAGGCCAGTATTCCTATTTCTATGTGAAGGCTCCGGGTCGGATTTACCGCAAAATCCATCGGATGTGATGTGACGTGCATGCGCACTCCCGAGCCTCACTCCTTTATATACAGTCTATGCGACGGCACTGCAGCTAACGACATGGAGTCTGATAGTACCGAAAAATGACCTGCCTCCAAGCACAACACAGACTCCAACACAAACTCCACATAAATATAAAAAACAAAAAAAAGTTTTATCTGCTGAAGCTCGTCAGCCAAACGTGATTCAGATCAACTTCTACTTACTACAACATACATGAGACATGAAATGAATACAAAAGACTGTTCCAGGATAACAAAAAGTAGGTGCTTTAGGATGTAACTTTTATTGTATGTACTAGATCTACTGTCTAACGTTACTCATCCCATTACTATCATATTGTTTATAATACACATTTCCAGACACGTTCTGTACAGTAATGTTACCTCCTACGGTCGTACTGTTACACTGAAATTGTTCAGTCAAGGTGACTAACCGTTTTCGTTATCATATCATACAGTCACCTATGTTGACACTGCTCATTGTGAAAGATACACGAATAGTTAGTAAAATGCCCTATGCTATAACACCACATGTCGGCTAAATGGAGTCAATGTAACGTACGAGCATGGAGCATTAGTTCAACGTCAAGCTGATCAAAGTAGCCTATTATTGTAACGTTGCAGTGGGAGTTTACTTGAGTTTCCAGCATGTTGTGTGATGCTTTCTACGGTGTGTTAAAAGTCTCAGTGTGTCCGGTACCATGAGTGCTCGCTCTTGACTTGAGTTCGAGCACGCGCACGAGCACGAGCACGAGCACGAACTCTCTTGTAAAAATTGGTTGCAATCTGAAACATCACAGCTAGAGGCCGCTAAATGTTACACATAGCACCTTTAAATGATTATTATTATCATGATTTAATATCTTTGCAATGAACACAGAGACAAGCATTATTTCTTCTATCTGTAGCTCAAATATCACCGCATGTCCTTTGCTTTGTATAATAATAATGTATACAGCTACATTTGGATTATTAGACTTTGGATTTTTAGATAATGTCGAAATAAAGTGAACCTGCAGAGTTTTGCGTTCAAAGGTATGTAAAGATAACTGTAGTGTATTGAATTGTATGTACACTCAGGAATAAGCACTGTTTGGCCACAATATAGATGTGCTCACACTCATAACTACTACTGAATATCTGAGCACATTGACTGATCTTCTTCAGTCTGTTCTCCAAAATGTAATCAAATGTATATTTCTGCAGGCGCGTGTAAACTAACTGTCTAAGCAAAGACATTAATTTCAAGATGAACAGGTCGCCGCCACTGCGCAATGCTCACAAATTACTGCGGGTTGGCTGGTGTTCTTTCATTTAATGTTTAAATTAAGGTATATGTCCAAATATAAATGGTAAATTCATACTTTGTAGCAGTGGTATCGTGGCGTAATAATCTGGGCCCGGTTCCCCGATAACGCTCACACTTAGCGCGCTAAGCAGACTCAAAAAGATATATCTTACCGAAGTTGTTTATGTTCCTAAGTGTGTTCCCCGAAGTGTCCCTTAGGAAGCTTCTTAACACGCTCCTCTTACGTTCGACGTTACAAAGGCGCTGTCCCAGGTGAAGGTGCTGAATTAGTTGGCATCGATTGCTCAGGAATCGATTTTGCACTTCACGTGAAGGTGCATTACGGCGTTAAGAAAGACAACACGTTCTATGCAAATGAAACATTCATCAAATTATTCCAGTAACATTTATTTTAACATAGTTTAAGTTATCAGTAAAATATAGACTATTAATTAAATTATCAAATTGTAATATGTCAAAATGTTTGAGATGACCGATCAAAGCAGGATTTATGTTCACAGAAGCGCGAGCCGCGCACGAATCCCAACGCGACGCTTCACGAGATAAGATGCAAGTGGCTAAACTAAACAGCTGTTTTAAACGACCGACATAAATAATCAGTTTGCAAAGACTGTATCAATCAAAGCTCAGCTTCGGGAAGGGGATATTTACAGGTAAAGATAAAGAGACTGAGAGAAGAAGAATGAGAGAAGGAGATGGAGATAAGTGAGGAGAGCAGGTAAAGCAATAGCCTATTGCATACTGTGCCCACAATGAGAATAACTTTATTGCAATGGATTCCTATTTAACACAGATATACATAGACTAAGTTATTTGACAATTACAGTGGAAAGATAACATGCCCCCGAACCCCCTATAGATCACTTTTGGGACCTCTGTATTTATAAAACCCTGTGTAAGGCTTTTGCACTGAATAGAAAATTATTAGTGCTGTCAAACGATTAAAATATTTAATCGCGATTAATCGCATTAATGTCATAGTTAACTCGCGATTAATCGCATTTAATCGCACATTTTTATCTATTCTAAATGTCTCTTGATTTCTTTTTGTCCCATTATTTTTTCTCATTTTAATGCTCTTATCAACATGGAAAAGTGGATCGGCTTGCTTTGTGCAAATGTTTTTTATTGAAAACAATATTGGCATATATACTGTTCAATTTCACACTAAAACATTCTCACTTGGAGCAAATAATCTCTCACACAATGTAACACTGTCCATCAATAAAAGGGTGAAAGAAATACTGACGAGGTCCTGATATTGACGAGGGGGCGGAGAATTCGCATCAGCTGTGTGTGTGTGTGTGTGCTTGGCCATCATCAAGTGGTATTTCAGACTGGACGTGCTGCGATGATGATAGCTCAGTTCACAACGACAAAACACACAGATCACTTTGGTCTTGTCAATGGAACCATTTGGCAACTTTTTAAAAGTAAACTTTCAATTCAGAATCTTATTGGCATCCATTTCGGCGTCTCGCGCTCGTCATCCACTCAAAACTGGACGTTTTGAACGTTCCTATAACATTCAGAAATAACGTTTTTATATTTAATGGGAACGTTATGAAAACGTTCTTATAACCTAAAATTGTTAGCTGGGGAAGAGGAGAGATTCGCGATTGCACTGACTGAACACGTTTTAAGTGCAGGCATATTCTCTGAGCGAGCCCAGAGAAAATTCTTACAAGAGCAGCGTGTATCTGAGAGCGCGCGAGGCGCGACTCGAGCAGAGAGATTCGCACTCGCGCATCCGGCTCGCAAGCCCAAACAAGTGTGTGCGGCGTGCCTGTTGTTTTGTTTTCCGGTCTAGCTAGATCCGCTTGCGCTTTCAAAACGTCCTCGCGCGGCGCAAGCCATTGAAATGAATGGGTTTCATAGCGCAGCGCCGCGCATGCCGCGTCCTGGTGCAAAAGCATGTGAAAAAAAACTACAAAGTTTGCTAGGCCAAAAAGACCGTTAATCGCACGATAAAAAAATTAACGCCGTTAAAATGGGTTTGCGTTAACGCCGTTAATAACGCGTTTAACTGACAGCCCTAAAAATTATATTTTTGAAAAATACAATGAATTACAATGCTGTACAGAAGAGTGCACTATTGCAGACTTATATACTGAGGTTTTAATTACATTATTTGAATATAGTCAGTCGGGAACTAAAGTGGGCCGGTCTAAGGCATAAAACTCCAGGGCTGAAAATGAGTCCCACTCCGGCCCTGAAACCTCTCACTCAAAGTGCAAACCTACACACCAAATCTACAAAACCATAAGCTATTTCTCAGCCTTTGACTCAGTTTTCAATTGCATAAAACACTTTTTTCAAAACACTACACACAATTCTCTACCTAAAACACAAAAATCTAGCAGGAATTATTTGCTTTCCTTTTCCAAACACAACCAATCAAAATGCTACACTTATTCACCAGGTCACACACACACTCCTCATATGTGCAAACACTAATTGCTTTACTGATCACTAACCAATCACTGCTTTACTGTAGTATAATCCTATAATAGGTCAAAGGTCAGATTACCTGTTTTGAACAATGGATGCCAACAATGGACAGAGACCCCCCACACTCAATTGTGTTCTTTACTGTATTCTAAAGAATATACTTTTGGTTTACATATGTTTATGGTTTTGTTGTATGCTAGTGTATACAACAGTAATGTTTGGCCTAATAAATATTTTCTGTTTCTACATTTCATTGGTGATTACAGTGTACTTGTTACCCCTCTCAGAAGATTACTTTCACTATAGAACATTGTATTGAAATGTAGATATAAGTGTATGAAAGACCAAAGAGCTTTAGATTTAGAAAAACAATGGTATATCCAAAAATGCACTATTATGAAATAAGTGTTTGCCATTTGATGCAAATGCTTCATTCTGACATGTTTATGGCATTTTGAATGCAGTGTTACTGTTAAATTTTTGAAGGAGATGTGAGGCATTTTGCATTTTGTGTGTGAAGTTTTGTTAATTGTGTGTAGAGTTTTGAAAAAAGGTGACAGTTGGTCGCTGGACACCACCATGCTTACCCATTTACAGATCTTAGCCATTTAGAGCCAAATTGTTTGCCAGATTTTAATTAGCCTATCAAAAGTGATTGCCAATTTAAACACTTTAATGACATTACGAAATAGCCTAGGCTAATTACCACCAGTTCTGATACCAAATAAAGTCAACTTCATAAATAGGCCTGTATCCATTGCGAACATATTTTATTATTAGTCTTAAAATGTCCATAACATAAAATCATTGTTGAGACACAACATTGTCAACAGACCATAGTTTGACTTGTACTGCACTGCACTGATGTCTAAAGACTGCTGCACAGTGGCGGCGACTAGCGTCTCGAGCTCAAACAACGCTAAGAGAGAGCTTACGAATCTTCCAGACCAACCTTACGAAAGTGTGACTTACAGAAGATATACTTAGCGTACGAACGTGTCGGGAATCGTGCCATAAGGTTAAGAGAGAGGTTAAGGAATAGGTTAAGAACTACTTAGCGATAAGAACGTTTTGGGGAACCGGGCCCTGTTTGGTTGTAAAATGTATTACCTGAATGAATTAAAATATAATGTAGCTCGTTCACAGACAGCAGATGCAGATGTTCAACTAATAAAGATCTTCATCACTGGTAAGCATTTGCAGATTTGCATTTAATTGACTGTAGGTCCATGGCCATCCAATGCTCCTGATGTTTTATGTTTTTGGTGTGTTTGTGTGGTTTTCTCCTGGTTGAGTGTTTGTGATTAAAGTCTATTTCCTCGAATTATTCCTCGTCGTGAGAGTTTCTTATATGCAGTACTGTAACTGTACATTAACTGTACAGTAAAAAAACAGTAACAAAGTAAATGTACTTTGTTACTACCCACCTCTGAATATATCATTATGTTTTGCCACATTATGATTAACACTGCTTGTCTACACTGGAAATGTAGAGAATACATAACACTAAGGGTTAAGTCGTCTACCTAAAATGGGTTAAACTTTATTTTAAATTGCTGTTATATTAAAAAAAAAAAAAAACTATTTTAGAATGAGAAAATAATTTTGGTACCACTTTAATTTAGGGCCCAATTTTCACTATTAACTAGTTGCTTATTCTTTCATTTTTTAATTAACCAGGTTAAAATCTTATTGAGATTAAAATCTCTTTTTACAAGAGTGACCTGGGAAAGAAAGCAGCTACAATAACATAAACATTGCTTTTCCCCCTAGCTCTGTTCAAACCTGAGGAACTTTAAGATATAACAAATCATTATTAATGTCACGTTGGTTGCAGCAGAGATGAAACAGGACCTAAGTGCACCAGTCTATTTAGAAATAAACTCAAAACCTCACAAAACAGAATCTCAGGAACAGGAATAAGGATCAGGAACAGAACAAACAACATAAAACGACATAGAACTGACAACTGAACTGAACCAAACACAGGGTTTAAATAGACAGGGACTAATCAAAGAAGCGAGACAGAGTTGACGACTAACGAGATAATTGATGAACAGGTGACAGGAATACAGACACAGCGACACATGAACTGAACACAGTGAAAACAAGTCTAGGAACAGACATGAACAGAACAGATCAAAAACAAACTCTACACTTGAACAAACAAACACAAAACGGGACAATTAGCATGCATATTAATAGGATTCTGGCTGTATATTAGTACTTGAAGCACGGCTTATTCTGCATAACCATACTCTACATCCCTAAACTTAACAACTACCTTACTAACTATTCATAAGCAGTAATGACAAAAGTCATAGTTAATAGTGAGAATTGGACCCTAATCTAAGGGGCATTACACAACACCGTTATCAACGAAAAACATAAAACTTTGTATACGTTTTGGCGTTCGTTTACACGAAGACGGTGTTTTGGGTGCCTGAAACCGCAAACTTTTGAAAACTCTGTGCAAACAACAAAAACACGAATCTCTGAAGATGATGACGTCATGCACATCCGTATTACGTGTTCAGTCTATAGTGTTTCATCGCCACCTAATGGCCTGGCAGCAGAATACAGTGTTTTTAGTCGTTTTCGCAGATCCATGTGAATAGGAATCATTTTGACAATGGTGTTGTCTGTGTACGTGGAAAACTTACTTGTTGCAACCATATCGTTGTCGTGTAAACGTAACTTAAAGTGTGACCATAATTTCACACTTTGGTAATTCTTGTTATGGCTTTATCACTGCACTACTACTATCATAATTAAACAATTAAGTGAAGAGTGGGAGAATTTAAACACTTTCAGACAGAAAGAATACTTTCATCACCTACAGTTCTCGCCAATCCATTCCCAGTGGAGAAAATTAAGTTACCTGAATAACCTGTCACTAGCAAATACGTCAGATTACCACAGTAAAATAGTTTTGAAAGGGTTGTGAAGGTATTTTATTTTGACTTTAACATTAGAGGAATTTTTTTTTTTACAAAGGCTATGAAATATCTTTAGCAATTTACGTGTCATTTGTGTCACCAAATCGAAGATTGCTGTTGCCATGGATATCGTTTCACATTTCGAGGAAACAATGACCACTTACAGCAGTGTATTTATTTAACATTTTAAACATCACATATCAAACTCACACAGTTGGCTGGTAATAATGCAAACTATCCCCCTCACTACTTCTCCTTTTGCCTGTAATTGGTCTTATATATCTTTCTTATTAGTATTGCTTCCTGTGCCAATTTTGGAAATTAGTGTTTAATCATGCTTTGTCTGATCTTGAAATTGAGTGTCCTTGCTGGCGGGATACCCTCATAGTTAAGCTGTGTACTACATGCATTGTTTTATAGGCCAAGCTACATTACACAACTGAATCCTAAAATAGCTGCAGCGTAGGTGTTTCTGTCCTTGTTAGGGAAGATTAGCTAGATATTTTTTCAAGGATTTTGAGAGTAAGCTTTTGTATATATCTATAAAATACATGACATTGGAAAAATCACAATATCTTTCCATATCACAAAAAAATCACGATATCTTTACATTTTTAATACTTTTTTCCCCTATCGGCAGCAATGAGATTTAATAGAAGACAAAGAAACACTTTCTGATTTTACCAGTAATTTTAGATTGAACAATAACTAGATGAAAAAGTTCATCAAGAGAAACTTTGATGTTTCCTTGAGAAAGCCCAGATATGATAAAGATGTTCCATCTCCCGGAAATGAGGTGTGGTGTCAGGAAAGCCTGACCAGAAAGTAGATTGATAGATATAGAACTGTTTCTAGCACGATTTAACTCGTTGCTTGCATGTTTTAGCATGTTTCTAACATTTTTAGCATGACACAATGCTAATTCTAACATGATTTAAGCACATTGATAACATTTTTTAACATGTTGCTTTCATGTTTTTTAGCAAGATTTAGCCAATTATTTAGCACGATGGTAACATGTTTCTAGCATGTTTCTTGCATTATTTAAAACATTGCTAACATGAATGAGCATGTTGCTTGCATGATTTACAATGTTATTAACATGTTAGTACATTGCTAGCTAAAATTATCATGTTTTTTTTTCACCATGCTTATTTTATTTTTATTAATTAATTAATTTGACAGGGACAGTGTACATTAATTAGCATTACTGCAAATGTACCAGAATTAGTCAAAAGGTTATTTTTCATCCATTGTCCCTGGACAGATCTTAATATTGTCTACCTTAAAAAGAAACAGCAATTAAAACATTACAAGGAAAATACAAAATATAAAAACAATAAAACAATATAACTCGTTAAATCCTTTAGGTAAATACAGTGTACAAATTCACTATTCACTATTATTTGGTTAAAATTAAATATAAAAATGTTGAACACAGTTACCCAACAGGGACACAGATGGCAGCACGATCGGGTAGAGAGAAATTGTTATGTATTTGTAATTGTAATGCTAACATTGTTAGCATGAATTAGCATTTTGCTGACATGATTTAAAATGTTAACCTTTGACCACATTGCTAGCATGAATTAGCTTTTTGCTAACATTTTAAAACATTGCTAACATGGTTTAACACATTGTTAACATGAATTGGCATGTTGCTAAAAATTTTTTGGCAGGTTTCTATCATGACCTAAGTTTGCTAGGCTTTACTAGGGATATATAGGCCTACTTGGTGGATGAAGCTTAAAGGGTTACTTCAGGATTTAGCATAAAGCTTTGTATTAGTAGAAAACCTGTAGTATTTTCGAATTACCATGCTTTCCACCCTCATATCCCCCTGAGACGAGAGATTTATGTATTTTTTGCCTGGAAAAAATCCTCCGATGACGCAAAAATCATCATTTTGCGTCATCTGAGGATTTTTTGGACAGAGGCTAAAGACTACAGCCAGTAGTAGGGAAAATTCCCGCTCCTCCGTGAGAGATACCGGTGCGTCACACAGGTGTCGCTCATCAGTAATCACGCCACCGGCCTCGCGCCGTTCTCCCGCGGCCCTCAGTCTCGTCCTGCTCGCCACAGTAAACATGATGAATGCCGACTGTAGAACGCAAAAGCCGAATCCTGGACATTTTGGGCGACACCTGGACACCCAGCCTTGTTGTTTAACTGCACTCTGTTACCGGTAGGCGTGGCCTCCTAGGGCAGCGAAGCAAGTGCATTCTGGGAGTTGTTGTCTTTCATCCACATACGCCAAAAATACATTTTCTGTCTTTTCTCAGACTAGAAAGCTCCAAATTCAAAAATAATTTCACATTTCTTCTACATAAATTACCCATTTTAAATACACATTCATCTTTCCAGAGGTGAAGTATCCCTTTAAATACTCAATTAGAGTAATTGTGTTTTGACCCCCTCAATGAAAGTCTATGGGACTTTTCGTAGTTTGATCACCCGTTTAACGGAAATCATATGTCGGATTAGTAAAGATATAGCAATGTGAGTCAGATAATTTCTTCCACATAATAAAGTTCTCAATTGATAATTTTGGTATTAATTTTGTCTCAGGTGTTTGTACTAAAATAATGTAGAAGAAATACATTTTTGTTGACATGTAGTAAGAGTATAGGCTGCCAACTCTCACGCATTCAGACTCTGTACTCACATTCATTTTATTACTCAGAGAGGACACTGACAACGTGCCTGTCATGATTCACCTGTCACCTCTGCACTACATTTCCCATGATTCCTCCTGGCTCCCACCTGCACACTCTCCTCAATCATCCACCTTCATCAGATCCACTCCATTTAAGCCTGATTCACACACTCATCAGTGTCAGGTCTCTTTGTTCCTAACCTAAACTACTTACCTGACTACCTACCGCTGAGACACTTACCTGTGCGATCCTCTCAGCTCATCTTCAATTTTCAGTCTTAAGTCTTCTAGTCTACTAGAAACTACATGCTTGTTAGATATCTATGTGCAGGTGGCAAAGGGACCATTCACTGGGAGGTTACACTGTTTAAGACAACGATCAATCTCCGTTACAAACGGAATTCTATAGGATATGGCAATCTCTTGAACAATTTCTGTCTATTAGTGTGTAATGTAGGCATTATGAGGGCAGAAGATATGCTGTGCATATGACCCATGCCATGAGTGCTCACTTCTCACTTGCAGATTAGTATAGTACATTTAAACAGGCTCTTTTATACTCGTATATTTGAAATAGAACTGTAATCTAAGTGCATTAATTTACAGCGTTGTGAAAAATTCCTGATATGTCTAACTTTGAGAGGACTGACATGGATTTGGCACTGAAATTTCTGCTTGACTTCTTACCAGGATACTTCACTCTTCATTTATAAACAAACAGTATCATCTGATTTTATAAAAAAATGAGGGATGGTTATATGTATATATTTGTTTAGAATCTGAAATATTTTTGAAATTAATTACGATAAATGAGCCTGGTTATCATTTGAAACAACAAAGTTGTTTTGATCTCATTTGAATATAAAAGCATGTGTATTCTTTTGATGTATCTATGAGTGATAGCAGCAAGAATGGGGAAACTCCCACGTATTCATTAAAAATAAATCCATTTGGAGAAACAGTTGTAACTATATGTTTCCCTCTTTCACTTCTTTACAACTGGCTCATAAGGTACCAGTCATTACAATGTCAAATAAATGAATTATTGCAATAAAATCAGAATAAATAAAAAGAGGACGCATTTAAAATAAAGTGTGTGCTATTAATGCACAAAGTTAACTTTATGCCATGAGTCAGTGTTTACCTTACAGGTACACTATATGTAAATGACACAATACACCCTGCAGCATCAGTTCTATATTGACAGAACTAGCTGATGCAAAAATAATAATACGGTGCAACTGACTACACAAACTGTATTGCAAATGTAATCTGTAATGTTTTCACATATTCTTGGGCTCAGGAGTTATTCGTTAAAAGTTACAAAATGTGTTTCTGCCTTACCTGATTACTAAAGCTGGGGCTCATGAGTTAAACTAGACGGGCGAGCAGAATAAATGTCCTGTGATGAATTGTACCTTTTTCATTTTGAGCCTTTTTAAACTTTTCCTCCTCTGCCAGTGTCAAGGCAAAAAAAATAATTTCTTGGGACATGAGCTATAGTGTATTTGTATGGATGGCAGACAGTGGTATGGCATTAAAAACAGGGCCAGACGTCTTGAGTGATTATACCCCAAGAACACAACAGAAAAAGAAGTGTAAATCTGGGACCAGACACATCAACTGATGCTTTCTGTGGCTACGTTCAAGGACGCCATGTATCATTATGTTTCTCTATGAAGCCGGAGGATTAAAAAAAAAGGTTATAAACATGACATTAAACTGAAATAAAGTCCGAAGGCCCTCAAATGATGTTTTACACTTGGCTTTACACATATACATCAGTCCTGGCTCACTGAATCATATAGCTGGTGTAATGACACAGGCTGGGACTCACATCAAACAGAGCAGGAAAAATGACTCTGCTGCTCAGATTTTACCTTGTAAGTTAAGCAGTTCAATCAGCACAGACCTGACGAGATCATAGAACAAAATAATGGCTTTGTGCCAGGCCCGGACTGGCCATCGGGAGCACCAGGAGAATTCCCGGTGGCCTGGCGACTAATTTGGCTGCCCTGTTATTATTATTATTGCCAGCTCATTGTACCAAAGTGATCATTTCCGTATTCGGCATTTGATGATAAATCATGAATCTGTTAGTCGTGACTAGCAACGATTCGTTCACGTCCACCTTCACCAAACGGTTTCGAGCAGAGTAATTAATGCTAGGGATTCGAGGATGGAGAAAGTGGTCAGGTGGAGCAGAGAAGAAAGAAGCAGAAATATACTGTAGCAAAATAACTGACCTGTTCAGGGCTTCAATTGCAGGCCAGTTTCATCTGTACACATTAACTAAGCTAAGTATTAAGCTGATAGCAAATGTTAACAGTAGCACCCCTATTACTGTCGTCACTAAAATACGGCAAACTTTTATTTATTGTCAAGTTACAGTAGTAATTTAGCAGAGATATTCACATCAATTTATAGCATAGGCATAAGGAGGGAGCAAGGGCAGATAACAACACAAAAATATAAGTCATAATAATGCAATAATATGGTCAGTATTAGAATTTTTCTAAAAATAGATTGTCATGATGTAGTTCTTGTAGTAATTTTGAAATATAGTTTTGTTAAATCGTGGGTATTTAAAGGTAGGGTAGGAAATTGCGAAGAGGCAAGCAATAGCAAGTTAGCTTTGAAAACAAGAACCCACCCTCCCTTCAGAGGCGTGATTTCATTTTCCAAACCAGTTCAGCGGAAATCCCACCCTCCAGCTAATTTCATTGGTTAAGGTTACAGTGACGGGTAGGTTTAGGGATCAGTGTTTGGTGTAGACAATCAGGACAGTAATTGACATAACTAATGAAATTGTTAGAATTGACTGCAGGGCGGGATTTCCGGCTGGTTTGAAGAATCACGCCCTTTGGAACACAGCAGATTCTGCAAAGAATCATGAGAAGAGAGACGGTGGTAAATTACCTCATGTCTCAAAGCACATAACATAACATTAAAAATGAATGTAAACAACTTACAGAACTCTTAATTGTACCATCTCTGATGCAGATTCATTTCATTCGAACAGCTTTAGGGTAGAACTACATTGCCATCTCGTAATTACTGTTACAAAATGGCATGAACGCAGCATAAGCTCAATGTTTTGGTTCAGGAGGAACTGTAAAAGGTGTCTGCTGTTTGTTTTTGCTGCTTGGTGGCTGTCTGTTGACAACTCTGTATGTGTGACACTTATCTCACGAGACGAGACACGAGATTGGGTTCACGAGAATGAGACGAGATTTTTGCACAATATTTTATAGAAATCCTTAATGACAAAATTCATGACTGGAGTGGAAAAATAGTCTCCAGGTGCATTTTGAAATGTTTTAACTAATCTTTATTAATCGAAAGCTCTACTTTATGAGTATGAATCATCAAATGCATTGAAAGACAACAATATACAAGCACTGTAAAAGATTATGCCACAAACTCAACTGACTGGCTTTTCTCCTGTATGAGTCTCTTCCGACCTTACTGTACATTTATGAGCTTCCAGAACTTCTGATTGAGGCTGTGTGTGACCTCCTAATTGAACTCCTTTCCACAAATTTAACATAGAAATAAAAACAGTATAAATAACATAAATAAATAAATACATTTCTTAGTCTTATTTAGTGCAAACAATAAGTCCAAGCAACCACAATCAAAGTACTGTAACACACAGACTCTTTATAATTGTTGTGAAATTGCTGTTTTAATTTGTACCGGCAGTTATATGGTTAAGGCGGTGAGTTTGGAAAAAGGCCGGGCAGAAAGAAACGAGCGAGTGAGTTCGGTGCGTTTGTGTACAGTTGTTACTGCCTTCTGATTAAATGTCCTGAAACGGAGCCTCCCTTGTCTGTCGTTCTTCAGGCGTTACAGTATCTCTCAATATACAAAGTGCAAACAGAGACCAAATCAGAGACCAGAGCCACAACTACACAGTCTAGAGATAGGTTTGATATTGGTAGACAGACTATTGAATGCAGCCTTTACTTTCACTAATGGATTCGAGATAATTTATCAAACGCTTTGGCTCTGTTGCGACACGAATCCTCCGGCCATCGTTACGCGACCAGTGAGTGAACTGTGATTCTTCAGACGTTTACAATGATTTTTATTTTTATAAAAACAGCAAAACCACAGTGGAGGTATACACTAATTTCACCCTCACGCACCGTCATGCCGATATCGCGAGACAGCTTTTCACCCGACGAGAAATCTTGTCAAATTTTACTTGCGAGATCTCGTCACACCCCTACAACTCAGCTTAGCCTTACGGAACGCGATGATGACTTGTGATGTCTGTGCGTGCAGGGTGCGCGGAGGTATGGAAATACACATGTTGACTGGCAGGTAGGACAGCGTATTCGGACCGGATGCAATGATTGGACAAGCATTTTTTGGTCCTGAGACTTCCACAGAAGATATATATATATACTGTATATATATATATATATATATATATATATATATATATATATATATATATACATGTTTTAATATTTTGACCACATCTATTATTGATTGCTATTAGGATGTAAAGAGATTTTTTTAACCAGAATAACAAAACGTGTTTATCAAACAAATTGCCTACCCTA
Organism: Semotilus atromaculatus; assembly: GCA_031834385.1. NCBI lineage: Eukaryota > Metazoa > Chordata > Actinopteri > Cypriniformes > Leuciscidae > Semotilus > Semotilus atromaculatus. The sequence continues at coordinate 10,020,791 of JAULUF010000025.1, read as the reverse complement.
CCTTTAAGTCATTCTAAGATTAAAAATAACATCCATCACACATTGTCCTAATGTAATAATCTGATCAATTTAGAAGTGCAAACAAATTACAGTGAAGAAAAATAGCCCAAAAAAGCACACACACACACACACACACACACACACACACACACACACACACGCACACACACACGCACACACACACGCACACACACACACACACACACACACACACACACACACACACACACACACACACACACACACACACACACACACACAAGGAAGAGACAGAGAAATATCAAGGACATTGAAGAAAAGGAAAAGGGAAGTGCAGGTACAGTTCAAGAGAGATTCTTTAATTATTGAGAACCTTTAAAAAGAACCTTTAATTGTAAGACAGCATGCACATGAACACCAAATTCAGTTATCTTTTTCTTCCTTTTGAGCTTAAACAGACATGTCAAAATGTCTTTCTCAGCGTGTATTCTCATAAACACAGTTGGTTATGTGGTGTAAACAATTGAGAAAGAAAAATCATATTGGATCCACGCATTTGTCTTAAAGTAACAGCAGCCTAATGCACGCGCAGCTGTATGTGTCACCAAAATTAATCAAACAACAAAAGAGAAAGAGAAAACAACTTTTGTGGCTTTAACAAAGATAAATTGTATTAATTAATTAATTATTAACTAATTAATTATATTAGTTATATTTTATTTATACAGTGAAGACTGTTATCAATTTTCTCTACCCGAATGCTGTTAGATTTACATGAAAAACAACAATGGTTATTTCATTTGTATCTTTCTTCTGTTGTATTTATCTATGCTTGTAATTTGTTTTATTCTTTTCTATGCATTAGTACTGCCCTACAAAATCACCACAATCATCGTAGAAAGATTAATTCTGTACAAATAGAGCTATTCAAATCATCAGGTGAAATTGGTTTCATATCGCAATATATATCACAGAAAAACAAAATATTGCAATTTAGTTTTTTTTCAATATTGTGCAGCCCTATTAAATTGTGGATTGTTTTGGTTACTTGTTTTGCTGGGAAGATTTGTAGGAATCTTCTTGTAGTCTGTTGCGCTGGGGACTGAAAAGTACATGAAGGAAGTTTTCATGATACATTTTAAGCATCGCAGTTGATTTATTTTGGACAGTGATCATGCAATATGGAGAGTGACTACACTGGTTAAATCCAATACCAGGTAAAAGTTTAGACACACTTGACTTAAAGAGGCTATATGCGTTTTTCTGACATTTAAACTCGCGACTGACACCTGTGGCCAAAAAACAGAACTGCTCTTCCTTTCTGCTCGCTCTCGCAGCGCGCTCGTACGTGCACACTTCACAAGTCATCTGCTCCAAGGAGGTCAACATCATGTTTACAGAGGTAAGAACAGTCAAATACATATATTCCATTGCACTGCTTGCGAGTGTAGGCTACTTGCTGACGGTGGTGGCAGAGTGATCTGAAACGTTTAACTTGAACGCGCTCGACGTCACATCCGCAGACAGCGCGTGAAAAATCCGACCCGACAGAAAATAGGAAAAATAGGATACAGGCTTATAGGTGCACCCACTGTGAGCGGACAAGGTGTCAGTATGCTCAACAGGTGATGTTTGAGTCATAAATGGTCAAATAAAAAGGCTATTGTTACATTTATTTTGGGGAAAAAGTTCCATATAGCCCCTTTAATTTAAAATGTTCATGATCTTGAAAAAATATTCATATTACTATTGCTGTTGTACTATTTACTTACTATTAATATTATTTATTTATTTATCATTACATTTTCACATATTATTGAGTTTAATTCTCAATTTGTTCATGTGGTGTTTTTAGATTTTAGAGACTGTTGTTTAAATGCTTCATTTGTTTTGTATAAATTCAATATGCACATAATTTTATTTCAATCAGTCAGTCTAACAATAAAAAGGATTAGTTGTACCAGATAGGAATGAAAAAACAGCCACATTGTACAACTTGCATTTGTGCTAATTCATCATTTTGATTTAGTACTAGACACTATTATTCTAAAATGTGTAACAGTGACAATGAACAGATGTGTCAAAGCGTGTATATGATTTAATAAATATCTAGTTTAGTCAAACTCTAGAGGGACGCAGGCTGGTAGGTCCTTTATATGCAATCTGAAAACTATCACATTATTACTGCATGGTGCAAGCTGATTGGCCTCTGCTGATCGTGCAGCCAATGAGATTGCTATGTTTCTCAACATTTAAATAGTCTGGTTGTAGGGTAGGTCCTCGGAGACTGTCTTTTTATTGTCAAACTCCAACAATGTAGTATCCTATTGTCTGTGTGAGGATTATGCATGTCTATTAATGCAGCAGTTGTTTTATGTGCTCTCAGCAGCATGAATGTGTGTTGGCTTTTTTGTCCCTGTGTTGTTGGGAGATTTATGCGTGTCTATTTATGCAGCAGCAGCTATCTTACGTCCTCACAGCAGCATGTGTCTGTGCTGTGTACTATTGTCCATACTTGCTAATGCAGCAACAGCAATAATCATCATCAGCAACAGTTTGCAGATCTCTTCCTCCAAGACCAAATACATTAACATTGCCATATTCATTAACATGCAGGGGCGTAGCCAGGACATTATTTCTGGGGGGCCAGCTTGGGCCAGTCTTTTATTTGGGGTGGCACTTGATTGTCAAAAACTACTCTTTTAAAGGGGCTCTATGGATCTTTTAGCGGCCTCTAGCGGTGAAGTTTCAGATTGCAGTCAATTTTTACAAGAGCGCTCATGCTCGAACTCATAAACAATACCGTCTATTACACAAATATCTCGGCGAATACTCGACGGATTCGGCGAGCACGTAGCTCACTGGAACCGTCTAGTCGAGCTGAAAATAACCATATAAGTTTCATAATTTTTGGTGGTGTTTTCGCGGAGATATTAGCCGAAAACCATCGGGCGTGGTGCAAAATGGCGGACGCCGGTGACGCCACGTTCTCAGAAGAGAACCGCTCGTATCTCTGGAACGCGAAGACCCAGAGAGCTCAAATTCGGGGGAGGAGGTCCCAGGGAGACCCTTGCCCGAACGCTAGAGTGGCGGTTCCCGGGGACGCACCCTACCTGATCGCAGTTCACTGGGACCTCCGATTTCGAACGGCTATAACTCGGGGACCCGGGCGAGTTGGACCTCAGGAGTGGGCTCGTTTGAAAGGCCCCGTCCAGCACTACGAACAACTTGAGTCTTGGGAATATTGATCAAAGATTGACCGAGATATAAGCCGAAATATGCCTTTGAACGGACGTAACTGTCTGTTTGACCGTCTACAATAGACTGTATATAAAGGAGAGAGGCTCGGGCGTGCGCATGCACGTCACATCCGATGGATTTCGCGGGAAATCCGACCCGGAGCCTTCACATAAAAATAGGAATACTGGCCTTCAGAGATAATAGCAAAACCTGACAAGTGGATCATTGTAATGTGTGATTACAACCCCTTCACACACAGGCAATAAAAAAAGGATTCATTTTAGTAGAAAAGTTACATAGAGCACCTTTAAAACTCACGCACGCGTCACTCAGAGTAGCGGTTTTCCCGCGGCTCGTCAGGCCATAAACAATGGATTGAACTTCCTTATGGACACTAATAATGTCTTATTGATAATCCATGTTATTGGATGGGTGCTTAGATAATGTGCGATTGCGATGTGTCATGATTATGTGAGGGGTTAGGGACCTTAACATGCATGAGACGGACGGGGATGTTTTTAGTGCAAATGTGTAACGGTTCACAAAATTCACGGTTCGGTTCGATACGATAAACTGTTTTCGATACAGCAAAAAAAGAAATTCCAGAGAAATTTCCTTGATTCAATTTTTTTTCTTATTATTAAAACTAACATCATAAAGTATGATAGTTTTTTACTTTGAGCAATGATACTTGACTTCTTAGGAGCATATAAAACAAAAAAACAGCTCTTTGCTCCTTGAATTTTTTTTTTAAATGTAATATTGTATTAGTTCTAAACAAAGGTTTATTTTTATTTCAGATTAACATTTGAGGTCAGCAATTTTATTCATAATATCAAAATAAAACAGACGTAACGTTACTTGAAAGCATTGTAGCCTATAACTTAGGTTACTATTCCTGCCAAACTTCCATGGTTACAGATAGTGTTACAGTAAACCCATGGTGAATGTTGCTGATCTGTGGACACTGGATAGTTCATTCATGGCACAATGTTTCTTCCTGGTTTCCACGTCAGCGCTGTTTGATCCATTAATAACGGAGAAATGTGAATGCTTCTCACTAGATCTCGCAGCGATTTATTACAGTCACAGTGGCTAATTCAACTGCTTTCTTTACTGGATGGCTTAGCGCTGTGTAGTAACAGTGTCGCTTGATCGAGATCGGCTCGCGCTGCATAATAACAAGTAGCGCAGTTTCGTTCTACTTTCATTACGTTTGCCATTTGATGTTGGGCAATGCTGTCGTGGTCGCGCCATCGCGCGCTTGCCACGCGCCTACATTTGAAATAACGAAATTTTGGTTGACAGGAAAAATGGTCAAACAAACCGTTTGGTTTGTAATGCGCACCGACTACCGAACCGAAAGCCTCGTACCGAACGGTTCAATACGAATACGTCTATCGTTACACCCTTACACATTAAACTGAGTGAGAAGATAACTATATGATTGTGGTGAGCAGGGCGGCCGAGGGACGTGAGAGAACGTCGCGAGGCCGGTGGTGCGATTGCTAATGAGCAGCACCTGTGAAGCACACCGGTCTCGCATCTCTCACGGAGGAGCGGAAGCATAAAGGGGGAGCGACGGAGTGGATGATCGAGAGAGGAACAGGCCTGTGTTTAGTTGATGTTTTGTTTCTGTTTGTTTTATGTCTGTCGGTAGCCAGCTGTCGTCCGCGAGGGGCGTTCTACTTTCATATAACGGTTCCCGCCTCCGGTTCCCGCCTCCTTCTTCCCTGAACTACAAACATGGCTACAATGATGTTATCATTTCAATTATGCTTTCAAGTATCACCAACTTACTCACCTGTTGTTAGTTACAGTGGTTAGCTGCTAGTCTCCATTAAGCGCTGTCAGAATGCAGGCACGTTATGTCTTGCACTGTTGATGGGGGCGTGACCCAACATGTTGCTAATATGGGGCTTGTAGCGTAGGCTAAGTGACAAGTGACTTGATAAAAAAATAATAACGCATACATTTCAGCTTCCTTTAGACTGTTTCTGTTCAGGAGGGTTATTTTGTATTTTTTTAAATAAAATTTATTTTCCCCCTCCTCAGACTGGGGGTGGGGCCGTGAGGTTGGGGGGGCCGGCAGCTAGAACTCTATAGCACATGAGATGAATGCAAAGCTGAAACGAAAATATCTATTAGGTTTTGTTCAAAAATATTTGAAAACAGAAAGACTTCCTTAAAGAAAGACTGCAATGCAAGTAGCCTAATCAGTACACTGTGAAATAGTTTTTGCCTGATGCGATAATTTAAAACCTCTAATATTGGCTGTTTAATTGACTGTCTGATCAGGCTGACACAATCTGTGCCTGCAAAATTGGACTATTCTAAGGAATTCACAAAATTATAAATATTCCCTGTCCCTTACATGTTTGATTATTAAATACTTGGTCTTATTTGTGTTATCTTTCAGCCACCCAAAAAAAAAAAAAAAAAAATATATATATATATACTGTACTCCTTTCTTTTGGTTTAACACTTTTTAAATCCATTCTAATTCAGCATTGTATGCCCAAAGACAGTACATACAATGTGGGTCTCTATTCGGAATGAATTTGGTGACAAGTAGCCTTTACTTTGTGTTGATATAATGATTTTCACAATTCTCAACAAATTATGACTCAACAAATTATATCTCAACAACTAAATGTCATGATATCTAGATTTAGAGATACAGTAATAAATAAATAATGAATTCCAGTTCCCTGTTATTATAAAATTCTCATTCCAAATGCAATTTCAAATGCAAGCTGTTTTGTTTGACATCAGCTTATATACATTTTAAAATAAAATAAAAATCCACATAGTTTTAATGTCAAGATAAAATCATACAGGATCTGATTGAAATATCTCTCGATAATAATAATAATAATAATGTATAGAATCAGAGAAACAAACAGAGCTGATTATCACCTGCTTAGAAAAACACACTATAGTCCATTAGCATGGTATCTGCGTCATTGCATTGAACAGCATAAATCAATAAGGAGCTAGACATAAGGGGAAAAAAATCGATTCAGGAAGTGACAATGTCTCCCATTGACTCTGACTGTGGCTCACCTGAAAATCACATGCACCCTCAACAAAAACAAATTAGAACATTCTCACAGAACATTCACACACCATTCTCTTAGACTGGGAAATTTCTTCAGTTTACCCTTACATACCTTTGCTAATATCCCAGCTGGTTTATATTAAGATATTTACATTTAAAATCAACATGAATTGTGTTTTATCCACTGGTAATTGATTGGTTTATGAAAAGTAGATGTTGCATACCAGAATAGATGCAGGTGCTTGGGAGAAAGGGATTGAAAAGTAAGAAGCATTTTTGATGTCATCCAAAAAGTAATTTTAGATTTAGAGGTGTAGCAAGTTATTATATTTTGGTAAAATATTACAAAGACGAGCATTCATTTTTTCAGGAATAACATTTAATAAGGAATTGTGTACAATACAACCAAAGTGTGTACAAAAAAGAAAACAAGAAAAAAGAAAGTCGATTGAAGTCAATTTTGTCTTCAGGTTGACACTTTCTACACTATTCACTAGCTATGAATTTGGGTACCGACTACCGAGCAGGATTCTTATACTATACTGCCAGAAATTCTATTTTTTATAAGACATGGTGTGTAAGCAAGAGGCCTACTGCAAAAATGTATTGGATATCATACCATCTGTTGTTGTCTACAACCTTTTTTAAAACTACATAAGGGAATCATGATTATAATAGACAGCTCAATATACTCGTTTGAAGGGATGGGAATTTATTAATAAAGTATATATATTAAATATTTATGTATAATAAAAGCTGAAATCAAATTATTTTCATCACATTCTTGCCTTTGATAGTGTGGATGGAACACTATATACTCTTGACAGTGTTTCATGCTTTGCTGTTCAGCAGTGGTACAGCAAGGCCACTACAAAATATACAATAGGAAATACATAGTTATACTTCAGTTTTTAATTGCATATAGTGCAATTACAGCATGATTCACAGACAAATGGATGTTTTTTAATGAATTGGTTCACAAATTATTAGCTATTGGTTTTGTTATGTGACTCATGTCGACTCTGACCCTTTTCTCTAAACCTGCACTTTAAGCAGAGCTTAAAATTTGAGGTAATCAACCCAAGTATAACCCTAACCTTTGCACTACACAAGCATGCTAATACTTGAAATATTGAGTAAGCTAACTCAAACAATTTAATATTTTCATGCCTTAGTCCTTTTCCATATAATTGAAATAAATAGATACTGGATCCGTAAACCCCCAAAACAACTAAAAATGGCACATTTTGATAGCATTGATGGCTCATGAATCTTGTGAAATGCAATTAGCGTCATATTTGCCATATTCTACAGCCAGTTACAAAAGTATTTTCAGTGATTAACATCTCCAATTTAGGTTTGTTTATCACACTAAGCTACTGTATGACTTCAGAAGACATAAGTCATATTGCACAAGTCTGCAAGAGGTCTACACAAGTTTACTCTTTCTTACCTTCAGATGTGTTTTGCCTTGTTTAAGCTCTGTCTTACCATCTTGCCTTTGTTCTTGAGCTGTTTCCAAGTGACCCTGAGAAGCTTGTCGCTGCTTAGACTTGTAGTTGATAACTGTTTATCAACTAGTTGATAAATCTTTTTTTCCTTCTCCCAAGAAGACAATCTAAATATATTAGTGCCACTTATTTAAGTTCCCCCAAACCACTGAAGCTCAGGGGAAAAATAGTTCGATCCTCTTAGCGCAGCATGTTACCACACTCTTTTTGAGCTTGACAGCTTTTATTATATGGAAAAGAGGATCCTGGATCTTCAAAAAGTCACCATTTGTGTTCTTTGTAAGCAAATAAATCATATGGATTTGTAACAACAAGAGGGTGTAGTTTTAAATGTTTTAATTGACAAAAAAATAAAAAAATCTCAATATTTTATGGGATTTTATTGATTACGATAATTAGACAATATTTTGCTGCATGCTTTTATTGTGTTGGTACCTTTGCAGATTTAGGACTGCCGTGGACAGCTGCCTCCTAACGTTTTTGATATTCTTCATATGCTATATGGTGGTCAGTTTGCAGCAGTGACAGAAATCATCATTTCCAATAAGATTATATAGATTTTTACCTTTATTTTTTATTTTTTACTTTATAAAGCCATTTTTTTAACCTAATTAAATGCATGCATCCTTTTCTTGGTCAAATTCGTACACTAAATCAAATTCTATTTGCATTATAAGACACAATAGGGCTGCTAACAATTAAATGAAATTGTATTAACAAAAATTCATCTTTGCAATGCAGAGGAAACACAGAAACAGCATCTGAAGTGCCATTTAGATGTATTTACACAGACTGTTTAATGCAGATCAGAGGGACATGAATGCATTTAACCTGCAGTTACAAATTATATTGATATTGAATATTGATATTATAAATGAAAACCAGACCATTCTCAGTTGTGAGTTAGGGTCTGGCAAAGCGTCATAGACAAATCATTTCCAGAGGGGCGTCACCAACGGACGTTGTGGATAGACCTAAAACCAATCAGAGCGATGAAGGAGATGACGTGCAGAGCAACGGAGAAACATCTCCAAGTGTTGTTCTTTGCTCGGTTTTTAACAAAAAGGAAACGTTCAAACGTTCATCACTTAAAACAAGACGCGATAGCTGGTCCGAACGACTGATGTTCGACGGCGGCATCCATCTTTGTAATGTAGGCTACAAAATCTGCTTCAAAATCCCAGCGCTGTCATCGTGTAAAGGCCGCCCCAACGTTTCTGATTGGTGCCTCAATTTCGACGGACTGGAAATGGCCTTGAATAAACTCTTTGCCAGACTAACTTTCAGAGCAAATCTAAATTTGCCGGAAGTTGTCTGGGTTTTTCCAGGCTAGTAGACTATGAACATAGTGTATCTGTTAATATGAGACTGATCCACATAGTGTGTCTCACCCTTTTTCCCTCCCCGTGGAGCACATTTGCCTAATCTAAAGCACACAATTAAAACAGTGTCTTTAAAGATACCAGTGGAAATTACTCCATTTCCAAGCCACCATCAGAATACCTTTGGCAGTGTTGTGAACACAGTCCAAACATGAATGTTAGAAAAAACATGATTTGTGTAAGATGTTGCACTATAAATAGCCTAGCTGTCACTGAGAAAACACATTTCTCTGAATGAGAAAATGAATGTGTTGCAGTTTACATCAGTTTTAAGCATGGTTTTGTATGGATTCTTCTGGCCTCTCTTTGTTTCAGCCACCTCTGCTGTATCCAAAGGGTCCTAATTATAGGTGTGACGAGATCTCGCGAGACTAAAATGTTGAGATTTCTTGTCGGGTGAAAAGCGGTCTTGTGATATTGCCATGACGGAGCGTGAGGGTAACATTCACATTACATCATGGTGTACACCACGGCACCGCCTCCACTGTTGTTTTGCTGTTTTTATAAAAATAAAAACTATTGTAAACGTTTACTCTGCTCATCCAGCAGGAGTTGCAGTTGCACACAGTGCAGTAATCACAGTTCACGCGCATGACACAGCATACTAAAAACGTGGCGCTCAAGTTAAAATCAGTTAAACTTTTAAAAAACGTGTCTTGAGTTTTTTCCCCATTTCACTGCCAGCATCTTGTGTTTTATAAAGCAAAAACGGCGAATGCACGCTCAGCATCACCACTACGGAGTACGCGTCATAGCGAATTTGAACGAAAAAGTAAAACACAAGCTCCCTGATGCGCGCAAATTAGGCTGCATACTATAGCCTGTCTCCCAATATCAAATCTGGAATGTGTAGTTGTGGCTCTGGTCTGTTTTGGTCTCAAATTTGCACTATGAATACTGAGAGAGTACTTTGATTATGGTTGCACTTGCACTTATTGTTTGCACTAATAAGACTAAGAAAAAACTTTTATTTATTGTGTTATTTATACTGTTTTTATTTCTATGTTCAATTCATGAAAAGGAGTTCAATTAGGAGGTCATACACAATCAGAAGTACTGGAAGCTCATAAATGCACAGTAAGATCTGAGGAGACTCATGTGAAATCATACAGGAGAAAAGCCAGTCAGTTGAGTTTGTGGCAAAACCTTTTACAGTGCTTGTATATTGTTGTCTTTCTATGCATTTGATACTCAAAAAGGAGAACTGAAAGGATATTCAAGGTGTTACGAGGTGTCTGTAAGTTGTCCTAGCATCCTTATCTCATGGCATTGGACATTTATTTGTGCTAGTTCACCAAGAACCAATGTTCTGTAGTAGGTTCATCAGAGGGCCCCACCATAAAACTAATAAAAAACTGAATATAGGATCAAATTGTGTGTCTTTGTTTGGAGGGTTGTTAATGGAATCATTAAGGAACCTAATTTTCTTTTAAATTACACCCATCACCCTTATTTTAAATACAATTGTCCAATACATTATATATTTATTTATTTATTTAAGCGAATTAGTTGATCTCTTCCAGTCATAAGGTGTTTTTAATTACCCCTTGAAACATCTGTGTTAATTGTTCTTGGAAATGTGCTTATTTATATCACACCAAGTGTTGACTCACTCCCGCAGAGATAGATGCCGATTGCACACTGTTGATTTGTCTTGAGAAGAGTGAAGTACAGATATAAAGCTGCTGTTTTGTGGAAGTATTCTCTGGAGAACAAGCCCAAAACGACCATCTGTGTCCGACTGCGGCTCGGGGCATGTCACCATTAGCCCTGCACTATAAATCACCGGCACTGGAGAGATCACTCACAGATCTGTAGTAATCTGCACTTTATTTGACTGCGTGTAATATACCACCTCTGATTAATTACCACTAGTTATGACATAAAATATGACTGAGCTCTCGAGGGCTCTGCTCCTCGGCTCCTGTCAAAATGACAGTTAGCTTTGCTCAGAAACATCACAAAACTTAAGCTGGACTGTGACGCTATTTTCTTCTGGAAACAAACTTTGTTGCATTATTTTCCTGTTTTCTCTGTAAAGCTGCTTTGAAACAATCTGTGTTGTAAAAAGCGCTATATAAACAAATGTGACATTATTAGCATACTTTTAGCATTCCTGCTAGTGAGAAATTAGATTGTTTGGTAGATTTAAGATGTAGCACAGTATATTAAGTATTATATATTATGTCTCCTGTAATGAAAATAATGAAGAGAACAGTGAATGTTATATGCATGTTTTTTACCCCCACAAAAGCTGAACATACGGTTCAGTGAACTAGTTACACTTTAGAATGAGTTACACAATACTAACATTCGAGCAACTACTAATCACTAACAAGAAACTGATTAACAATTTAGAAAGATATTTAACTATTAGCTTTGCAATTAGGATTGCGTCTATCATTTTAATTTTATTTATTTTGTGGAATTATAGGTTGAATTAATTAACAAATGATTCATTATTTGTAATAATGTAGGTTCTTAGACTGGCAAAAAATATTCCAGTTTGTTTTGGCCTGTTCTGTCATATGACAATAGTGTTTGGTATGATGTCTAATGTGTAGTTTCCCCCGCATGTTCTCTGTGCATACACTATCATGAGTTTGAGTGTTATTCAGATGAGACGGTTACAAGCTGAAGGCATACTGAAAATGATTTCTCTAGAAGGTGTCAGAGTATTTTTTTTTCAGCTGCTGTGGCACATGCCCAAGCAGATGACATCATGCACATGTGTATTACGTGTTCAGTCTATAGTATTTCATCGCCATCTAATGGCCTGGCAGCAGAATATAGCGTTTTTAGTCGTTTTCGTGGATCTGTGTTAAAGGGATCGTTTTGACAATGGTGTCGTCTGTACATGAAAAACTCAATGGAAAAACTTCTCCATTTTAAGCACATCGTTGCCGCGTAAACGTACCCTGAGTTTGAAGCCTATGTCTTCAGTAATCTGTTTCCTTTGTTTTAGGTTTCCCGCCACTAAACAGTTGTCATGGACATTTATTTAACGAGCACACCTGTCTGTATTCAGTTCAATATCTCTGTGTATTTAAAAGGCCCTCTGAAATCAAAATGTAAGTTTTTCATCTTTTAGCATGAACATGTTAGCCTTCATAGTTTATGAATAAGCTGGTGTGTTCCAAAACAATTAAAAAATTTGCATTTTGGAGATTCAAACCTTTCAAAAACATTAAAAAACAAAGCACTCTCTCTTCCGCTAAAATGGATCACAATTTTTTATGACATCACAATGTCATGACTTCAGCTTCTCATCACATCAGCTTCTCATATCTGTTCAATCAAATGCTAATCTAAAGTGTCCCACCCCCTATGCTGTAAATACACCCTGGCCAAAGTGACCGCCAACGCATCACCAAGCAATGTGGGTTGGAGATGTTTGTTTGGTTGCTCAAGCGCTAGAGTTTTAGCCCATCTACTATGGAATCCAACGTATCATCAGCGCTCGGATTCGCTTCCATGGTGCTGTCAAGCAACCGCGGCGCTACCATTGGGCCTGGGTGGGCCTGGGCCCACCCATTTTAGGTCCGGGCCCGCCCATTTTGACCCAGGCGGGTAACTCCTATTACCGTCTGCAGAGACCTCTATTTGCAGGCGTACGGATTTTCATTCTATCAGTTCATCCAATAAGCAGCCAGAGGAAAGCTTTGAGTGAAAGCTTCTCAACCAATCAGCGGCTTCTACCCCACGTGTGGACTCTTAAGCCTGCCCACAGGCTGCATCGTCACCAGCAAGTGATCCAGTGAAATGAATGACGTTGGCGCGCAAGATTTTCAATGAGACAGAAACAGTAGCTATTAGCTAAAATGAAGCGTAATATGGCAAAGCAAAGCAGCTTGTTTTCATTTAAATTTGAAAAGAGCTGAAAAGTGCATGTAGGCCTCGTTTACACTGTCAGTGAAATGTGACCCGATTCCGATTTTTTGCTCATGTGAATGTGACACTGTGACAGATCGGATGTGTTCTGTGACCATGTAAACAAGAAAAAAACGCATGCATTCGGATATTTCGAGATCGGTTTCAGGCCTCATTCATAAGTGGAAATAAATTAGAAATAAATCAGATATGTGTCAATGCATTTAGACCACTTCTCCGCGGTTTAATGACGAGAGAAACCCCGACGCGCATCTGCAAAGGGATGGATTGCCCGACAAAACGTCGTAGAGAAAACGTGAATGTGGACAAACGTTGACACATATCAACATATCAAAGGTTGGCTTGCTCGTCCTAAAATTTCGGACCCACTGCTCCTCGTTAAAGCCTATATTTAAACACAATATGCTTCCACCAGTCCTGAGATTTCTCTCGCACACAATAACTGAAGCGCATGCGGCCATGCGCAGGCAATGATGGCACTTTTCGTCCTCCTCCGCCTCAAAATCATGGTGATGTTTGGAGAACTTCGCATAAATTGCAGATTTAGCATCAAGCATGTTTCGCGTTCGTCCATCTGTAAAAAAGAGAATTTAACCCTTTAAGCTAGGGTGACCAAACGTCCTGTTTTCCCAGGACATGTCCTGTTTTCACGTCTTGTCCTGGCTGTTTTTTATAAAGTGATGAAAATGTCCTGGTTTTAATTATTTTTCATTGGGCCATTAAAAAAGAAAAACATGATAAAGAGGAAGAAGAAAACTAAAGATATAAACAACTTTTGTTAGTTAGTTTTTTGTTAAGTTTGTGAGAGCTATTTTGGTTCAATTTGGAGGTAGGCTATTTTTTTATTTTTAATTTTTCTAATAGCCTACAGAAGAGACATTATTTCTATCATTATTTCATTCATTATTTTTGAAACCTGTCATAATAAAACATGCTGAGTAGAGTATAACCTCTGAGAAGCCTATCTGAATTTGTGTCTTTGGTTATAGATAGTATTTTGTAATGTAACAATTTTATATCCATACAGAGGAGGCATAGCCTATTAAATGTATTGAAATTAATAAGGCATCTTTGAGTAAACTTCGAGTATCATTTGAGTATCTCATTGCCGGGCCGATTGTCCTGGTTTTCGATAATCAAAATATGGTCACCCTTTAAGCAAGCGCGATGTTTTAGAGGCTATATGGCAAGTGTAAACACATGACTCGGATACAGTTGAAAGAACGTGTAAACGGACGGTAAAAAAAAAAAAATCGGATAAATGTAACAAATTAGAATTGGGCATCAAGACCTGCAGTGTCCACAGTGCCGCAGAAAAGCGCTGAAACAGAGATGAATGGACAACCCGTTTTTTTTTTTTTGCCTTATTTTAACGGGCCCATCCAGTTTTCTGGAGGCCCACCTACAATCAAAATCCTGGCGCCGCTAGTGCTGTCAAGTACTACTTGCTGTCTGTGAGGTAAATTAAACGCTATTGGCTCTTTGAAAAGGGGGAGGAGCTAGGGCTGGGCGATAAAACGATAGTTATCGCTATATAATTTTTCTCCATAAAGCGATATCAAGAGTTCGATAAATGTTCGATAATGTTTTTGCGCCAAAAGCGGAACGAAACTCATTTGAATGGCGTGCGCCACACGGACCATTTATCCGCTCGGCTCAAAGTCCAAACAGCAGCGCAGCGCAAGCTCACTAGAGCAGATACGTTACTCTGATCGGTCTCGTTCACAAGATCCAGTGAGAAGTGCTTGAATTCAGCAAGGAACACAAATTTGCGTGCAACGATACAGTCAGAAGGCTTTTCCGTCTACAAATTCCCATAATTTACCACGGATTTACTGTAACGTTAGCCTACTAATATTAACTGCACTATGAAATGTGGGATATACATATTGAATTGTATTATATTATTAATGTAGACAATGTATTAAAGGACTAATGGAATAGAATTACATTATTTAATTATGTATTTAGGCTACTGTTTTTCATTCAAATACCATAGAAAGAAACCATAAAGTAACATTTTGCCATGATAGTGAGGTCCCCGTTTTATCTGTGGTTATCATGATCTAAATGCATGATGCTGGATGACCAATGGATAATTTTAATAAAACTCAAACAGTCAAAATATGACATTTTACCAAATAAAAATTTGCACATGCAAACACTAAGAAATATTTTGATAAGGAAATGACAAATGTTTGAATGTTCTACTTCAGATTTGTGAAATGTTCACCTGTTTGACAAGTGTTTGTCATGATATGTTCTGACAATTTAGAGTAGTTTAAGAGCACAATTAACGCTCTGGTTTCTACAACTTTCACTTAGGAGCAAAAATCTGCCTTTAAACTCGAAAAAAATAAAGATTTGACATTTATCGTGATAATTATTGATATCGACAGATATAAAAAAATGATTGTGATATTTTTTTGGGGTCATATCGCCCAGCCCTAGGAGGAGCCATTCAATTTGTCCCACCTTAGCTTCCTGTTTCAGTGGAAATTACGTCAACGCATCATACAAAGCTGAGCGTTCCAAGGCACTTCAGTGGGCATTCCTCCTTGAATTCATTTTGTTGTCCGTTATCGTTCGTGTGTTTGTGCTTGCACGCCATCTTGCGTCTGTGGATTATTTGAGTTGACTGTGTACATAAATAAAAACACTCCTATTTTAATCTTCTTCATCATCTTTGGGACTGAAACGTCACAATAATAGCATAATTTATCTGATGCAGCATTTCATTTAACAGAAGCAAACAATACCTAAAACATCAACGCTGTTCTCCTGATGCCATGCAAACACTGCTGCTTTCTTCAGGAAACGCAAATCTGATTGATCATGCAAAGTGGATATTTTATTTTTAAAGCAGTGCATAACGTGATCTAAATCTGATAAAAGCATTTTAAACCTTTATTTTTATGGTGAAATGGTTTAAAACATCGTTTGTACTTTTTTAGCTCGTGTTGCTGCCCTTGAATGCATTCCCGTACACAAACTTACGGCATTATTCAACACCCACAGCCCTTGACACGGACCCCTAAGTCTTGAACCCTCTCGGGAGAGAAAGGGTCTTATTCCATCCAGCCCATGTGGGCCGGCCAGTTTCATATCTCTCCTCTCTTTCGTTTGGCATTTATTTCAGACACAAAATCCAATCAGGTCCCTTTGGCCTCGTGTTCTGGCTGTGGTTCTGACCAACACTGCAAATCTTGCCATGTGTTTGGCTCATAACACCTGTCATTTCACAAGTAACAGACTTCAGTACACCTGCTGCTGTTGTTCCCTTCATTGATCGATACACAGCCTGTCAGTCAACCTCTTCACATGCCGGATTGTGACCTTGGACAAACATTATGGAAATTCCTTTTTCAAATTGACTGAAAGTAACATTTTCCTGCAGTCAGGAATTGCTGTCAATAATTCTCTTTCTTGATTCCCACTCTCTCCAGGTTTATGGTCATGGAAAAACTACAAAAATGATAAGGAGCAAAAACTGTTTTCAACATTGATAATAATAATAATAAGAAATGCTTCTTGAGCAGAAAATCAACATATTAGAATGATTTCTAAAGATTCAAAAGACACTTAAGACTGGATTAATGATGCTGAAAATTCAGCTTTGTCGTCGCAGGAATAAATGTCATTTTAAAAGTTTTTATAATAGAAGACAGTTATTTTAAATTGCAATACTATTTCACAATATTATTGTTTTTATTGTACTTTTGACTATTGCTTCCAAACTTTTGACAAGTCCTGTCTATCTTGCAATGTGACTTAAATATCTCAATTATGACTCAATTTCTTGTATTTGTAACTTAATTTGACTCTCTTATTTTATAATTCATCTCACAATTACATTATTTTATTTTTTACTCTTGAGGCAGAATTATATTCTCATTTTAAAGCCTTCTTCGTCCCTGTGAGACAGGAGACTCTGTTCCGTTTCTTGTTTCGATGCCACAAAGCTTGTGTTTACATGCTAATAGCAGGTGGGAAGAGTGAATTATTCAAGTGCGCTGAAATTCGCCATCCCTACCTCTGTGTTACTGGCTGTCATCCATAAATCCTAAAAACACAAAGGCATATTGTCATTTTCTCTGAGATGGGATTGGAGTCGTGAGAGGAAATTATGGAGAAATAATGCCATCCATCTCTTTCTTGGCCGTAGGAGCCCTCAGCTCTTTTGTTTACGTCAGTCATGCATTATTTAGCAATGTCTTAAACATCAGCGGTTGGCTGTCATGAGAACTAGAGCTGCCTCATTCCACACTGAGCGAAATGTGCCTGCTTCTTAAAAACAGTGAGCCGACATGCACAACTCCACTGCAGATTTGACAATAATAATTAATCTGGTGGTGGTGGAGTCTAGTGTGCATAAGGGTTCTGCTCATGGTTAATGACTCACACACATCTGACACACACCCAGAAAAGCGCTGAATAAATGTAACAAATTATTATTATTATTATCTGAACACTCCTCTGTTTGGATTTAAACTTGGTTACAATGTACACAATGCTGACATGGATCAGTTTACACTGTTGTAGCAGCAGCTTTGTGTCTAAATATGATGCAGAGTGAAAAAGAGACATGATCGTTGACGTGCCGTCTGTAATTTTATATTTGTGTAGAGTGACGTTAGTGTTCCTGGTATTTTGGCAGGAAACATCAAGCGCTGCATAATTTTAGGGCAGAATTATACCGAACTGCTTCGGCTGATGTAACCATGGTAACGGAGGATTAAAGCAGATTGCACCAGAACTTTCTTCATGTGTGGCTGTAGCTAAGTTTTAATGCAGCTCACCAATCTGTCACTGTCAAACTCTCTCTGAAAACTCCTCTGTCATTCAGCACTGCTAAAGTATTTCAAGAGTGTATAGATGGTTCTTCCAAGTCATTTAGCATTGGGATTTTAAAACAGAGATCTGGTGTATCCAACAGTGGCTGGGTTTTTGTACAGACTCTGAGGTTGATGCCCTTTTTCATTCATCTAAAGATCTTCAATTTAGACTCCTATTAGACAATATATATATATATATATATATATATATATATATATATATATATATATATATTAGTGCATTACTTCCCTTCATAGCATTACACTTTCGGTCTTCCCTAAAAGCCCGAACTTTTCGTAGATCACAGCTAAAATACAGTCTACTGTTGCTAAACTGCAGGATGTGCTCGATTAATAAAAAGAGTTATTAAAACTGGATTAAGCCGCATTAAGTGATACTGTTGCGTAAGCTTTTCTGTGTGTGCGCTCCAAGACGGAGTGGAACAAGGACAAGCAAAGTTAACCTTGATCTTCGGGTTCGCGGGTTAAATTTACCCAGAATATGTAAAAATGCCCAATTTGGTGAGTGTTCGCTTAAACATAGTTGGTTATGTCTTAAAGGTCCAATATGTAAGAATTTTGTAGTAAAATATCCAAAAATCACTTGCACAGTGTGATATATTTCCTGCAGTTGTGTACTTACAATATTCCAAAAGTCTCCAAAGATTTTTTATTTCAGAGAAATTCCAATTTTAAATAAGTGGCCGTCCCGGAAAAAAATGTCGCCGGTCAATGACGCAATATCCACGCTATCCTCGGTTTCCGCTCGTACGTTCTGCCATTGCCATGACGTAACCATGGCGACAGACGTGGACAACTGCATAGTGCGTAACGTTTATCGGCACATCATAACAAACATTGTTCAGCTCCACGTCCGCGACTAACTTGGATTTGACGGAGCTCCACGTCCGCGACCAACTTGGATTTGACAGAGCTCCACGACCGCGACTAACTTGGAGCAACACCGCTCTTGCACATACTTTATTAGACAGGTGAGCAAATGTACATAAAACAAAAGGATGTACCTATCTGTGTTTCATTGTAACCACATACTGTCAATAACATCACTTATAAACAATGCGAGATACATAGGCGTATGACGTGAGAGATCAATAATTATGCATATGTTGATTCACCTAAAAAATAAATAAATCAAGTGATCGTTATATTGCTCTATGTACTTAATGCTTTTTATAACTTGTGTTTTGACCGAGATTATGGCAGTGCAATTAAATACAATCGTGTTGTTAATTAGCCATTACTTGTAAATTCGTTAAAATTTACTTTGAGTATGATTGGTTTGAACACGTAAAACAACACGGCATTAACCATAAACATGTAAAACTGTGCAGCATTAACCCAACAAATCGTTTGACAAATAGCTGTAACAGGATAAAAACATTTCGCGTTCCTTGCAGTTAATTCATTATGATGACATAAAATATTGCGATTAGACGTACAGGTAATACAAAAACGAATAAATTACCTCATCCGTGATCATGATTCATTAATTTCATAACATCTCTGGATGGTGAAAACGACATCTCCCATCGTTCAACTCTCCCTCATAGCGTCATCAAGCTTCGCCTTTGTTATTGTTGGAAACTGCGCCCTCTTGTGGCCAAAGTTACATATTGGACCTTTAAGTGAACATAAAGAATTGGGAAATAAATCACATATAAAAGTATATTGGATCTGTGGCTTCGGTCAGAGACAGCAGCCTAATAGACTTGTTGTTTGCCAAGTCAAGTCACCTTTATTTATATAGCACTTTTTACAATACAGATTGTTTCAAAGCAGCTTCACATTGATAACAGGAAAATAATGCAACAAAGTTTGTTTCGGCTGTACAGCAGATCTAGAAGAAAATATCGTCATAGTCCAGCTTAAGTAAGTTTAGTGATGGTTCATTTTTGTTGTAAAAGTTATTAATTTAGTTATTGTATATATATTACACACACACAGTGAATCCGGAAAGTATTCATAGCGCTTCACTTTTTCCACATTTTGTTATGTTACAGCCTTTGTCCAAAATGGATAATTATTTTCCTTAGAATTCTACAAACAATACCCCATAACGACAACATGAAATAAGTTTGTTTGAAATCTTTGCAAATTTATTAAAAATAAAAAGGAAAAAATCACATACATAAGTATTCACAGCCTTTGCCATGACATTCAAAATTGAGCTCAGGTGCATCCAGTTTCTACTGATCATCCTTGATGTTTCTACAACTTGATTGGAGTTCACCTGTGGTAAATTCAGTTGATTGGACATGATTTGGAAAGGCACACACTGTCCATATAAGGTCCCACAGTTAACAGTGCATGTCAGAGCACAAACCAAGCCATGAAGTCCAAGAAATTGTCTGTAGACCTCCGATACAGGATTGTATGGAGGCACAGATCTAGGGAAGGGTACAGAAACATTTCTGCAGCATTGAAGGTTGAAGCACCACCCGGACTCTTCCTAGAGCTGGCTGCCCGGCCAAACTGAGCAATCGGGGGAGAAGGGCCTTATTCAGGGAGGTGACCAAGAACCCGATGGTCACTCTGACAGAGCTCCAGCGTTTCTCTGTGGAGAGAGGAGAACCTTTCAGAAGAACAACCATCTCTGCGGCACTCCACCAATTCACCAATCAGGCCTGTATGGTAGAGTGGCCAGACGGAAGCCACTCGTCAGTAAAAGGCACATGACAGCCTGGTCTGATGAAACAAAGATTGAACTCTTTGGCCTGAATGGCAAGCGTCATGTCTGGAGGAAACCAGGCACTGCTCATCACCTGGCCATTACTGAAGAGATCTGAAAATGGCTGTGCACCGATGCTCCTCATCCAACTTGATGGAGCTTGAGAGGTTCTGCAAAGAAGAAAAATTGCCCAAAAATAGGTGTGCCAAGATTGTAGCATCATACTCAAATAGACTTGGGACTGTAACTGGTGCCAAAGGCACTTCAATATACTGCACTTTAATATGTATACTTCAACAAAGTATAGAGCCAAAGCTGTGAATACTTGTTATGTGTACATGTGTACAGACTTTGGCTCACCGCCAGGCCCACCGGCGTGTGGATAAGCCCTGATGCCATGATTAAACCCCCAGCTATGGGTCAAAAAGCTTTACAGACATCAGACAATGGCTCCACTGCCTTGTGGACATCTCCAGGAGGAGTAAAGGCTAAAGAGTAAACCCAACAGAAATCCGGAGTGGAGCCCCTAAGGCGGTAAGAATGACTACTTGTCACCTTTCCGGCAACTCCTGCAGCCAAGCCAGGTGCCAAATGTCCTGCTTTACACTCCTTTGGACCGAGAGAGGGATTCTGACAAATGGCCAGCCCAGGATCTCCATACACCGTGCCAGGCTATGCGTCTTGGAGAGGCCACTCCAGTATCGCTGCTTGCAGCGACAAAAACAACACGGGAGGCAGCAGTTACGAGTGCTAAGTCCAGAGTGAATTGCATACGCTAAGACGGTGGGAGTATCATCGAAATCCTACTGGTCAGCTACCGCCCACCTCAAGCTGGGCAGCCCCCAGCCACAGTTTGCCTGCTTCATTGGGTGCTTGGAGCTAAGGTAACAGATCGACAAGCAGACTGAAAACTTCGCATCAGGCAAAGAAAAAAACATAAACCACCAATCTTGCGACTAGCAAGCTGGAATGTCAGGACTATGTGCTTCTCCAAAGATCTTGATCAGGTTGATGACTCCAGAAAAACAGCAATCATCAATCGTGAGCTCTTG
Organism: Semotilus atromaculatus; assembly: GCA_031834385.1. NCBI lineage: Eukaryota > Metazoa > Chordata > Actinopteri > Cypriniformes > Leuciscidae > Semotilus > Semotilus atromaculatus. Next base: position 9,999,151 of record JAULUF010000025.1, on the reverse strand, counting down.
AGGCTGGACATTGACATCACTGCACTACAGGAGACCTGACTCCCTTCAAATGGCAGCATCAGAGAACAGGACTACACTTTCTTCTGGCAGGGAAAGGAACCAGACGAACCAAGACTGCATGGCGTTGGAAATTTGCAGTCAGAAACTCTCTGCTATCGTCAATTGAGCTGCCAGGAATTGAACTCTGCCATGGATACCTTTGGGAAGAAAGAGAGGCAGAACCCGGATTGGATTGAAGCCGGAATCCTGGAACTTGAGCCAGTCATCGCAGCCAAGAGAGCAGCTCTGATCAGCTACACAAGGGAGCCATCAGAGAAGACGCTTGCGGCTCTCAGGAAAGCCAGAAATGATGCCCAACAGATTACTTGACGCTGCGTCAACGACTACTGGTTGAATCTTTGTCAGTGGATCCAACTCTCAGCTGACTGTGGTAACATCCATGCCATGTATAACGGCATTAAGAAGGCCTTCGGCCTTGTGAAGAAGGAGCAATGCCCCAGGACATGCGTGACACCATCGTCATCACTCTCTATAAAAACAAAGGAGACCGTAGTGACTGTAACAACTACCGTGGAATATCCCTTCTCAGCATAGTTGGGAAAGCCTTTGCCCGGGTAGTACTAAACATGTTACAGTCACTAGCAGAACGTGTATATCCTGAAGCTTAGTGTGAATTCAGAGCAGGGAGATCAACAGTTGACATGATCTTCTCACTGAGGCAGCTGCAAGAGAAATGTCGTGAGCAGAGGCGACAATTGTTCATCGCCTTTATCGACTTGACTAAGGCGTTCAATCTAGTCAGCAGGAAAGGCCTCTTCACCCTACTACAAAGGATAGGATGCCCCAACAAGCTCTAACACACTCCACACTCGAACTCATGGAAACCTGTTCAACATCGCACGCCTCCAAGCAAAAACCAAGATGCAGAAGTTTCTGATACGGGAGATGCTTTTCGCAGATGACGCTGCCCTGACTACACACTCTGAGCAAGCTCTACAACAACTCATCAATCGCTTTGCGGATGCCTGTAGAGATTTTGGCCGCACCATCAGTCTCAAAAAGACCTACATAATGGGCCAAGATGTTAGCAGCATCCCAAATATCTCCATGTATCAAGCTTGCATGCTCAGTACTCTACTCTACGGTAGTGAAACATGGACCCTGTACTCCCGGCAATAACGCAGACTCAACTCATTCCACCTGTGCTGCCTCAGGAAAATCCTGGGCATCACCTTGCAAGACCGTGTCCCAAACAAGGACGTCCTGCCCCAGGCGGGAATACCAATCATGTTTTGTCAGGATGGTCGTATACCCAAAGATCTACTCTACAGCAAGCTTTCTACGTGCTCCAGACCTGCAGGAAGGCCTGTTCTTCGCTACTAAGACGTTTGTAAACGAGACTTGAAGGCAGGCAACGTCAGTCCAGCAGTCTGGGAAGCAGCAGCTGCAGATGGAGGCAAGCTGTCAAAGCAGGCATCAAGGTGTCTGAGGAAAAGAGAGTACGAGTGGGAAGAGCGGAGAAAGCGCAGACGGCAGATTGTTGCATCAGCAGATATAACACCAATAGATCCAGACCCAGGCACATACTACATCTGCAGCAACTTCAACAGAGCCTGCCGCTCAAATCGGACTGTACAGTCACAGCAGGAGCTGCAAACCAACCACAGAGACTCCTTGATGCATATTCAATTGTCTCCAGAGACAGATGGATGCCAACAAATATATGTACTGTGTGTGTGTGTGTGTGTGTGTATATATATATATATATATATATTAAAAAACCATTGATTAACATGTCTTTAATGTTAATCAATCAACTAAAGACAAAGGGATATTACTCACTGCTCTTTGTAAAATTTAATAGGATTATTTTATATTCAATTTATACACGGAAGACTATGCAGTGTTGTTTTACATTTGATTAGCCTACTTTCTGTTGATAAAGACTAAGCTAAGCTCTTCCTAATCACCTCTTAGAAAGGGAATGGAATATGTTGCACGTTTATTGCCAATAGCCTAAACAATGAGTTGTCAATTCATGAAACAATCTTATCTCTTAATTTTAATACTTAATAATCATTGTTGTTAAAGGGATAGTTTACCCAAAAATGAAAATTCTGTAATTAATTACTCGCCCTCATGTCGTTTCCAAACCCGTAATACTTTTGTTCATCTTTGGAACACAAATAAAGATCTTTTTGATGGAATCTGAAAGATATCTGTCCACCCACAGACCGCTACGCAACTGACACTTTAACTCTTCAAAACTCTAATTTGGACTAAACCTCTCAATTAATATGATATTAGTTTTACGATCCCTTTATGAACTTTTTTCTAAGCGTCAAACTGTCAGTTACGAAGCAGTCTATAGAGTACAGAAAGTTCTCTGATTTCATCAAAAAGATCCTTCAGTTGTGTTCCGAAGATAAATAAAAGTCTTAGGGTTTGGAACGACATGAGTGGGAGTAATTAATGACAGAACTTTAATTTTTGGCTATCCTAATAGCTAAATAACCCCTGTGGGTCCATTTGAAACCTTCTATTTATCATGTAGTACTATTTATTTTGGTTATTTGTGATCGGCCCAAAAATCCTGATCAGAGCACACTTAATATTGCAGTTTGCAAAAAGCAACATTGCTGACTCATGGTAACCAGTGGGAACCGCTGTAATCTGCTATGTATGTGTGAACTAAGAACATAGATTGTGCCATAGTTATCAGTAAATTAAATTAATCTTGGTTTTTACTGTACTCTCTGGAATGCTAGATCAATAGAATGCCTTGCGAGGGTAGAACAAGGATGTTTGTGACAAAAATGTGGTCAAAGTATTTTGCATGTTAATGGAGGACAATTAATTAACTTCTGTCAAAGAATTGCACAATAGTCAGACTAAAAGCAACCACCACTGGATATTTCTTGCATACAATTTAGTATCGGTGAAAATGATTTATGTTTTCTGCAGGTCACAACAGGGTAATGATTTTAAACGCAATGTCAAAAATCTATAATGAATCTAGCCACCCCACTAATTAATAAGATAGTTTTCCGTAAGTAAAAACGCAATTAGGGAGAGTTGGGCAGTAATAAATTAACTGAAAGCAGCAGCAATAACTAACAAAATTTTGCATGATGGTCGCTGAGCTGTTTACAAAATTGTTTCTTTTACAAGCTATTTTTCACCTACAGATAGTGTGGTTTATATGCCTCATTATATTGTACATGTAGACTTAATAATAATCAAAACATTCTTTACTAGAATCACATCATTTTAATTTACTAATTACAATGGGGAAAAAAGCTAAACAAAACAAAAAACATTACATTTATAAATACAGATCAGCAGCTTTTTAAAAAATTTAATTATATACAATAGGATAATTATGTTATGTAAATCAATGTATATAGCTACATTTGTTTCTAAAATACAGTGAAAAAAATAATAATAATGATTTGAACCCCTCTGATTTTGTAAGTTTGCCCACTTACAAAGAAATGAGAAGTCAATCATTTTATGGTAGGTTTAATTGAATGAATAGAGACAGAATATCAACCAAAAAATCCAGAAAAAAAAACATTATGTAGGCTATAGGTTATAAATTGATTTGCATTTCAGTGAGTGAAATAAGTATTTGATCCCCAAGCAAAACATAATTTAATACTTGGTGGAGAAACCCTTGTTGGCAAGCACAGAGTTTCCTGTAGTTGCTCATCATTGTCATGCTAAAAGACCAATCTACAGTGTTCTGGCTTAGGGAAGGAGGTTCTCGTCCACGATTTTACAGTACATGGTCCTGTCCAACAGCCCTTCAATACGGTGAAGTCGTCCTGTACCCTAAGCAGAGAAACCGCCCCAGAGCATAATGTTTCCACCTCCATGCTTGACTGTAGGGATGGTTGTCTTGGTCTAGTCAGCATTTCTAGCAGTGATGATAAGTTAATGCCTAATGCACTTTGAAGCCCGGTAAACAAACTAAGGTGGCTTTTCCACTGGGCTCGTTTGCTGCGGTCCGAGCCCGAGCGCGATTGTTCCCGGCGCCCCCCGGAGCGTTGGTTTGGTTTCACACTCAACTTGATTCTATCGAACCCTAGTGCGTTTGCGAGCATCTTACGTCATCGCAAACGTGCATGCCGCATGATAGAAAACAGAACGTGGGTCAATATATTGTGTTTTTTATTAATTCTTTGCTATTATGCACAGCTGAGTGAACAATACAGGTTTAGGCTACTGTTTGTTTGTCACATAAGCTGTCTTTCTGCTGCTTGCAAACGGACTCTTTTGAGGAGACAGTGGATTTCAAAATTTGTTGCGCTGATTCCACGCGATATGCGCGAATACAATGCACGCTCAGTGTATCCAAGGTAAATCAACAACACTATCATCCCTTACATGTGTTTTATTTCACTAAATACATCAATATCAGCTAAAACGCATGCGCAGGTCACTTTACTTCCTGAACAAGTGCGCACCCGAGTCCGTGGCTGCGTTCCAGTCCAAAATTGTTATGCCCTTCACTCGCTAACTTCCCTCCGTCTCGTTCACTCGGATGTACGTAATTGCTTACGTTGCACGAGTGCCCACTACTGGCGGAAACCGCAATGAGCTGAACTGGAACGTCCTAAGCCCTTGATCACTTTGTATCAGCTATGAGTTGATTTATTATTTACTTTTTTTCCCTTTAAGAATTTGTTTAATGCAGCATCCACATGTAGATAGGTGTATTTGGGTTGTTTTAAATAAATAATAATTAATATATCATAGAGTGGTTTGGTGTGGTGGTGATTAGACGATCTGTGGTTACGTCACAATCGTACTGTATTGTGGGACATATCATGCCTGAAGTGTACATATGAAGTAGACTCGCTCCCTCGGTCTAAATCGAGGGAACGAGGGTCTGTCCATATAAACTTCCCTCGTCCACTTCACGAAGTGGAACGCACTTCAAAATGGCGCCGGGATTCCCCCGAGGGGAAGTGCTTAGGGAAGTTCGCAAGTGCGTGTCTAAAAGTGGACTGGAATGCAGCCCGTGTTGCTTGCACATTCACGCGAACTGCGGCACGGCTTGGGAGCAACCGAACTCAGACCACCTCCTCCAGGTAGTCTCGGGTTCGGTTCCCCAGTGCGCACCCGGGTCCCATGACGGGGCTGTATAAATACAGCTGTATAAATAACAGCTATAAAAAATAAATCTGCATTGCTTATCCTTTTGATCTTTCATTCAAAAAGTTCGCAAAAATCGAACCTTTCTTTTAAGTAAAATAATTGAAAGTGGAGGGTAAATCACTTTATGAAATAAATGCTTTTCTCCAAAACACACTGGCCATAATTATTGGATCCCTGTTATTAAATACTTTTTGCAACCTCCTTTTGCCAAGATAACAGCTCTGAGTTTTCTTCTATGATGCCTGATGAGTTTGGAGAACACCTGAGGAGATCAGAGACCATTCCTTCATACAGAATCTCTCCTGATCCTTCAGATTCACAAGTTCATGTTGGTGCTTCTTCTCTTCAGTTCAGCCCACTCGTTTTCTTTAGCGTTCAGTTTAGGGGACTGTGACGGTCATGGCAGAAGTTTTATTTTGTGCTCAGTTACCCATTTTTGTGTTGATTTTGATGTTTATTTTGGACCGCTGTCCTGATGGAAGATCCAACCAAGGCCCATTGTAAAATTTCTAGCAGAGGCAGTCAGGTTTTGATTTTTTATCTGTTGGTATTTGCTAGAATCCATAATACCAATGTATCTGAACAAGATGTCCAGGACCTCCAGCAAAAAAAAAACAAAAAAAATAGGCCCACAACATTAAAGATCCAGCAGTATATTTAACCGTAGGCATGGGGTACTTTTTTTCCCCTCTTTGCACCAAACACATCTGGTGGGTTTGCCACCAAAAAGCCCTTTTTAATCTTAGTTTAAAAAAAAAAAAAAACACTAGTTTAATCTGACCACAGGACCAGGTCCCTTTTGAAGGTCCAGTCATATCTGACAAATGAATATGCTAGAGTTTATTTTTGGAGGACCGAGGAGGATTTTTCTTGAAACCCTCCCAAACAACATGTGGTGATGTAAGGGTTGTATGATATATTTTTTTAGGCTTTCTGCCCCCCAAGACTCAATTAATGTCTGCAATTCTCCATCTGTGATCCTTGAAGAGTCTTTGGCCGCTCAAACTTTCTTCCTCACCGAGCATTAAGACAATATAGACACACGTCCTCTTCCAGGCAGATTCGTAACATCTTTAGTTGATTGGAACTTCTTAATTATTGCCCTGATGGTCAAAATTGGGATTTTCAATTCTTTAGCTATTTTCTTACAGCCACTTTCTATTTTGTGATGCTCAACAATCTTTTGATGCACATCAGAACTATATTATTTGATTATACTTATGATTAAGGGATTTTGGCCTTTGTGTTTCCTCATATTTAAACTCATGTGAAACAAGAAGTCATAGCTAGACAATTTCATGTTCCTAGTCACCCTGTACTGCTAAAAAAGGTACATATTAATGGGAATATACTTCAGAGATATTTTACTCGTAAAAAAAATTCTAGGGGTGCCACTAATTGTGGCCAATGTGTACTTAAATGAAAGGTTAGATTTTTGCACATATTTTGAATGAAAGATCAAAAGGATAAACAATGCAGATTTATTTTTTTACAGCCATTTTGGATCATATTTACCAGGGTTGCCATTAATTCTGACCATGATTGTTCATTTGTATGCATATAAGTCAAATAATAAGTGTATCTTTCTTTGAATTTGGTTCTATTTACTGGGATTCTGCTTTGTCTGTTATCAGTTATTCACTTTATATATATATATATATATATATAAGATATCGCACAGTGTTGTTATTGTTTACTAAATTGATTGCAAATTGAGCTGAAGAGCATCTAAATAGGTTAGAAAAAAATTCTCCCAAAAAAGTAAACATGTCGCTTGAATAAATTTAAGGGGGCAAATAGTTCTGATTAGGGGAAAAAGTTAAGGAGGGAGGAGATAATAATAACCATCATTCAGAGGGAAGGTGGGCCAGGACCGTGGTACTGCAGGACTGGCTGAATAGAAGACCACCAACAAGGCAGAGCCAGTGCAAGCGGCCATGACGGAATCATGAAGTGGTGATTAAATTGCCGTTATATGATCATATTTTCTTGATGGTAAAAACTCTAGCAGCTGCATTTTGGACTAACTGTAGCTTGTTTATTGAGGATGCAGCCACCTAGTAATGCTTTACAATAATCCAGTCTAGAGGTCATGAATGCATGAACTTGCTTTCTGCATCAGAAAAAGATAATGAATGCATGCATGAACTTGCTTTTCTGTGTTCTGCAGCTTAGCATCGTGTCTGAGGTGGAAGAAGGCTGTTTTTGTCACAGGAAATATGATTTTCATAAGACAAGTTGCTGTCTTATAGAACAACCAGGTCTTTAAAGGCAAACGTTTTGCTGCTAGAGGCTTTCACTTTTTCAAAACAAAGGCTTAGCTTGATGACGCTGTGAATGAGCGTGGAATTATGGGAGTTGTTGTCTTCACTTACATTGCCGATTGGTAAGCAATTCGACGGCATAAATCGTGTACATGAATGAGCTGATGTTTTAAAGTTTTATTAACGTTTCTGTGGTATGAATCAGGGCGGGGCCAAGAGGCTGGGACATTTTACTTTGCTGTTTTTATTATGCTTATGCCGTTTTATTTAAAAAAATGTTTACAATTAAAGTTACTTTTAAAGTCTGCCTTCTTCCCTGAACTTGAACTTTGTTACAAATTAATATTTATTTAATTTTAGTTCTAATGACACAGTCTGATTTACTAATCATCCAGGTCACTTTGACAAATTAAAATTGTGGGGTAATGCAGTGGGGTTTTACTTGGACAAAACACAATCACACTAAAATAGATTTGAGTGTGTTGAAAGTTATCTTATAATGTGGTTTCACTCGGTGGCTGGCTGGTACTAGACACTTGTTGCACACTGGAGTAAGATTGATATTGGAATATCATATTAATAAAAACTGGATGACTTGTGTTGCTAAATGACATGCAATTCATTTATATACAATTTTATGATGGAGACAATGCTGTTTTACTGTTACTGTGGCTATGTTAGCCACTTGACAAAATATCATTGTCTCTGCATGGTACAAATGTTACCTCAGTAAATCAAGAAAACCAAGATATTTAAACAACAGGAGATACAACAATGATTCATTTTCTATTGATAAATGTTTCCAAACATTTGCTCACCTGTCTATAAAAATATAACATATATTAAAGCATCTTTGATGTTTCCATGGTAGAATTGTAAATCAAGGGGACTGCGGATATGACGTCACTGACAGGAGACACAATGTGACACGAGTCGTTACATTTGTTAAAATGGCAGATTGCTCTGGATTTAAACATTGTTGGAAACATTTAGGATAATATAAGTACACAAGTCAACAGCATATACAGGATAACATAGTAGTGTGTTTTGGGATATTTTAATCCAAAAATCTTACATATTGTGTAAAGGGTGAAGTAACAGTAGATGCAACTTTTATTCAGATTTATAGAGATTCTTTGTGCACAATTTTGGTAATACCTTAGTCCAAATTTAACAAAAGAAAATTAATGGTCATCCAATATTTTTATATCTTTAACACACTTTATATCTTTATTAACTTGGATAATTTAGAGATTTTTGTCTGATTGAGATGAAATGTATCACCAGCATAACAGCGTAAACTAATTACATGTTTTCTAATAATATTACCAAGTGGCAGCATACTGAAAATAGCAGAGGGCCTAAAACAGACCCTTATGGCTCTCCATAATTTACTGACGTTAACTTGGTCAATTCCCTGTTTAAATAAACAGGGATAGGTACAACCGTTACCACCTTAATGCCTGTCCCTGAATCCCAGTGTAATTTTGTAATCGTTCTAAATAAGAGTATGTTATGATCTACAGTATCTATATAGTGTATATTTAAGTATTGAGATGCAAGCATGGTCAGAAGCTAGAAGTAATTTGTGATTTTTAACAAGTGCAGTTTATGATGTGCTATGATGGGTCCTGAATCCTGACTAAAATCTTTTATTTTTTTATTTTTTTGCAATTAGCACAACATTTTCTAGTATTTTAGACATAAATAGAAGATTTGAAAGGGGTCTGTAAATTTGACAATTCAATTGGATCTAGTTGTGGTTTCCTAATGAGGCTTAAAGGAGAACTCCGGTCAATTTTAACATTGAGCTAATTTTTTGGTAAATTTGGAGTGCTGTCAGTACAGAGAACAACGACAAAAATCGGCGTTGCCTACACCGTGTTATTTTCTTTTTAAAATTTGCACCCTGTTGACTTAAATGGGGCAAGTTTTAAACCTGCTTTTAGCCTCTTAACATCCTTGATATGTCATTACAAGTGCACAGCCATGTGAGTGGTGTTATTAAGAGTGAACACGGTCAATCTGACTGCAGTAGAAGTGAAAGATATGAATAAAAATGATGTTAATTCAGCCAGCTCACATACCTGTATTTTCTTCCTGTTTTCGGTCGAAGTCCAAAGTAGTCAATTATCGATTTGGGAGAATGGGATCTCATACAGCCTGGCCGCGCGCGCAAACTCGATAATCGACTGCTTTGGACTTCGACCGAAAACAGGAAGAAAATACAGGTATGTGAGCTGGCTGAATTAACATAATTTTTATTAATATCTTTCACATCTACTGCAGTCAGATTGACCGTGTTCACTCTTAATAACACCACTCACATGGCTGTGCACTTGTAATGACATATCAAGGATGTTAAGAGGCTAAAAGCAGGTTTAAAACGTGCCCCATTGAAGTCAACAGGGAGCAAATTTAAAAAAGAAAATAACTCTGTGTAGGCAACACCGATTTTTGTCGTTGTTCTCTGTACTGACAGCACTCCAAATGTACAAAAAAATTAGCTCAATGTTAAAATTGACCGGAGTTCTCCTTTAATGCAGGCCAGCTTGAAGGGTTTTGGGACATGACACAAGAGACGAGTTAATAACATTGAGAAGGGGCTCTTCTGCTACAGGTAACAACTCTTTCAGTAATTTAGTAGGTATTGAGTCTAATAAACATGTTGTTGGTTTAGATGCAATGAAAAGTTTATTTAGCTCTTCCTGCCCTATAAGTTGCAATTGTTCTTGAGGGGCAATAATTGAGGCTGAATCATAAAACGTTGTCAAAGGTTCTACATTTACAATTGTATTTCTGGTGCTTTTGATTTTCTCAGTACAACAATTCATAGTCTACTAAACTGTGTTAGAATTTTCAGTTCAGGTGACATATATTTATTTGTTAATCTAGCCACCGTAATGAATAAAATCTTTGTATTGTTTTGTTTATTTTCTATGAGTTTGTGGAGATGCTTGGCCCTGATGGCTTTTAGAGCCTTTTTATAGCAGTACATCCATGTCTTTCCACGCGATTCTAAAGACCTCTTAGGTTCTTGAGTTTGTTTCACACTAGTAATACTGTTATACCATAGTGCAGTACTTTTACCTAATCTGATGGGTGCAACAGTTTCTGATGTACTAGAGGAGAGATAGTACCCATACTGCTAGCCATTTCATAAAGTTGATTTGTGTGTTTGGGTACACTGAGCAGCTGACACAGACAAGGCAGGTTATGTTTGAATCTAGAGATTGGAATAATTGTTCTACCTGGACAATTTGAATTAGGCTTACATATAAATCTGGGACAAATAACTAACAATGTCACATTGTGTCAGCAACGTAATTAAATGTATTCTCTCTAAATCTAAGCTCTCAATGAGCTCCCAAAGGAATGAATGTGAAGGGAGAATGAAACAAAACAAAACAAAAAAAGATGTGAGAAGAAGAAATGATGTGGCCGATTACCCTTTCAATATGATAATGCTCACCTATCATGTCCGAAATTTTCAAATCCACATGAATACTGATGGAAATGAGAAATGAAACTACAAAAGTAAACAACTAACCCACTGTAACGTCACCACTTTCACTCAGGTCTTAATTGAAATGAACTTGAAATTACTGAGTGACCTGTGAAATTAAAGGTGCACTTCTGTGCCTGCCACCATTATTAAACCAGCAGCGTTTACTGAAGATTTGTTGACTAATTGTCTGACATATTGTTATAATTCATTTTGAAACAATGTAAAAAAATAAATAGGCATTTATAAAAAATAGTTTCGCTGTTTATAACACAGAATTTGTTTATGTAAAATGGAGTGTGTGTGTGTGTGTGTGTCAAAGATGCCAGATATTCTGAACTGTGTGAATGAAATACCAAGCAGTTGTTTTAGATATATGCAAAGTGCTTTTGGGTAAAAACAAGAGAGAGTCAGAAATAGCACAGGAGACATGACTCACAGTTAATTTCAGTAGAGTTTGACATTAGTAGCCTATGTTGCTAAGCTAACAGCACAATACTGTTATTCACAGATAAATACATCTCACAGCACACAAATATAATGTAAGATACTCAATTTTGAATTTGACAAAAAATGTTATCAATATTTCTTGATATTTTTGCAATGTTAAAAGGAATTTATCCACTGAGCTTCCTGCATTTGGAAATTGACAAAGGATGCAGTGTTGCCTTATAACATGATATGCCTAACAACTGTCATTTTAAAACAAATCTTGTAATTTGACAAAAAAAATTTATTTTATGCAATATATTTTATGGATAGTTATGTCGCTGAATTATGATTAAGTTACATTCAAAGCATTTGTAAAATGCTGATAAACACACTTTTGATCATACATACTAATGCACCAAGTTACATTGTACAATACAGCTACAAAATGATGCTGAACTGTTTTAATATCGCGTGGATTGTTATTTGGGGCGATTCATTTGACTTCAAAGTGTGACAATCTGTGACCATAGTGATATATTTAGCTTGATAGAGTTGATATAACTTAAGGCACATATGGATTTTAAAGTTTGAGTTTCGCTTGAGTTTGACTTCAAGGGACTGGCACTGGATTGTCCTCCACGACAGGAAAGTTTTTTTTTTCTTTTTTTTTCTAATGAAAATCTCATTATTTCCAAGACCCCCTCAATAGTTGTCTTTACTTCTGGAGGCAAAGTTTAAGTGTTAAATGAATTGTGAATCCCTTGAAGTGTGGTACTGTGCATATTGCTTATATAGATTTTTATAAGAAAATAATATTTCTTTACTGTTGGAGAGCCCAGAAGGTTTTTTTAGTCATCTTTATTTGCACAGCTTTTTAGTTGTAGCAGAAAGTGATTTGATCTGGCAATCAAGGATTGATATGATAGATATCAATCCTTGATATGATATAGTTCAACTGAGCTGTGAAGCAAAAGAAGATGTAGTTCGAACAATGATTGTCAATTGATTAAATGTAAACAAATTATTTACATGGTATATGATATATATCTATTTCAGACATTGTCCATTGTGTCGCATCTTGTTGTTTTTCAGCATCTCACGAGTGCTGTGTTTTTAAGATGTTCTGCCAAGTAAAAAAAAAAAAAAAACAGTTCAAGACACCTACATTCTGACAATGTTTCTCTTTTGACAGTCCCTGATATACTAGAGTGCAGGCGTTCACAAACAATATGTCTGTGTTATTTTAACTGAGAATCTTGAAAGAGCTTTTGTATTAACCTTTAGGTCAACTGTATGCTGCTTCTTATCAGAAGCCCTTTAATATGCTTAGCCAAGATGGATGCAATTTCAGCAGTAAAATATATATCAAACTTAAAAAAAAAAGAAGCAATTCTAACAGGAAATGCATGGTGACCGTGGCCAGTTGGAAGCCAGTTATGGGACTTTTAAATCTCTAAACAGTTCCTAGATACCAATTTAATGAACTGACTTCAGTAAATGAACTCTGCGGGCACACAACAAGTATAGATTTGGATGATGTGACCTCTAAAGCAAGCAGCCCTTTAGCCAATGCACTTTTATAACATTTCAAAGGACAAACAATATTTATTCATGCAGTAGAAACCCAACTAAAAGTCACAACAACTTTTATTTTTTATTTCACATTTTTCAGTATGGCAGTTCAACTGTTAAAAAGTCAAAATAGTGTAGATTATCCCATCTAGTGCAAAATACTGCATCGCTTTTGTCACATTGTTAATGTAATTTAGCAATTTTAGATTTTTGGTTTAAATTTAGGATCAAAATACCAGCAGATTATTCAGAAGATTAATCAGTTTGGCCAATATTAGATTAGATATTATAATTTTTTTTTCTAGCTTCAGGATGTACACATTAAAATATCTAATAGCAGCTTTGAATTATTAATATTATTATCATTATTAATATTATTATTATTATTATTATTATTTTTTACATTTTAAACATGATGGCACAGTTTCTATTAAAATAAATTTAAATCTCTTTCAAGTCTTCCAAGATGGATTTTTTTTTTTAAAAAGAAGCTTTGATGATAATGAAATAAGGACTGCATTGGCATTAACTGGTGTCACTGAGAAATAACATAAAACTTTATAATCTGTAAGCATGAGAAAAATATCTCTTCACGGGCCATAAGCCCCCTTACAGACAGACATTAGCTTAAAAGGTTTTTGAGACTGTCAGTGGGACTTATCTGTAATTGAATCAGGGAAATTTTGATTCTACGTATATGTTGATTATTAACTACTGAGTCATTTCACCAAATCCACGTGTAATAGTTCATGTTATTATAATACCATTATAGTAGAAATAACGAGCCACATTTTCATAACATATTTGTGGTTTGGTTCACTGAATGTGTCCATGTGTCATTTAGTCCTGTTTAGTGGTGGCATAGCTTACGGAAGATAATAATCAAGAAATTTAATGTTTAAATTGATTGTATTCTATTATGATTAGAACTGCATTGCCTTGATTAGCAATGCATATTGCACCAGTGGATATAATTTTAGCTTGAATGAAGTCATGTTGTGCTCATTGCTGGAATTTGTGCTGCATCACAAATCCGGCGATTATAGTAATTAGTCCATATATAACCATATTTGGAAAACTATAATTGTTATTCACTGCTTAATTTTTTTTTATAAATCAGTCTTGCTCCCTTACATTTAATGATTTAATTTGTAATATGTATCAAATCAAACATTTAAATGATGCTTCCCAAAACAATTTTTTAAATAATGATTATTAATAAATTACTTATATAAACATTAACTTGATATATAATGTATATCAATGATGCCCCCTATACCTGGTCATAAAGTCTGTAATAAGGAACTTTCCTAATTCACGCTTGAAGTACCACATAAATGAAGTTTATTGAAATTGAAGCCATTCACACAGTACAACTAGATGCAGTGTTTCCTCTAGGATTTTTTCCAACTGTGGTGGCAGGCCCATTCCCCCAGGGGGAGGGGGTGTGGCCCATGAGGCCATATTCCCATGGGCCACGCCCCCTTGCCCCAGATATTAAAATCTCCCCTTAAAGGGATAGTTCACCCAAAAATGAAATTTCTGTCATAATTTACTCACCCTCAAGTTGTTTCAAACCTGTATGAGTTTATTTCTTCTGCTGAACACAAAAGAAGATATTTTGAAGAATGTTGGTGAACAGACAGTTGCTGGACCCCATTGACTTCCACTGAAGGAAAAAAAAGATACTATGGAAGTCAATGGGGTCCAGCAACTGTCTGGTCACCAACATTCTTCAAAATATCTTCTTTTGTGTTCAACAGAAGAAAGAAACTCATACAGGTTTGAAACAACTTGAGGGTGAGTAAATTATGACAGAAATTTCATTTTTGGGTGAACTATCCCTTTAAGCAGCATTATACATGGAAGGCTCCAAGAGCGGCAAAGCGATTATGCGCATCTCGTGCGCAGAATGATGCACTTGAAGCAACACAAAGTCACAGCGCATTGAAAAGTTCAAAGCACAACGCGAAGAGAAGAAATGTATATCTATCTATGCTTAGTGTATTCTATCTATGCAACAGTTTATTGAGCCTTTTTATTTTTTTACAGTTTTAAATTTCAGTTACAGTGCGCATGAAGAACAATTCATAGCGCTCTACTGTGCTGTAATCTAACAGACACCCGGGAGAAAGGAATATGATTTAGAAAGCGCAATAAACTCAAGCAAGATAAAGTCATTTTATGCAAAACCATAGACCTTTATCTACAAATAAAGTATAATAGTGGGAACATGATCTTGAAGAGAGTGTCGTCGTGTTACTGTGGTAACCGAACGCGACGCGCATTTGAATGCTGAATGGAGAATGACTGAGGAGAGATGAGTTTCCATTAACTTTAACTAACGACTTAAATATTCATTTTTACCTCACATTATGCTATTGAATGACTTTAGAAGTCTTGGAATATAGTGCGAAAACTTTATTGTGCTTTACAGTGTTTTTTATGCCTTTAGTGGGGCTTAACAAATAGTACAATATCGGACCTCACTGAGAAGCTGCAGCCGTGGCGGGATGATTTTAGGTGTGGCGGCCCGCCACGGCGGAATGAATGTAGCGGAAACACTGAGATGGAGAGGAATAACAGTGGAACAGAATTCATATTTGATGTTTGTAAATATTTTAAATACTAATTTGTAAGGCTTTTCTCACTTGCAATTAATGAATCATTGTACTTTAAATTTTTTTTTATTATTATACAGCATTATTAATAATGAAATTAAGCTGTTGTTTGCATTTCACATCAATGTAAATACTACATTTATTTGTCATTAAAGTTGGTATATATTTGCCTGTCAATACATGCCCACAGGTTCACTGCTATTTTTGCTTTGTGCAGGATGGATTGAAGGTCTGCACAATGTAATCCATAATTGTACAAGAATGTTATTGAACACGGTCTAATATATCCATTGTTATCATGACTATAGAGCCCGAAATGAAGTGATTATGTATTCAATCACAAGCGTTTCAATATATGACCCCTGCATAGTGGCTACAGAAGAAACGTGTGGGAATTTATCGACTTCTGACCTCAAGTTGTCTACTATGGTGATAACACCTTCAAATCAATACAGAGTACGATTGGTAAGACAATTAAGGCTGCCGTTCTAGTTCTGCATTACAAGGTGGTCCACTGCAAGGGCAGAGCAGCTTGACTTTGTCAATGCAGGCTTTTATATTAATCTCTGTAATGCTTTGAAGTCAAGAAAACAATAATGCAGTGTAGTGATTTTAAATCACTACATAATTCTTTTGTGATCCATCCATGGTCAGCATTATTTTGGATTTATTTTGAATGGACATTTTGTTGAGTTGCTTAAAACAAAGATAATTAAGTTCCACATAGGCTAGTTTTTTTTTTTTTTTTTTTGCACTGTCAGCAAAATAAGAGTTAGTCAAAGCAATAATAAAAGATTTTGCCATAAAGATTGAATTGAGAACTGGATGAAAGTCAAGCCGCATATGACACACTGTAACTTTATCATACGTTTATTGTTTTCAGGCAAATATAGGATTTGTAATACCCAAAATGGCCAAAACAATGCAATCATAATGCAGTTTAATAATGGAAAATGAGAAAAGTTCAAAAGTCTATTTACCATGTACACCAGGGAAGATTAGACAAATGATAGCTTAAAGCAGTATGCCTGTCATTCATTCATTTTAATGATACACACAAACAAAACCTTTGTTGGTAACACTTTATTTTGATGGTCCCCTTTAGACATTCTGTTGACTATATGTAACGTTGGACCTCTGCACACGCAAGGTCTCTCGCTCACTCTCCCTCTCTGCCATGCACGCGCTACGTGGTTTGCGCGCTACGCAGTCTGTCTCGCATGCACGCTCACTCGCTCTAGATTCCGGGAGATTTTACTAATTTGCAGTATAAATAGTCGATCACGACTGGCTCAACAGGTAGATCTATTGATAAACTCATCTTTCAGGCATTTGACCGACCGGTTTGACACTTCAGCGTGAGAAATCGGGGGTGTGGTGTGTGAGCGTGTGAAACCAATCAAATGCGTGTGTCTCACGGCCAATGCGTGAGAGTTGGCAGCTATGAGAGTATTAGTAGATTGTACACTTTATTTTGATCCTCCCCCAACATACATTCTACTGACTATAAGTAATTTTGTGTGAGACTCCTCTGGCAATGACTCTTCCAGTCACTAGTGAGTGCGGCCTGAATTTGAATTTGATTCATAAGCTATTAAGTTAAAATTTTGAAGAGACAGATTGGTTGTTTCACATATTCTCAAACCTGCATATCATAAAGAACATTCTGGGTTGAACGAGCGGCCCTAAGCGGACTGAGCAAGCGGACCGGAACCTCCAGAAAGGCTCTCTCTGCTCTGGAAGAAATATTACCGCTCTGCTCAAATGCTCTGATATACATAGACAGGGGTTGGACAATGAAACTGAAACACTGGCCAATATAGTGTTGGACGTTTCACACATGCGCAGCCTGGAGGCCAAGACAGCAAGTCTTTATGGTGTATCGAGAGCCATGGTATCCAGGCTAATGTTGGCATATGAAGGATGAACCACTGGAAGCATTATGAAGCTGTCTGAAAGAGATATCTGTGTAATAACCCAGATTGTATCCAAAACACCTTTATCCACAGCTGCCCAACTCACTGCAGAATTAAATGTACACTTCGACCAAAACTGTTTGTTGTGAGCTCCACAGGGTACATTTTCATGGTCGGTCTGCTATACCCAGACTTTTAGTCACTTGTGCTAATGTCATATGTCAGTTTCAATGATGTCAGCAGCAGGAATTTTTGGCTGTGGACAATATGAAGCATGTATTGTTCTCTGATGAGTCCACCTTCACTGTCTTTCCCACATCCCGCAGTGGTTACACACCTTCTCTACACCAGACGCGAGTGGCACGAAGCGACAAAAGCAAATAGAACCCATTATAATCGGTGGTGTCTACGCGGTCTTTGCTTCCCGACAGTAAACTGATAGTAAACTGACATACTCTAAGCAATTGCACTACTTCTGAGAAGCAATTGCACTACTTAATTTTCTATGGTCGCTTTGTTGCATCTAGTGCAGATAACTTATAGCTGTTGCGACGCAACAGTAGTTGTGTCCGGTGTAGACATGGTGTTATGGTATGTAGAAGAAGCTATAGACGTTTACCACCCAGACTGTTGCTTGCCTAGAGTAAGGCACAGGAGAGGATCAGTGATGGTTTGGGCTGCAATATCATGTAATTTCCTAGGCCCACTACTTAATAATAATAATTCATTACATTTATATAGCGCTTTTCTCGGCACTCAAAGCGCTTTACATAGTAGGGGGGAATCTCCTCGACCACCACCAATGTGCAGCATCAACCTGGATGATGCGACGGCAGCCATATTGCGCCAGAACGCTCACCACACACCAGCTTACTGGAGGAGAGGAGATGGTGATGAACCCAATTAGTATATATATATATGGGGATGATTAGGAGGCCATGATGGACAGAGGCCACTGGAGCAAATTTGGCCAGGATGCCGGGGTTACACCCCTACTCTTTCGAAAGACATCCTGGGATTTTTAATGGACCTCGGTTTAATGTCTCATCCGAAGGACGGTGCTCTTTGACAGTATAGTGTCCCCCGTCACTACACTGGGGTGTTAGGACCCACTCAGACCACAGGGTGAGCGCCCCCTGCTAGCCTCACTAACACCTCTTCCAGCAGCAACCTGGTTTTCTCATGAAGTCTCCCATCCAGGTACTGACCAGGCTCAGCCCTGCTTAGCTTCAGTGGGCAACCAGTCTTGGGCTACAGGGTGATATGGCTGCTGGCTACTTGTGCTAGATGGGCGCAACTGCCAAGGACTACTTCGATAGAAATGTTCAATCTATTCTCAAAGTTATTCAGTCTCAATCTTGATTCAATATTGATTCATTTGGATAGATACATCTTCAAAAAAATATATTTCTCAAATAATACAGGGAACCCTGTCAGCTGGCACACTATTATAAAAGGTTAAAAGTAACAACTGATTTGGCCATTTTTATAATAATGACGTTATAATAATAACCTTTAAAGATATAGACCATTTTGCAAGATGTAAACAACACTGGTCCAGAAACACTTCCTGTTTCAGTTTGTAACTGGTTTCTTTATTTCACATGTAAAGAAAACATCTTAAAGATGTTTGTTTAACTTTTTGATTCAATTTTATATGTTCTGTTGGTTGTGTTTTATCCCAACGTTTATGTAGTGTTAAAAAACTGAAACAGGAAGTGCTTCTGGACCAGTGTTGTTTACATTTAGCAAAATGGTCTATACTATTAAATATCAAATTAATATATAATAAAAGTGGATTTTTTTGCAAAACATTTTTCTCTAGAGTAAATTTTTTCTTACTAACTATAGAGTTAATGAAAATTGAATGAGTTTTCTGAGGTAAATATGTGAGATATTTTACACGTTGTTTCATTGACATCTTTTTAAAATGTAAAAGACTTTGGGATAAGATGAATAATAACTTTTTTTGCTTCACATCTCTGGACAATGTAGTTTATATTGTAGCATTTTATATTAAACATTGATGTCTCTGTAGATCGTACAAAATACATTCAATTTAAATCTCTGGGGTCGGTCGTTGCGCCGGTGCTTTTTATTGCCACATTTTTTAAGCATTTCAATAATGCTTTATTATGATCTTTAATAATTATAGCCTAACTAAAATGTGGCATCTATTAATGAAAATGTTCATCATATGCTTGAGCATGAGGCATTTATTGTTCAATCAATGTTTCTTTGAAAAAGACTAATAAATAAGTTATTTTTTTTCTGCAGAAATGCAATAATACAATGGACTGCAATTTGTATTGTTTATTTACTCAAGTTTCCTGAGTTGCACTTATAATGTTAGTAGTATTTTACATAATTTTACAAGACCTATTACTATGATTAGGTAACATCTTTGCAAATGAAATAAGTATTGCATGTGGTATCACATTACTCATTCAAAAACATTTAAGTTATTACTAATACAGTTGTCACGATAAACTAATAGTGAAAAACTTTGATTACAGCATTTAAAGCCAATCACAGTTTTGTCTGTTAAACGCACAAATGAAATTATCTCACCATTGCAATGCGATTTTTGCACTCTAATGAATGCAGTGTAGACACAATGTAAATAAGAAATCCATTGAGCAGTGCAGACAGTGTCATTGATTATAATAGGAGTTGTGGTGAAAGTGTTTTTTCTATTTTCCTCTAGGGGAAAAAAAGCAGTGATTGTTTTTATTATTATTTTCAAAGCTTATTATCACATTCTAATCTCATTATAGAAATAACTGTTTATAATTCATTATTAAACTTTTAGAAAGGAGACATCAAAGCACAGGGAAGAAAAAAAAATTTTTTTTTGATCAAAATGAACCAAAATGAAAAACATCCAGCAATTTGAACACCAAATTATCAAGCAACATCATGGTCTTGAACAACACCCATGCTGGTTGAACTTTAACAGAAAGAGAGACGCTATGAAAGCATGTTTTAGTTTTAAATAATCAATTTGCGGTACCACGATTTCAGTAAGTCAATGAATTGTGCAGCCTAGGACAACAAAGCCTCATACGTCTTGTCCCATGCATTAAATTGGAAACAAGTGAATGCGTGTTCGTGTTCAGCAGCAATCGCCATCACATACTAATTGTAGACATGGCACACCTGCAGAGAAATTCTTCTGAAGAAACAACAGCATTGAACAAACAGGGCAGTGAACAGGATCCAAACTGGGAATGCATCACATTAAACCCCAAGAGGTGCAAATGCATTTCCCCCTGAGACAAGTTATTATAATGACACAAATTTGACCACAATTTACAATGAGACAACCAACATGTTGTCTATCATGACACTCACATGACATGGATGCCTGGGAGGAAGTGGATCAAAGCCAAAAACTGACATCATCTCCAGGCTATTTATATGCCACATGAGATGATTGCCCTTAGATACCGTAGGATGGGTGACTTTGAAAAGCTGTGCTCCAACCTACTAACAAGACATCTGTTGTAATCGTTTTGTGGCAACATACTGTGGTCACCAAAACACTTGAGTCAGGAACTGGGGTTGTTTCCATTGATAACTGGTCAGACAGCACCAGGTCAGACATAAACCTTATTATGCAGAGAGACATTCCACTACTCTTAACCTATATCACTGAAACCGTATCATATGAAGTAAGCCCATTGATATCACCTGTGAGGCATCTGCCATGAAATCAGTGCACAGACATTTTGGATCAAAAATCTTCTTGCAGGCTATAATTTTTATCAACAATTTCAGTCTCGTGCGAGAACTCCGGTCTCACGCACGCATGATCTTGCATTATTTCCTTATCACTTCTCACATGTGTTTGGTTGTGAAACGTAGTTTGCGGACCAGACTGAAGTTGTCGGCATTTTTTCTTTTGTAAAGTCATGCAGTGTGAAACCTCCTGTCGCCGACAGCAGTGACTGAATGTTACCCCAGATAGTCGTGCAGTGTGAAAAAAACAGTGACCCGACTACTTGAAAATCGTGCAGTTTGAACTCGGCATTAAGGACTGAGATCTGCTGCTGTGTAAACGTAGCCACTGATAAGGCTGACCATTTGGAACTTAGTGTACCTAAGTGGGAAGTTGTTCTGCTCATGTTTCATGGATGAGACCCTTTGTTTGATTTTGTTATCATAGTAAACATTTTTCATTTGTATGAAACTTAATGAATAAATACATAATTTAAATAAAAAGAAGACAAGAGGGACAGAAAATATGAAACCGTAGATCAAATAGTCCACCTGGATATTTGAAAATATTTTTTTCATTACACATTTTTTACTTTTTTTATGTAATAACATTAACTTAAAGCCTGACTCCACTTGGAATGTCTTGTGATCTGTTTATAAGGTTACAACAAATAGCTATTTCCTACTAGCCCAAATGCTTGAACATCACTACAGAAATGGCCGTTTATACTGTAGATGCTATATATAGTAATTCACATATACGGCCTAAAGTGAATGGAAATGCCATAACTTACAGATGGCTGAGATAAATTATTCCCATCTTTAGCCATATTTTGTATGCTCAATGAGTGTCAACATTTCACAGAGACGCCACATCCCATCTGTGTACTGTCAACTTTTTCACTCTGAAATCTGCTTGTATAGAAACACCTGCTTTATTTCACCCTGCTGTTTTCAAATCCTTGTTCTGAGCCCCCATTCGAATGTTCGTACTGCTTAATCATAGCTAATTTAGCTAATGTTGTCATCTTCTCAACATCTGGTGATCTTGCTGATGTATTGTCTTTGATGGAGTTTGATGTCGATTGCACTATAAAAACTTTAATTATTAAACTACTTAAATGCTGAGTACATTTTAAAGCTGTGAAATCATTGAAATATATCTTATGAATTGAGTAAATGCATAAGCAAAAAAATTAAAGTAGATCTGAATTTGTTTAATTTATTACCTTGACAAATAAAATAGAGAATACTGTAAAACCCAACTCAAATCAATTTTTTTTTTTTTTAAACCCAAGGGCTGGGTTAAAATAAGGCTGAATAAAAAAAGGCTGTCCTATATTCATAGGACAGAACACATCTTGCGTTAATTTTATCCATCAAATTTGGTTGTTTATTTAACCCTGCATATTGGGTTGATTAATTTTTACTATAATACTAGCTTTTTTTTTTCTTTTTTCTTTTTACTTCACACATGAATTAATGATTACGGATTAACTTCAGTCCTCTAAACTTTTTTAAAATACTCCAGTCCACACCACTGGTTTAAATGATAATTTTTTATTCTTTTATTTTCAATTATTTTTTACAGTAGGCCTATAGCATATTTCATATAGTTTTGATACATATTGCCTATAAGCTCGTTTAACAAATATTAGAAGTAAAAAATTAAACGTTTAGAAGTAATTCAAGTGTAATGACCAGTCTCTGTTATCCCGTTTTCACCGTAAGGACGCTAGATCTCGTGCCGGAGCTTGTATCATGTTCAGCGGGGGACCTTATAACTTCAGACCACCGCCCTGCGTTTAACTCATAGCCGAAATATGCGTCTGACTCCGTAACCTGTCCATAAACAAACAGTGTACAGTTCTGAGAACATATTTTAACATCCTAACTATTTTATATTTATATGCTGTATTTTTTAATAAAATCATAAAACTTTATGCAAGGCATCAGGCATAAAATTAAACGATATACAGCACATTTACAAATTTATAGATAAAATAAAATGTACACAGACAAACCTATATTTTACAGAAGACATGCACCAATTTGAGGGAGCACTGCTTTCTCCTGAAGAGGTTGCAAAAATCCTGCGATAAATAACTTAACCCCTGGGATGTTATGTCTTGACCCAGTGTCTGGGTGTAACAAAACCTACCCAAACACTGGATTGTTACGTCTGACCGGGGAGCTGGGTTACAGAGAAACTACCCAAACACTGGGTTGTTACGTCTGACCCGGGAGCTGGGTTACACAGAAACTACCCAAACAATGGGTTGTTACGTCTGACCCGGGAGCTGGGTTACATAGAAACTACCCAAACACTGGGTTGTTACGTCTGACCCGGGAGCTGGGTTACACAGAAACTACCCAAACACTGGGTTGTTACGTCTGACCCGGGAGCTGGGTTACATAGAAACTACCCAAACACTGGGTTGTTACGTCTGACCCAGGATCTGGGTAACACAAAAACTACACAAACACTGAAAAAAATAACCCAAAAAATAACCCAAGATTTTTTTTTGAGTGGAGGAAAATGATTAAAAAAATATATATAATAATAATTATAAGTAATGTGAAGTTATTTAAATTTTTTAATCAACATCCTATTAAAAGACGCCAGCGGCAGATGCCCTACTCTGTTTCTGACATGCCTTTGCACTATTTTTGACCAAAAAGATTTGGAAGATTCACTTTGATGTGTCCAGTGTAGACAGCCTCTAGCTGATAGCAATTGCACTGCCACAGTGGTTGGGCCCAATGAGGTCACAATTTTATGTTATAATAGTAACTTTATTAGCACAGAGGCCATCACTGCACTATCATATAAACATTTACTTCTATTAAAATAAAGCAACATGCATCTTACATCATCTTAAAGGTCATGAATTGAGAAACTACATCTATATATATAAAACGAGATTAAAAAAATAAGACTTACTGTGTTGATCTATACAATTATTCATTTTCTGCTGATAAAAGTGTCCAAACATTTGCTCACCTGTCTAATAAAATATAATATATTAAAGCTTCATTGGTGTTTCCATGGTTTCTACAGAAGCAAAACCGGAAATCGAGGGTACCGCGGATTTGACGTCATTGTCAGGTGACGTAATTACATGGGCCGTTAAAATAGCAGATTTTTCTAGATTTAAACATTATTTTATATCAGCACAGGCCTAAATTCATTCATATGCCACTTCCTTAAGAGTCCAGCTTGCTTCATTCCCAGCTTGTCAGAGTCATTTGGCTTTACTGAGGTCTACAAAAGTGTGCACTTTACCAGCCATAATCAGCTATGCATGACTTGAGATTGACACAAAGCCCTGCTGAGGAATCAAAACAAGAGTAAATTGAAATCAATGACAACATCTATATGCAGATACACTCACAAGCATTATTTAACGTTTGCTAATGATGCCTGACTGAGGCTGGAACGATTTTGCCTTATTTTGCTTTCAGCAGAAAAACAGGAGAGGTTGAAAGGACAATGATATAATCTCTGATTATTGAGCTTTATACACCTACACCTTTAATGAAGCCAATCGCTTTTTTGATGCTGTTGGTTAGGCTCAGCGTGCTCTGAAAATACTTGCATGGCATGGCCTCCTCTTACTTGGGTATAGTTTGAATTCCAACTAGCGGTACCTATTATTACAATTTGTGCCGCTAAATTTGAATGCCCATCATTCACAAAGTTCATACAAAACCAATCCTTGCATGTTCCTTTTTTTTCATAATTAAAGCAATTCATTTAATATTTTTGCTAATTTATTTATGTGTTTGGAAAAGAATAAGAGTCTGATACTCAATTGTTAGAACACAACAACAACAAACATTACATTGATGAATAAATACATTTTACTGACCAAAGAGGAAAAAGGCACATATTGTATTTGATATATCTCCAAAACACTTTGTATCCAAACACCTTTGTATGAAAAAGTAATGTAACATATAATATAACACCTCACACAGGCTGCTAAATGATAAATTGGGGAATGGATTTTAGGCTTTTTTCCTCTGAGAAACACCAGGACTTCCCGCATCATGCTTACTAGCTGTGGCAACTTTGCGTCACATATTCTACATTGAGCTTGTCCCATATTATCTTTGACATGAACTGTATTCATAACCAATTTAAAGTTTAAACTTCCATATTATGTAGTATGTAATACTTCTGAACATATCAGAATGAAGCTGCTGGTGCTTATAGGGGAAAAAAGTGAAGCCAACCATAAGGGAAGTTGTTTATTCTATGATCTGTTGTACAAGGTTTACTCTTGTGAAAAATATGTAAACTTTAGCATACTTTTAAAAAGAGTAGGCCCACTTATTACCAAAAAAAAAAAAAAAACTTAGATATATAGATACTGGGTGCGTCCTAAAGTACACATGTGGTATAGCAATGACCTGCACATTTCTTACCTTCTAACTTTTTATAATTTGATCAAAAATGTTAGCAGACACATATACATCTTAAGAGTTTGCAAATGCAGAAAATATGTAATGACAAATGGGGGTAAATTCCTGTTTTTGTGTCCTTAGGTCAGACTTGTGGTGGCCTGATACAAGGTCTCAATGGAACTATAGAGAGTCCTGGCTTTCCCCACGGCTACCCGAACTATGCCAACTGTACATGGATCATAGTCACCGGAGAGCGGAATAGGATACAGTTGTCATTCCACACCTTCGCTCTGGAGGAGGACTTTGACATTGTCTCCATCTATGATGGACAACCACAACCGGGCAACCTGAAGATGAGGTGAGGCCTATGCTCCATACTTTTATAGTTTTATGATGCCTTTGTTTTGGCCATATGTACATGGTCACATGCATTTTTATGGCTTTTTGTTTTGTTTGTAAAAGATATGGATGGCAGTTGTTGAAGGTGTTTCTCTCTGTTTTTCCATGAGTGGAGTTATTCACTGTGTCAGAAACTCAGAGCTCATGAATACCCTCACACAGGAGACAGGAAGTTCTTTATTATAATTTCTTATGAGTGCACTTTCTTAAAATATAAATGATACAACACCATCCTTTACAATTGGCAATTGGTCGTTCCCTATTCAGGAAACCAGTTTTATAAAACTTGATAAAAGTGTGCCCCACACAAATTTCTTCAAAATATGCTCCATTAGACAACACCTGAGCAGTTTTTGAAATAATTAATAATTTGTTATATTTATATAGCGCTTTTGGGTACTCGAATCAGTTTACATATGGAAGGTGTAATCTCCTCAACCACCACCAATGTGCAGCATCCACATGGATGATGCGACGGCAGCCATAAAACGCCAGAACGCCCACCACACACCAGCTTATTGGTGGAGAGAAGATGAAGCCAGTCAGTGTGTATATATGGGGATGATTAGGAGGCCATGAGGGGAAGAGGCCAATGTGAAAATTTGGGGAGAATGCCGGGGTTACACCCCTACTCTTTTTTTCGAAGGACATCCTGGGATTTTTTAATGACCCCAGAGAGTCAGGACCTCGGTTTAACGTCTCATCCGACATCCTTTGCTTTGTAGCCGCAAGCCCTTCCAAAAACAATTAAACAACTGATCAGATTTATGCCACTGGCTCGTGAAGTGACTATCAAGACAAATCCTGTGCAGTCTCTCATCCTTCTGTGACTTAAAAGGCAGATGAGAAAATTTAATTATATTCAGTTCACATTTATTTTTTATAATGCTTTTCACAATACAGATCGTTTCAAAGCAGCTTTACAGAAAATGGATGTTTCTAGATTACAGTTTAGAATAATCTGTTATCAGAGGGGACTGTGTTAATGTATGTCAGAAATGTACAGTTCTAAGATAATACAAATCATTCAGTTAGCTGACAACATGCATTTATTTAGGCAAAGCTCATTAAAGCAATTTTTTTTTAATCGTAATTATTACAATACCTAGAAAATTTGGCAGTTGTGTATGTTGATGGGCTGTTGATGGGAGGATAGCTCCAGGACTGCCCACTTTATGAAGACGGATTCCCGTTCCACGGCTGCATACCTTGTTTCTGGGCTTGTGAGTACATGTCTGGGTGTTCCCCCTCACCGAAATGTTGGGAAAGGACAGCCCCCAGACTGGCCGCTGAAGCGTACATTTGAGGAAAGAAAGTCCAGGGCATGTGGGACTGGTTCCAAGATTATGGCTTGCTTCAGGGTGGAAAAGGCTTTCTCTGCCTCTGCAGTCAACTGGATCTTCTCAGGCTGTCCATTCCTGGTCAGGTTTGTTAATGGACTGGCTATAGAGAAGAAGTGGGGGATAAAACATCAATGATAACCTGCCAGCCCGAGGAAAGCATGTACCTGGGTCTTGCTCGTAGGGCGAGGATATTCCTGTACAGCCATTACCACCTTCTCCCGTGGACTGATGAATCCTCAAACTATCTGGAACCCCAGGTATCGTGCGTCGGAGAGTCCTCGGGTTGGCGGTCAGTTCAGCCTTTTGGAGATCTAATAGACGGTACAGATTTTCATCCCAGCTCTCAGAGTGGATAACAACATCAATATAGGTAGCGACATAGGCCAGCTGAGGCCCCAAAAGGATATCCATCATTCGCTGGAAAGTTGCTGGTGCCCCATGCAGGCCAAAAAGAACCTGATAATACTAGTAGCCACCTGGAGTACTAAAGGTGGCCTTGTGCCTTGCTGCAGCTGTCAGTGGCACCTGCAAATATTCTCTTGTTAAATCTAATGTGGAGATGAATCAGGCCCTTCCCAGCCAGTCGATAAGTTCATCCACTCGGGGCACAGGGTATCCGTCGAAGGTGGAGACTTCGTTGAGTTTTCTGAAGTCGTTATAGAACCAGAAGGTGCCATCTGGCTTTAGAACCATAATGATGGGGCTGAACCATGGTCTGTGAGACACTTCAATGACCCCTAGTTTACGCATCTGTTGAACCTCCTCCTCTGTAGCCTGTCAGCGAGCTTCAGGGACTCTGTAAGGCCGCTGCTGAACAATGGTTCCTGTTAGAGTGCGAATATCATGGGTGACTATGTTAGTGTGAGCCGGGGTCTTGGAGAACACCTCTGTGTACTCTTGAACCAGTTTCTGGAGTTGGGTCGGCATTAGCTGTTCACTCAAAGAGAGGATGGGGGTTGATTTGCGGACCGGGCAGCCAGCCTTTATGGGCCTGGTTCCACCCACACTTTCATTAGATTAGATTGATGTGATAGATTTGCTCCGTTCGTCTCCGTCCCGGCTGCCGCACCTGGTAGTTGACCTGTCCAACTTGTTCCACAACGGTGTATGGGCTATTCCAAGTGGCAAATAAACTTTTAGCACATGAAATGAGGAAAAGGACTCTGTTTCTGGGCTGGAACTGACTGGAATACACTTGCTGCTGGGTGTGCTAAACTTGCTGCAGGGCGTGCTGGGCTTGCTGCAGGTGTTATTTTACTACGGGCATAACCTCTTCGATGCGGGCCCTCATTTCCTCTACATCCTGCATGACGGATTGATGTGGTGATGGCTGCAGTGCTTAACAATTACCCTGGAGGGCTTTTTATTTAAACAATGAACAAATGTGATAAGTGTCTTTTCCTCTTCCGTGCTTCTGTGCTCTGGTGCGGTTTTTTTCTCTGTGCTGGTGATCTTGGCTGGCGTTCTTCTGCGTGGTTCGGAGCCTTAGTCAGTCTCTGGAAATAAAGGCAGAAGATACAAAGTGTTACTCTCTCCTTGGTAGATCCTTCTACCTTTTGCCTTTGGCTGCTTATGAACTCTTCTGATTGAAGGAGAAATGAGCTTCAGGTGCTCACAATCACGCCATTGGGCTTAAGTGCTGGTTTCCATAGCAATCAATGCAAGGGGAGACATTGAAAGTTAATTGGCTTAACTTGATAGCTAAATTAATATGAACTCTTTTGATTATTCATTTATTCCAAGAAAAGGGTATCTTTCATGGCCACAGAAAAATAATTCTTTCTTAGCATGCCGGACAGGACACGCAGAGCAAATGGTGGGAGTTGTGATGGACTTCTTCTGCATTGAATGAAGACATTGTGCCAAACTCCTGAGGTTGTCCTTGATTCTGTTGTGGTTGAGAGAGTCCTCTCTCTCCTGAATGAGCACATGGCTGGTTGTGAGTTAAGGCCTGCTGCCCTGGGGCCTGCTGAGGCCACGCAGGACAGCACGGCACCCTGAACGTACAGAGAAGGCTGAAAAAAGGAAGGGCTTGTGGAGGGCCATTTAAAGCCTGACAAAGGTCCCACTCTTCAAGGTTGGCTCTAACAATAAGAAAGGGGGAATTTCCAAGCGGGATATTCCTCTGTGGGGAGGATTAATGCCGCTATCTCAAGTGTGGTTAGACATCTGCCTTCCCGTTTGTGTCCATTAATGCTCAGATATATATAACAAACACACACCGCACTCTAAGAGCAGGTTATGTACATTAAAGTGCGAGTCATTAAATGAGGAGACATGATACAGATGGGGTTACATTGAACGTTAGTTGTATAACAAAATACGGTAACACTTTATTTGAAGGGGTGTGCATAAGACTGACATGACACTGTCATAAACATGACATAACACCTGTCATGAACATGAAGGAGTCTTTATGAATGTTTATGACTGTTGTCATTAAGTGTCATTCGGTAAATTATGACACTTTTAATGCAAAGTTGACATTGTTTAAAATGTCTTTGTTATGACAACTTGACATTACCCAAGACAAAAATGTCTTGATTATGACAACTTGACATTAACAAAGACAGAAATGTCTTTGTTATGACAACTTGACATTAACCAAGAAATCATAACCTGTCAACCTGTCACAACTTTGGCCGTCATGACACCATTATAACTGTGTCATGAATATTTTACTTGTCCTCAAGTAAAGTGGAACACATTGTACTAGTTATAAAGATGTCATTAAGGGTTATTACACTGTAAAATGCTTTAAGTTTGATAATTAGACCTGTTATGACATATTTGTGACAGGTTGACAGGTTATGATTTCTTGGTTAATGTCAAGTTGTCATAACAAAGACATTTCTGTCTTTGTTAATGTCAAGTTGTCATAATCAAGACATTTTTGTCTTGGGTAATGTCAAGTTGTCATAACAAAGAAACTTTTTGTCTTTGTTAATGTCAAGTTGTCATAACAAAGACATTTTTGTCTTTGTTAATGTCAAGTTGTCATAACAAAGACATTTTAAACAATGTCAACTTTGCATTAAAAGTGTCATAATTTACCAAATGACACTTAATGACAACAGTCATAAACATTCATAAAGACTCCTTCATGTTCATGACAGGTGTTATGTCATGTTTATGACAGTGTCATGTCAGTCTTATGCACACCCCTTCAAATAAAGTGTTACCCAAATACATACTGTAGTATCTAACACATAACAGCAACAAGACATTAAATCATTCACACAGTTTCTAGGATGCATGTTCATTTATAGATCAGTTCGTTTATGATTAATGCAGTAAAGTCTGTATTAAAGGCTGTTTCTGTCTTCCCTATCGTCTCTGTCTTGACCACGTGACCACATTTTTAACAGCAATAAAACCAACTTATCTGATTGTAGTCATGGTAACTAAGACCTTCTTGCCCTTGTTGGGGGAAGGGACCACAGATCCCACAGTGAGTTTTAAATATTATTTGTTAACTATAACAAATAATTGTCTGATTCGTCTCAGTCGTTACAATAGTCAGTTTGTGAATAAATGAAAATTTTGACACCATTTTTTCCGGTTTTGATGTTATTTCTTGGGAGAAAAAAATATAATAGTAATTAAATATTCATTTAGTTTGCTCACCAAAGCTCTATTTTGTTGTAGATCATTAAACCATTATGCTGGTACCATTTTGTGCAAATACTGCCTGTAAAGCCATAGTCTGATAGGGCAGCGAGGCAACAAGTCAGCTGCCTAAGGCCTGGGACACACAACACAATTTTCAAATCTTAACCAATTTTAGAACTGTGGGAGACCACAGACAGTGTCAACTGATTTTTAGCATTATAATCCTCCAAATGCACAATCTAGAAGATTTTTTTTGGACCGCGAGACCATACACCTGTCGATTGTAACATTTTCAGAGTGAGACGAGATCAGAGTTCCCATAGCATCAGCTACTCACGCAGTGTAGAGTGAACTTCAGAGATGCCTAAGAGAATAGTGGCTCACATCCAGTTTAAAAAAAGAAAGAAAAAAATATGCAGTCCAGGGTAGAAACTGGTGTCTGGGGTGGGGGTAACAAGTGTGCTAACAGTGTTGCAGCAGAGCGCAAGTTCAGTCTCCAGAATAAAATGAAAACTGAGCACGAGAAGTCTTTCCAAGCCTTTGGGTTTGGTTACACACAGGCGAGCAACCAGTTTAAGTACATTTTATAAAAATAAAGTTATAATGCTTATACTTGCATAATTAAGTTTCTAATCCAGTTCGTTTTTTTTTAAATGCAGGCTGCAATAAAAACCTGACAGATTCATTCAAACATACATTAAATATTAAAGAACAGTAAAAATAATTATTTTTAACAAATAAATAACATATATTTAGCACAATGCTCCTCTCTAGAGTTATTTTTCTTGCTGACAAGAAAGTTTATGGTCAACAAATGTTTTCTGAGGTATAATGTTGCGTGCCATTGTTGATTGAGCTATTACATGAGACATGATAGGTATTTTGCTAAGTTGTACTGTATCTTTCAACATATTTTCTGATGTTCATTCCTGTTTATTTCATTCTGTAACGTAGTAAAGAGGAAGGGATGATCACGTTCACTCACAATCAGTGACAACAGTTTAAACAGTGTTTTTTCAACTTTCCTTTCATAAAATAAATAAATGCAGCCTGTATGCTTGTTGTGAAAACAGAAGCTACAAAATGTCTTATTATCATTAAAATATGAAAATTAAAATGACGGACAGTGCGAAAGTCTAATGCGACGCCTGACTTTTACATTATATTTTTGCACTAACACATCTCGAACACAGATAGATAGATAGATAGATAGAGGAAATGGTGTGATGTAAAAAGTATGTAAAAAAATTTTGCCCTGGCATTTTTAATATTGTTTGGAGTGTTGGTTCTGTTAAAATATTTTCCCTTTTCCTGGTGCAGTAAGAAGTAGATGTATTAAGAAGGCCTAGAGTAACTGTTTTTATGATAAGCGTGATTAAACATAGGGGTGGGAATCTCCAGGCACCTCACGATTCGATTCGATTACGATTCAGAGGGCTGCGATTCGATGCTAAATCGATTATCTGAATCTTTTTTGTGTGTGTGTGTGTGTGTGTGTGACTATAAATACTTTGCTTTAAAAGTAATGACCCATAAAGAATTAACGTACAATATATTTTATTAACATATTGCAAAGAACCAACAGGAAAATAAATGTGTGCCTGAACTAGCAGCATACTTGTAGTAAATTAATAATATAACAACGACCGGTAGCCTACAGCCGAGTGTTTTTCCTCCTGGGTGGAAACGCGTCATATGGCTTCTCATATTTGTCGTGTTTCCGAAATATTTTAGTTTTATCCTACAAAGCTTACAACTAGTGTGACTCTTGACTGTCCAGCTCCTTTCCCCCTTCAACTTCAGAAGCCAAAATATTTCCACACGTCAGCTTTTAACATAGACTGTAAAAAATATGGACAAAGCGTCTGTGACGTCACCCATAGACTTTCTGAAGAACGGTTTTGAGGCCGTTTATGGGGGGTATGGGCGGCGCCATCATGGAAAATCTTGGGAAATCAAAAATACAAATGTTCAGAAAGGATACAGAGGTGGTGTGATGTGTTGTGTCAGATCATGGCCGAGATGTCAAATTTCACTCGGCGCAGCCCGTTATCAGCTGTCAATCAAAGTTAACCGACCTTATTTGTGATACATTTTATATCTAAATACGAACTAACGAGTTAGAAAAAAATTCACCCCCCTCACAGTTGTCAGGCACTCGGAACCTATCGAAAAATACAATAAAAGTCCATGGGACCAACCTGTAAAAACATGAATTTATGCTGTGAAAACTGACATTTTAACATGGGGGTCTATGGACATTTGCTCTCTTTTGGGACCTGCCCCTAGCGGATTTTCGATGTATTGCAGTTTTTCGCACTTCCGGGTAGGCTTCATGTTTCAGATTAGAATGTTGCCGCTTGGCTTTTAACAAGTGTGTTTGGATCTCGCGCGCCATCGCGTCTCTGTTATGTGCACGCCACAGACGGTCCGGCCACTGCGCTTCAGAGTTCCGTCTTTTGCGTTCCGTCAATATTACGTTATTATAAATATATATCTAAAAAAACATTTTTTTTTTTGTTGAAAATCGATTTTTGACATTTGTGAATCGATTCAGAATCGTCCACGTCCGCATCGCGATGCATCTAAGAATCGATTTTTTCCCCCACCCCTAGTTAAACATATGCCTGGCCGTTTGTGTCTATTTATACTCCGATAGATATAACAAACACACACTGCATTCTAAGAGAAGGTGATGTACACTAAAGTGTGAGTCATTAAATGAGGATTAATTGGATAGTAGACACAATACAGGTGGGGTTATATTGACCTTTGGTTGTATAATAAAATACATAGTGTAGTATCAAAGACATAATAGTTCACAATACAGTAAATCATTCACACAGTGTACTGGGGTGCATGTCCATTTATAGATCAGTTCGTCCATAAATTGATGCAAAATCTGTTTTAAGGGCTGTGGGTCTTTTCTATGGCCTCTGCTTTTTCCACGTGACCACATTTATAACCGTAATAAAACCAACTTATCTGATCGTAGACATGGTAACCATGACTTGGTTCTTGCCCTTGTTGGTGGGATGGGATGAGTGAGTTTTACAGATTATTTGTTAAATATAAAAAATAATTGTGTCTGATTTGTCTCAGTCATTACAGCATATATCAACATCCCGAGGGCGGAAATGAACACTGATTGCTGTCAGTCCACAAAGATCATTACTAAAGACAAATACTTTAGAATTTCCTTTGCATTCGAGTGGGAAGAAACAAGTGAGTTAAGACAGGGGTTCCCAAACTTTTCCATGACAAGGCCCCCCAAATACCATTAGGTTCTGGCCAAGGCCCCCCTTTGCAGGATGTGTTTTTAAACCGGCAAATGTATAAATAAATAAATAAAACCTCTAGGTGAACATCAGATTATGTGTTTGATACCAGCCTATCAGAAAGATTATAGAGATGAACTGATTACAAATTTCTAGGCCTATTTAAATTTTTCATTGAGTTTGACCTGCCGATACAGATTTTAGCCGATTCTGATTTCATTTTTTCTAACCACTTTTCAGCACCCACACATGAAGAGTTCAGATGCAAAAGCCTCTAAGTGCCATTTGAAATTTTCTTCTAGAATGATGATTTTTATCAAGTTTGTATATTTAAGTTCAGTAATTTCACTTAAATGACAATTAATAGGTAATCTTCATTGCCATTTAAGTGAAATTACTGACCTTAAATAAACAAGCTTGATAAAAATCATCATTCTAGAAGAAAATTTCAAATGGCACTTAGAGGCTTTTGCATCTGAACTCTTCAAATATTTATTTTCTACACAGCAAATTTCAAAGTGTTAAATTAACACGCAGAGTGTGAAAATTAACACTTTTTCGGGGTTTATATAGGTCCACACTAAATAGAGTTAAACTTACACTTTAAATAGTGTTATTTTTTTTACACTTGCTTAGTGTAAAAACAACACTGTTAGTGTTCACCGTTAACACCATTAGTGTTCCCCCCCCCCCCCATTTACACTAAGTTAGTGTTGAAACGACACTAGGTGTGTCAATATCTTAACACCAAGAGATTTATTTCAGCACTAATATAGTTTTCATACAAATACTGATTAAGGTAATTGTGAAAAAAATGCATGTGTGCATTCAGTTAAATCAGTCAAAACGCTGTATCAGTTTGAAATTTTATTTTCAACACAGATGCAACAATTACACCAACACAAAGGAAGATACAACATTCACCATCATCTGACCCATATGTGACCCTGGACCACAAAACCAGTCTTATGGGTCATTTTCTTTAAATTGAGATTTATACATCACATGAACGCTGAATAAATAAGCTTTCCATTGATGTATGGTTTGTTAGGATATGACAATATTTGGCCGAAATACAACCTTTTGAAAATCTGGAATCTGATGGGGCAAAAAATCTAAATATTGAGAAAATCGCCTTTAAAGTTGTCCAAATGAAGTCCTTAGCTATGCATATTACTAATGAAGGGAAATAAATAAAATTTACACCATTGATTTACCACAACTAAACCTTTATACACACAAAAAATCTCATTAAAATAGCCTATTTGTAATGCGATCTAGGCAAACCCATCTGCTGTCGCGCTGGTACGGTTTCAGTAAGGTCTAAAAATAGATCGAATGTCAGTTTTTTTGTCAAAATTGGGTTTTCATTAAATTATTATTCTATAACATCTTGTCTATCCTCTTTGAATATATCTTGGGAAAATTTACAAGTTTAGTGCAGAAAAATTGCGATTTATAGTGGCAAGCTGAAAAGACTGTCTTTCACTTTAAGAACACGCACGGAGAGTGAGAAAAAATCGTCATTTTAATCAATGAAAGAAATAAAAACAGATTTGGAAAACAGATTATCAAAACCTGTAATAGGCTATGTCAAATTTCACCATGTGGTGGCATTTACCAGATCGCATCACATTTCACCAGGAACATAATATAATTGAAGAGATCCACACATTGATCGAATTCGTCGTCTTCCAGGGCATATCCTTTGCCAAGCCGGTCTCTGGACATTCTGTATCATCTTCCCAATCATTTTCGAAAAAATAATTTACTATGTTCGTTACATTATTGCTGTCATTAAAGTTTAAATTGAGCAAACGCGCTATCTCAGAATCCATGGCTTGCACCGTAACCATTGCGGATTGTGTACACTGTGCACGCGAAGAAGTCGCCAGCCAATGAGAGGCGCTGTAGCAGGCCGTTGCTAAGAAGAAAACTGTTTTTTTTTTACATGAGAAAGTTTTGTTTTAACGCTCTCTATTGGCTTACTGCTCTGACGTTGTGGAGAGTTATGAAACCGAAAGTGGGAAATCTAAGTTTGACAACGATACCAAACTTAGCAGCGAGCGAAGTTTTTTAGGCGTGTTTTCTGACTTTTTTTGCGCGATTTTGCTGCATCCACTCACAAAAATATTTTTTATATATATTTACGGTAGGAAATTTACAAAATATCTTAATGGAACATGATCTTTACTGAATATACTAATGATTTTGGCATAAAAGAAAAATCGATCATTTTGACCCATACAATGTATTGTTGGCTGTTGCTAAAAATATACCCGTGCGACTTACGACTGGTTTTGTGGTCCAGGGTCACATATAAACTCTGCAGATCAAAAGGCCTGTAGAACTTCAAGCTGTTGGCTTTTACAAGTTCACTCAACTCACAGTATATCTGTACTTTAAATGCATGATTATGTTCTGAAAAATGTTCTGTGAAACAGGGTTCGTACACCTTTTCCAAGGTCAAATTCAAGCACTTTTCAAGCACTTTCAAGGTCCATTTTAAAGCTTTTTCCAGCAGCTTACACCACTGTAAATTACATACCAATACATAGTAAAAATTATTATTTAGCATTTTTCCACATTAAAAGAGATAATATGCAATAAACAGCCAAAATTGTGTTTCGTAATAGCAGATGGATCAGAAATTGAAGCAAAACACAGGTTTTATTTTTAAAAATGTTGTTGGAGGATTTGATCCAAATGACATGCAGTAGGGGTGGGCGCTATGACCAAAATTCTGTTTCACGGTATGACTAATTTTATTTCACGGTAACGATACATTTCACGATATAGTTATTTATTATATAGTTATTCTTGAAAAATCGCTTTTTCATAAATAGCTTTGTATACTAAATAAACCCAAATACTTTAGAAATGAAAAGTTCTTCTCCTTGTTTGACTTTCTTTTATTTGGCAAATAATTTATTTGGTAAACTATTTTGATAGCTAAATATAGTGAACAAAACACACTCATCAACTTTTAGAAGAACTTCCCCCAACTGACTGATATTAAATACAACTCATTGGTGCAATTAAACTTTAAATAAAGTATTGCTGAATAATTTTTCAATCTAATGTTATTGCTTTACCTCATCAATCAGTTTATAATATCTAAATATTTTATATTGAACTATTCTATTCATAATAAATTAGTTACTACCTTTTAATTTGGTAGGATAATATTAGCAATACTATTATGTTTAAATGTGTTCCCCGGAAATTTTTTTGCCATGTCTGCTTATTATACTGCGTTTTTAGGGGCTTGTTTTGCTCTTTTTGTGATATCCGGCAACCCGTCACCTGGAGCTTTAATCAAGAGACGTTCAGAAGTGACTAGAAGGAGAGCAGTATGAAAACCGAACAGCAGCTACTGTTAATGTTGACTAAGTAGTTTAAATTATACACACCTTGTAACTGCGTCATTATTTTACCACAGCCGATACACACTGACACACCAAGCTCCCTCTCAGTGTGTGCGCGCGCGCGTCTTTTGCATCAGTAAAATGCGATCGGTTCATTTGAGTGTCAAGTTCACGGATCGAATCAAATGAAGATTTTATCAGCTGGTTCAGTGGCCAATTGTTTGGAGTTAGAAATATACAATTCGCGCAGGTACCGAATCCGAGACTACCTGGAGGAGGTGCAGCTGAGTTCGGCTGCTCCCGAACCGGGCCGCGGTTCGCGTGAATGTGAATCACGGACTCGGGCGCGCACTTAGTAAAGTGACCTGCGCATGCGTTTTAGCTGATTATGATGTATTAAGTTAATAAAACACATAGGGATGATAATGTTGATGATTTACCTTGGAAACGAGCGAGAGTGAGTCTGCAGTGTATTCGCACACACATAGCGCGTGGACTCAGGCCAACAAATTATTGGAAATCCACTGTCTCCTGCGTTTGCAATCAGCAGAAAGCCAAATGCGACACACAGTAAACCTGTGTTGTTCACTCAGCTGCGCATAATAACACCGAATTAATAAAAAAACACAATATATTGACCCGCGTTCTGCTTTCTATCATGCGGCGTGCACGTTTGTGATGACGTAACAAGATGCACGCACGCACCAGGATTCGATAGAATCAAGTTGAGTGTGAAAGAACCAGGCCAACGCTGCGGGGGGCGCGGGAACAAGCGCGCTCGGGTCGCAGCAAACGATTTATTTCACCATTTAATAAACGAAATATTCAGTCAGATAGGTATTTGTTGTGAAAGAAACCGTTACAATTTCAAGCACTTTCAAGCATTTTATCCAAAATTTAAGCACTTTTCAAACCTTGAAAACACAACATCAAAATTCAAGCATTTTCAAGGATTTCAAGCACCCGTACGAACCCTGGTGAAAAGTTTGTCGACAATAAAATACACAGATGTTGGTCTTACAAGCGAGTCTCCCAGAGTCTGTTGTAAACTGTGGTCTGCAGGAAGGTAAAGAAGTTGACCAGGGCTTCCTCGTAGGATAAGTTGAAGACATAGTGAACTTTGAAAAGTTCAAAGGCACTTAAGGAGCTGGTTCCAGAGGTAGGGATACGGCGCTTGTCTACAGCGACGTAAAAGTGGTCAATCCTGCCCTGGATCCTTCCTGATCCCAGAAGAAATGGCTGGTGGCCCTCCCTCCCACTGAGAAGGCCTTCAATACTGGTGCAAGACTGAAAAAAAAAAATAGATTAAACATACAGGAAAAAAACGAATTACATGTTAAATGATTAATGCATTAAACTTGGTGCTGGTAACATGTTCACATTCAAATGAACCAAACAAAAAAAACAAAACCCCTATATGACACTCCTTAACCCAATTTGTGCCTGACAAAACCAGTTGGTATCATGCTTTGTGTATTACAAATAAAGGATAACCATTAAAGGAATCCCCAGCCTCCCACCACCACCACCAGAAAACAAACAAACAAAAAACATTTGCTGATGCACCCTCAGCCAAACCAAGCTATGTGACTGACTTGATTCATTAGAACAAAGAGTTGTACATGAAAATCCGAGAGCTCAATAGAATGCAACTGAATGCATGCAATTAGAGATTCTAAAAGGTACAATTAGACAAGTCACATTATGCCAGCGATTTTCAATCCTAGTCCTGTGGGTCAACGGCTCTACACATTGTATGTCTCCCTTATTCAACAAACCGGTTTCAGATCTTCACCTCATTAGGTAAGAGCTCCATGAACTAAACTAAAGGAGTTTTGGTTCACCCAAAAATGAAAATTCTGTCATTACACACACTCAGGTTTTTCCAAGCCTGTATTAATTTGTTTGTATTGCTGAACACAAAGAATGATATTTTGAAGAAAGTTTGTAAACAGGCTGCTTTGGGGACAAACTTTCTTCAAAATATCTTCCTTTGTGCTCAGCAGTACAAAGAAATATATACAGGTTTGGAACAACCTGAGGGTGAATTTTTTGGGTGAACTATCTTTATGCTTGTCAGGTCAGAGAGACAAAATGTGCAGAGGATTCAGTCCCAAGGACCATGAATGTAAACCACTGCATTTTAGGGTTTATAACCCAAATCTTAATTGAAATGTACACAATGACTTTGAAACAGTATTGTAAGTTTTACCTTATGGAAATGCACAAGTCTGTCAACAGCCTCTGTTGGACTGATCTTAGTCTTCTTTCTCCCTGGAGGCGGCGGCAGGAGATGCAGCAGGACAGATGACATCTCACTGTCCCAATATGAATAAGTAGATGTTAAGGGATTGGTGGGCGATTTAAAAAAAAATAATAATAATTAGTGCTCACAACAAGAAACCAGAGCAAATATGAAATTGACATCTTCACAAATCATACCAACCATTTTCAGATCCTTGTCCACCTGCTGCATTGAGAAGACATCGCATTTCTGCTATTGAAGTAAGAGACTTGGCTTCGTTGATGATCTTTTGCTTGAATGTCGTCTCCCACCTCTTAAGAAACTTGTTGGATGTTTCAGCATTGAACAGCAGAGCAAAGTCCTGATTTATCAAATGACAAAGCATATTACAAGATTGCTAAGAGGTTGCTTGGGACTTTCATCCTTTACCACCAAAATGGATAGTGTGCACATGTTTTGATAGACTAAGAAATCATGAAAATCACCCTCATTCATATATATATATATATATATATATATATATATATATATAAAAAGTTTCATTAGTTAACATGGACTAAGAATGAACAATACTTCTACAGCATTTGTTAATGTTAATCAACATTTCCAAATACATTATAAAAATCAAAAGTTGTCTCTTTTAACATGAATGCACTATGAACTAAAATTAACAATACAAGCAGTTCTACTTTTATTAACTAATCCTAAAATTAGTTAGCACATTTATGTTAACAAATGAGACCTTATTGTAAAGTGTTAACATGCACAAGCCCTGTGGACTTGAGTGGGCTTATACAATATTGCTATATGACTTAAGTACATTTCTAAGAAGTAGCACAGGCTTCTTCACTTACCTTCATTGCGAAAATCTTGGAACGTACAATCGCTGAGCAATTTCACAAATTTCCTTACACCTTGATACTGAACTTGCAGCATGATGAAAGCTGTTGGTCAAGAAAAATGCAGATTATGAAGTTAATATGAAAGTTCCTACGAGCTGCAGTTGTAAGAAGCTCCATTTGTCACCCCACAAGTGAAGTTGCAGAAAATTAATTCGTATATCTACTATCATGGATTGCAGATGAAGCTTGCACGTCGAACACGTCTCACATTTGATGAGCAAACAGTTCATATGCACTGGCAGAAAGTTAGGCAAAACGCTTAGAGCTTGATTATCTGATCATTTATCTCCGTTGCCTTTTACCTTGTAGATAAGACTAAACGCTATAACATATACAATACCAGACCACCGAAGCGGCGCGTTCAAGGTTCACGTAAAAAAAAAAAATTAAAAAAAAAATAAAAAAAAAAAATC
This sequence comes from Semotilus atromaculatus, assembly GCA_031834385.1. Lineage (NCBI taxonomy): Eukaryota > Metazoa > Chordata > Actinopteri > Cypriniformes > Leuciscidae > Semotilus > Semotilus atromaculatus. The sequence goes on along the minus strand of JAULUF010000025.1, from coordinate 9,957,988 downwards.
GCGCGTTACTGCTGCACACTTAAACAGTCAGAGATTATTTGTGGAACAAGTGCACAGTTACACTAAAGTATTGGAGATAAAAATGCATTACAAATTTACAATGCCTTATTTTGGTAAAACAAATAACGTGATCCCCAAGAAAGGGGAATGTGGATGCTACGTTATTTGCGGTAATTAAACAGTTAACGTTAAACAAATCACAGAAATTACGCTGTTATCTATCCCAGGTTCTAAAATATAAGAAAACATAAGCTTAAAACTACTAACTAACATAAAATATGCAAGTCTTACCTCAATTTGCCAGCGACCTAACAAAACGTCCTCCTCGAGGTCGGATCGGTGGTCTGTCGTGTTATCAAAAAGAAAATTATGTTAGCACTCAGGCAATGTTGACAAATGTACTAATATTATTCTAAATGGTGATAAATGTAAACCAAACTTGAAAATTGGTTAAAAAATCAAGTGGTTAAAACATATTATACCTGTTTGAACGCTCCTCTCCTCGTGGTCGTCCGCCATTAATCAAAAAGGAAATAATGTGCAAGAACCGGAAACTGGATCAACTCATCACCGGTGTCAATTATGTCAACTCGCTGTAATTACGCTGACTCCGACCACTGATTTACTCTGCAAGTGTTGATGCCATTCAAATTAACACCAGAATCAACACTTTTTAACTCTGATAATTTAACACCATAAAAACAACTCTAAACTACACTGGATATTTTGCTGTGTATCTTGATATATATAGATATATATAAATAACACCTTATAGTTTTACCCAAACTGAATAATTAAGACAAGTTTAAATGGGTACATTTTCTATTTATGTTTGTCTTCATTTTCTTTTCTGACATAGCCTGCCCTGCCTACTCCAGCTCTTGTTAAAACACACTAGACATGCAAATTATGTGCATTTTAGGCAATTTTTGTGTGAAATCATTTATTTTGTCCATCAAAAGTGTGCTTTCACTTTAATTGAGCCTGAGCTGCTCAGCAAAAATAGACTCTGCGCCGAAATCGCTTCTCACGCGACGCCCAGCGCTGCTCCTGCTCGCGGTGTGAATTTAGCTACTCATTGATAACACGCACGCCGAAAAAATACCCGCCGCTCGCGCTTGCGATCTGAAACGGCCGTATAATTCAAGAGGTTTCCTACATGTGCGTTCCGTGTGCTCGTGCGATGCTGATGTTGCGTGATGTTAATTACGCGGCGCCCGAGTGCATCAGACCGGCATAAAATTGGCATAATATGTCAGATATGCAGGCCGGTCGCCGATCACATGAAGATCGTCCAATTCCGGTCACCAGCCAATCAATTGGTGCATCTCTAAAAGATTAGCATTACAAGTATAATGTTCAGATATTCTATGCGACAATATTATAATGCTATTTCATAACAATACTCATAATAATATACATTGTACTTAAAAAAAAAATATATATAATTTTTTTCGTTTTTCTTCCAACTTCCTGCGGCCCCCCTGGCGCCCCCTGGCGGCCCCCACTTTGAAAACCCCTGAGTTAAGAGACAACTGTCTAATGCAAAGTTTAATTTGGAAACATTGTTTTTTACAAAAGTTCTAACATATATATTTGTATTGTATATTACATATAATTATTCAAACTGCACAAATACATCCATTGTCAATCTCTGTTTCTTAAATTAGGTATAGTATAGCACAGACCCGGCGCCAGACACAAATTCACGGACGGGCATTCATTTTTTTCAGGGGGGCACAAATGAAAACAACCTCATTGCATAATAACATGAATCAATTATGATACTATATGTAATGATCGATAGAGCATAATAATTACATAATAGGCTACTGACGCTAAAGGTTCAATCTTGCACAGTGAGTCCGAAATTCTCACATATAAAATAGGCTACGACCAGTTGTGTCAATCACGTTTACACACTGCCTCCGCAAATTTCGTCCGTCATAAAAAATGTGTTTAAGTATTTTGAGAGGTGTTTTCAGGGCCGCTGGAAGTAATTGTGATCAGTAGGTGCTGTGAATTATTATTAAAAAATGTTGTGTGCCATGTTGTGTGGACCTGTGTCCCTACACTCTTAGAAGAAAAGGTTCTATATAGAACCTTAAAAGGTTCTATCAGCGCTACGTATTTGGAACCCCTAAAAGGTTCTATATGGAACCTTTCAGGGGTTCATTCATTATCATTTGTTTTGTCCTTTCCGGATTAAATATTTCATATTATTGACAAACATCAAGACCCTAAAATGTAAATGTATTTATAAATGCATGTGAATGATCACAAAATTTAAGATATGGGGGTTAGAAAATGTATATATTTATATCATTTTCTGTAGTTAATCAATATCACACGAAGAGTGCCATTTCAGTTTTTCCCCTCCAAATATCAGCATGATTAAAATGTGATTAAGTTACTACAGTTTAATAAACAATAATTTAATCTGCAGAATAATGTAATATATGAATGAATAATAGCCTATAAAGATCCTTTGTGCCAAAAGAAATCATTATAGAACCTTTTTAGCATAAAAGGTTCTTTGGAGTTGAGTAAAGAACCCTGTGGTTCTATATAGAACCCCAATGAACCCTTTTTTCTAAGAGTGTAGAACCTTTTAGGGGTTCCAAATACGTAGCGCCGATAGAACCTTTTAAGGTTCTACATAGAACCTTTTCTTCTAAGAGTGTAGGGGGGTTCGGGGGAAAGAAAATTTTGTACATTTTAAGGTTAAATGCATCAATCTGGTGCACATTGAGAGCTAAAAATTAAGAGCTTCAACCGGCTTCGACCCATGAACTGTGCACATTGAACAAAGAAAAAGCATTGACTTGTACCTAAAGAGGGCTCAAACATCTTGTTAGTTATGATATAGTCTCAGTCTACATTACATTGTATTTTATATTACGCTATAGAATAGGAAAATTACAATACTTTTGTCCTAATTTCTTCACTTGTAAGAAATAAACCCTTGACCTTTTATTTAGGAGAAAACACCAGATCACCATGCTGATCGTGTGAGCAAGAGCGCACTTTTCTTTAAATCACGCAGCACAAACAGAATGCCTAACGTTACTTAATTAAAGTCTTGTGCTGTTTAGCCAAAAAAAAAAAAAAAAAAACGAAATATAATACCGAAAACACTCGACATGTCAACAAAACATAAACATCTTCCCAAACACATATCAAGCTTATTTAAAAACATCGAAAGCATAAACACTCATTCAAAGTACCTGAATACAACGTAGCCTATTACGTATTCAGAAAACAAATTATGAGTAGTCTCCACAGAGCATAAAATATTCATTTCATTTAATTTTTCGTGTTCGCATTTATGAGGAAAAAACAATGATACGGACGTGAGCGCTCTGAAAGCGGCACTAAAAGATGCTTTAAAACTTTCACAGAGACATCAAACAGAAAGCACAACCTTTCTTTAAAGTGAATTTCGTTTTGTATTAATTGTATCTTAATTTTAATCAATGTTTCATCAACCAATTACCTGGATTTAATAAATAAGAAGTAAATAGCAGACGATAAAGACGAATCGGAGGCGCCGGCGCGTGAACTGGAGCTCGTCTCATAAATGAACCTAAACGTAGCCTCTCTCACAGACATGTCTACTTTTAAACAGAACAATTCAAAACGAAAGAAAACAGACTATAGACTGCTCTCTGCATGTAATCCGTATGAAATGTGCATTTCTCTATGGCGTTTGAACGAAACGTTTGAATGAATGACTCAAAGACTCGCTTAATAAGACCGCTATCACATGCATGTCCGCGATCACTATCGACATACCAATCAATCCGTTTACAATTACAAAAAAAATCAGACCAAACACATTTTTATTTTTATTCAGGAGTTATGTATATTCAAAACGATAACGTTTGATAACAGTAGCCTATTGATAAAAAAAAGAAGATATTGTGCAAACAAGCAAGGACTGGTGGGACTTGATGTGGAGTTGGTGAAGGGAGAGACTCGCTCAGGGCGGGCACTAGTGACTCACAGGGCGGGCCGGGCCCCCCAATGCCCGCCCATGGCGCCGGGACTGGTATAGCAGTATTTATTGTTCATTTTGTAATATATATATATATAAATTATATAAAAAAAAAATTGGTGCTCCAGTGAATTCAATCATTTAAAATGAAAGATCTTATTTCATGGAACTTGATGGACAAAAACCAAAACACAAGATTATTTAATAAAATAAATTTATTCTGGCATAAAAAATAGCTTAAAAATGTATAACGCTTTAGTTAAAATAATTCTTAAAACACTAAATCTTTATTAATCTTCATTAATATAGAGAGCTCACATTGTAAATTCTGATTGAATGTGGCATATTTGAAATAGCTGAAATAAACCCCTGTAACTGCGTATTAGTTGATTGAATGTGTAATGCGTGTTACTCATGTTTGACACACTGTACTTTTTACATTACTCCATGTTTCTTTGTTGTTCTCACGTGTTAATACTGTAAAGCAGTCCTGCCCACAAGTAGCTGTGCAAATATGTACCTCTATATAAAATGACATTTCATCCTCTTAAACAGTTGTAGGCTACCAGTCAGCTCTAGTTGACAATTCTCTTTTTGAATTAATTTAAACTGTTAATGCTTTTCAATGCTAATGCTAAAGTTTTCTTTTTAAAGATTTTTTCTGTTTGATGTCTCTAATTGTTTCTAACCAGGTTATCTTGGTTCACAGTATGGAGAAAATTCTTGATCAAAAATTCTGTTTTGGAAATGTTAACTTCAGAGAGCATCCACCAAGCTATTTGTAATAAATAATATTAAATAAGAGAAATAAAAAAAAAGATGTTTGTAGGCTACATAAAATCAAGTCATCCTCTCATTTTCTTTTGTCATCTATAATTAATATAATTGTTATATATCCCCCTCTTTCTTATCATTTTGGAATATAGTTAAACCTTTGATCTATAGATCTTATTTGCTCATACATTACTTTTGGATTATAATGCTCAGAGGGCTCTTGAATTTCATCAATCCAAAATTCATATTTATTTTATTTTGTGGTGAAATATGACCTGAACTTCAAAGATTTTCTTATAACACCATCTTATACTACATTTTGTTTTGAGGTGATATCCGTAAACACATTTACTGAGCTTACAAGGTACGTCGTGCAAAATTAATGATGCTAGATGCTATTTTATGAGTCAATGGCAGATGTGATGGAATGTGAAAGGCATTAAGGCTCAATTGACTTTGAGCTAACACAAAAATTGTTCGACAAGTATCATTAGAAGACTAGTACAAAATATGAATATTAAAACGAACACCCTTGTTTGAAGTAGGGGTTTCCGAGGATAAGTTCTGTGATGGATTGCTAAACAGATTTTCGGTTTGATGATGCCATGATGATGTATTATCTGAAGGTGGCACTTTAATGGTGCATTCAGACATATAGAGGCACTTCTCAGTGGAGTAATTTACCTTTAATGAATACAGTTGAACAACGGTTCCTCTAGCTGTATAGTATTAGGCATCTGATCTGAAGGCGCTGACACTATGCTTACGCTAATTAAGCAGGAGCCATTACCGCAGGGCATGCGTGTTGCTCGGAAGAGTCGAGCCCCGGCTCTCCGCTGTGTGTCTCATGGGCCATGATGGAAGCTGTGTCTTACGGGCTTTACAGGCTGACACCAAGCATGCTGTGACCACAGTGTCAAACTCGGAGCGTGACACATAAGTGCCGTCTGTTAGCTTCACAGTCTCTGCTTGTGGATTTGAAACCCATGCGGGAGAATGCCAATCACCGGCTTAGATGAGAGCTGTGTCTCCCCACCACACGGTGTCAGTGAAACATTAATGCAACCCTTTTCATGCTAATGAAATGTCAGAATATTATATGCATAAGAGGTACCCTACATTCAGAGTGGGGAAAAAAAAAAATAGGGCATGCAGAGATAACCAGTCACTCGAACAAATCCAGCACACCGGATAGAGAATCAAGCTAGCTGAACTAAGAAAGCATTTTGTAACACAGAGAAGTGGGAAGGTTGCTTTACGCTGCTTCTCCTATTGTTACACTCTTATAATTCTATAAGCTTCTTTTTGCATGCAAAGAAAAGATATCAAAAGTTTTTATTACCAATTTCTCACATCTCAAAGTTTCTATAAAAAAGGGAAAAGTATGTGAGAGACAGATAAAGAGAAAAGAACATGTGGGGAAAAAATGAAGCTTAATGACAAAACACCAGGGTTTCAGAATGTAAGAATTGAGAGCTGGTATATATATTACATATTGTTTTGGGGGTTTTGACTTTATTTGATAAGACAATTAGAAGATAAACGGGAGGAGAGGGGAATGGGAAAGGTCAAGGACCTCAAGACAGAACTTGAAGCTCTGTCGCGCAATATGTCAGATTGTTTCCCACAAGGATTTTAATGATGTTTGGTACAATAAAAAAGGATTAGTTCATACCAATAATTAAAATTCTGTTATCATTCACTGACCATGAAATTAATCCTAATCTGTATTAATTTATTGCTTGTGTTGAACAAAAAAGCAGTGGTGTTGTAAATCGTGTAAAGTATTTGAGTAGGCTAAATGTAATTAGTATATTTTTGGCTACTATATACTTAGTGTCAAAGATATTAGTAACTTTTACTCTCCACTTGACTACATTTTTTAATAAGTATATTTCTGTCATGACAACTCTCGGAGTGATTGGCATGGTAATGGGTATGACTTGGTTTGGTCTTGGCGGAATTAGAGATGCACCGATTACAATTTTTTAGGCCGATTCCGATTTCATTTTTTCGAACCACTTTACAGCACACACACATTTATTTTCTATCTTTTCTTTAAAAGAACATTTTACATAGAAAATTTTTTGAACAGATAATCGGTATAAAATAGAACCATATAAATTACTCCTGGTGTGGGAAATTCACACACATTTAAAGTGCAGTGTTATGGAAGAACCATTTCCTTCTTTTCACATCCAATATCCAACAAAAAAAAAATTGACATATTTAGCAAACTAAACTTCTGTATGAAAACAGGAAAAACAGGTAATGACAATAAAATAATATATAAATAACAAATAAATGTATAAATAAATATAGCCATGCAGTATAAAGATATTTCTCAAAACACAAACCAGATTGTCACCAGATAGTCTGTTTCTTCTCTCATCTCCCACATGTCCAGCCAGGCTAAACAAGTGCTCACTGTCAACGCTTGTACATGGTGCAGAGAGGTAAGTTTGGGCAAGTGGAGCAAGTGCAGGGAAACAATCTTTGTTGATCCTCCAGTAGGTCAATGCATTTTCACTTCTGCCAATGTAGTTGGCATTGCATTTTGCATTGTAGTTGGCATGGCATTTGCATTGGCAATGCATTTTCACTTCTGCTCTGACAGGTAGCTCTGTACCTGCACAGACAAGGGGCTGGCCAGTTGTTACTCCACCTCAGTATATTCCTTAAGGATTTCGTTGTGAACTGAACACAGTAAGCTACGTGGCTTTTTGGCTGAAGATGCTTCCTTTGAGTCAGGTCCACGAGCCATGGATGCTTCAGCAGCAGGTTCCTCTGGTGGGCATCTGGTCTCCCTCTGCAGTGCAGTCCGAAGCTCCTGTTTCACTTGATCTTTCACTTCATTGGAGAAGTAGCGATTCTTGTACCTTTTACACAAACAAAAAAAAGAAGGATTTAAGAAAGTATTGTTTGAGAATCAGATATTAACAGGCTCGGCTATATGATAGGCCTATGCATATTCATTCATTCATTCATTCATTCATAAAATATGCTAAATAAATACATAAATAAAAATAGGCTAAATAAATATATAAATAAAAATAGGCTAAATAAATACATAAATAAATGTATTAAATGGTTAGTTCACCCAAAAATGAAAATTCTGTCAGTAATTACTCACCCTCATGTTGTTCCAACCCCGTAAGACTTTCGTTCATCTTCGGATCACAAAATTAAGATATTTAATTTAATAAATTTGTAATTTAGTAAATTTGTGTTCTGCAGATGAACAAAAGTTTTACGGGGTTGGAAGTTGGAACAACACGAGGGTGAGTAATTACTGACAGAATTTTCATTTTTGGGTGAACCGTCCCTTTAATAAAAAAATATATATATATAGGGGCTCCTTCTCGACGTCACTAAAACTTCTCTGAACTGCCTCCAGCAAGGTGGCTTTTGTAGTGCCCACTCCGAAGACTGTATCAGCTCTTTTCTCCAAAAGCCGTTTCAGCATGGTGATCGCTGGAATGACGTCTGCAGCTGTTGCTGTCGATGAGCTTATTTCTTTTGTAAGTTCTTCGAAAGGAACAAGGAGTGTGAGCATATTCTCAATTAACCCCCACTGGTGCATAGTGAGAGTGGCCGGTAGGTCATGCTCCATAGCGAATGCCCCTAGCGCACGTCTCTGCTCAATCAGCGATTCTAGCATATAGATAGTACTGTTCTATTTTGTGATGACATCTTGCTGCATGCATTTCCTTTGTTGGCCGAAATCGCGAGTAGGCCTGTGGTGAGTGTTTAAAATGTCCAACAATTTTTCTCCCAGTTTTCACCATGTCAATGATGCTTCGTTGGGACAGCAGACCGTCGTTCACTGCCGACTGTAATGTGTGCGCCATGCAGGGCAAACCAGCCAAGTTGGCGTCATTCAGTGCTTTGACCATGTTCCTTGCATTGTCTCGCAACACGACATGCACCCTACTCCTGTCGATTCCCCCATGTTGTAACATTCTCTCGAATGTAAAGGCCAGATTGGCAGCAGTGTGGGACCCGAACATCTCTTGACATTGCAACACATGACTTGGTGTAGTTGGAAGTCATCATCCACCCGCTGTGCAGTTAGGCTTAGCATGGACATCAGGCTCCCATTTGATGTCCAAATGTCAGTTGTAAAACTAATCGCTGTCTGTGAGTGTGTTTTGACACGTTGTCAAACATTTCTTTCAGTGAAACATCTGAGAAATATCGTCGATTTGGTATGACATATTTTGGGCTCAGATAGTTTATGAGAGTTCTGAAACCCAGAATTTCAACCTCAGAAAACGGCTGGTCATCCAGCGCAATGAATTCCATTATCTTTCCGGTTATTCCTTTGCTCCTTTCCTTGCTTAAAAAAGCTTACAGAGGTTGCTAACTTGTGGATGGCTCAGTGCTAGTTTGAGCTTGGTGTTTACCTTTAGCCCGTGAGTGTTGGCCTTTGCTAGCTTCGTCAAACTTCGCAAGTTCAGCTGGGTGATGTTGTCTCAAGTGTCTGATTAGATTCGTTGTGTCAAAGGTTTTTGGTGTCGTCCCTCCACGCCCTACTTTTTCCTTACATATTGCAAACTTGTTATCTTCATACACGCTGAATAATTTCCAAACAGCTGACATGTCGCAGGTTAATTCATGAGGTTTCCTACATGTGCGTTCCGTGTGCACGTGTGATGCTGATTTTGCGCAATGTTAATCATGCATTTGACCAGCATAAAATCGTCATATGTCAGACTGACCAGCCGGTCGCTGGTCATGGCCGATCACGTGAAAATCACGAATAAAGTGCATTAGCAGGTCGTTGCTGAATTGCAGGAGTTTCATATTTGAGATGAGGTCATGGCTGCAACCGGTGATGAGGCCCAAACCAGCACATCCATTGCAACTATTTAAAGGGGGTATTATTTTATCAATGTTACTTAAATTTTTTATTTATTTATCAGTAATATTAAGATGAAGCCTTTTTGAAGGAAATTGGTTTTACTTATGCCCTTTTTGAGCACTTGAGCTTGAGATTTGAGTGTTTGCTGTCTTTTAAGAGGCTGTTGTATTAACCTTGAGTTATTGCAATATTGACGCGCTTTTATTTTTCATTTCAGAAAATAAACATGTGGAGTGCTCTCCTCACAAACAAACCGTTTCTTGTTTCTTACTGGCATGTCTCTTAGGTGTTGAGGACCAGTGCATTTTTGTGCCTACATTCAGTATGAGTAAAATACTTGATTACTGTTACAGTCAGATACTCTAAGACGTTTACTCAGTTGGTATTGGAATTGTTGACTATTTGTAATGGAATTATCTTTTCTGTCTCTACTTTTACTTAGGTTTGGTTTTTAGGTAATCTTTACACCTCTGCAAAAAGGGAATATTTTGCAGAATATTCATGCTAATCTTTTCCAGATGTGATAATGGAAAAGTAGTTATTAGGGAGGGTGCTACATACTAAAATAATCGTTGGTTTAACATTTGGCTATCTAATTTCTGTCCCTCCGAGAAAGTGTTGCTCAAGTGCAGTAAGGCTACATACACACTGCAAAGTTTCAGGAGTGACAACCGCATTTAATATACGGCAGTGAATCCCCTAAATTAACATTCCATGTGTGTACTGAACACGACTAACTCCCGAAACTGCAATGATTTACACCGGGGTAACCATAGCAGCGTTCTGGCGTTTCTTGGTATCCATTATTTGGACTAAAGTAATATTACAGTGACAAAACATTTGTTGTGTTCAGCAATGTTAACTAAAGCACAGTCACAGAGGTATTGTGTTTTCTTTATGCTTAAAGGCTGCTTCACAGAGCGTGCTGTTGCCATGTCCACTTATTATAAGTGTTTTATGGGCTTGTTGTTATAGCTGCTCATACAGCGATAGAGTTATTAAGGTGAGCAGGCACCTGTCCTTTCCATTCTTTAAAATTGTATGAGCTTTTTCGCTGATTTGCTTGCAAGATCTGGCAACACGAGTCAGGCTTGTACCACTTTCCCTGTGATTTCTTGCACTGCGTAATCACATACAGACGATAGATAAATCTGATCCACATTAAAATACTTATTTTAGCATACTGTATCTCTCCTCTATCATCTCTCACATCTCTTGTCATACATCATTACACACTGCATAGAAGTTTTGTAAATGCGGTTGACACTACCTGCATTTTTCGGGAGTTAATACGGTTGTAGAATGCAGTTGTCACTCCCGTAAATTACTGAATTGTGTGTGTACAGAACTGGATTAAGCACTAAAGGGAGAATTGACAACTGAGTTTAGTTTGCAGTGTGTATGTGGCCTAATAGTTAATTTTGTCGATGTGGTGCATGAATACTGCATCAGAATTGCACAGCCCTCGGCACCAGAGACACGTTCAGGTTGCTGGGAGCGGTCCAGAGAAAGCAATGCGCCCACAGCAGAAGAATGCATCACTTTCTCGCTGACTGATGGCACACATCACTAGTGCTGCTTTATGCACATCAAACACCTGCCATGGTGCATATGCTCTCCTCTGAGGAAAGAGATGCTCTTAAGCTTTGCAAAATACATACACAAACACCAGAGATGAGTGATTAGACAGGTAAAACAAGGAGTTAGTATGCTGAATGGACATTTTGAAATATGCCTGTATCATCATTTGCGTGTATTACGTTGTATAGACCTTATGTAGCCCCGCCCCTTTTCAGCGCCACACTCGTTGTCTTTTGACTTCCGGTCTGTATTTTCACAGCGATCTTGCATATTTATGAATGAACGTCTCTTTTAAAAAAATTGTACCAAGAGTACAATTCAAACAATTCAACAAAAAAACTGTACAAGAGTGATTTAATATTTTAGACTTGGATGGTTTATTTAATGGATCGCGTCTGAGGATTATATGTTTGCCTGGAGCTTTTGACTGCAGATTGTTTTGTAAACAGTGTTATGGAGATTTCACAAAGAAACTTTTGTTGACAGAGGAAGCAGTCAGCTGTATTGGATATGAACATTATAAGCGAACCTTAAGGAACAGAAAATACATGTCATGAACCCTTAATACAGGCATGTGCCAGCTGTCCTATTGGATTTCTGAAAAAAGTGGATGGTTATGGATATTGCGATTAATTTGTTTACTTGAAATTTTGAATCAGAATTATACTATAAACATGGTCTTTGTGGTCTTTTTCCAATCGATGGAAGACGAATAAGTGTTTGGGAAACACTAAAAAAGTGTTTTAGTTTTTTTTAATCATTGTTTATGCAGTTTCTCTGTTTGTGTCACATTATTATTCACTTCACTTTTAAACAGATGGTAGTGGATGCTTGAATTGATTTAACCTGTGTGTAATAGCATACACTTAAATTCAGCTCTTTTCATTTTAATGGAAAGCAGGCCACATGCATTTGGAACATAGTAAACTATAATCAGAAGCTTGTCGATTGTGCAAAACACTTATTTATTTGTAACACTAAGTCTGAATGCATTTCTGTGAATATTTGTATTTGGTAAATGCAAAATACTTGATCTATGGTCCAGGAACTCATTGTAATTGTTGTGATAGTACTTTTTAATATTTTAAGCTGAGTGCAAGCCTAATTCACATCATGTTTTCTCTCACCATCAGTTCTGTGTTTCTGATGTGAATCAAACTGAGTATTAGCATGTTTGACATTGGCCACATTGCCGTCAACACATGACAGTGGATGTTGTGTTGAAGCCAAAAGCAAAACGAGTTCATTAATCTTCTTCGTAAACAATTACAAGACAAGAAGTCATTCTGTGGTGTCTGACCTATGTTGCTGTGCTGAGCAAGATGTGTGTTACTGTGTTCTGAGCGTAATAATGTTGAAAAGAATTGTATTGTCATTCAGGTTGATTAATTATGACAGCTGACTAACCTTATCTTTGTGCGATGCTGTATTGCTCTGGCAAGTGTATTGTTAGAGGGCACCAGACATACGGTGGGTCTGTATGTTGTTTTCTAAAGAGCACGCTCATGTCTCTGAATTTCACCAGCAGGACTTCACGAATGTGGAATCTTCATCAAATACCTGCTGTCAGTTTAGATTTGGTGTGCAAATATTCCTGGATGGTCACAGAAGGATTTCCACGAAAGCGATCATGCCACACATTACTGCTTTTTAATGTGATGAAACGATCCTTCCAAGACACTGAACATAGTGTATTCAGGCCAGACTGGTGTTCGGGGTGGACTTTTAAAAACACACTTTGATTTATTGCACCTGTCATGGCAGACTTTTCTCTGCAAAGATGACATGTCACATGATGTGTACTGCAGACCAGGAAATAGTTTTCCTAGCAGTCATTTTGGGTACATGTCACAAAACCTGTCAATACCATGTCTGGTGTTTTGCTTAAAGGAGAACTCCAGCGCAAAATGAACCTTTGGTCTAATTACACATTGTTACCTAGTCAACCGTTATCTGAGATTTGTTTTCATGATTATCGAATGTAAATAGTTTTACCTCTAAAAACAGTTTAGCCTATAACGCTAGTATAACGCTAGTAAATAGGGCACAGAGTAATGATAAATAAAAATCGCTTGTTAATACCACTAACAAGGCTCAAAATAGCCCCACACTAACACGGTAGCATAATAAGGGTCCCTACCTTCAAACCAAAGCATTGAGAACTTTGTCAGTGTCCAGACAGTTTAATAAGAAGATATGTTATACATACAGTCAGCTTCGCGAATACAGGCAGAAGCCATCTTTGAAAAACAGTCTCTACCAGTCGATCTACGAACGCCGATCCAAGTGCGCTGGTGAGATGTGATTAAATTATTTTTATTTATTTATTTTCTCTGTTGCGTTCAGTGCTTCTCTTATGCGCTCAGTGCTTTCTTCCGGAAACAACGGACCATATGAGATTCTACACAATTCAGCGCACTTGGATCGGCGTTCGTAGATCGACTGGTAGAGACTGTTTTTCAAAGATGGCTTCTGCCTGTATTCGCGAAGCTGACTGTATGTATAACATATCTTCTTATTAAACTGTCTGGACACTGACAAAGTTCTCAATGCTTTGGTTTGAAGGTAGGGACCCTTATTATGCTACCGTGTTAGTGTGGGGCTATTTTGAGCCTTGTTAGTGGTATTAACAAGCGATTTTTATTTATCATTACTCTGTGCCCTATATACTAGCGCTATACTAGCGTTATTGTCTAAACTGTTTTTAGAGATAAAACTATTTACATTCGATAATCATGAAAACAAATCTCAGATAACGGTTGACTAGGTAACAATGTGTAATTAGACCAAAGGTTCATTTTGCGCTGGAGTTCTCCTTTAAAGATAATAAGCCTACTTTATTTAGTTTTTCATAGCTAAGATTTTTCATTTATTTTGCATTTTAACATTATTATTATTATATTTTTTTTCAATCTATCCCTCAGTTTTAATTTATATTATAACAATAATAAAATCATCATTATTATCGCCACCATTTCTTTAAATAAAAAAATAAAAAAATACATTTAAGGTACTATTTGTTTTACTGCATTTATGTTGATTTAAAAAACACTGTATTGTACTGTATTGCAGTAAAGAAATCCTACTAAAAAGTACCACTATAAACATTGGAAATATAGATAAATGAAAATGTAAAATGTCTGGATCAGTTATTAAAATATGAAATTGGGGGTAGAATATGTAATCTAACTGTCCCAAAAAATAAACTGCATTAAAAAAACTAAACTAAATATGAATTAAATTTTTTTGTTTTTATAATAGTAAAACATCCAAAAAAAGGATCCAAAAAATTTCCCACCAAGAAATACATTATTAGTTTAACTATGTTTATGACTGCAAGCACCATAGCAATTTGGTGCATTAAATGTAGATTAGATGTATTGAGTTTACAAGCAATTTATAATATTGAGTGACATACATTTCGACAAAATTATTTATCTTTTTCACCTTGGTGTAACAATGTAGCCTGATCTAATGCACAGACTGACAGTCATACAAACACTGACACGTGTTCAGAACTTTTGGAATGTCACTTACACATAAACATAGAAGACCTGGAGCTATTGCATAAACTACTTTAAAGGTGAAGTGTGTCATTTCTACCACTATTCTTCCTCAACAAGCAGAACTGGAAACACATCAGAACAACAGTGTTGCACTTTTACGGGGAATCATAGATAACTTATTTCCTGACTAGGGGTATGATGAAGAACACACTTTACCTTGTATTTTGATAAGCCACAGCAGATATAGACTCAGAAATAATCATGACTAAATGTTTTGGATTTCAGGGTCAAACATTCATTTCATTACACTTCAGAACTGAATCATTCATTGGAGACTGGATCATATGAGTAGGATATGTATAACTCTACAATCAAGAAAAGTGCAAGTGCAGTCAAAACTAATGCAAAGATGCTCAGAGGATTAATTCAGTCTTTAGTTAAAGCTGAAGCTAAGCCCAGAGTTGCTTCATCTTTTTTTTTTTTTTTTTTTTTTTTGCCATCCCTAATACAATGGAGGCACAGAAAGGGTATTTCAGAGTGTAACATCCTCATTGATAGTGATTTATTAGTCTGGAGACCCTGAATAGACCTGCTGTGGCACACAATCACCACTGGGGGCACTGTCATTTCTCTGTCTCCAAAGAGGATAAGCTTTTTACATAACGTTTCAGCTCCACAAATAAAGCACACACAGTGCATCAACAGAGAGATAGCCAAGGAAATGCTGTGTCCTTGCCAGGGTGATTTAATGAGGTTCATGTTTGTGCAGTCTGGAGCTTTGGGAGAAGAAGATACCCCTGTGTACATTAGATTTCTGCTAGTTGTGTCTACAGACAGTTGACCCAATAATTTGTCACAGCCATTGTGATGTCACCACATAGTCTTTCCTTTCGACGCTTAGAAGCTTGACTCTAAAAAAGTGGATTATTCAGAGGCGGGCTGGAGGGAAGCCAAATTGCAACGCTGACTTTGCGGGTGCATGAATAAATGATCTTTTCCAGCACTGGATAAAACCCTTGTAAGCTATTGCCACTGTTTTAATTGCCTCTGCCACACTATGCATACCGACATTTAGAGTCCGGGGGAAAAACTGCACATGAGCAAATAAACTTGTTACCTAGTGGCGCATTTTCCTATGGCACCACCCATTTTACTCTGCAGCGCATCGCCATATGTTCTGGGCAGATTTTCTGGAAATCTTAATTATTGCTGTCCTTCTTACTCTCCTATTTACTTGTTTTTTTTTCCCTCATGTCTGGAATCAGGATACCATTTTTTTTCTAGTGTATTTAAGTAAATTGTATTTTTCTTAATAGTGCTTTTGCAAAACCACTTGTGAATACTGGTGAATATTTGTAAATATTATGTATTATATTTTATATATTCTAATTTATGTTTTAAATGACTTAAAAGGTAGACACCCCCGAGGAATCATTTAAAAGCCTATTTAAATTTTTTATCAAAATGAAAATGTGTTTAACAGTATGTAAATATCAACCCAAAATGTATTATACTAGTGATATTTTAAATATAATATCATGATATATGGATCAATTTAGCCATACGTAAGAATAAACAGCAATATTTGTTTTACCCAGATATATTTTAATACAACATTTAAAAAATGTAAAATACCTCATGCGAACACTTGACTGAATCAGAGTTTTGTATCAGTTAATTAACGACAACAGTAACACTCACAAGAGGAAGGATCGGGAAATTCAGTACCTCTAATGATGTTCTTTACGATTTAATGGTCAAATAAAAACATTTAAAATCACCATGATATTCACTTTCAGATATCCAGTTTATATATGT
This sequence comes from Semotilus atromaculatus, assembly GCA_031834385.1. NCBI lineage: Eukaryota > Metazoa > Chordata > Actinopteri > Cypriniformes > Leuciscidae > Semotilus > Semotilus atromaculatus. The sequence continues at coordinate 9,941,448 of JAULUF010000025.1, read as the reverse complement.
CCAGACTTGGTAAACATTCTCACGGTGACATTTGGCAAGGAACTAAAGTCATCCATCTCCTTCTCTGGGTGGTGTGGAATAATTATTCAGAAGACAGATAGCACTTCAAAATCTCTAATAATATATATAAAAGTGCTATCTCTAATAGAGAAATTGGATATTTTCGTCCATTTACGTCAAACCACTTGCCAAGAGAAGTAGCTATGGACGTTTTCTTTAATTCACCGTTTTAAAGATGGAAATTCTGATTACTCAAATTCAAAATTGCTTTCTTGGCATGACTGTAAAAAATGCAATATTGCCAAAGCTTGGAATACATACATATACACACAAAATAATAAAAACATTAAAAAAAATAGAAGAAAATGTTATAACTTAAACTTAAATAAACAGTGTAACAAATTAGAACATGTCTGAACATTTGAGATACCACCGTGTTTTAACATATACACACATACACAAACTGAGGGTCACTGTGGTGGAGAGTAGGGAAACACACTGAGGTCAGACACAATACACACATTAAACCCATTCGCCTGCTGCCTCTACTCAGCTGTTTTGCAGTGGCATTATAGCATGACCACTCTACAGCGTTTTCCCCAGGTTCTCAGCTGTTCTGCATTTACTCAAGCAGCTTGAGCTTGATTTCCGTGGGTGCTTCTCATTTCTTATTTGTGCATCCTTGTTTCCTTGTTTCTTTTCCTCACGTCTCAGCTCCAGCCCCCTTTGGGATGTGAGAAAGGGATGCTAGGAAAGAAAATGAGGATGGAAGAATAGAAGGGAATCTTATTTGTAATAGGCTATTGGAATATTCTTGATCGCTCGAGCGTCACTTCAAGGCGTCATCAACTGTGCTCAAGGGATCTGCCCTTATGTAGCTGAAGTTAAGAAACGCATACGAATAAATAATGAATCAAGATTCCCTGTTGAAATATGTGAGATTTAAACAGCAAAGTTAAACCATGAATACAAATTATTGTGACGGATGTGAAGGGGGTGGAGAATTCATATGTGCGTTAGGCTTTTTTGGTTCAGCAAAAACTGATGGTAAATAAAATATATTATAATGTGAAGTATTGAACAAATACCACTTATGTACATATATATATTTCTTGTTAGTTTATTAGTATAAAACAATTATGAGGTAATGTGCTCATGCACATTAAGGTGCATGAGCAGTTTACCATGTTGTTTCATCGCTCACAGTTTGAAGAGGAAGCAGTGGACATCTTTGCTCAGTTAGTTCAAAAGATCAGAGAACTGTTAGATCAAATGTCCATGTACTTTTAAAGTGAGATGCAGTCATAACAACTGGAGCTGACTTAGTGATTTGAGGGCCCTAAGCAATTCCAGGTATGGGGCCCCAACCCACCATTTAGGCACCCTTTTACCTTAGTAACCCTTATTTTGCAGTCTCTTTCTCAAAACACTCAACCTTTTTTCTACATAAACTGTATGTCAAATCTCAAATGTCATCTGTAAATATTGCATTTTCTCAATGTGAAATATGATAATGAATTCAAAATTTTTTAATTCACAAATAAAAAGTAAATTAACCGGGAAGACAAATTCCTCCAATTATTATCTGAACATATTTGACCAGTTACAAAAAGACACGTCTGTATCATTTTTGACACAGTCGGCTAATCTTGTCCAGGCCCTCTTCCACAATCAAATCATTGAGTGTGCTTCTGAAATCATTGAGGGGGCTCTAGTAAAGTAATGTAATGTGTAAGCAACTGCTCCTAAGCACCACCATAGAAAAAAAATAGCAATGTACTGTGAGATATTTACAATATTTACAAATCATTACTTTTACAAATAATTACTGTAATTGCAACAGCATTTATTTTGACACTACATTTATGTGTGGAAGTCACTTATGAAACTTTGCGTGGGTCTGTGCGGGACTGTTTTTTTCCCCATCCCTCTCCCACTAGGTTCTATTCTGCACCCGCTTAAAATTCCCGCTGTCTGCTTAGAATGATTTTCTTCCCGACCCGACAACTTTTACGTCGACTTTGCTCTAACGTTTTACTCGAGCTTGCTCTAGCTCTAAAGACTCTTCTGTAACTTTTTCTAGCTCTGTTCACTGTGGCCAGTATCGAGCTGCTGCCCGCTCATGTGTTGTACTGATGGAATGGTCCACTAATCCATGATAAGGGGGCACCAGATTCGTGTAGTTGTAACAATTACCTTAAAACTTAATAGTAATATCCTGAATATACAACAAATTACAGAAAATTTATGCATCTAATGCAGAAGAAGCGTGTTTTGGAGGAGTTTGTGAGGATCAGTGTGTAAAATCAGCAAAAAAAATCACACGAGATGTGATTTATTATTTTTTTTTTTTTTTTTTTTTTACAAATCTGTTTCAAGTTACATCCATAATATGAATATTATTCAAATCGCATATCTGGAAGATAAAGATTCTGGAAACCGAAAGAGCTGCATGGACACAAAATCGGATCTGAACAGTTGCGATACACAGTGTGGACATTATTTTTAGATCAAATTCCAATCTGATACAAACATAATCGGATTTGGACTGACAGTGTGAACATAACCATAGGGATCTACTTTACTTTTAGTCAACATTTTAGGGATAGTCAACTACTTCATTTACACATGTGGTTGATGAGCTGATGCTGTGCCTCCAAATGTTTTTCCCGGTGCAACCGGTTAGTACAGCCCAAAACAGACAATAATTGACCATTTTTCTGCAGCAATAATCAGCCAAATTTGTGGCTTCCGGTCAGTTCAGTGGCATTGTTTACGATCAGTGCCGCCAATATGGCCGACTTCCTGATTGATGAAGTGTTCTGAAAACCCTCTATATGTCCAGTGCTCTCACTGTCTGGAATGGATGCACTGAAATTCACATTAAGGACGCTTTCCTGTCATGTAGCCTAGGCTATCACATATGCGCACTTCAATAAGCCCAAAGAATGCGGGTTAATGTGTTTTACATGCTGGGAGAAATCAGGGTAAGGGGCAAACATCGATCAGTTTATCTTTAAACTTATGACTTGACTCCGATAAAGGATAACGGGTTATGCGTTTACACGACCAAATGCATTGTGAGTTTATTCAGCATAATCGGGTTAAGAACGTGCACGTAAACGCGCGCACTACCCTGAAAGTGAAAGTGACGACGATGGATTTAACAGTATAGCAACTATCTTAAGTTACTGGCTTAATATTTCTCTTGTGGGCCTACATTTATGACAGTGAAAATATTAGAAGAATATTTCTTGTTAAACAAGTTGTTTTTTTAAGTGTTTGAAGCTGCTTTTGATTTTCACAGATGAGAGATTGTGCTGATTTTGAACACAAATTTGTGCTGTGTTCGTAAACTAAAGACTTAAATAAAGGCTTTATATAATTTTTGTGATATTATTATTATTACTATTAGTATTTTGTAATTTGCTGCACTGTTGACACTACGTCTTATGTTATTACAATTATTACAAAACTATTGTATTTTTTTTTTAATGTTACTGGTGTCATTAAATGTTTTGTTAATGTGCTATGGAAACGAAATGCTGATGAACAACGATGCCGTTTTCATCAAACAACAACTGTGTAAGAATGATATTGCGTCTGTATAACAGGCACTCTTGACAATTTGTGAATGGATCACCTTGCAATTCAATTTTGATGTGGGATGTAGTTTTGTTTTAAAATTTTTTTTTTTTGAGGAGTCCTCATATGCATGTGTCGGGGAATTGATTGTAGGTCCTAAATATTATTTTATAACAATACTAGCCATCAGCGATATCTCTGACTTTCATTGATACTGATGCTATCGTCTATCCTATCGGCACAACCCTAGTACAAGGCAACCACACCTAGTTTGAGTACGCCCAAAAAAGCAGATCATTTGCTTATTCTGTTGATAAATTTAATTTCTGTTGCTTGTGTTTAATCCAATTGCAGTTATGTTAAAAACCATTGAACACTCCCAAAGGTCTGAAATTGCATAAGATTGTACGCAAAGTTATCATCAAGAATAGAGTTTGAAAGACTAGAGGTATAGAAAGTAAACCGTTATAAATGTTTAATAAGGGTGTAACAATATATCGTGTGTTGTGTCACAATTGTCACGAGTTGGTCTTGTCTTGGTCACGTTTCATGTCTGTCATGTGATCCCCTGTTCAAAGTCATGTGATCCTGCCATGTGTCTTGTCATTGGTTAATCGTCTGATCATTTTTCACAGGTGTTCCTTGTCTTGTAATTAGTCTGTGTATTTAATCCCTCATGTTTGTCATGTGACTTTGTCTTGTATTTTGTTTGTGTAATAGCTGTGGGTCTTGAGTTTGCCAAGCCATGCCAAGTCTTTGTTTTGTATTTTGTTTTATGTTTTGGATCTTCTGAATAAACTGCACTTGGGTTCTACAAACTTGCCTCCAGTGGATCCCTACATTACAACAATAAATCGCAATATGCAACTATTTATTGTGGACAGTGAAAATATGTATAGTGTATTTAACCCAAAATAAAGATTCATGTTTTCACAGTTTTAGTGTCAGTACTACATTAAATTACTATAATGTTGAATATAATGTATAATAATGCAATGGGGGTATATTTATGGGTCATGATAATGCCAAATGTCTTATGTTACCAGTAAAAAGTGACCTACATTATTTTAAGTATATCTAGTCAGTGACAGAGTGCAAGCATAGTCTAAAATAATTCTGTATTTTCAGCTTCAGAATATACCTTTTTAGTTTGTGTAAACTATTGTACGTGTTATTTGTATATTTTTCCCCCAAAGTAATGTGTCTCTTTGGCATATACTTTTAAATATATTTAAGTAATTGTCAAATAAAGAAGATTATTTGTGCACATCTCTGTTTGTTTTTTCCATTGGTTTGGAAATCCTGTAGTTGGGAATTCACAACAAATTCTACATCATAGCAAGCCTCCGCTCACACATTATATACAACTACTGTATGGTAATGATATATCACAAATATAGTTATTGTTGCTAGAAATAAAAATGGTTAAAATGGTTTATATTTTAATCTATTATAGGATAATAAAGTTATATATATATATAATAAAGGAGCTTGTCTTCTAGTTTTATTTGGAACAAATAAAATAATAGATAATTTAATTGATGTAAAAAATTGTAAAAACTAATTTAAATAACAAAAAATAGTATATTACATTACATTTAAAATATATTTTATAAAATAACCTTTTGAACATGCTCAGAGAATAAACAAAATGCAATAAAGCTTTTTTTTCTAGTGCAGAAAACAATTAACAAAGAAACGACTGAATAAAATACAGTTAGTGTAGCTCATGCTGAACTCCCTTTGGAAACCTAAAAACCCATCATCTATTTGTGCTCTTGGGTCACTTGTTGTCCGTTCTTTATCACATTTGTTTCCTTTTTGTTCAGTTTCTAACACAACCAGCCATGTGGCTTACCGTTCTGCCCATGATAATATACCATGGCTATTGTACAGGCAACAATCCAGGCCTGGAAGTGAGCACACCTTTTATCGCTACAATAGCTACAACGGCATTTACTCTAAAGCTTGAGAGAGCCGCCATCAGGAGGTGTTGAGTGACATGTGAGGTTGCTGTCATGTTTTGCAGAATTATTGTAATGTAAGGCTAAGAATGCCTGCATAGGCTTGCTCTGGCATCCTGTGGGAGAATAATTGCTCTAGGGGCTGTGATAAAGTGAAGAGAAAGGATGAACCCTTTTCTGTATGTGAGAAAGGATGTTATAGAGGAGGCCTCGAGGAATGTTATGAAGGCAGAACGATTGCATTATGAATATGAATGTTTAAAAAAAGGTGGTGATGCTGATGCTTGAATGTAAAGGGGAGATAGATAGATTGTGCCATTTCTTAATGGGAGATTTGCATTACAAATCACTTATTACTTTTAAAGAACTGTTTTTGGCTCACCTGCCACCATGCTTAAGGGAAATAACTTAACAAAAAGAGGGCATCTACACAGAAGAGCAACACAAAGTGCAATATATACAGTATATTCAACTTTTTTTTTTTTTTTTTTTGTTAACCAAGCTGCCAAAATGTTTTGTATTTCCTCATTTTTTTATTACAAAATAGAGATGAATACATCAGCACTGCCTGTACTCACAGATCAACACCTAATTTATCATCATCTCCTCTTTGGTCCACCCACTGGCACAGGAGAAAAAGGACAGATAATTAAACATGATCACTGGATAACCCGATAAAATGACATTCCAAAGGATGCTAATGTTAGGAAAGTGGTTGCTTTTTTACTACTAACGTTTCTCACGAGAGCATTATTTATTTGTTCAGTACATTTCACTGTGAAACACTCCTTTTCCCAGAATGATTTTGACCTGACAATAATGCAGCAACATGTAAGTAACTGTTCATTCTAATGCCTAATCTGTGATCAGCTATTTTTTATATGTAAAGACTCATTTGCAGTCAGACATTGCCTCTTTTTTTTTTTTTCACAAAATCATTTATTGCTTTTTGTGTCAACAATTCAAGCCAGTGACAAAACGCAAATGGACAGCTTGCCTTTAGCAAATGAGTTGTAACGTTAGGTTTGCGTTTGTAACCCCGGTTCCCTGAGAAGGAAACAAGAAGCTGCTTCAGGGTTACATGCGTAATCTTAAGACATTCCCTTTCAAGTGAACTCGACACTGCGTAAGATGCTGACACTATTGGAACATAATACCCACTATGCCATGCTGACCAATGCCTTCCCCTAAGCTGTTAATGTCACCAAGCACCATCTTGTCAGGCAAAGCACTGAAGAACTTGATGGGCCTCAACACCCAATTATTATGCATCCTGTGACACCATAGCCTTGCTCCCTATAAAAGCTTTGTTCATAGAGACAGGCAACAGCCTAGAGCACCTAAGATCAGAGCTATTCAGGGGAGACTGCAGGTACTAAGTGTATTGTGTGATTAAAATGCTTTAGGCATCATAAAAACCTTCCCCCTTTTCCATAGTTCAAACTTGATCACTGGCCCTGCCAAAGGTGTCAAGTAACGAAGTACAAATACTTAGATACCTTACTTAAGTAGAAATTTTGGGTATCTATGAGTAATTATTTTTCAGCCGGCTTTTTACTTCTACTCCTTACATTTTCACGCAATTATCTGTACTTTCTACTCCTTACAGTTTAAAAATAGCCTTGTTACTCCATTTTCATTTTGGCTTGTTTTCATTCCGGCTTGTCATCGTTCAAAAAAAAAAAAAAAAAAAAACTAAAATCGCCCCTTCTGGATAGAGTGAATTTGATTGTGGTTGGATGAGAAGTATAAACATATACCAGAGTCAGCTGGCGTTGGTGTTGACGTCACCGACGAGCGTGCACTTTTAGCAAATCAGCGATCAGCAGGCAGACGCGTGTATTCAAGTGATCGCTAATGCCAAATTGACATACAGTAAAAAGTGAGATAGTGAGCAACTCTAAAAACGTACACATGTGGTGGGAGATGACAGCTTTTGAAAAAGGTTTGAATCAACGATTAATCAGTTTCGACTGCTAAATTCTGCGTTATGTTCTGCAACTTCGTCATACTCATATTCTAGTCAGAATGTGAGTCTGATAGGGCTGAAGGTTTCAACCGAACCAGGAAAAAACAAAAACTCTGCACTCAATTGGATAGACCTACAACCAATCAGAGCAACAGAGTAAATGCCACATGTTGAGGATTCTAGGCTTCCGAAAAGGAGCTGGCAACGACCGCTGGTTATATCTGTCTACCTCGTCGTGCACGCCGGATTGCATCGCCGTGATGCCCATCTCGGTTGCTTCTTTCACTTGGTCCTGAGTGTGACCAAAGGAGAAACAACAATGACCACAGGGTTTTCATTGTGTCCCATCTTCTTACCGACCAATCGGGGCCAGCTGATAAATTAAACTTTTGCCGAATCCCGTAGTAAGGACGGCAAACACATCTTTCCGATCGAGAAATGCCTTGATTGCGGTTCTCTGTTCGTCTTTTAAAATGAATGCGCTGTCGATTTATTTTACAACAGACGCTATAGCGGAATCTAAACATCTCAATTATCCAGCTGCAGTCATCTTTGTTGTAAATTCAAGCGCATATAGCAAATAGCATGCAGTAGGGACGTGTCATTGTCTGTGTGTATTACCATGCTGAATAAGCCGGCTTTTGCCCCCGCCCTCCAAGGGAACAGCGTGGCTTGTTATGCAGCGCTCTGGCCGGCTCTATCTGATATCAAAGTTCAATGAAGATGGAAGCCACAAAGATTGTCGCAGATGAGCTGAACCGTGGCCGTTACACCAAAAATGTTTTGAAGTAGCCTACTTCTTCGACAAGCCAGATGCTTATGAACAATGCGCGGTGGTGACGCGCTCATGTAACATGTGGTGGCGCTGCCAATAAAGCACACCTAAAAGCTGTCAGAAAGAACCGGCAAAAGTAATGATTATGAATAATTAAAATATCTCCTTGCTATATTTTACATGTTTATTAATAAACAAGTGTTTTCTGTCAGTGTCGGTTGCAAAGATGAAGTTGACGATGCTGACTCGCGATCTTCGCAGTAGTGAACGCGCCAGAGAGAAATGCACATTTCATACGGATTACATAAGCAGAGTCTATAGTCTGTTTTCTTTCGTTTTGAATTGCTCTATTTAAAAGTAGATATGTCTGTGAGGAGAATAGGCTACCTTAAACGCTGAGTTTCGGTTCATTTATGAGACGAGCTCCAGTTCACGCGCCGGTTCGTGATTATCTATCGTCTGCTATTTACTTATTATTTATTAAATCCAGGCAATTGGTTGATGAAACATTGATTAAAATTAAGATACAATTAATACAAAACGAAATTCACTTTAAATAAAGGTTTTGTGCTTTCTGTTTGATGTCTCTGTGAAAGTTTTAAAGCATCTTTTAGTGCCGCTTTCAGAGCGCTCACTTCCGTAACGGAGAACTGTCACTCCGTAACATTGTTTTTTCCTCATAAATGCGAACACGATAAATAACATTAATAGTTTGTTCTGTGGAGACTAAGAGCCAACGTATCTTAGGTCTAAGTATTTTATAATGTTAACTTCAAATAATACTAATAGTAGGAAGATGTGGTAGCATTGGATCTGGACGGGAAGATCGTCCCTTCTCTTTCTTTAATGTGAAATGCTTTTTGATTTGAACATTCTCTAGAGTTTATCTTATTTTTTATTCAGTGTACATAAGAGGTGCCTATACTGTTTTATCGGTAGATGCTAAGGGACATTTATTTATATTACCTGTTTGCAAACCTTTTTTTTTCTTTGATGGCACATTTTCCTGACCTTTTTGCTCCCCCCTGTGCTTTACAGGGGGAGCTTTACAGGGGGTATGGCTCATTTAAATGAGATGTAAATGAGCCCTATTGTCTCTCCCAGCAGCAGAGAGAGGTGAGAACTGCACAATCTTTAGAGGCCGTTTTCTCCCCTTTGAGCTTTTTTGAGTGCCTACCTTCAAATGGTCACAACTTCTCCAAATATGATCAGATTTCATGTGTTACACATCGTTGGAAAGCTTGGAGACTACACTTTCAGAATCTGTGAATAACTCAAAATGCCCCAGAACCGACTTGTGTCCCTCCCTACTTTCCGTGATCGGTCACAATTTTCTAATTCTCTTTAATTATTGCCCTGTTTTGATCCATTTTTGTGGAAAATGTATTAAGTTTTTAATTTTATTTGATCATCGTTAATTTGTTTTAAGGAGATCAAAATGGTGCTTATCAACCTTGAATGACATGATAATAAAATTATATCACATTATTTTGTCAGTAAAATTTTGGTTTTGGTGAGCTTTTGGGCTCGAAATCACATCCCAATCTGGCAATACTGTGCACCATTGCAATTGCTTATAGGCAACTAGTCATCATATATTTCACTCCATGAAACACGTTAACGCTTAGTAGTACACATATATGGTTCTCTAATGTATTTGCATTGTACTAAAATGCGTTCATTTTCAATGGGCATATGCGGCTGAAACAGCTAGCCTAATGCATCCCAAATTTTTCAACATTAACATTTTAACATAACATTATAGTCATTATGGCCTTTAGAAAAATGTTTTTTTTGAGGAGGTAGGGTAGTGCACAATAGGACCCTGTGGCGTGGCCTAAGCTTTTGTCCGTAATTAAATTTTTTTCCTTACATTACTTTTACTTATACTTTAAGTAGTTTTGAAACCAGTACTTTTACTTGAGTAAAAAGCTTGAGTTGATACTTCAACTTCTACAGAAGTCTTTTTAAACCCTAGTATCTATACTTCTACCTGAGTAATGAATGTGAATACTTTTGACACCTCTGGCCCTGCCCAACAAATCGCAAAACAACTTCTCTTAAAAGGCTGTTATCACCATGGCTCCCCCAACTACCCCTTGCGGAGACGTTGTCTGGGGCTCTCTTCTTAAGCTTCAAAGACAGCACAATTAATGGTGTATAGTATGTTACAATAAAAATTCATCCTACATTTACAATACTTTAGTCCAAAACTGCACAAATTCTCTAGACCAACATAAACATGCAGATAGGGTGTGAAGTACAAAGACTTCCTCCCAGTCATCTTTGAATAGCCTTTGTGCCAGAAACGTGTGGAATTGATTTGGCCTTAAGAGACCCTTACCCTTACCGTTGCTTCTTCCGGCTACTTTACCTTCAAGTTATCTTCATTGTATTCAACGTGGACTAGGGCTGGACAATTTTGGCTAAAATCATAATCGCGATTAATCGAACAAGTTACCTTGATTACGATTATTGACTGGTTATTTTTTCTAATGAAAGAGTGCATAATCCTATCTTTGTGATTCTAAAATAAGGAAACACACAGATATCTATTAATGCTTTTTTATTAAATATTTCAAACAATTGAATCAAAGCATAGGCCTACAATGCTTGCAATAAAAAATGTCTAAATGTTTAAAAGTTTAAATGTAAAAAAAAAGTTTCCTAAAAATGTAGAAAATAAAGAACTTTTAAAAATTGTTATTTTTGTAAACAAATAAATTATTGTAAATATTGCCATCTTAAAAGTAAAATATAACTTGTATCTCTTGTAACCAAAATAAATTATTGTAAGGCACTGGCTGAGTTGACTGTGTTTGAGTTCTCCATGTTGCTTCAATGTCGCAGACTGGACGGGGCGGAGTCACGTGACTACACGCGCGGTAATATGTTTTAAGGGGAAAGTACATTAACACACAGTGGGCGGAAATATTAATAGGATTAAAAAAACGAAATAACCGACATGGTAACATTACGTCGGTTATAGGTTCTGAATTTCGGTTTCGATTACTTTTCGATTAATCATTCAGCCCTAACGTGGACCATCCAGAAGAGCCCAATGAACACTTCAGCACACTCCTAACAAAATCTTCAAAAGTCTCCATACTCTATTGCATCTTGACTTGTTCAACAACCTAAGTCAATGCAAGGATCTGTTTTACAGCCTGTAGATTTGTCTAAGTTGAGCCCCTTTTAAGGTGACCCTGATTCTTTAATGTTTCTCATAGGCAATGGTTAACTGATTTAAATCTTGTCATTCTCTTCTATTATCCCTCTCTTTATTTACTTTCTTTATTCTGTATATCTTTGCTTAGTTTAGTTGTATGTAGCATAGCCATAGTTTAATTTATTAAACCATTATATCCATGCTTTATTGTCTCTGTTTGCCGCTCACAAATCAAAGTCACTTAAACATTTTGATTTTGCTACATGCTATTGCCATGCTAGTTCTGTATACATTAGAAAAGAGTTATTGTTTCTTGGCCAGGAAGATAATTTATTTCCTGGAATTGATAACTTATTATGCTGCCTGCTCAGTGGACGAACTGATGAAATAATTCTGAAACTAATCCAACTATTTATAATTTGTTGTCATTAGTTATACATATTTCCCTTTTGAGCTAATTTGCTTCATAAGTCCACAGTACTATTCCAACATAATAAGCCAAACCAGGTGACAGATGAGAGATGGAGTTGTCTTGCAACAAGATGACACTTGATCACACCAGCCCTCTAAGCAGCGCTCTAGAGCGCTTTAAGGGTTTTCTGTTAGAACGATGTCGTGTTAGCGGCCCCTAAGTTAATAATTAATGATCTTTGCAACGGAAGTGAATCAATCAAAACTAACTTTAACTGGACAATTATTCTAGAGCTGCTGTAAAGCTAAAACAATCTCTGTTACTTTAATGGCCTATTATCACTGTGCAGCTGCTTTGAAACAATCTATATTGTTAAAGCACTATAAATGAAGGTGACTTGACTTGACTTATGTCATAAGTGAACAGCTGAAAAAGAAACCAGATGTTTGTCATTTTTTCTGGTCGGTGCAGTCGATCTTAAAGTGACAGCACACACCCTTCCTACTGTTGTCTGTGTCATTAATGTTAATAAAACAGCAAACGAGCATCACTGCAGTCAGGCTTATTTTAAGACAGAAATTAAACCAATGTTCAGTGATGTATAACATTTGAAAACCCTAGGGACAGGCAGAAATTGAACAGCGTGAGAATAATTAGAACACTAGGTATGGTCATAATGAGGATGAGCCAGGAAGTGTTGACAAACCAGTGTCGATTGCCATGATCACCCCCCACATTCTCATTTACTGTTCCCTACATTAATCCACTAATATAGTTCACTGAATAAAAGAATGAAAACGAGTGTGCAAATTTGGACACTGAGTGTTGCGGAAGTGCTGCAGACACCATCTTCTAGATATAGGTGGGAATTCATTCAGCGCAATGCTCACAGGGCACGGCAATCTTCTAGTGGCTAGCCGTTCAGTGTACATTAGTTGTACACTGTTTATTGAGGAGCATTATGAGACTGAATAATGTCCACTATGGTCATGGACACCACTAAAACAGTGCATTGCATAAGAGTATAGTGGGCGATTTCACACCATATGAAAAACTCCATTTAAGTGACATGAAAAGTACAGTACATGTCCTCCAAGAGCGGACACAAATAGGTAAAAATACAACTACTGAAGCAAAGTTCATCAAGACAAAATTTTAATTATGGCTTGACAAAGTTTTGTCTGAAAGTCAATATTTTTTTAGATAAAGTTTAAAGGTTATTTTGAACACTAAACGTTAGCTTGAAACAGGTTCTAAGTGGTTGCTGAGGTGTTTCAAGTAGTTTCTAAGCAGATAATAATGCTCTAAGTGATCACTAAAGGATTGCAAGGTGGATGTTAAGAGATAATGTAGGCTATGTCCAGCAGTTTGGTTCACGTCGGGGTCCTAATCAGCCTGTCAGGGTTTAATAAGCTAATAATTATTCCGAAAAAAGAAAAATGTCTGGATGTGTATTATCCCACTTATTACGTGGCTACTTGCATAATAAAAATATAATTAGACACAAAATATTTATTGGACTTGAAATATTATTGTAGCAAACAGGGCAGGGCAGAGAGCTGTGGAAACAGAGCCTGTGGCACGAGTGTTATTGAGCATCCAGGCCCTGCACCACGAGGGAACAAAAGGGGCCATTGCCCCCTCAGATCTGATTTGTGCCCCCTCAGTTTAAATTTCCCCCCCTCTAACCTGAAATGCAATTGATTTTAACCCTTTGATGCATACTATCACACCGGTCTGATTCGAATGTCAAGTGCGTCACTGCTTAATTCAAACACTTTCGTGCTTTGGCTGGCGCTAACTGCATCCACTGTTCCCCAACACTGAGGTCTTTGGGAAGCTGAACAAGGTTATCTTTCCCTCACAACCAAAAACCCACTTCTTTGGTGACATTGTTGATTTCGTGGTCAAAAAACAAAATGACAGTGCTGCCGACGAAGCACGTCGAAGGGCGTTGCTCTTGCTCTGGTTGATGTGTGCACAAGCTCTTCCAGGAGAAGTGCCAGTACAAGGAATTCTGACCTTTATGACGTCATACAGGGCCATACTCGAAAAAAACTTTCCAAAACGTATACAAATCCTTAAAGGATTAGTTTACTTTTAAAAGGGCTTTAATGATGAATGATGATGATGAATAAGGGTCTTATCTAGCAAAACGATCGGCCATTTCAAAAATAAAAGTTCAAATGCTCGCCTTGTTCTGTTCTGTGATGCGCGTTCGTGACTCACGTAATACACGATTACGTTGAAAAGGTCACGCTTAACGTAGGCGGAAGTACCGAGTCAGTGTTTACAAATGTGAGGAATGAGGACCACATACACATATTCAAATGTCTTTGTGTCAGTTTATCGTTTAAAATGCCCATTTCGTGTGCATATCCTGGGTGTCTTAATATTAAAAAGGCTAAAATAAAATTTTCGTCAGGACAGAAGCGTGACCTTTTCAACGTAACTGCGTATTACGTGACGTCACGAACGCGCATCATAAAACAGAGCAAGGCGAGCATTTGTGCTTATTAAACTTCAACTTTTTAATTTATTTTTTAAATGACCGATCGTTTTGCTAGAAAAGACTCTTATTCATCGTCTGGTATCGTTTAAAGCCCTTTGAAGCTGCACTGAAACTGTCATTTGGACTTTGAACCGTTTGGGTCCTGTTGAAGTCCAATATATGGAGAAAAATCCTGGAATGCTTTCATCAAAAACCTTCATTTCTTTTCAACTGAAGAAAGAAAGACATGGACATCTTGGATGACATGGGGGTGAGTAAATTATCAGCAAAAGTTTTTTTTTTTAAGTGAACTAATCCTTTAAGAAGTGTGTTTGGCTCCGTTAATACTCCTTCATACGTCAAACAAATTTTTTTAATCTTTGGCCATGTTTAGATTGAGAATTCAACTATTGAACAGTGTAATTAAGTCAGATTGCATAAAAAAGCATTAGGCATCCCCTTTAAAGGTGCTCTAAGGAACTTTTTTACCTTAACTGAACAGCTTCGGAGTCAGTGGAATGGTTATATTACTTATTTCGGGTTGAATGTTGGTGGTTTCGCACCCCCCTGGTGCCCGAGAGCGGAGAAATCCCAGTTGCAACTTTGGACCGGCGGGCCGCCGGCCTCGCCGTCAGGAAGTATCGCGTGATATCAGGTCTCACGATGTAACAAATTGCTTTACGGCACTCCACACGTACACGCCCCCATTCAAGCACTGGCTAGCTATAAGCAAAGGGCAACAATAGTTTGCGTTATGGCTGAGACTGTAAAAAAGAAGCAGAAAGCGAGATTTTGAGTGGAAACGGGAGGAAACGGGAGACTGACCGAGCAAGAAGTCAGACTAGAGTAAACATCGGACCGCCATTTTCAGAATGCAGAGAACCGAGAGAAACAGAAGCCTGCAAAACGGATGCTGACCTGGCTTTCTTGCTGTTGCACTTGTAAGTATCTTTGGAATAAACTGTTTAATTTCAATATAAAACAGTTGACGTACTTTACAGATATGAGTTGAATTACGATGGCCTACGTCAACGCGTCTGATAATAGGCAATAAACATGTTGCACATATCATGATCGAGCTATAAAAAATGTTCTGATGTTTTCTTAGACAAGCAAAGGTAAACCGTCATTCTACCAGATGAACGTACCTGTATAGACCTTGCTAATATAACTTTAGACAAATTAGCCTCCGATATATTAATGTCATGCCCACTCTCCCCCCCCCAAAAAACCCACGAAAGCAGTAGTTGGCCTCGTTCATATCGTTCGTTCCCGGTAAAAATACTAGTATGCATGACAACACAATAAAAATAAAAAATCGCCATCAGTTGGCAAGAAAATATTGCTTTACTTACCTCGGTAGATATAACTGGGTTTGAAATAGCCGGTTCATGCTCAGCTAGGTTGACAGCTGATCAGCTGGGTTGCTCGTGGCGATTGGGGAGGAACAACAGTTCATTGTTACGACAGTGTGTTTGAAAGCATTTACTACCAGACGCTAGGGGGAGCTTCGTAGAGAAAAAACACTCAGGGCTGCCTGGTGCCCCTTTAAACTTTATTTGGAGTACTTCATAGCACATTCCAAATTTCTTAATGCGTATTTGTCATGATTCTGCCATCTTGTCATTTTCTTTCTCTAGTCTTGGGGCAGGATCATGACAGACCCATGTTTTGTGTGCAAGCACATGGCCTTGTGTTTGGGCTGTGTGCTAGTGTTGTCTCGTTCTCTTACCCCGCCCCCTTGTTATCCTCATCTTGTCTTCATTGCCTGATCAATGGCTGCGTTTACACTTGGCATTAACATGCGACCTGTATCTGGATGTTGTCCACATACACATTGAAAAGGCAAGTGTAAACGCGTTTCTGATCGGAATGTTATCCGATCAGCGATCAGAAACCGGAATGTTAACGGAATGTTATCCGATCAGAAACCACCTGGTTCGGAGGTGGTCGAGGACGCATTGTGATCGGATCTCAGTGTAATGTAAACGCAATCCAGCCATCGTGGCTGCATTCACAGGTGCACGTAATTTAAATCCCCGCCCAGTCTCCCCACGTGCTGTCAGAAAATAATGACCAGACGCAGTTTAGACAATAAATTAAACACATTTGAACCTTACAAATAAATGTCAATATTTAAAACAATGTGTGTCATTTTTTTTTCATTTTAATTGTGCAACATTATCTGAACGAGGCGATCGCCTGTAGCCTACAATCACAGCTGTGAGTCATGAGATCTTAATGAAGAGCGTGCGCTGCTTTGCCAGAGGAATAATGGGAATGCACTTTTTTATAATGTTTTAAATGTTGAACGTTAAATTAATCTCCCATTTCTGTTAATATAGCCATTGCACACTATAACCTTAAACCCCGATGATCGATGATGTGAGTTGTTTAACGTGTTTAACAGTATGTAAAGATACATTAACTGAACCAACACCCCAATGTAGATCCTTGGAATAGAATAGAATGAGGGATTTATATATAGCGCTTTCTTAAGTACTACTATACACCTAAAGCGTTTTACAATCATATCAGGGGGTCTCTCCTCAACCACCACCAGTACAATGGCGCCAGTGCGCTCACCACACACCTGATATAGGTGGAGAGAGGAGAGAGAGTGATAGAGCCAATTCAACAGATGAGGATTATTTGGAGGCCATGTTTGGCAAAGGCCAATGGGTGTAATGTGGCCAGGACACAGGGGTTACACCCCTACTCTTTATGAGAAATGCCATGGGATTTTTAATGACCACAGAGAGTCAGGACCTCGGTTTAACGTCTCATCCGAAGGGCAGTGCTCTTTGACAGTACAGTGTCCCCGTCACTATACTGGGGCGTTAGGACCCACACAGACCACAGGGTGAGAGCCCCCTGCTGGCCTCATTAACACCTCTTCCAGCAGCAACCTGGTTTTCTCAGGAGGTCTCCCATCCAGGGACTAACCAGGTTCAACCCTGCTTAGCTTCAGTGGGCAACCAGTCTTGGGCTACAGGGTGATATGGCTGCTATCCTTATAATTTATTGAGTCCAAGTTAAAAGAGCATCATGAATGGATCATGGATGTATCCACATCAATTAGGAGGAAAAGGGAAGGGTTCTCCCTAGTTCTTATTTGAGTTTTATTCAATGATTGACATTATAAATGTTTATTGCCCTTGTGGGATACAATCAGAGGCAATTAAACTAATGTTAACATGTTCGAATGATTGTTACAGTGTTGTTGTGTCTAATATTTGTGAATAAAGGTTTTAAATTAATCTAATTTTATTATATTCTCTTTGTATTTGGAGCTTAACACAAACCAAGATATAGAGTTTAAAACATTTTAATACATTTGGCATCAGTAACACTCAAGCAAACAGTATTTTGGCACAAAATGTGTAACTTAGTAGAAGCTCAACAAATCAGGCAGATGCGAATGGACAGGCTATGTGTTTATGACATGCCCTCATCTTTGAAAACCATAAACAAAACTATGCAAGGTAAAATAAATATAAATGATTTGTTTTATAAGGATATTTGTACTTCCTATACATCTGTATGATACAAACACATTTGATAATGCTGGATTGCCATGCCCAGAGAAAAATCTAGGTCCAGAAGCAAAATCAATTAGGCCACAGCTCTGACAGATCAACAGATGCAGAATCTCCATAACCGCTGTCTGTTACTGATGTAAGAGGGGGACAAGATTCCAAAGGTGCTTTTTCTTCAAGCATGATTCAGTGAAGCTCAATTAAAATCCTGACATGTTTATTCCTTGTCATTGCATGTTTCTTTGAACTCAGTTCTTCAAAGACATTTATAGATATAGGTGTTTATAGAGAATTTTAAGGCATGCTGATTTAACTATTGGGTTATATGTTTTGTGCCATCAATTGAGGCAAAGCATTGAAACAGCGTCAATTCTGTCAAGCTGTGAGTTAAAGACATAAGTCTGACTAAATAGCACACAGGATGTGATTATTCTTCACTTTAGGGATTTGGACTCAGCTAAGCAGTTATGCGTTTAGGCCATCATGTCATTCATTTCTCAGTTCAGGTGGCACTCAAATTACCATTATCTGGGACTCATCACAATCGTGTCGACCTATAATCATTCAAGCGTGAGCTTGTCAAAATGATGCTATTCTTTTAACACCTGTTCTATCAGAATTTACATTTTTCAAGTATCCATCTTGAAATTACATGCCAGTCAATGCCCAAGTATATTGAGGAAATGGAAAGGACCTCAAGTGTTTTGTCTGAGGGAGAAAAAACATGATTAATGTGTCAAATCAAGTTTTTATCCAATCTAAACCTTTCCATGCCCATAGACACAGGATGTATTGGACACAATCTACAGGATGTAATGCTCAAGAAAACATTACATTACTTAAGAATAAAGAGGTTATGAAAGCTGGCTTTATTGCGTACCTGCGAAGGCTTGGCTTTAGCTCCCGGCAGATCGTTTTCAAGATGTTTGACAAAAAATCAATAAATGAAAATGAGATTTTATGGATTGCACAATACTGAATTGCTTATGCATAACATTCAAAAGCATCAAGGTAAGGTGGAACTTAAGATATATTTAGTTTGGACAATGTTTTTTAGATTAGCATTAGAGCATAGCTCAGAATATCACAAACACATTCCTCTGTGAGCCGAAAGTAGGACAGCTCTATTGATGCCCATAGTTGTTGTTTTTTTTGTAATATAATACAAATAATATAATACATTCGCTTCAATATATTGGCATTATGTTGAGAAAGTTTGGTGGGAATCGTATGCCTTTGGAGCAGTAGTTAAAAATTCAGAGCTTGATTAAAAAAAATCCACATTCAAACAAAAACGTCAGATCTAATGACTGTAAATTAGAAAGTTGTCCAGTTTGATGAGAACAATATGTTCCGAGTTTGATGACTGTAGGTAAAACTAACCCCCTCCTCCATGCCCATTTCAAAGGCTTTGCCCATGTCTACTGGCTGACATCTCTGATGTCATTGTTTAGTCCATGCAGCAGGGCAACTCGGTGACTGTGAGACGGCATAGTTGCGGGACAAAACACAGCTGTTCCTTTCCGATTAGAACATCAAACAGGTTCACCCCACTCAGTGACTTACACACTGAGAATCCTGTTGAAAGTGCCATAGTGATTGGCGATTCTATTTAATGCAACATAAAAATAGAGCCACCAGCCACCATAGTAGTATGTTTGCCGGGAGCCAGAGCGCCTGACATCAAAGCAAATTTAAAAGTGATGGCTAATGCTAATCGTAAATTCTCTAAAATCATTATTCACGTCGACACTAATGATGTCCGACTTTGCCAATCAGAGATCACTAAAATCACTATTAAAGAGGTGTGTGAACTTGCAAGTACCATGTCAGACACTGTAATATGCTCTGGCCCCCTTTCTGTTCGCCAGAGTGATGAGATACATAGCACACTGTCCTCACTCAACGGCTGGGTGTCTAAGTGGTGTCCATAGTAGGGCTGGGCGATAAAACGATATTGGTATTTATCGACGGTACGCCATTGTCGGTAACAATATAAAACATTTTCAATATAGCGCTCGATACTTTCATTAAAATGCGCGCTCATCGCCCATAGATCTTAGGGGCCGTTTACATCGTGTCCTCACAATTAGCTGTGCCGCCGTCTCCTTCTTTCCAAAGCGCTTGCACTCCCGTGGCGTCTGTCGTTGCTATGCAACCATGACCGGCACACTCCACATCATGTTGACTGAAAGTGCGTTCCATTCAACCGTGATTCGTAATTGGACCGCAAAGTAAAAGATGGCGCGACCACCACAACATTGCCCAACATCAAATGGCAAACGTGATGAAAGCGTAAAGAAAACTGCGCTATTTGGTGCTTCACTCTCAGTTTGGACCAAATGTTAGTGCAGTGCGAGCTGATCTTGATCAAGCCAGACTACACAGCGCTAAAAGATCCAGTAAAGTAAGCATTTGAATGATACCTCAAAATGTGCCTTGATTGTTCTAAGTTTACACATTTACATTTTGTAACATTTTATTAAAGTCGAAGAGTTTCTTTAACACTTTTTTTATTTATCTTAATATAAGACATAAAGATGATATTTTTGTGTACATTTTTTTTTTTTACTGCAAAAACTAATATAATTTGTTGTTTGCCTTAATAATGTGGATAACCCCCCCCCCCCCCCCCCCCAAAAAAAAAAACCCAGTGGTTTAAATTCAAACTTTTCTACTTAAAAAATGTCAATAATTATCGATACCGAATGATATAAACCATTATATCGTGATAATTTTTTTTTTGCTATATCGCACAGCCCTAATCCACAGAATAATATAGGGTTCATAGTAGGGATGTTAACGATTAATCGACGATCGCTTAATTGTCGATTATACATTAAATCAATCAAACTTATCAATCGTCGATTAAGCAGGTTCATGCGTGTGCGTGCTGCTCAACCGTGAAACACGTAAAGCAAGCATGCCAGAATTATGTTTGGGACCATTTTACACCATCATGACTAAGTTTGCGTGTGCATACGCAGCCTTTTGTTTTGTGCAAGTGCAAGTTAAAATATTGTGTTTATTTTGTGTAGGCCTATCTATATCGGATTTATCTCATATAGGATGCATTTGGTTAAGAATTAACGCTGTAGTAAAGCGTACGGTGAGCTTCAGCGCGCCCAGCTCAAACGGCAATGCACGACTAATAATGACTAATAATGTTATGTAAAAAAGCTCCCTAAAAGTTGTTATATAAAAGGCCTCCTTCCCTTTACCTCTGTACAGATAATCGTTGTCGGGATAATTCCGGTTCACGTGGCTACTCCGAAAGCGATAAAATTCTGTATTATACATTTTAAGGCCAGACAAATAGTTTGTTGAGGGTTGTTTTTTTAGGGAAGGACTACATGCCTGCGCGTATATTTAGACACGTACACCTATAGAATGAACTCCTAATACGCATGTGCACGCCATCAGCGTTCTCACAGGTTTGCATTTTTAAAGTTTGCGTAGAGAGAACTTAAGAGTTTTCTGTTAAAACAGTGCTGTGTTAGCGGCCTAATAAGTTAATAACTAATAATCGTTGCGACGGAAGTGAATCAATCAAAACTAACTTTAGCTGGAAAATAACTTTATTCTAGAGCTGCCATAAAGCCAAAACGATCTCTGTTACTTTAATTTCCTATTATCACTGTAAAGCTGCTTTGGAACAATCTACATGTTTAAAAGTGCTATATAAATGAAGATGACTTGACTTGACTATAAAAAGAACAATATTGTAATAAAACATTTTGAATTATTTTGGGTTTAGTTGCCCTGTTTCATCGCTTTGCTCCAGGAAGAGCGTGTCCAGTTTAGTTTACCGGTGTTCATTTAGCCGCAGCTAATGCACGGCTAATAATAACTATGTCATATTACATAACATAAGAAGAAAACTATTTTAACTAAATCGTTGTGAATTCATTGGGTTTAGTTGCCGGTTTCAAATGCATATCGTAGTATTGAGGCTAACGATTAATCTATTCATTTTTTATTTTTATTTAAAGGAGCCGTATGTAAGATTGTGGCCAAAACTGGTACTGCAATCACTTTCAAATTACTGCAGATGAAACAAAAAAAATTGCTTTTTTGGCAGCAAACACTTAATATGGGTTTGGTGCACACAGGGATAAAAAAGTACCCCATGTGTAGAATGAAATACTCTGCTGTATCTTTAATGTTGTGGGCCTAATTTTCTGCCAGAGGTCCTGGACATCTTGTTCAGATATATGGCATCATGGATTCGTTCAAATACCAATAGATAAAAAATCAAAACCTGACAGCCTCTGCTAGAAATCTTATAATGGGCCGTGGTTGGATCTTCCAACAGGACAGTGATCCAAAAACAAGCATCAAAATCAAAACAAAAATGTGTCACTGAGCACAAAACCAAGCATCTGCAATGGCCAGCCCAGTCCCTGACCTGAACCCTATAGAAAATGAGTGGCTGAACTGAAGAGAAGAAGCATCAACATGGATCTGGGAATCTGAAGGATCTGGAGAGATTCTGTATGGAGGAATGGTCTCTGATCTCTTGTCAGGTGTTCTCCAAACTCATCAGGCATTATAGGAGAAGACTCAGAGCTGTTATCTTGGAAAAAGGAGGTTGCAAAAAGTATTTAATAAAAGGGGGCAAATAATTGTTCCCAACGTGTTTTGGAGAAAAACATTTATTTCATAATGTGATTTTCCCCCCAACTTTCAATTCTTTTACTTCAATGAAAGGTTAGATTTTTGTTAATTTTTAAAATAAAATATCAAAAGGATTAACAATGCAGATTTATTTTTTACAGCCATCTTTGTTCATATTTACCAAGGGGCAAACACTTTTTCACACCACTGTATATAACATTCTAAACTTTTGGAGTTAGACAACATGTTTCAGGACCTACTCATTAACGTTATCATACTCTAGATCTAATATTGTCACATGGAATCAATGTCGATCCTGTTGAAATTCTGCAGCAGAGCGATGACATCTCAGATCATTATCTAGTCTTGTATATACTCCATTTAGCCACGGCTGCAAAACTGACTCCCCGTTACAAATATAGTATAACTATCACTTCTACCACTAAAGATTGCTTTATTAATAATCTTCCTGATCAGTTTTATCTTATCAGCATCCCAGATAGCTTAGAATAACTTGATGTTGCAACAAACTATTGAGACTCTCTTTTCCAGCACTTTATACACAGTTGCTCCTCTGCACTTAAAGATTCAATAAAATAGTCCAAAGCTGAGCACAACGAGCACACCTTAAAAGAGCAGCCCGAAAAATGGAGCAATTGTCACTTTTTATGTTGCGCACATTTTTTTTCTACTGCACATTATATAAAGTAACGATAACTTATTCACTGTATGTTAACACCCAACCATAAATGTCAAGATTTACAATAAAAGGAAACTTGGATAAAAACAACAACAATCAATTTCATATTGTGTATGCATCTAGAACTGAAACATCATAATTTTTTGTACATCAGCTGTAAAGTCAATAAATATGATTGACTATATGTTCCTGTTGGACAGAAAACGAGCTACTGTTTTGATAGAATGATTAGATATTGAATAAAGTTTGCTTTAATTGCATTACTGGGAAAAAAAAGTGTTTTTTATTTTATTTTGAAATGTATAATTGTGGTTTTGATTGTAAAATTAACTATTTGGCTGATTATAAAAATAAAAATATAACATCAGTATATGTTAACGGATGTTTGTAAAACAATTGTAAAAAAAAACTGTAAGAATGTTGGGTACATTTTGATTTCATGTTGACTATATACTGTCCAAATACATATAATTAATACATAAAGAGAGTTGACTTTGCAGATTCATGCTAAATGCTGCTTTTAGCTCTACAATTCCTTTTAGAGAATCCCTTCACTTTGTTGCCAAGGAAATAACCCAGGGGATTCCTTTACATGAAGTGTCTGACCTTTAAGATACTGCTAGTGTTAACAATAGGCATTCTAATTTAAACAAAATGGTGAACAATACAGTCAATAGGGCTACATAAAGGGCAGTGTGAAACCAATGGGTTATACTTGCAGGAGGTAAAGACTTCAACTAAGAGGGTAGCAGCCCCTCCCACTGCTTACAGCACCCAAAATGAATGAATGAGAGACTTGTATTTCCACTCTTTCAGAATATTAAGGTGTTTTCAACACCCTGGAGTATAATGCAACTTCATAATTTTATTATGCGTTATAATTATTATTAACTTAGAATTGGTTATTTTCAGGTAATCCCTGGATTTTTTAATGGAAATATTCCATTAAAACATTTAAAATGCGGAAAATAATAATAATAATAAAAATAATGATCAAGCAGTCAGTGGTCTACATTTATTTCCAATAAAATGCTCTCTAAAACAGGAAGCCTCTGACTTAACAATATAAGGTAAATTTAAGGGATTGGATCTTACGAGATTTCATGAGATTTTAAACTGTCAGATGCCTCAACTTCTAATGTCCTTAATACAAATACAGTGATATTTTTCAAACTCGTTACAACTTCCCCTTGATTACACATTGAAGGGATGATGACTTGCATTTCTCCCATGTCTACAAATGAGTTATATTTGCTAAAATTTAATTTCCTGAAGATTAGGATAGAGGTGGGAGATATACCATGGATAGTCATGCTAATGAAATAGAATGCCATTGAAAGCACTTATCTCATCTAATAATGAAGAAAAGCAAATTTTGTTGAAGCAATATAGAGTCAACTCATCTCGGGCAATAATCCTGTTTTGTCATTTTAAACTATTCTCTTAGTTTCATCTCAGTCACAGACTATATCTACCTTTTTTCTATCTATCCTAATGTACATACATTACAGTACATTGTTCTCAGTAATTCTGTGATTGCATGATAAAAGAGCTGCAAGTGTTGCGTGGGAAAGTAAGATATTACATTGCTGTCATCCATTCTATGCCATCGTGTCCGAAATTACAGTGTCTAGTCTCACTATTGATTGACATGCCACAAACGCTGAACATGTTCACTTTGACACTTTGACAATTATCAACAGAGAGGATCATTTACTTAGTTTCAGACAATGTAAACAGTTTAATACAAGTCAATATAGGAACTTTGATTATAATGAATCTCATTTGCTCAAAATGAACATATCAGAAATGCACTATTTACATTTTAATGCAAGTTCCTGATAACAGCCACTTTTCATGATATAATCAATTCCCATTGGATATAATTGTCTTTCACTCTTTTTTTCCTCATTGAATATCTTGTTTTCCTTAAAAGCATACCTTATCAAAGTCTGCATGAAATCAAAATTAATCCATGCAGTCAATAAAAAATACTTGTTTAAATCATTAGTGATTTAAAGGGATTAAAGGGAATAAAGAAAATAAAATTTAATTCAATTTACATTTATTTGTATACCACTTGCACTTTATATTATAGGCTATATATATATATATATACACACACAGTATTTAGAACACTTTAATTATTGATTGCTATCAGGATATGAAGAGACTTTAAACCAGTATAATAAGAAATGTTTATGAAAAACATTGCCTATATCCTACCAAAAAAGGTCCATTGTCAATAAATGTATAAACAGCTCAGACTGAAGTCCCTTTCAAACCATGCAGCTTTTGGTTGGTCAGCACTGCGAATTTGCCATGACCAACTTACGAATACGAGTGGAATCTGTCTCTGGAAGTTTTTCGCGCTCATGCAAAACTCACGATCGCACAGATGCCTATTGGGAATACTGGATTTCGCTCGTGAAATTTCACAGAGCAAAGGTAAATGTGACCACGCCTTTAGAAGCATTTTCTCATATTAAAAACAAACAGTGGCGTGTAATGGAATGCAGCAGAGTAGCGGCAAAAATATGGAGCATTGGGGGAGACAATTTCGAATAGTGTCTACTAGTGCTTACGGCCTTGGTGAGGACTGAGGAGGTGACTAAAATGAAGAGACACCCTTTATTTTTTCCTCATTCAATATTTCACTGGAAATAAGTTATGATAGTGAACTTTTGGTTCACTCAGACTTTAAAGACATAAAATACATTGCAAAACTACATTCAACTACAATCTACTGGACAACTAATTTGGTAGGTTGTCTGAATGATTAATTTGTCTGCAGGATGCCTTGTAATTAGACTGGTTTTGATGCGATTGGATGTGATTCGTAAGGCTGCATTCATTTATATAAATGTAAAATGTGTCTATATACACACACAGTATAACTTCAAGGTCTATAAATGATACTTTTCCAAGTATTACTAAAGGTATAGTTTACACACACACACACACACACACATGCACATATATATATATATAATTCTGAAAATTTGTCCTTACAATGCCAGTCAATGGGGTCCTATATTTTTTTGGATGCCATTTATTTTATTATATATATGTATATATAAAAAAGGTCTTTTCTTTTTTATTTTTTTTATTTCACAACATAAAGAAGGGTTTAAAACAACATGAAGGTGAGTACATTACTTGAGCATCAGCCATTTAATTTCTGGGTGAACTGTCCTTATAGCCCAGGTTGCTTGAGATGGCCTGACCTCGTAATGAATGGACTTTTTGTAACTCTCTGTGATCTACCGTGATCACGGTACCTTGATGGCCAGAGTTGAAGAGGCCTGCTGTACATATTTGGTTACCAGCAGATACTTTAGTTGACTACTTCCTTATTATAACATCAGATTGAGTAAATAGTCCTAAATTACCAGGTCTAATAGATCCTAACATTCTGCAGTTCCACAGTGTTTGCGTACATATATAAACGCGCAAACAGACACGCTCTCAAACATGACGTCCAACATGCAGATGTTTGTTGTGCATATATATTTACACATAGCATGCTGATTTGCCCATGTGGGTCTATTAACCAGTTAGCACTTTTACATCATTCAATATTATGAAATAATTCTCCACACCATTACAAAGCACCTATTCAGACAAAGTGGCATTGCACTTCTAAGCCGCAGAGTGAAGCCCATCAGGGTGTACCACTTTAATAGACTGAATCAATATTATGCTGGATCACATGCTATTCACTGTTTGGTAAGATGGGTTTGCTGCTATTTCATATTGATTGAATGGAGCGTAGCCATAGGTTCTTTCACTAGCTCAGCTGTGTTTGTAAGAGTTTGAGTCTATGGCACTGCTGCATATGAACAATCCCTGTGACCAATGAAGCATCATACAGCTACAATTGCCCAGTGTCTTTTCGTCTAATTCGTTAATTCATCAACTTGTCACCTTCATTATTTTCACATTTTGTTGAGGTTGGCATAATCATTTATGAAAAATAAGGTGCACAGGTTTGGAAAGAACGAGGTGAGTTCAATCCATAGGGCACACTGCTTAACACACACCTTCATCTTAATTTTCCCCTCCATCTCCCACACATGCTTGTCATATCCGGCATCATACTGTACTGTATGTTTTTATACAGTTTTTATGCAGGGGGCTTAACTATGGAAGCTTGTTTCCGCCACAGAATAAAACATTTTAAAAGATAATTGCAACTTTTTATCTCACAATTGCGTGATATAAACTTGCAATTGCGAGAAACACAAGTCAGAATTGTGAGATAAAAAGTCACAATTACCTTATTTATTTTAAATGTTTTGGTGGAAACAAGCTTCCATACTTAACAGTTCAGAGGCGGTGCTATTTAAAAAAAATTTTTTTTAAAGTGCATCAATAACTGAAATATCGAACATTTATTGCGTATTATTTATTTTCCATTTTACCTAAACGCTATATGTTTAAAAGGTCACACTGTACAGTTATTAAGCACGTTATCAATTACTCTGAACATCTTTATTATTATAGTGCCTTATTAGCATGGTTTTGGTTTATAATGGTTTATTGAAACTTGCAGACTGACAGTCCCATAGACATATTCGTCCATTTTAATGCCTTGTTTCACACACACACACACACACACACACACACACACACGCACACACACACACACACACACACACACACACACACACACACACACACAAGCACACACCCTTGTTGGCGCAAAGGTCAAGGCATCCGTTTAGATCAAAGACAACCTAGGCTACGGTGAATAACACATATGAAGTGCAAGAATTTATACTAACATCTATATTATTTGACATTTTATAACGTGAGTGAATCTTTACAAATATCAGGGGCATCTGACAATAATCAAGGGCTTAAGCCACCAAAGTAGCTACTAACCAACGGCAGATTACAAGAGGACAATACGTCTGTTGTTATCTTCGGGCTATTCTGAGATGTGTCTGAAGTGTGCTGTCATTTGCTTAATTTTTAATAGAGCTACATTGATAGCTCTTGATTAGGAGCTTAAAGCTACAGTCCGTAACATTTCCTTTTTGTCACCATCTCTGTTCGAAATCTGCAATTGCAGTTATTCGCGGAATTTTCATCTTTACGTGGGTTGTAAATCGGCATGAAACAGCGCGTATGAACACAATGTTTTGAGGCGAGTGCTGCTGTCAATCACCGCGCTGTGTGGATACTGTCATTCAGAATCACAGATTCACTTTTTGAAAGTTTGACCAACATTAGAATTTTCACTGGAAAATGTCTTCTGAACAAGTAACATTTTTTGTTTTGATCAACTAAGGGGGAAAAAGCATTCGACATGATAGCGATCGTTAGATTTAATCAGCACGATTTAAGTTACAGCAACCGTGCAAATTATACTTTGTTCTCAAATTGATCATGTTAACAACATCAGCATTGCGTGACTAACGTTAAATTTAATGTGTTTTATGGTTACCTGTGTAGTTCAGAATTCATATTCTCCATAATAGCTAAACGAGAAAGGCACAACAAAGGAAACTCCATAACTGTGTGAATTAAGAAAACGTGATACACGATTGAACTATTGAAATGTCTTACTTGTTCAGCAGAAAAAAGCTGTCTCTTCTTCTGTTTTGAACCCCTTCAAAACACACAGTTCACGCACCTTTCAAAAGCCCTGCCGATGTTTATCCTTGTGTTTGCATGAGACGGTTTCTTTCTCTTTCTCTAGCCACCTTAAATCCGAAGTACGAAGTCTTTTTGGTTTTATAACTGCTGAATCTCCAGTTCTCCAGCGAGAAAAGCCTATCTCTACATCTCCTCACGCGCAGTATAGCCGGCTAGCCGAAACACCTTTATGTGTACGGATGTGACGTACTGACGCAAAGACATGCTCGAATTTCCCGTGGAAACCCACCAGTACCACTGGAATTAAAATCATCATTACAAGCTTACTGTTTTGAATCAAGCTATGGCAAGCAGATACTTTTGAACACTGGCTGAATATGTTTTTTTTTAAAATAATTATTTTGGATTATTTGTAACTTAAAAAAAGTTACGGAGAGCAGCTTTAATATGATTGCTTTTCTCTAATGCGTGCTGTACCTGAACATGGCCTAATCGACTCCTCCCCCTATCAAAACTATCGTTTCTACATAAAGGCAAATTTAAAAAATTGGGGTGGGGGCAATAGCCCTAGCAACCCCCTGCCTAGCGCCGCCACTGACAACTCACTAGCCAATTTAGTGGGTTATGATTAATAAAAGATAGAAATTAGCAAAACAAAGCGCAAAGAAGACCCACTTCTTTAATATTCGAACTCATTGTTTTTTATAGCGCAAATGTACACACCCTGGTGGCACCACTCTGCATCTGTTGGTGGCGCCAAATTACGACTTATGTTAACAAAAAATATATTTATGCGTACTTACCCACCTGGAAGATTGTGTATCTTTCAGTATTGTGGCTTGAATAAAATCTATGCTTCATATGAAATATACTAGTATAGATCGTTTTGTCCAAGGTCCGGCACTTCTTACATGGTGTGTGACTGGAGCCTGAGGAGACAAGGCCTCTACAGGGAGAATGGGTTGGCTTTTTTAATGGATGTCAATGGAGGAGAGGCTTCTATGTGGTTCTTTGTCACAACAATGCTTGTGTTTGTGGTGCAATGAGTGAAGTCATTGTATGGTGCTTGGAGCAAATGTGGACCAAAATGGCAGTTTAGTTGCTTGTATAAAAAAAAGAAAAAAAGAAAAGGAAATTAACACAAGTGTTATTCTGTGTTGTGAAATTGTGATTGCTCTTGATGTTGCAAAACTCTGCAGTCCAAAAGTCTTGGTGAGTCAATTAATGGAGAAATCAGGTGTATCCCAATCGTCTTTCACTTATTCATCTAATTTGACTCTTTGTTGATACTGAATTTGTTTAATTTGCATTAATTGTTTCAATCAGAGTTTGTAGAGAGATTTAGGCTCATGAGGATTCTGAAACCATTTGCTGGACTACTTTGACACGACATTGATTGGTTTTAGAACAAAAATAAGTGTGTAGGTGCTACATAGACCTTCAACAACTCTAAAGAAGCAAAGTGGCATTGAACAGCTAAAATTTCCTAGACTTTACTTTATTTTGGGGACAAAATAACCCTTAAATGAGCTATCTCTGGAGAGATAATCATACTCTTTTCGCACTGAGAGGTGAGACATATGTCTGTCCTAAATGGCCTTTACACATACAGAAGCAAAGAGGGCTTATATCCTATGACACTATCCCAGTCTGAGAAGAAGTCTGAAAGAAACCTGGCTGATGTCTTTCACCAGATGTGTGCTAACCATTATAACTCAGAAATGGACATTTCTATTTTTTCTGTGATTTGCATTGATTACATAAAGTGCTGTCCCTTTTTAAAGTGTAATCTGTGTCAGTTTCTTTTTTTGGGTGGGTTTGATACGCGTTTCAGTTGAGTCTCCTGTAATTCAGTTTGTCTCTATCGTGTTTTATTTATTTCATTGTGATTTGCTCCTGATGTTAATTTTGTCGATTAGTTTGCCTGTGTATTTATAGCCTTGGTTTTGATTTAGTCTTGGTCTGTTCTCCTCATGATTAAATTGGTTTATTCTTAGTTTGTTACATTAGGAGTTTTATAAAATAAACAAACTGTTGCGTTTAAATCCTCTATTTTATTCTACCCTGATGCAACCACACAGCGACAGAAGAATGGACATCTAACAATGGATATAGCAACAGTACAAATTCTCCTTTTGCAGGGGCAACAGTCGCTCAAGAGACACACACACACACAAGCCTTCCTGGATTTATACCACCTAGTCAATTAGGATGGCGATAGCCTGTTTGTGATAGCCTGGAGGCAATCCTCTGGAATGTTTATGGAGTAGGCTATGTCGACTGGGTGCTGCTCCAGAATGGAAACCATCTGTGAGAGAAGGAGGAGTTCAGTGTGCCATCCACAACCACCGTCCCAGCCAGAGATGTGCACTCGAGTTAGAGACTCGGACTCGAGTCGCACTCAAGTTGCATTTGAACCTTTTGAGCGGTAGCTACACTCTCATATATGGGATTCTTATTTCTGTGCCCTTGAGAGTACGGCCCCACATATGGGATTTAGAATGAACAGTGACGTGACATAACTGCCAGATTCAAACATGTTTGCATGTTGGTTGGCGCTGAGCCAGAGACGGACGCGCTCAGCACTTGTCATATATCACAACTGTTTGCAGTGTTTCAAACACATAATGTTAAATTTAGATTTCAGTCATTTAAAATACACATAATCTCTAGTAAAACAGTACGTTTTGAGTTTGTAAAATACACACTGATGTCTATGGAAGCAGCAATAACAGTCTATTCAAATATAATTTGCTGACGTGTGTGATTCATATCATATACACATAGGGCCCTATCTTGCACCCGGTGCAAATGACTTTGTACACTGACGCATGTATAATTCGTATTTTGCACCCGCGCAAAGCAGACTTTTCCCTCCACAGACGCACGTCGGCAAACTAGAGAATGAACTTGCGCTCCCTGGGCGGGTTGGCGCAAAAAAGGAGGCGTGTTCCGGCGCAAACAATCCCTGGTGCTATTTTGCAGTTGCAGAAAACAATTGCGCCACTGACCAGAAAAAACCTAGTCTAAAGTCAGTGGCGCGTTGAGCGTACATTCAGATGCTATTTTAAGCGTGCATGCTTGGTCATAATACAGAGTGTGAACAACGCGCATACACTGTAGATGTTTCTCTCATCTACACAGATGCATTTTCCTTTTTGCAAATGATACATTATTATAAGGAAAAATATTAAAACACGGGGGAAATCATTGTTGTGTCCATGACGATGGGAAAAATAGTTTTATTTGAATGGTTTTATAATCTGCGTCGCATAGATTTCCCTATGTGTTGCGGTAGTTCGGACCCTTGTCATAGAATTTGATTACGTATGTCCGTATATTGATCTTTCATTTGGGATATTAACATGTCAAATCTACTAGATGCAAAGAGTGTGAAAACAATTAAAGACACGGAACGTCGACTTCACATTTTCGCATATAGATTTTGCATCCACAAAGGTTAGTCACACAATTATACTGTGGTGTAGCTGCATGGCTCCTTTGGATTGCAAGCCTGTTAAAATATTAACAAAAAAATCTAGCCTTTAAACCTAGCACTGTGTTTTACTTTTATCAATCTTTTCGTAGTATATTCAGCTTTTCTCTCTCTAAATGTATGTCTCTGAGAGAGGGAGAGGAGAAAGGAGGATGTTAATCCATTACTTAAAACGCATATATTAACGTATCGCAATCAGAATGCGTACAGATTTCTATTGGCTTAAACATTCCGATGTTTGATATTTTCAGATAATGACTGTCGTCAATAACAACGCTGCTGTATAACAAACTGCTCTATAACAAACCGCTACTGGCGCCATTTTGCATCCACTTAGCGATTGTATTGAAAATAGCTCTTGTTGCCAGGACAATTGACCTATGGCTAAGCCACGCCCCAAAACGCGATGAGCCAATCACAGTGCGCAGCTTACCCAATACACTCGGACATTCTTTGCTTCCACGTCCATTGAAACGCATTGCAGTTAGTCAGTTTTCACTCGTTTTTATGTTTTTTCTTGTACTTTTAAGTTTAAAATGGTCAAACGGTGTGCATGGGGTACATGCAACTCCGACACCAGTATCCCGAGAGGCTGGGTGACGGTGTGTATTATTTACCCTTTCCCAAGCCACATCTCAACCGCGATAAGGATAAGTGTCTGCTGTGGTTAAAGTTCTGCGGTAACTTAGACAAGGATGTCTACATCTCTTCTAATGTTAGTCAACAACGTATTTGAACGTTATCTTTAACATCTCTAACGTTAGCCTAACATTAGAAAACGTTAACGTTAGCTTCTAGCTGCATTGTACATCATGTCACTTAGCTTCATTAACGTATCTGTAAATAACCGAGATAATAAATGTTAGCAATGTTGTGCTGAATGATTCATGTAAATACTGTAGCACCAAACTAACGGAGAGGTCCTCTTGGTAAATATGGTAAAAAGGCTTGTCCTGGAAACGTAACGTTATGCAACTTAGACCTGTACATATTTAATTTGATCATGAACCATTAATTACATACTGAAGCACAATATTTTATACAACTTTATACCAAGTTTTTTTTTTTAGCAAAACATAGCCTTTTCACTCCTCTTCCACATATTCAAACTATTTACATACAGTGTCAATAGACAAGAGGTCATGATATTCAAAAGGTTATTGATTTGTGTTGATTTAGTGTGAGTAATAACTCCTAATAAAATGCTACATAAAAATCATCAATTGCCTCCTGTGAAATGTCTCTAACTGTGAAATCTGCCATAGCGCCGTCACCGAATGTTGACTGTTTGTCCGAGTGAGTGGAGGGGGCGTGGCTTAGCCATAGGTCAATTGTTTTATACAATGGATTATAAAGTAACAAGCTGGATTTACATTATCCCTTAAATCTTAGGACCTTTATTACAAACAAAACAGATAATAGAAAGATCATATATTTTGTCTATATAATAAAAATAATAGGATTTTTGAGTATTTTTTAATTTATTTTTTAAGACATGAAATGACTCGAGACTCGACTTGGACTCGTGACAAAAGACTCCAGACTTGACTCATACTCCAGTGTAAAGACTTCAGACTTTACTCGGACTCCAGCTTAAAGGATTAGTTGACTTTTAAAAAAACTTTTGCTGATAATTTACTCACCCCCATGTCATCCAAGATGTCCATGTCTTTCTTTCTTCAGTCGAAAAGAAATTAAGGTTTTTGATGAAAACACTCCAGGATTTTTCTCCATATAATCGACTTCAACGGACCCCAAACGGTTCAAAGTCTAAATGACAGTTTCAGTGGAGCTTCAAAGGGCTTTAAACGATACCAGACGATGACTAAGGGTCTTATCTAGCGAAACGATCGGTCATTTAAAAAAGAAATGAAAAAGTTTAAGTTTTATAAGCACAAATGCTCACCTTGCTCTGTTCTGTGATGCACGTTCGTGACTCACGTAATACGCAATTACATTGAAAAGGTCACGCTTCTGTCCTGACGAAAATTTTCTTTTAGCATTTTTAAGATTAAAACACCCAGGATACGCGCACGAAATGGGCATTTAAACGACACAAAGACATTGGAATATGTGTATATGGTCCTCCTTCCTCACAATTGTAAACACTGACTCGGTAATTCCGCCTACGCGTGTCGTGACCTTTTCAACTAAAAATTATGTTCTATATGATATGAATGT
Organism: Semotilus atromaculatus; assembly: GCA_031834385.1. Taxonomy (NCBI): domain Eukaryota; kingdom Metazoa; phylum Chordata; class Actinopteri; order Cypriniformes; family Leuciscidae; genus Semotilus; species Semotilus atromaculatus. Next base: position 9,906,946 of record JAULUF010000025.1, on the reverse strand, counting down.
GTGTTGTATGAATGTAATCCGGATGTACTATTCACCATGTTGGCATTATTATGTGATCTACCAGCTTCAGTTGGGAAATCCTATCCCGTGGCCTCATGGGATAGTAAAGTGTCCATCGTATGCACATTATAGAATCTCGCCAGAAGAAGTAGGTCATCCAGGTACTTTTTGCCTACTTTTTTATGAGTACTGTGAATTTGGACATTCTGCTTCTTTCAGACTTCTTTTGTCACATACTGTTTTTCGCCTACTATATAGGAAGTAAGTGAATTCAGATGCAGCCTACTACTCGCTTTTATAATCACCTAGCAAAGGAAATTTAGGAAAGAAGAAATACGGGACAAAACATGATTTTTTTCTAAATAAGTCTGGACACTAAAAATAGAACTGAAAAATGGGACTGTCCCGGGAAAACGGTAAGATGGTAAGATTTTATTTTGGGTTTAAATTGTTACACAAAGCGTGCGTGTTCTTGTATGAAGCGGCTTTCTTTGCTGTGCAAATTGCCTCTCCAGTTTTTGCCTTGAGGTTGTTGCTTCACTCCCCCACATAATCTATTTGGTTTGATGCAGTGGCGGTCTCAGGTTAGATTTGAGGAGGTGGAATAATATATGCCCTCATTTTTAGTCCATGCTTTGACACATGTTGGCAGAACCTTGCTGGCTAGACGCATTTTTTTTTTGTCTGTGCTTGATTGACAGGGGCCTAATATATGCTAAAAGTATCCTTACATTGTGGGAAATACATTTTTCATGGATATAAGAATGATAGCTAATCGCCCGCTGACTGCCCGCTGCCTGTCCACTGACTGTCTTTGTAAATTGCACACAAAACTGAAAGGCAATAGTGAAAATCAAAAGATCCCACCAGACTGGCCGAGGTCAACACAACTTCCAGGAGTCAAGGCAAAGAGGTTATCAGTACATCTGAAAAAATGAAAAATTGTTTATAAAGCACTATTATTGATATTATGAGTTCTACCAGAAAGACTCGGGATAATTAATACTGTGACAATGAACATTTATTTACGAGTTCAGCAAACAATCAAATTCTTTGGCGTAGCCCACCCCCTGCGAAGTAAGGAAGGGTGCCATCGGGTGGAAGGAGGAGAGGACATCCTGGCGTCTTCAGGGTAGAGGGGAGAGGTGATGGGAAGGATGGAGGGGAGGACCCAGCATAGAAATGTTAGGGAGATGAAGGAAAAGTCCCGTCTGGTGGTGGATGGGGAGGATGGAGGTGGTTGAAGCGACGGCATCTGAGAACTGGCTATTAGGATATGATTGGATAAATGAGAAGGTAATACATGACGTGAACAATTGAGTCTTCCTGGCAGAACTTGCGCTAGGCTTCATTTCTTATGGAAAAGAATGGATGGCTGGTTTCAGATATTTTAGGGTGTGATCACACTTGTAGTTCAGTTATTTTGGTTCTTTAGTTCCAGACAAAAAAAAAAAAAAAAAAACGATAATAATACATTTAGTCCTGGTTCGCTTAGCATTCACACTGTCATTTTTTAGAACCTAAAGATAAAAAAAAAAGCACGATTTTGCGACGGAACTTAACGAACATCCACACCAATGCTGTGAAAATGTTTCAAGGAGTCAAACCAGTGGCAAGAATTCCTTTGTTGCTCACAAAAGAAGATCTGCTGCAAGGAGATGTTCAGACACCTGTACCGAACTGTGATGGGCAAGGTGTGCTTGTGCATTCTGTCCTTTTAGGGTCGCATATTGTGACATAACGTCCTGCTTTTGGTTCATTTAGATGTCTTTGATCCGTGTTGCATTCATATTTCAGTTGAACCACACCAGACTTTGTTTGGAAGCGGACCGAGACCCTCCTTGTTTCAATCCACTTGTTTGGTGCGCACCAAGGTTCGGATGGTAGCGTTTACACTTAATCAAATGAACCGCACTAACAGAGCAATCGCATCAGAGTTGATTTTAGCCGAACCAAACCTGCCAAGTGTGAACACACCCTTAAAGAAATTGAGGTTCTTAGTAACAAGTACACTAGATAATTATGTAAAATAATCAGTAGTGTTAGCTCATTTAAAAATGTGCATCAAGCTACAAGCTATTAATTTAAAGTAGTTAACTAATTTATGGTGAAAGCATAAAACTTGAACAGATACAGTGTATTTACAACGAATACAACTAAAACTATATTATATATGTTATCAAGCCATTTTATTAACTATTTTACTATAAAAGAGTCCTAAAATACCACACATGGATTGATCAGTTGCTTGCAGTAAAGCTGCATTTGAAATATCATGTGATACTGGAAAAAGTATTGTTGAAAAAAGTAGATTGTAACTTACTGGAAAAGTTATGCAGCTTGACCAGAATATGTGGGAAATAAATCCAGAATAAGCTATTTCTTTCCTATAGATAAAACTCTGGATAAGTGGGACTAGATGTGAGCATGAAACCATCTTTAACCAATTCATGTCAGCATTTCTTTTGGCTTGTTGTCAACATTGTATTTGGCCTGTCATATAATCTTGTATAGAATGCTTTATGATGGTATCGTACTATGAAATATTCAGTGGTGTGACACAACAAATATTTGGAAAATACAGCTGGATAGAAAAAAAGTCTAATATAGAAAGTGTATAACAAAAATTAATGTTGAGTAAAACCTGAAGGACAGTGCCTCTTAAAGGGATACTTCAGGATTTAGCATTAAGCTTTGTATTAGTAGAAAACCTGTAGTATTTTCAAATTACCATGCCTTCCACCCTCATATCCCCGAGAGATTTATGTATTTTTTGCCTGGAAAAAATCCTCCGATGACGCAAAAATCATCATTTTGCGTCATCTGAGGATTTTTTGGCCAGAGGCTAAAGACTACAGCCAGTAGTATGGAAAATTCCTGCTCCTCCGTGAGAGATACGAGACCGGTGCGTCACACAGGTGTCGCTCATCAGTAATCACGCCACCGGCCTCGCGCCGTTCTCCCGCGGCCCTCAGTCTCGTCCTGCTCGCCACAGTAAACATGATGAATGGCGACTGTACTGTAGAACGCAAAAGCCGAATCCTGGACATTTTTGCCGATCTCGAAAACCCGGGCAGACTCGTCACGGAGACTCACTAGTAGCCTAGCCTTGTTGTTTAACTGCGCTCTGTTACTGGTAGGCGTGGCGTCCTAGGGCAGTGAAGCAAGTGATATTCTGGGAGTTGTTGTCTTTCATCCACATAAGCCAAAAATACATTTTCTGTCTTTTCTCAGACTAGAAAGCTCCAAATTCAAAAACAATTTCACATTTCTTCTACATAAATTACCCATTTTAAATACACATTCACCTTTCCAGAGTATCCCTTTAATCTCATGCTCACCTGTTTACTGACCACAGCCTTATCTCACAGCCCTTGAGTGCACTGCATCGCAAGTGCTATGCTGTACCGGATGAGCCGCTGGGGAATTGTTTTGCATCAGAGAAAAAAAACTTATATGCAGAGTTGGTTATGTAATGCAAACATTAAAATGTATTAGAATACAAATAAACCACTACGATAAAAGTCTTTTGAGGTCATTAAAAATAGCAGAGAGCACATCTGCCCATTAATCACGATTTGTGTGAAAAGGAATAAAAGTGTTCTGCAATCTTTCACTAGTGTAATCTACACTGCAAACGTGATATGGTCATATGCAGTAATTGAATAACAAAATGTTTTGGATGCCTTTATTTAACTTGGTAAGAGGGGAAGCTGTGATTGATGCTTTTCTTACAAAACACAAAGTAAAACAGTTTTGTTTTACATTAACACTGAACTTAGCCCCTTCCCCTTTAATCGTTTATAGTAATGCCCCCTTTCAGTCACACAGTGGGAAAGCCTACCAATGCTAATCCAGGGGCCATTTTTTAAATGGATGTCAATGGAGGTGTAAGAGATACACCTCTCACCTCCCTCTGGTTGAGCTTCTTGAGTCTGTTCAGTAAGGAGCGTTTTGACTGGTGGATTTAAAGCTGACCTAATATTGTCTAAACAGAACATCCTCCAAAAAAAGATATTTATGAATCTGAACCTGCCAGGAAGGTCTCAAAAATACCGCACACAAATTCAAAGCAGTCCAGTGATGATTTACAAATGCAGACTCAACTATCCATAAATACATTTAACATCATTAATAAATGTGTGATGGAAATTAATTCAAGAACTTGATACATAGGCTATTTGTTAAACATTTTAAATGTATTTAGGTAAGAGGGCCTGGAGACTGAGGCAGGGCAGGTGGCCAGGGCGGAGCAAGCTGGGCAAATAGAGTGGGGCAGGTATGACATCACATTGTAGGCCAAAACGCACAAGCGAGTTAGCGTCTTAGCACACCCGGTTCCATCGTCCCGAAGTCAATGGGTTTTTTGAATGGGGTTTTGGTTAAATGGCTAAAGCTCAAGACACTTTCACGTTTTATTCTACGACATAATATACATAAATTTGACCCTACTCGTGATTTTTTAAAAGATGTTATGTGTCTTGAAAAAGGCTGTTGCTAACAAGTGGCTAAATGGGACTACAGGGGATGTCGATGAGATTAAACGTTATCATGCTGAACAGGTAAGCTCAGTCTGCTTTTACAGCCTCATTAAGCTTACAATTATGGTCTTATAAACTATTCTAAACATTCTGGGAAAATGTTTTTAAATAAAAACTGAGTTGTCGGAAGCTTAGTGATGGTGATGTTGAATTCGTGGGACCGTGGTGTAGTTCGTTTATAGCCTACCTTTTGCTTTTTACTTCTGGCGGCTGCATTTAGTCTTTAAAATTCATAAAAGTTGTGTTAAATTATGATAATTATCTTGATGGACAAAATGTGTAAGTATCATAAACTTTTGTTGATCCCAGAGCTTGTTTTTAGCGATAATCCATAAGCCTATAGGAAAATCCTATTGTTTTTTCTCGAGGGAACCAATGTGATGCTAACTGCTGGTTGGCCTACAAAGTGACCTCATACTTGCACCACTCTATGGCCAGGGTGGAGCAGGCTGAGCATTTAATTTAATTTTGAACATTTAATTTAATATTCAACAATAATATTGATCTGCCTGCATTGACACCATTATATGAGAACTGAACTGAGCTGGACGATGACATCACGGTTTTCTCCAGGGCGACTATATTTATAAATTAACTAAATTAATAACTTTACAACAAAAATAAAACATCACTGACCTTACTTAAGCTGGACTGTGACGCTATTTTCTTCTGGAAACACACTTTGTTGCATTATTTTCCTGTTATCTCTGTAAAGCTGCTTTGAAACAATCTGTATTGTAAAAAGTGCTATATAAATAAATGTGACTTGACTTGAGCAGGTGGCTAGGGCGGCACAGGCTGAGCAGGAAGTTCAGATACGACCTCTGTGGTCACGTCAAGGCAGACAGAAAGTCCAGATACGACCTCTGCGATCACGTTGATGCAGACAAGACCTCTGCGGTCACGTCGAGGCAGACAGGAAGTTCAGGTACGACACCCACCCAGCCGTAAGGCCGTGTATCCACCGAAGCGTTTTTTCATGCGGTTGGCGTATTTTTTCAATTGTTTTCAATGGAACGCCATATTTTTAAAACGCCATGAGCATAATGAGGCACTGAGCATTTTTTTCACGCTGAAGTGCTGAGGGCTGAGCGTTTTTTACAGGTCGCCGAGAGTTGAAGAATGTTCAACTTTGGGTAAAACTCTGGGGAGCAGAGGCCTCAGGTAGATAACTCTCTCTAGCGCAGTGGTTCTCAAACTTTTTTCGTCGAACCCCCACTTAAACCTTTAAAAAAATTTGAGTTTCGGTTCGCTAAAGAGGTGTTTTTTTCCGGCGAGCAACTTCTATGTTAGGCTTGTTCCAACGGTGAGTCAACGGTCTTTCACTGAACGATTCAGTGAAATTGCAAGAGTTTACATCAAAGATTTGTATCAACTTACTTAGAAATTAAATGAGCTGTTCCTGAAAATATTATTTTAGTATAATAATAAATGTTTAGTCTGACAGTTTTACAATCCATTTGCTGTTTCCAAACTTTAAAATAATACAGTGTTAATATAGTAATTATGTGATAAAAATGTTTCCAACATGTTTTATTTTGTTACACTCAAATAAATACGTAGGAAACGTACATTTCGTCCCTCAGAAAAAAATGCAAGCATTCTCAGCTCATCAACTCATCAGTTCTCAGTATGTCGAACATGTCCGAAAGAAACAGTTCTTGGTTCTGTACTGGTGATCCGATAACTGTTGTACCTGTGCGTTCGGTAGTACACGCATGCGCAGTATCAGCTGCTCGTGCTTATCACTTCTCTCAGCACCAACATGTCTCAGTTCAGTGAGTTACTGGAGTAAAATGTACTCCTGGATATTGGTTTATTTCGTTTCAGAGGGACTGTCAGGCATGTCGGAATTTTGAGATCGCAATAGACATGAAGGACTATAATGCGTTAAGAGCTCACTCAAGTACTGCGGAGCTAAACCATTTAGTGCTTTGAAAGTAATCAACAATATTTTAAAATTTATACGATGTTTAATAGGCAGCCAATGCAGTGTTGACAGAACCGGGCTAATATGGTCATATTTCCTGGTTCTGGTAAGAACTCGAGCTGCTGTGTTTTGTACTAGCTGTAGTTTGTTTATTAAGCGTGCAGGGCAACCACCCAGTAGAGCATTACAATAATCTAGTCTTGATGTCATGAACGCATGAACTAATTGTTCCGCATTTGTCAATGAGAGCATATGACGTAATTTAGATATATTTTTAAGATGGAAAAATGCGGTTTTACAGATACTAAATACGTGACTTTCAAAATGAAAGATTGGCATCAAAGAGCACACCCAGGTTCCTAACCGACAACGAAGACTTAACAGAGCAGCCATCAAGTGTTAGACAGTATTCTAGGTTATTACATTTAGACGTTTTTTGTCCAATAATCAGAATCTCTGTTTTTTCAGAATTTAGTTGTAGGAAATTACTAGTCATCAAATTTTTTATATCAGCTATGCATTCCGTTAATTTTGTAAATTGGTAAGTTTTGTTAGGTTTTGAAGAAATATAAATATATAATATTAAGTTGCATTTTTTTTAACAAGCAGTTTAATCATCGCCAGCTTAAAGGTTTTTGGTACGTATCTTAGAGACAAAAACAAATTAATGATATTAAGATGAGGATCTATGGCATCTGGAAGCATCTCTTTCAGTAGCTTAGTCGGTATAGGGTCTAACATACAAGTTGTCGATTTAGATGAATTAATGAGTTTGCTAAATTCTTCCTCTCCTATAGCAACACATGAATCAGTTTTCCTCAGGGAGACTACAATGCACTCCCTGATGCGATACTGTAGTAGACAGTTACATAGTTATAATTTTGTCCATGATATTATCAATCTTATAAGTTGCTTGGAAACTTGTGGGCTTGAAACTTTCTTTTTCATTAGTGTAGCCACTGTTTCAAATAAATACACAGGATTATGTTTCTTTTCTTCTAATAGGGTTGAAAAATAAGCAGATCTAGCAGCTTTTAAAGGGGACATATCATGCTAAATCTACTTTTTTAGCCCTTAAATGCCCTTTGCTGTATATTTGGAGTGTTTATAAGTACAGAAAAGTTGAAATTAGTCTCTTCAGGAACTTCGTTGATATCTTTATATTCTGTTTTGGTCACATTTTTCAACCGGTTTAGATTTTTCTGTAATCTATGACGTTTTTTGAACTATTACGTCACAGTATTTGCAGCGGAACTGCCAAATAAGGACATCGACTTCCGGCCCAACACTTCGAGCAATCCGCCATTTTTATTTCTCGCTGCAATTTTGTAGTCCAAGTTCAAGGATGCAGAAGTTACGAGAGGGTACGTCAAAATGTTCGGTTGTTGGATGTAGTAACCCACACGCTTCATTACACCGTCTCCCAGCATCAGAACCTCTTCGAAGTGCCTGGTTGAGTTTTATTTTTCTCGGAAATGTACCCACATCTGTCGGTAAAGTCATTTTTGTGTGAGCGAAGCACTTCAAGGATAACTAACGTTACTTCAGCAACCTCCGCCAGTATAAATAAGGATTTGCCGATAGACTTCGTCTGATTGAGGGGTCAGTTCCTTCTATCTTTGGAGACGACGAACAGAGCACTTCGGTAAGCTGTAAATAACGTTAATAAAAATAAAGTACTAACGTTACTTTCTTAAAACACACGATGGTCATGGTTTAGCAGTTGTCTTGTTAGTGTGCTTGTTTTAACAAGATAAATAATCGACTAATTCTTTAATTGTTTATAATATAACTTATATTTTGTTTTGTGAGTGTTAAATAGTCGTTGTAAAACATGCATTATTGTAGTAGTGGGCATGGATGGAGATGTTACTGTAAATACAGTAATACACCATTGCGATACATCCATATGAAGACGTTGTTCTGCAGGTTCGTCGTCTTTATTTTCATCTCGCTCCGACTCTGGCTCGAACATGTAAGGCTTGATGGACAAGTCTTCCATTGTTGACATTTTGTTAATAACGTGTGGAATAAAAAGTTTTTGTGCCGCTAGATAATCGTCTCTGCTATCAAACTACAAAAATGTCCGAACGGGGTGGAGTTGAACCGAGTGTCACCTCTGCAGCCTGGATTTAAAGAGACCGCACCAAAACGAGTTGCTCTCAGACGCACATCAGAAAAGGGGTAGAAAAGGGGCCTGTGGAGCTATAATAATGAGGAATTCAGACCCAAGCATTGCAGTTCCGCTTTATATAGACCACAAATGTATGATTTATATGTAAAAAAGGAACGATTTAAAAGCATGATATTGTACCCTTTAAAGCCTCTCTGTAAGCAATCAAGCTCTCCTTCCATGAAATCAGAAATACCTCTAGTTTTGTGCCCTGGTGGCCTGTATACAGTAGCCAGCAGAATTCTCAAACGTGATTTATCGTTTACACTATATATTTTTAAATTAAGCACCAACACTTCAAAAGAAGTATATTTAAAACTACATTTCTTAGTGGTTTTGAAAATATGACTATAAATTACACAAAGATGATGACAAAGAAATTGTTCAAAACGATTGTTTTAAATTGTTTAACTTTAACTTTGTTTTGATTTTCCCTTCTGGGATTTGATCTGGATTTCCCCCTTGGGGTTAAAGTGCAATCAGAAACAAGCCAAAAAGTCAAGATGGCAGGCCCTGCCTTTGTGAACAGTGAAAATGTAACATACTGTAACATAACATAACATAACATAACAGAAAATAGGTGGATTGGGATTGGAGGGGATGTAAAAAAAAACTTTTAACTTTTTAAAAATTTTTTAGTGACAAAACAATGTTTACATGGTACAATGACTGGTATGCTACTGTTTTTATTATTGCTTGACAATTTCAATTAAATTCTTGTGATTTGATTCAATATCAGTTTCTTTGGATACATGTTAGGTACAGTAGATACATTAATGTGTTATGTTAATTTTTCACAAAAAAAAAAAAATCTCACCTAATGGTGTAAACATACAGAGCCCTGTCACCTATTGATCATTTGTGTTTATTTACTATGAACTATAACTTTAGTAAAGAGTAACAGATGATTGGTTCACGTGCTGCTTGACCTGAGATCTGTCAGCGATCTGTCACGTCACATTTACAAGCGCCAAAATGTATTAAGTAAAAGTATTTATTGTATAAGTTTATTGTTTGAATTTCGTAATTAAATTGACAATCTGAGAGCTGAGTATTTGTTTCAAATCAATAGTAACCTTCTCTGTCTTGTCTGTCGGTGTCGGTGTCCTCTTTGCCTCACGATTTTTCTCTGCGTGAGAAAATGGATGTGTGGCGTGAGAGTGTGTAAAAAGTGACAATTGCATGAGTCTTACGGTATGATAGTATGACAGTACGAACACTGCACATTTGAGTTAATCAATAAAATCAGTTAACTCATCGATTAAGCTATATATATAGCTGCTCTGGAGTAAACTGTGATGTCATTGTCAAGCTCAGTTTAGTTCTTGTATAATAGAGTCACACCGGTATGGAGATGGGTTTGTTGAGAATCAGTGCCGAGAGCAGAGGAAGTGTAGGATGCTGCTAGGCTTCCTCCCGCTTTAGGGAGTTGTCATGTTGAGGCCTCCGTCCGCAGAGCTTCACCACGCAGTGGTGCTGAAATTTTAGTAGGCAGTGTTTTCAAGTTGTTAGGCTCCCTTTGAGCCTCATTGGCTTACTCTGCTCTCGCTACAGAGAGTTATCTTACTGAGGCCTCTGCTCCCCAGATCCCTGCTAGGATAGCAATTGCAAGTTGTAGGCTCTCTGTGAGCCTCCTTGCAAGATATCCTGAGCATGTGGCATTTTTAGGTCTCCTCTCAATTTAGAGAGCCGTCTTAGTGAGGCTTCCACTCCTAGAGCTCAGCTAGGTGGTAGGGTAGTATGCTCGGTTGTTAGGCTCTCTGGGAGCCTCCTTGGCTACTGACCTTAAGTGTGGAGTGTTGCTAGGCCTCCTCTCATTATGAGAGTCGATGTATTGAGGCCCCCACTCTGCGGAGCTTCACAGGCCAGTTACACTGTGTTTATAGCTCTTTCTGAGCTTTGTTGGTACTGCCCTTGGGTTAGAGCGTTGCTAGGCCTCCACTCTTCAGGGCTGTCTGAACAGAAGTTCTGAGTGTTAGGCTCTCTGTGAGCCTCCTTGGACACTGGCCTGAATATAAATGTAGCCAATAGGGCATTCCTCCCTTCAGCATGACGCGTGGGTATTCCGTTACCATTAGTGGAATACTGTTCCCTTTTTAAAGGGAACTCATGCTCATTTTCTAGGGGATGAAACATGAGTTCCCTTTCGAAAGGGAACGTCTCAGGCTATGGTTACATCGAAGGCGAACAACACGCCATGCTTCCATGCTATCCCTTTGCCATGCTTCCGGTATTCCTGCACACGTCTCCATCAGATAAGAATTGAATGACGTATTTCACAGGTGCCTTTTTATAGCCACGGTCGCACCACTGGTGACGTAATGGGCAGCCGCCTGCCAATGTCAAGTTCATTGATGTGTTTAGACTCATGCTTCAGACAACGGTCACAACGGAGGCATTCCCCATAACACTCTCTAGGCCTAGGGGATGGAACCATGGTTACATACATTAGTTTCATATAAAAATTCAGTCCTTTTATTCTTTTACTGCAGAAAGGGGAGATTTAAATGTTTGTGTAGTTGGAGAGATTACAGTAAAGAGTTTGACAAAGTCTGACACACTGCTTTTCCAGCACTCACAGTAAAGTGTCCTGCCCAGTGTGCACCACCACAACCACAATCTGGAGTTTAGAAATTTGGTTGCCATTTCTGCACTACAAGTGATGCACCTCTCATAATGAACAGAGCCATCAGATGAGGATGTCGATTAATGCAGTGTCAACAGCCTTGTTCATTATAATGATAGTGTTGTAGCTTTGTCACTCTTGAGTTGCTTGCAGTGCAGGCGAGGTGTGTAACATTTCTTAAACCATTTCATTATACGAAGCAAAAGTATTAGGATATGTAAATATAGTCATCACTGATTGTCAGGTCAAATTTTGAAATGTTTCGGTTGCATTTAACAGCAAACACATAAAACATGTTGAGGGCTTAAAGAGCCAAAACAGACAATTTAACACAAAATGGAATGATAAATCCAATGTCCTATGTTGAATTTACTTATTGTGTAGAAAAAAAAGTTGAATAATTTTTAATTACAACTGTAAATCCTGCCTCTTAACTATCCTTGCTGCAACCAATGTGACATGGTGGAGTCTTCCCAACCATCAACATTTTTTGAGAAAGTATTTCTGTAAAAGGTTATAGCAGACATCCAGAAAAACGCTCTAGTCAAGCTCAGGGACTTTTTTTACGCAATGGCAAAGGAATTTACAAGACCGAAATCAATCTAAATAGAGCTTAGTCATTGCTTAGTGAAGGATTAAGAGATAGCTTCAACTTAAATTTTTATTTTTTATTTTGGCCACATGAATGTTATTTCTAGACTGCATTCAAAAGGGAAATAAAAAATCTAAGACCAGTTCCATTACTAATTTTGAGGGCGTTCTAGAGTGTGATCATTGGGGAACATTAAATTCTGGTAATTTTGGGTGTGGTATTTATTTATTCATATATTTATTTTAATTACATAACAAACATGAAGTCTAATCACCTTTATTTATATATATCGCTTTATACAATACAGATGGTTTCAAAACGACTTTACAGTGATAACAGGAAAATGATGCATGTTCAGCTGAAGTCAGATCAGTGTTGATTCAGTTCTGTTGTAAAGATCATCAATTATTAAATTATTAAATTAGTTAATTTCATCTATAAAGCAAGTTTGCAAAATATGATGTCATCGTCCAGCTCAGTTCAGTTCTTATTCAACAGCGTGTCCCCAACTAAGCAAGCCAGAGGCGACAGTGGTTTGTTCAGGTGAAGAATGGAGAAAATAACCTTGGGAGAAACTAGGCTGCAGAGGGTAGATCCTTTTCCTATTAAGCAGCCAAAATCTGGTGGAACTGCTCCTAGACACGACCAAAATACAGCCTTGAATATCAGTGAGAGCCTACTAGACTATCCCCCCTCACCGACATGATGCCTGAGGATCGGCACAGATCCTCAGCAAAGACCACAGGAATCAGACAGGTCCTCCACATAGACCCTATGACCAGCTTGAGGGGGCACATCAACTTCATTATTAATTAACCATACACTAACATCTAATGGCTTATTAATACATTATTTTGTCATGACTTTGTTTGAGGGGGCAAACGATTCCTCAGGAACTTTTGTAAGTCACAGTAGGTTTAGTTTGATGGGAAAGAGAATATCACAAAACAGATTAAGACCCTTTAAGATAAATTACTAGTGGATTTAGTATTTTTGATAAGTTAATAAGTTTGAAAGGGAGGATCAGTGAAAATAATGACAAACTAATCCTGTGCCTTTAAGTAATGTTTATGACAAAGCTTCTTATGTCAATAGTTTAAACTATGACAATATTAAATTGTTTAAAAATATTTCTTATTCATTCTTATGGAGTCTGATTGATTTAGTTTACCCCTACGTTAATTAAAGGGATAGTTCACTTTGAAATACATTTTTTGTCTGTTTTAGCTTACCTCAAGGGCATCCAAGATGTAGGTGTCTTTGTTTCCGCAGTAGTTTCAATTTTGATATTTTTAGGTCAAACCGTTCTTTAAATTAAACAAGATTTAATGACTCGTAAATGTAAGTACACATTGATGGCCTAAGACACGAAACGAGCGGTTTGTGTGAGAAAACGAACAGTATTTATATCGTTTTTACCTCAGACCGAAGCGACCGCGCCCTCAGATCACTTGGACGTGGCTGTGGTTACAAGAGGTAAAAACGATATAAATACTGTTCGTTTTCTCACACAAACCGCTCGTTTCGTGTCTTAGGCACGTTTCAAAATTTAAATTACTGTGGAAACAAAGACACCTACTTCTTGGATGCCCTTGAGGTAAGCTAAAACATACCAAAAAATAATTTCAAAGTGAACTATCCATTTAATGCATTAACTATCAAACATGTACTAACGTGTCGTTAAGGCTGATGTTATTCATGCATGAATCCTTATGACTACTGTCATAGTTAAGGATAACTCTTCATTGCCTAATAATTAGGTCATATCTTCAGTTATCATGAGTTCATGTTGAAGTACATATTCATTCAGAAATCAGTACATGTCACCCAATAATCTGCCTTGAGGTCATCAATGCATGAACTAACTTTTCTGCATTTGTCATTGAGAGCATGTGTCATAATTTTTATATATATTTTTTTTAAGATGGAAAGCTGTGGTTTTACAGATCCTAGAAATGTGGCTTTGAAATGAAAGATTGGTATCAAGAGCACACCCAGGCTCCTAACTGACGAAGATTTGACAGAGCAGCCATCAGCCATCTTAGCCTTGCTAAATTTGCCTATTGGCCTATACTTTTGTAATGTATAAATTCTGGTTACAGTTTGGATACTCCATATATTTATACACTGGAACTAATTTTTTTCATGGTAGTTTTTTTAACAGAATATTATTGTTTTTTATTTAGAACTGCTCCGAAAGCAGCATTATACTATACATAATGCATCTATTTGAAAGCAGCATTGTACTATATATAATGCATCTGTTTGAATTTATTCTGTTCTGTCATTTCTGAGCTATAAGGTTTGGTAAGATTTTGGTGAGATTTGGACGAAGTAAACAGAAATTATGTAATTTGGACTGTAGTGGAAAACAGAATGCAATTCATTTAAAAAAGTGAGACTACTGTAATGGACAAATTCTTCATGTAAGATGTAGAATGTTATCAGCATGAGGAAAGAATTTCATATTTCTTTTCTAGGCCAAAGTGTTCAAAAGTTACAACCAAAAGAAAAGTGTATATTTGAACTGGTGGTTGGGCTATAAATGGACCTAGAAACCCCAAAGTTGGTCAGATTACTATTCAGGACCACCACAATCAATGTGCCATATTTCATAATTTCCCCCCTTTTCCTATGTACTGTTGATAGGGCTGCCATAGACTCAAATTTATGAAGAATAATACTAAAGAAAAGCAACAATTACAATTCTCAATTCCAACATGGGTTACAGCACCCTCAGTCCTTGGTCCCAAATGAGATAAAAATGTTATAGGGGCTACGTCCTTTCAGGCTTGGCCTCTAATTAAGTAGCACCCCAGTGGCTCCCAGGCTTCACATTTTGAATATCCTTGAGTATTGCACAGCTTGTCCTGCAAATTAAAGGAACTGCAAATTAACTTTATTACGTAAAAGCTTTATTACGATAAATCCTTATTGTGCTGTAGTTCTATTTTTTAGCCAGGGAAACACAGCCTAGCCATCAGGAGGAGAAAGATGTTCTGGCCTTATAGAATGGAGCTCTGTCAGGAATTCTGTTCCATAGCAGACCAAGAGAGTTGCCACTCCATGATTGATGCACTTGTACTGCAAGTCAAGAAGAGCTGGGGCTTGCCGAGCCATGTGATGGATATACCAATATATTGTGACTACACCAGTGGTTGTCACCAGTGGTGTGCCCACCCTTTTATGACGATGACGAATGTTTCACCTAGTGGCCAATTCATGATTTACTCTGTATACTATTTTTGGGTTCAATTTAGGGAACGAGTCTTCCTCCCCCCCAAAAAAAAAAAAGACCATTAGATCTGAAATAAAAATGTGAAGCTATCCAAGAGCTCATGACAAATCCAATATAGAGGTGGTGAAAAAAAGAGATATAAAGATTTGGAACTGATGGAACTGTATTGTAAGTGTTACCACATAAACATTACATACGTTATATATAAGTAGAGTATGCCATTCCTATACTACCTGAAACACTGTAACCTTATTTTTCATTAATTTCTGGCAACCTCAGCTGCTGTTTTTTTTTTTTTATTACAGGATCATTAGTTGTTTTCTTTGCCACTGTCAAATGTAAAATATCACAACATAATATCAAAAACTGAAATTGAAATCTGTGACTCCAAAAAAGCTAACGCTCTTGAAAAATAATAATGTTAATGTAATGTAAAGTCAACACAGCGCTGTAAAAATGGCATCTTTAGTTATTATTAGGAGATGTGTTTTAAAGTTAATTTATTTCCTATAAATTATTTGATGCTGTTGAACTTAACATGTCGTGCATGTTGTCATGGAACTTAAAGTAAAAGTAAAATGTTGACTGACTAACTATGGGAAAAGCATTGCGACTTTCAAAAGATAAAAGATTTCAGTTTCCGCTCATCTCAGAATCTGAAGCATCACTTATTTTTAACCCATTTTGTTTTTGTTTTTTTTGCAAGCAGTCAAGTTTTGGTGACCTCACCAGTTACATTGCTTTCTAATTGAATGTCTGTTCAAAGGCGCAGATTTGTCCTTTAGAATCCCCAATGGTATGATTGTATCACTGTAATATCTTTCCCCTTCATTCTCTACAATAGCACAGTCTGTGAAGGTTAGGGCCAATACTCCTTCAAATGATGTTCACTAGAGCAATTATGCATCTTTTATTTCAAAAGAGCCGAACAAAACACAGTGGGTCATTTCAAGGTGGGTTCATTACTGTACAACTTTTTCTTCTGTACAGTACAATCACACTGAATTAAAGATCAAACTACTGTAAGTGGTTGCAGAAGTTTAAGTAATTCACTCTAGAGTCTGTCCAACATCTAAGATCACTTTAGACCAACTTGAATTTCTAGCTGGTCAAAACTGGGTTATTGGGTACAAGGGGGCTAAAGGCACACCCTAAGAAAAATTAGCTTTTTACTCCCATAGTGTATGATTACAGAAAAAAATATGTTTGTATTGAACATTGACATTGAAAATAAATCACAAAAGTGATTTGTTTGTTTAAAAATATTAGAAATGTATGAAGTGGCAATACAAATATAGCTAGAATAATGTGTTTTTAATATTGTCTTAGGTAATATTTGTTTAAAACAATGTCAACGTTTTTTCGGTTAATTCTGATAAATAACTTATTTTTGTTTAATAAATATATTAAAATGTTCATTTTAAAAATACAGAAACAAAATTATTTAAAGTAAATATTCGGAAAGCATGATAAATTAATAAAGATTCTGATCCCATAATAATTTAATAAAGCTTTACAGTAGTAACAAATACATATTTTTATTATTTTATATGATTAATATCATAATTTTAAATATGATGGTTTTATGATAAATATGGTAATCACCATTATATAATGAAACCATAATTTTTAAAAATATGGGGTTTAAAGTCTCTAGGGTGGACACCCAATTTGATATATGATATTTACCATCTGAATCTAACCATGCCAACAAATGGAAATGTCAGCCATGTTAATTATTGTGCCTTTAGCGCCAACAGCAGGGGCGCTTTTTACCCCAAATACCATACTTTAAAGGTGCCCTAGAATGTGAAATTGAATTTATTTTGGCATAGTTAAAAAACAAGAGTTCAGTACATGGACATGACATACAGTGAGTCTCAAACACCATTGTTTTCTCCTTACTTAAATCTCGTTTTTGAAAAACACCCCTGAAAAATAGGCGAATCTGCTCATAATACCGACTGTGACGCAACAGTCGGGATCATTAATATGTACGACTCCAAAAATTTGCATATGCCAGCCCATGTTCAATGACAGGCGGAACAGCGCAGCCGAAGCATGGCAGTTGCTCAGTGTTTGGATGTACAAATGAACACACAGGTATTTAGTTCCTTCATCTGAGCCTCTGAAGAAACAATGGGTTCATTTTATTTTCTCTGGAAATTTCCAAACATGAGACTGTTTCCTCAACTTGGGCCAATACAGAGCTGGCCTCGAACGATCGAGCTACCAAGCAACACTTTCTGAATGTGTAATTGTTCAAGGTCAGACAGGTAATCTTTCTCTCAAAATCTTTCAATACTATATTTACATCATCGTGTTTGCATTGGTGAAAGCATTAGAGAGAGTGCAGAAACTGCGTTGCAATGATACGATCTTTATTATCGCGATCAACACACTGTCATCTGTTTGCTCAATGCTCATCACGGCAACATTTTATGTGATGGGAATAGATCTAAATACTTTAAAAACGTCTCACGATTCGTTAATCTCGATAGCTGTAATAGTACAAACGTATAATATCTGTAGTAAAAGTATTCGAGAGAGTTTCACATGTAATACGTAGCTATTTCATATGCAAGCATGTCAGCCAATCACAGCAGAGGCCGGTTACACACAGCAGACACGCCCCTTGAAACAGAGCATTTGGGCTCAGGGCTAAAATCAGGCTTGGAAAAATGCCTTTTATTTCTAAATTATGACTATTTTTGACCTAAAAAACATACTAACATTATAAGGGCAACCCAGAAAACATTATACAATAAAAATAAAAACCATTCTAGGGCACCTTTAAAGAATTTCTTTAAAAAGTTGCTTTATTTATCCTGAACAAAACAGAAAATCATTAAAAATAACTTTGTCTCAAAATGTACACATTCATTTTATTGATTCTGATTAGTGCAGAATCACCTTTGCATTGCTGTTTGCGATCGCGTCAAGAATTAGCTAAATTTCCATGTGCACCATCAAAAGTGGTTGTTAAGAAAAGTGTTTAAGCTGATTTTTTTGTGTGTCCCATCTAGTGGTTTAAAAGAGAATAAAGTCAAATGAGCCTTTTACCCCGGTGCACCTTTAGCCTTCTTTACTGCTAGTTTGTTTAGACATGTTCTTTAGCTGAAAAGCTGGAATACACTATACGACTTTTAAAATCTGAACAGATTTTAAAACACTAGGCATCATACACTTGCTGACATTGTAAATAGTTACACTCTGAAACATGTGCTTAGTTGTTAGGAGACGCGTACAAATGAAAACATTTTCGCTGCATCTGAAATCGAATGCATCACTACTAAATATTATTCAAAAAACAGTAGGCGAAAAGTCCCTGGATTACGTACTACTTCCGCCGAGATTCTAAAGTGCACATTCGCATGGACACTTTAGGGTAGGGGATTTAAGAATGGAAGCGACGCAACTAACAATGTGGCGGATCTAGTACATCTGAATTTCATTCATACTACCCATATTCATATTATATGGAATGTATTCCGACTTTTAACGGTCGCAAAGTAAATTCAAATTCAAATGTAGTACCTACTCAGACAGTACGTGATTTCAAACTTTTTGTGTTCTAAAATGTTTCATGTCCTCCGACTGGATGCAATCAAACTTTGAAGCTAAAAAATCGGAGTCTGTGACTGTCGTTCACTACTCGTTTTTCTTTGAAATCTGTCAACTCAAATCTGCAGACTGGCTCTTATTCTCGACAACTAGCGTCAACTTGTCCAGACTGTTAATCAGGGCAAAGTTTGTGTATTCCAGCCTTAAGTTGATCGACCAAGTTAGTCTCAAGTAAGCTGGGCCATCAGCACATTAGTTTCAGCAGTGTTGTTATTATAGTTTTAGCATTTATAGTATTTATAGCATTATAGCAGTTTTTATAGCATTTCTCATAGCTGTTGGCTCTGAATAAATTACCTTTGTGGAGCAGCTTGCATTCTTCTAATCTCTTGCAAATTTGCATCCGTGGCAGACAAACATGCCAGTCTGAGCATTCAAAGTTGTGGTGGTAAAGTCAAAAGGACAACTACTTCATTAACACAGTGAAACTGGAGTCATTACCTAGATACAGTGGAAAATCTGTTTCTGGCACACACAGTGGTACTCATGGTGAGGATGGGAAAGGTGGATCAAGATGGCAGCTGGCAAGTATGCTTGTGGTGCTTTTAGCACACAAATTTATTACTGACTTTTTTGAAAATGGCCCTAAAATCGGTTTCGAGGGGCATTTACATAGTTGCTATGCTCACTCAAACAAACTTTTACTTAAAAAACAATTTGGTTATGGGAAGAAAATCCTTATGGACACATTTCTCTATCCATGTTGGTATCCAGCCAAGCGCAATGATAAAGGTGATGTCACAAGGCAATTGAATGGCGACCAATTGATAATTTGTATCTGCCTATTATTATCTGGAGATACACATCAATGTCCGGGCCCGATGTGGGAATTTGGAACAAGGAATACGATGTTAAGTAGGCCCTCTGCATGTGCGATGGCTTGCCCTAGACATCCAAACGCCGGGGACAAACTCCTAAACTCCTAGTGTCGCTGAAGGGAGTGGGAACGTGCGTGGAGGTGCTGGGAGAAGGGGTGGAGATGCGGAGCTGGGAGACGTGACGGTGATCCGGAAGCGCGGTGCAGAGCACGCCAGGAGATTAGATCCACAGGCCTCCGTGGAGCAGGTCTACAAAGATATATCGAATGTGGATTTTTTCATGTTGGCGAGAGGATTATACCTGCTTCATCTCAACGTCAGAAGCCTCCTCCCGAAAATCACAGAGATTCGACACCTCAGTAAAAGCAGAAAGGAGGGAATATTTTGATTCACCGAGACATGCCTGGATGACTCCATTACGAACGCTGAAATTGAATTGGAGAACTATTTGGTAATTAGGAGAGATCAAAACCGCAAAGGTGAAGGGGTGTGTATATATGTTAGAGCAGACATTGGTTTTAATCATAGAATGTGCTCTAGCACCCAAACCACGATTGACCTTGTCCTAGTGTCAGACAAATCTAGGATAACTGAAAGCGGGGTTATGAAATATGGGTTGAGTGACCATTCTATTATTTTCTGTACTAGAAAGATCAAGCAAGCAGTGTTCAACTGTCATACTTCTATACAAATGTCTCTTTAAAAGTATAGTAAAGAAGCGCTGAATGGCTGTTTAAATAAAATGAACTGGTCTACGGGTTTGCTATGTAGTGATGTGGACAGAGCATGGTGCTTATTTAAAAGTATGTTTTTAGAAGCTATAGATAAAATAGCCCAATATAAAGAAATCAGAATAAAGCAGAGAAGAGAACCCTGGCTAAATGATGACCTCCTTGAGGCAGTTAGGCTAAGAAACAGGAAGTATGGGAAATTCAGAGAAAAAAATTATGAGCAGAGTTGGGCTGATTATAAAAAGGCAAGTAATGAAGTTAACAGATTAGTGGTCAATACTAAAAAGGGATATTTCAATGAAAAACTTGCTGAATACAGAAATGACTCAGGAAATGACTCTGTAAAATCCCTTAAGCAACTTGACTACAGTAAAAGGCTAAAAACAAAAAACAATAATATTATTCTAGATCTTGGCAACAACATTACATCAGAGAAGGAGATAGTGGCAGATAGCTTTAATAAGTATTTCTCATCAGTTGCCAGGAAGCTTGTGGAAAAGTTACCTGGCCAGACTGATCAATATGGTGAAAGTCATGTGCAGGACTTTTACTCTCAGTTAGGTGTCCAGGCGGGGAGTTTCTTTTTTGAAAAGGTGAGGGAGACACTTGTTCTTGAGAAGCTGAAGAGAATCTTGATGGCTCTAAAGCCACAGGATTAGATTCTATTCCATCTAGATTTGTGAGGGATGCCACTCCGAGCATTACTCATATTATAAACAGGTCGATAGAACAAGGATACTTTCCCAGTGACCTCAAGATTGCCAGTGATTCCAATATATAAGAAAGGGAGTAAACTAGACCCTGGTAATTATAGACCTGTCTCAATTCTTGGTTGTCTGTCAAATATAATTGAAAGGATCATTTTTGAACAGATTGATAATTACTTAAAATCACAAAACCTACTTTATGAGTTCCAGTCTGGCTTTCGTAAATCACATTCTATGGATTCCTGTTTACATTTACATTTACTCATTTAGCTGACGCTTTTATCCAAAGCAACTTACAATTGCTATACATGTCAGAGGTCACACGCCTCTGGAGCAACTAGGGGTTAAGTGTCTTGCTCAGGGACACATTGGTGTCTCACAGTGGATTCGAACCCGGGTCTCTCACACCAAAGGCATGTGTCTTATCCACTGCGCCATCACCACCCCTTTTTTACTGTTTACCAGTAAAACTGGTTACACCACCCCTGTTTACTGTTTACTGTTACACCACCCCTGTTTACTGTTTGTAACTAACTATATAAAAAAAGGAGGTAGATAATGGAAACTTCTGTGGCATGGTCATGTTAGACTTACAAAAAGCCTTTGATACAGTCGACCATTGTGTTTTAATGTATAAATTGAAAAGGTTTTAGTGAATTAGCACAGAGATGGGTGGGCTCCTATCTGGAGAATAGAACACAAGTAGTGGACATTGGGGGGAAAATGTCTCAACCAAAAGGCATGGACTGTGGGGTACCTCAAGGGAGCGTTTTGGGTGGATGATAAAACAAAGCTAATTTTGGCAGGAGCTTTAATTCAGCCTTATTTGTTTTTTTGTGTGAGGCTCATGGTACAGGGAACCTGAAACATAGGCTTCAGACGTCTCAAAATAAATTAATAAGGCTTATTTTAGACCTTCCCATAATAACTTATCTGGAATCAGTTGCAGCTGGGTATGGTACATACAATTGTTTATGGAGATGTTCCCAAATATTTTAGAAATTATTTTAATAGAGTAAACGAAGTTCACAGGTACTCCACTAGGGGTAGCTCAACAGATTTTGTACCCCCCAGATTTTTTAATACTAATCTGGGACTACTTATGCTGGAACTACCCTGTTACCTGGTACACTCAAGACAGTAAGAAGCATAGGCAGTTTTAAACAGGGTTTGAAAGTATGGTTTAGGTGCCAATCGTAGTCATTTTAATATCATAGTCTATTTTTATGGTATTTTTTTCTGTATAATATGGATGAATTTGTTTAATGCATGATGAATGATTGATGTGTGATTTGCTGCCACTTGTCCTCTCCCCCTGCCCTTATAAGGGACCACAATGACCACAAATAAATGTTTGGGCTTTATTGTGTCATCCCTGACTATTTATGTATTTTTAATGTATGACACAGAGTACTGTTTCATATTTTTATATTTAAATGGTCAAATAAAATCAATCAATCGAATCAAAGTACTGTGGTACAAAGATAACCTAATCACACCAAGAGAATGACTCCGTATTCTCACTTAATTTGACAGAACAGTTCCACAGCAGTTAGTTTATAACTGTTTTTAACCTAATTTGTGCTACTAAACAATTTCCCATATTTTAGCGTTTGTTCACTTTCAGAAGTCCACTAGCAAAAATCTGACAAGAATTTTAAGACGTTTAAAGGAGCAGTACTCAAGAGTAAGAAGACTTCAGTGGTCTTATGATGGTCACCTTTAAATTGTTTCGCAAAGTCTTGCCGGCTTCTTCAGTGAAAAACTAATTCAATCAATGAAGATGGAGTGTCTTATTGAAAGCTAGCTGCCATGATAAAGAAAATAAATAAATAAACCCCTTTAAAAGTCCTTCAGAGCAAGCAGGCAGGTAAGGAAACAAGTCACTAAGAGGGGTTGGTATTCCTTGTTACATTCAGGATCAACACAGGCCTTCGTTAAGTAATGTTTAAAATGAAGACAAGTCCCTCGTTCAGTCTGAGCTAAAGCACTTTGGGCCAGGGGCGGACTGGCCATCGGGAGAACTGGGAGAACTGGCCTGGGAGCTGATTTTTTTATTTTATTGTTGTTATTATGACGGTTATATATTATTGCCTGCCGAATGTACTAAGGTGATGTTTTCCAAATTTGCCATTCAATAATAAATCTTTAATAAATCATGAATTGGTTAGTCTTGACTGTCAACGCAATTCGCCTCACCTCGTAAGATCATAATTCATGTCGGCACTAATGATGTTCGACTCCGCCAGTCGGAGATCACCAAGGCACTGTAATTTGCTCTGGCCCCCTTCCTGTTCGCAGGAGTAATTAGATAGTTAGTAGATTGTGTTCACTCAAGCCCTGCAGGCTGACCAGGGTGTGGGCGCCCTGAAGGCTGACCAGGGCGTGGTCTATCTGGGGCAGGAAGTCTCCAGGGGGCGGAGCAGGCTGAGCAGGTAGCCAGGGCGGATGAGGCTGAGCAGGTGGCAAGGGTGGAGGCTCAGGGCTGGACGGAACCAGTGGCGAAGGCTCGGGGCTGGACGGAACCAGCGACGATGGCTTGGGGCTGGACAGAACCAGTGGCGAAGGCTCGGGGCTGGACGGAACCAGCGGCGAAGGCTCTGGGCTGGACGGAACCAGCGGCGAAGGCTCGGGCTGGACGGAACCAGCGGCGAAGGCTCGGGCTGGACGGAACCAGCGGCGAAGGCTCTGTGCTGGACGGGACCAGCGGCGAAGGCTCTGTGCTGGATGGAACCAGCGGCGAAGGCTCTGCAATCTTGGTGGGAGACAAGGGCTCAGGCAAGACGGCAAAAGCCCAGAGTAAAAACTAGGAGATCTTGGCTCTCCTGGGCCAGGACAATAATTTCCGCACCGTCGTCCATTTAGGGCGGTCGGTTGTTCTGTCACGGGTGTGTGGCGGTCAGAAGAAGACTCAAAGTCAAAAGACTCCAATTCAAACATTTACTAAAATAACTCATAGGTACAAACAGGCAGGCAGGATAACACACACGTAGAATACAACTAACAACCGACAAAGACAGACTGAACAGAGAGAACTAAATACAGACACTAATGAACTATAACGAGGTGAGGACAGGTGATACGGATGATGATGACGATGAACAGGTGGGTGATTGAGGCAGTGAGTTCAGGTGTGGAAACAAGGAGGATTCTGGGAAGTGTAGTGCAGACAAAGACAGAAGGTGCAGACGATGACTGTGACAGAGTGGCGTCCACATAAATTCATAGACAATTGGAAAAGTTTTTGGGGCAAACCTGACCTGTTGAAAAGAGATGGTATTCATCCCATCACCCCAGCTGGTGCTGCTCTTCTCTCTAGTAATTTGGCTCATAGTCTTAGCGATAAAACATGACAAATTGGGCACCAGGTCAGGAAGCTGACAGACTGGCTAAACCGACCGTCTGCTAGCGGCCTCGCGTCACCAAGGTCAGATAAATCCCATCACATAGAGCCTCTTTCACCTAGATATTATCAGATAGAGACTGTGTCTGTTCCCCGAATTTGGAAATCCAAAAAACGTCAGTTTAAAAATGTAATTGATGTTCAAAAAATAAAAAAATAGATATAATACAGATGAGCAAATGATAAAGCTTAGGTTGCTCAATATTCGACCCCTTACTTCAAAATCGCTCATAGTTAATGATATGATTTCAGATTATAATCTAGATGTGCTGTGTTTGACAGAAACCTGGCTAAAACCAAATGATTACATTACTTTAAATGAGTCAACCCCACAAGATTAAAGTTATAAACATGAACCTCGTCTGAAAGGCAAAGGGGGAGGTGTTGCTGTAATTTATAGTAATATTTTCAAAATCACTAAGAAATCTAGTTTTAAATATACTTCTTTTGAAGTGTTGGTGCTTAATGTAAAAATATATATTGTAAACGATACAAAGTCGTAATCATACTCTAGATCTAATACTATCACATGGAATAGATGTTGATGCCGTTGAAATTCTGCAGCAGAGCGATGGCATCTCAGATCATTATCTAGTCTCATGTAAATTACATTTAGCCAAGGCTGCAAAGCCAACTCCATGTTGTAAATATGTTAGACCTATAACTTCTGCCACTAAAGATTGCTTTATCAATAATCTTCCTAATCAGTTTCATCATCTCAGCATCCCGGATAGCTTAGAAGAACTTGATATTGCAACAAAGTTTTAACTCTTATTTTTTCTAGCACTTTAGACACAGTTGCTCCGTTGCACTTAAAGAAGATTAAAGAAAATAGTCCAACACCGTGGTACAACGAGCACACTCAGGCCCTTAAGAGAGCAGCCAGGAAAATGGAGCGCAACTGGAATGAGTTTAAATCATCAGCCAGGTGTGGATTGCCAACTACAAGTCACCATCCCCCCGATCTGTGGACAATCCACACCTGGCTGATGATTTAAACTCATTCTACTGCAGGTTTGAAAAGCCCTCATTCACACCACACACCCGCTCTGATCTGCACTTCACACATCCACCATCACCTCCTGCACTCCCACTCCCCTCCCCTCCTGCCATCCAACCTGAGCTTAAGGTCTGTGTGGAGGACGTGAGCCGAGTCTTCAAAAAACAGAAGACTAGGAAAGCCTCAGGCCCAGATGGCATCTCATCTGCTTGTCTAAAAGCCTGCGCTGACCAACTGGCCCCGGTCTTCACGCAGATCTTCAACAGATCATTGGAGCAATGTGAAGTTCCCTGCTGCTTCAAACGCTCCACTATCATTCCTGTCCCCAAAAAACCCAAAATCACTGGACTTAATGACTACAGACCTGTCGCTCTCACGTCTGTGGTCATGAAGTCGTTTGAAAGACTGGTGTTGGCCCACCTGAAGGACATCACTGGACCCCTGCTGGATCCCTTTCAGTTTGCCTACAGAGCAAACAGGTCTGTGGATGATGCAGTCAACGTGGGACTGCATTATATCCTGCAACATCTCGACAGACCTGGGACTTATGCAAGGATCCTTTTTGTGGACTTCAGTTCGGCCTTCAATACCATCATGCCTGATCTTCTCACAGCCAAACTGACCCAGCTCTCCATTCCATCCTCTATCTGTCAGTGGATCTCCAGCTTCCTGACGGACCGGCAGCAGCTTGTGAGACTGGGGAAGCACACATCCAGGACTCTCAGCACCAGCACTGGCGCCCCTCAAGGGTGCGTTCTCTCCCCACTGCTCTTCTCCCTGTACACTAACGACTGCACTTCTAAAGACCCCACTGTCAAGCTCCTGAAATTTGCAGACGACACCACTGTCATCGGTCTCATCCAAAATGGTGACGAGTCTGCTTACAGACTGGAGGTTGAACAGCTGGCTGTCTGGTGCAGTTATAACAACCTTGAGCTGAACACGCTCAAAACAGTGGAGATGATCGTGGACTTCAGGAGGAACAGCCCAGCACTCCCCCCACTCACCATCATGAACAGCACTGTGGAAGCAGTGGAGTCATTCAGGTTCCTGGGCACTATCATCTCTCAGGACCTGAAGTGGGACAATCACATTGACTCCATTGTGAAAAAGGCCCAACAGAGACTGTACTTCCTTCGCCAGCTGAGGAAGTTCAACCTGCCACAGGAGCTGCTGATTCAGTTCTACTCCGCCGTCATTGAGTCTGTTCTATGCACTTCCATCACTGTCTGGTTTGGTTCAGCTACCAAATCTGACATCAGCAGACTACAGCGGACAGTTCGGACTGCAGAGAGGATTATTGGTGCCCCCCTGCCATCCCTCCAGGACCTGTACTCTTCCAGAGTGAGGAAGAGAGCAGGTAAAATCATCACAGACTCCACTCACCCTGGACACCACCTGTTTGAACTGTTACCGTCAAGACGGAGACTCAGATCACTGGCCACAAGAACATCTCGGCACAGGAACAGTTTCTTCCCACAGGCCATTTCCCTCCTGAACAGTTAACACACCTCCCAAGGCATGTGCCTTCAAGTGCAATACCCCCACTGTTTTAATGCAACAACTTACAACTCAGGTGACACTTACATGTAGATTTATTTATTTATAATATTCAAAACACTGTAAATTTGTTCATAATCTGTAAATCTGTAAATGTTTATTCTGGCTAAACCCAACTGTGATACTTTTTATTCTCATATTTTTATACTTTATATTTTATTCTTAAAATTTGTATTATTATGTTTCTTGTTGTAAATTATGTTTCTTGTTGTATTTGTATATGTGCACTGGAAGCCTCAGTACCAAAACAAATTCCTTGTGTGTGCAAGCACACTTGGCAATAAAGCTCTTTCTGATTCTGATTCTGATTCTGATTCTGAAGAAAACAAAACTATTGGTATTTCGGATTTCATGGAAAGAGAGCTAGATTGCTTACAGAGAGGCGTTAAAAGCTGCTAGATCTTATTTTTCAACCCTATTAGAAGAAAATAAACATAAACCTAGGTATTTATTTGAAACAGTGGCTAAACTAACGAAAAAGAAAGCTTCAAGCCCAGAAGTGTCCAAGCAACACAGCAGTAATGACTTTATGAACTATAAGATTGATAATATCAGGGACAAAATTCTAACTATGCAACCGTCTACTACAGTATCGCATCAGGGAGTGCATTGTAGTCTCCCTGAGGAAAAAAATAAATAATTTGTTGCTATAGGAGAGGAATAATTTTGCAAACACGTTAATTAATCTAAATCGACAACTTGTATGTTAGACCCTATACCGACTGTAAGCAAAACGTACATTTATAATAATAATATGCATTAAAGGGAATCTTAAAATAATCTTAAAGAACAGAATAATAAAACAATCAGTTATACGGCCGAGCAAATGACTCGTCCAGCGTTCATTTGAATGGGCCATAACTATAACCTTTGCAGCGGATATAAATATCTAACTATAGTGAAACACTATTTATTAGCAAGGTAACTTAGATCGGAAGTTTAAGACATTAAATCTGTAAGCACATAACACAAGACAATTATCTTTAAAATATAAACAAGACTTTATTGATTATCCTAAAACATTAAACTAATATCTAACACAAACGCACGCACACACACACATTCATACGAGTTGCAGAAAATCATGTGGTGTGTTGGCGAATGGTTGAAAGTCTTTGAAGTTGGAAGCGCTTTGCAGTTGAACGTTAAAAGAAAACTTTGCAGCAAAACTTAACTTAGAACCGAGACTTTTAACAGAAAAGAAAAGAAAACTAAGGAAAAGAAAGGAAAGTGAGACTAGTAGTTAGATGGCTTGAATGAAGCTGTTTAAACCCTGATCTTGATTTGGTCCTTTTTGGTCTGCTGTCTACATGGTTACTCGTTGGTAAAACGTAACTCTGTCATGGCTCTCCCTAGAGCACAACTTTAGCATAACTATTCTAACTCTTACTCTAACAAAACTCCAAGGCTTTGTTCGGGTCTAAGATTTTAAACTATTAGTCCCGCCTCGTGGATGAATTCTGACCAATAAACTGTGGTTATTTGAGAGGTGGTATTTTCCACAGCTCTCATCATAAATCATGTGTTATCTTACTCTGCAGCTGGAGCAGAGTACAGAGGGTTCAGTTTAGACATAATTTCTATTATAAGAACACGAAACATTTTACACAGATTTCAATCAAGCCACCTTCTGAATTAAGAACATATGATCATTCTGATATGAAACATGATACACTTTCATTCAAACATCTAATAGTTATAACAATTACATTACTTAGATGTGATCTAAACAGAATGGACACATACAGAGGTTGTCTACACAATATAAAATTATGTAGTTGAACGATGTTTGATTATAAGTCTGACAAGATTTGTTTTGGGATGATTTGATGCATTTTATAGGTATAAAGTCGCAGTCTCTGTGGTTTTAAGAGATCTCAACCCTGAAGTCATTCAGAGGTCTTCAAGAAGGGGGTCTGTTTTATGTCCCTTGTCTTTGGGATCAAACAACCCCTGCCGTTATCTTGCTTGGTCTTATCCTGTGCCATCTCTGAACCAATCAGTCTTTTCCAAACTATATAACTTTGACAACGTTCGTCCTTTAGTTGGCTCATAAAATTCTTATTGGGAGGGTTTTCTTGGCTAGAGTAGACTGGCCGGAGCCGAAAATCTTTATGGTTGTAATGTTGATGTGAGGTCTGGAGTGTTGAATTCTGTTTGAATGAATCACATGGAAGATTCATTTGTGTTTGGTACATTCTCAAATCCCTACTGAAAGAGATGCTTCCAGATGTCATAGATCCTCTTCTTAATATAATTAATTCATCTATGTCTCTAGCCTGGGCTTCCCCATGCTGCCTTGCGCGCAGCACAATTTTATTCACGCTGCTAGGCAGCCTGGATTCCATGGACCAGATTTTCGCCTCAGCTAGGAAACCAATCACAGAACGGGGAGGGAGCAGCAAGACGATGACGATCTCTATGCGACACACCGAAGCAGGTGTGCTTAGAACGCAAGTTTATTTTGAAAAAAATAGCAACTTTTCTGTCGCTCTACATACGTAATCTGGTATAATTGAAATGATTGGCTATGAGCTACGTACAGGCGCATTTGATAGACATTCGTAGCACCCAATAAATGGCTCTGGGCATTCGTAAACCATGCCTCAAATACGAGAAAATGAACATGTGGTTTCCAGACCCACGTCTCAAAGAGACTAGGTCTGACGTTAGCCAGGCTACTTTGTCTCTAAGATACATACCAAAAACCTTTAAGCTGGCTATGATAAAACCGCTTGTTAAAAAAACGCACATTGATCATACAAAATTAGTCAATTACAGGCTGATCTCGAATCTGCCTTTTTTTTAAAGATATTAGAAAAAGCAGTATCCTTACAACTTTGTTCCTTTCTTGAAAGAAATGAGATCTGCGAGAATTTTCAGTCAGGATTTAGACTGTACTATAGTACCGAGACAGCACTCATTAGAGTCACAAATGGTTTGCTTTTATCATCCGATCGTGGTTGTATCTCTCTATTGGTGTTACTCGATTTTAGTGCTGTGTTTGACACAATTGACCACAGCATTCTTTTAAATAGACTAGAAAACGTTGGCATTAGTGGAATTGCACTAGCATGGTTTAAATCATACTTATCTCACCGTTATCAGTTTGTAGCAGTAAATGAAGAGATGTCTTATCGATCACAAGTTCAGTATGACGTACCACAAGGCTCAGTACTAGGACCGCTGCGTTCATGTGTTCATGACATCAAGACTAGATCATTGGGTAACACTTTATTTGAAGGGGTGTGCATAAGACTGACATGACACTGTCATAAACATGACATAACACCTGTCATGAACATGAAGGAGTCTTTATGAATGTTTATGACTGTTGTCATTAAGTGTCATTCGGTAAATTATGACACTTTTAATGCAAAGTTGACATTGTTTAAAATGTCTTTGTTATGACAACTTGACATTTACAAAGACAAAAATGTCTTTGTTATGACAACTTGACATTAACCAAGACAAAAATGTCTTGATTATGACAACTTGACATTAACAAAGACAGAAATGTCTTTGTTATGACAACTTGACATTAACCAATAAATCATAACCTGTCAACCTGTCACAAATGTCATAACAGGTCTAATTATCAAACTTAAAGCATTTGACAGTGTAATAACCCTTAATGACATCTTTATAACTAGTACAATGTGTTCCACTTTACTTGAGGACAAGTAAAATATTCATGACACAGTTATAATGGTGTCATGACGGCCAAAGTTGTGACAGGTTGACAGGTTATGATTTCTTGGTTAATGTCAAGTTGTCATAACAAAGACATTTTTGTCTTGGGTAATGTCAAGTTGTCATAACAAAGATATTTTAAAAAAATGTCAACTTTGCA
Source organism: Semotilus atromaculatus (assembly GCA_031834385.1). Lineage (NCBI taxonomy): Eukaryota > Metazoa > Chordata > Actinopteri > Cypriniformes > Leuciscidae > Semotilus > Semotilus atromaculatus. Next base: position 9,876,150 of record JAULUF010000025.1, on the reverse strand, counting down.
TTAAAAGTGTCATAATTTACCGAATGACACTTAATGACAACAGTCATAAACATTCATAAAGACTCCTTCATGTTAATGACAGGTGTTATGTCATGTTCATGACAGTGTCATGTCAGTCTTATGCACACCCCTTCAAATAAAGTGTTACCGATCATTGTAATGCTCTACTGGGTGGTTGCCCTGCATGCTTAATTAACAAATTACAGCTAGTACAAAACGCAGCAGCTTGAGTTCTTACCAGAACCAGGAAATATGACCATATTAGCCCGGTTCTGTCAACACTGCATTGGCTGCCTATTAAGCATCGTATACATTTTAAAATATTGTTGATTACTTACAAAGCATTAAATGGTTTAGCTCAACCGTACTTGACTGAGCTCTTAACGCATTATAGTCCTTCACGTTAGAGCTTAGATTCTCTGCCCGAGCCCGTGCCCGGCCCTTGATCAAGCACGTCACGTGTCACGCGCAGCGTCTCCTCCACTCTCGCACGCTGTACTGTATTGTGTATCTTAAGTTAAGTGCAAAATGGAGCTTGAAGAAGTAAAGAAAAAAAATGAAACCAGGATAATTAACTGACCAAGTATGAAGGAAAGTCGGAGGTATGGAACTTTTTTTTTTTACGTTTCTTCATTCGGATCCATTCGCAGTTTATGCATCGTCCTTGTTACATTATTCATAAAGATACTAATTAAATGCACGCAATAAAGGCAATATGTACTTCAAAAGTACTCTGTGAAGATAACAGAGTATAGACCTTATTCACAGCAGCGCCATCTTTGATTTTTAACAGGAATGAAAGCGAGGCTGTGAGGGATAGACATCCATCTCTTCAGTGGGTTGTACTGCTATTAAATGTGTTTGTGGATTGTTCTGCTGACGAAACCATGCAAAAATATGTTTCTGAGAAATTCCAGTAGACCAAAAAATCCAGACAATATGATCTGTTTAAAATGATAAGTGATCTAGGAGCTTTATACAGCTTTTTACAGCGGATCCCATTGAAAACAGTAAGTCTATCCCTCACAGCCTCACTTTCATACCTGTCATGGCGCTGGTCTGAATAAGGTCTATAGGAGGATGCGCAATATCGGGAGACATGGAGTGGTTCAGGGCAGGCATGATTTTGACCACGTCATTACGTTTTGTTTTGTAGAAAGCCTTTCTTTAAAGTGAATTTCGTTTTGTATAAATTGTACCTTAATTTTAATAAGTTTATCATCAACCAATTGCCTGGATTTAATAAATAAGAAGCAAGTATAGCAGACAATATAATCATGACATGGAGGCGCCGGCGAGCCGCGGTCACCACGTGAACTGGAGCATCTCATCATAAATTAAATAAATTCTCGGGACGCTTGTCACCGAATATATATATATACTGTATATATATACAGTGAAGAAAATAAGTATTTGAACACCTTGCTATTTTGCAAGTTCTCCCACTTAGAAATCATGGAGGGGTCTGAAATTGTCATCATAGGTGCATGTCCACTGTGAGAGACATAATCTAAAAAAAAAAAACCAGAAATCACAATGTATGATTTTTTAACTATTTATTTGTACGATACAGCTACAAATAAGTATTTGAACACCTATCTATCCGCTAGAATTCTGACCCTCAAAGACCTGTTAGTCTGCCTTTAAAATGTCCACCTCCACTCCATTTATTATCCTAAATTAGATGCTCCTGTTTGAGGTCGTTAGCTGCATAAAGACCCCTGTCCACCCCATACAATCAGTAAGAATCCAACTACTAACATGGCCAAGACCAAAGAGCTGTCCAAATCCACTAGAGACAAAATTGTACACCTCCACAAGGCTGGAAAGGGCTACGGGGAAATTGCCAAGCAGCTTGGTGAAAAAAGGTCCACTGTTGGAGCAATCATTAGAAAATGGAAGAAGCTAAACATGACTGTCAATCTCCCTCGGACTGGGGCTCCATGCAAGATCTCACCTCGTGGGGTCTCAATGATCCTAAGAAAGGTAAGAAATCAGCCCAGAACTACACGGAGGAGCTGGTCAATGACCTGAAAAGAGCTGGGACCACCATTTCCAAGGTTACTGTTGGTAATACACTAAGACGTCATGGTTTGAAATCATGCATGGCACGGAAGGTTCCCCTGCTTAAACGAGCACATGTCAAGGCCCGTCTTAAGTTTGCCAATGACCATTTGGATGATCCAGAGGAGTCATGGGAGAAAGTCATGTGGTCAGATGAGACCAAAATAGAACTTTTCCACTAACCGTGTTCGGAGGAAGAAGAATGATGAGTACCATCCCAAGAACACCATCCCTACTGTGAAGCATGGGGGTGGTAGCATCATGCTTTGGGGGTGTTTTTCTGCACATGGGACAGGGTGACTGCACTGTATTAAGGAGAGGATGATCGGGGCCATGTATTGCGAGATTTTGGGGAACAACCTCCTTCCCTCAGTTAGAGCATTGAAGATGGGTCGAGGCTGGGTCTTCCAACATGACAATGACCCGAAGCACACAGCCAGGATAACCAAGGAGTGGCTCTGTAAGAAGCATATCAAGGTTCTGGTGTGGCCTAGCCAGTCTCCAGACCTAAACCCAATAGAGAATCTTTGGAGGGAGCTCAAACTCCGTGTTTCTCAGCGACAGCCTAGAAACCTGACTGATCTAGAGAAGATCTGTGTGGAGGAGTGGGCCAAAATCCCTCCTGCAGTGTGTGCAAACCTGGTGAAAACTACAGGAAACGTTTGACCTCTGTAATTGCAAACAAAGGCTACTGTACCAAATATTAACATTGATTTTCTCATGTGTACAAATACTTATTTGCAGCTGTATCTTACAAATAAATAGTTAAAAAATCATACATTGTGATTTCTGGATTTTTTTTTTTTAGGCAAGGCAAGGCAAGGCAAGGCAAGGCAAGGCAAGTGATTTCTAAGTGGGAGAACTTGCAAAATAGCAGGGTGTTCAGATACTCATTTTCTTCACTGTATATATATATATATATATATATATATATATATATATATATAATTGCGCAGCTCCCCCCTGTATATGGTCTTGCACCCTTTCAGCACCTGCGTTAAAAAGAAAATTATCTGGCGTCGCCCCCGGTTATAACGGCCCACGTATTAAAAATGGTCGGGTTTAAATCGGGCTCGGGCTCATAATTAGAGTTAATGTGTCAGGCCGGGCCAGACTTGATTTTTTGGGCCCGATCTAAGCTCTACTTCACGTCTATTGTGATCTCAAAATTCCGGCCAGTTAATAATACCTAGAATATCAAAATCGACAGCTGGCTGTAGATCCTTTTCCTATTTAGCACCAAACCTTTCGAACAGTCTTCCTACCATTGTCCGGGAAGGACAATGAAATTCAGTTCGCGTACCTACCCCAAAGTGATTAAATAAAATTTCTGTATCAAAATGTATAGACAAGACGTAGTTTGTTTAGGCATGGTTTGTAGGGAATTACAAACCTGCACACATATATTAAAATGCACATAACTATAGAATCAATTCTTAATGTGCATGTGAACGCCATCAGCATTTATCACAGGTTCCCGTTTAAAGTCTGTTTAGAGAGAATGGCGTCGTCTTAGTGGCCCCTAATTTAATAACAAATAATAATTTCGCCAGAAGTGAATCAATCAAAAATAACTTTAGCTGGAAATAACATTATTCAAGAACCGCTATAAAGCCAAAACAATCTCTGTTACCTTAAATTATATGTTTATCTCTGTAAAGCTGCTTTGAAACAATCTGCATTGTTAAAAGCGCTATATAAATGAAGATGACTTGACTTGACTTGACTTGACTTGACTCGCAACCTTGAACTGTTTCCATCAGAGTAATCAATGAGAGAGACTTGAGGAAGAAGTGGAAGTGCCCAGGTGGAGCACAGAGTCAAAACTACTGACTTGTTCAGAACTTAAAGTGCAGGTTAGTTTAATCTGTAATTGTAAAACAGGCTATTGTAGTTTTGTCTTTGTTTACTTAGTTAACAACTAAACTGCTAGCAACTGTTATCAGTAGCACCTCATTACTATCATCACTCAAAATACTGTATGCTAAAGGACATATTTCAATACAATAGACATTATCTATTGTAAAGTTACAGTAGGGCAGACAACAACACAACCTTTACGAAAATTAACCATGGTTTTTACTCCAAGTAAAACCAAAAATTAACCAATTTTGCTACACTAACCATAGTTTAACCATGAGATTTTTAGTAAAACTTTGGTTATACAAATGGTAATCAATCTGTCAAAAACCGTGGTTAATATACTTTCACTATAATAAAATCATGGTTAATTTCTGCAAGGAAAAAACATGACTTATGATAATGCAATAATATGGTCAGTATTAGGATTTTTCTATTAAGATATTTTCATGATGTAGTTATTGTACTAATTTTGACATTTAGTCAATTTAGAAATATAGTTTGAGTATTTAAGTATTTAAGCATTTTTAGATAAAACAACATTGTTGTAATTTAATACTCATGGTCGTAATGCAATACTCTAATAAGTGAGAAACAGAGAGATAGCATGGAAGATCAAGAGAATGAAAATGGAAGTGAAGGTGCAGTTCAAGAGAGAACCGTTAATTATTTTGAACGGCCCCAGCCTAAGGATTTCAACCTTTTTTATGTTATGGTTGATGGCCATACAACAAATAGGGTTGTCTGTGGTTTCAAAATTTGTTATGGGTGTATTGGATGGCCTGGGATGAGTGTGAGCTTTCCTGGCCTGAAATTTTGTCCCAGTCCACCTCTGCTCTGGGCTGACTCTTCCAGAACCATATCTGCTCAGATTGTGATTGAACAAATGTGATCGCTTTTGATATGGGCTCTAGTAAAAACTCCAGATGCTCGGCCACACAGTCCTCTTTGGTTAAAACACGATAAACTTCCACCGGCCAATGTTTGCACATGAAGACAAAAGATGATGAAAATGCTATATTTGCCCAATGACACCTCACTGTGGAGGATGGAGATTATATCAGTACCTGAGCTGGACTTTTTTGACCTGTGAACCCTCTTGGAAAATGCAGTCCTTGTAAAGTCATGCTTGAATAATCATATTACATTGGCAGAGAATTTGCAGGTAAGCACTTTGCCAAACAGCCATTATCTGGCTGCTGTACATGCCAGCAAGCACTCAGAGAATTTAGTTTGGATTAACATTGCTGCAGAATGCAAGTCACTGTTCAATACCTACTGTTCAATAATACCACAATGACATACAAAAACACCTTAATTTAGTTCCATTCCTTTGTTAATTCACTCTTAGAGATTTCACACATTCAATTAGGGAGAAATGCAATATTTCATTTAACAAAGATGTTTTGTTTCTACTTTTGTCTTTTCTCTGTTCAAGAGTGAAAATAATGTTGTAAATGTATTTTGACCTCTTGTTGTCACGTCTGTTTTTGGTTGGTTCATATCATGGGATTTATTGATCTCCTCGTGTTCTGGCCATGTGTTTCCATTGTTTTATATGTTAGGTTTTTATTGGTTGATCTTGTCATGTGTTACTCAGATCTGTTTTGTCATTGTTTTCTTTATCACGCTCAGGTGTATCTTGTTTGTCATTAGTCCATGTGTACATATAGCCACTTATTGCCAAAGTCCTTTGTCTAGCTTTGTTTGTTCATATAACCTGTTGTTGTTGAGTTTTAGGCAAGTCTGTTTAGTTTGTGTCTAGAATTAATTTGTTTTGTATATGGATCCAAATTGTTAAATAGACTGCAAATGAGTTTCAACCTCTGCTTGCTGTCAGTGGAATACTTAATACTTGTGTGGACCTTGGAGATGGTGACTGCTTTTGGGACTGGTCTCCCCAGCTCAATGCAAACTGTTTAATTCTCTATAGGAAATCTGATGTTTTATGAAGTGTATCTTCCTGTTGTTGATTTATACCAGTTGTAACATTCTACAACGTATGTATAGTCATATCACTGGAAATTGGGTAATCACTGTCCCAATGTGTAGTGAACCAGGGTCCTCTTACCAGTGCCTAGATTTGTGTACACAAAATATTGATTCACAAGCTCGGGAGCCAGGATGCTGATTGAGACACCCCAATACACTAGGGTTGTCCCTTTTTATTGGATATTCGAATATGCATTCAAACATGACGTGAAATATCCGTAATCGAACTATAAATAAACTATCCGGGTTTTAAAGTGCCATGTGTTGCGCATTTTTTTTACAGTTTATGATTAGACCGTTTGTTTTTAATTTTATTGTTTGCTATAAAATATTCGAATATATTTGAATACATTGCTTGACATTTGATATCCGTTCGAACATGATTTTTCTCAAAAGTGACAGCCTTACAATACACACCCCGGATATGGGGTTTCAGGATTGTGTTGCACACTCTACATGTGCCTTGAAGCTTCAGTGTCATGTAACATCACTACTGTGCTCCTCTGGCCACCCCATTAAAAATTTCCTGGAGGTGCCACTGCTCAACGGTGAGAGGAAATGAAGGATTTATCACAGTTATGTTGATAAGATATGCCACCAGTATGAGTAGCATGTAGAGGGCCTAAACCCTACGAAACAAGTCATGGTTGATTACTTCAGCACGAATAGTTATTTTTTTCAGCTGCAGTGCTTAAGCTCTATTTGCACACAGTGAAAGGAAATCAGTATTTGGCAAAGCATTACATAATTCTGCTCATACTTTTTCAACAGATTTTACAAACTCATAAAATTTAGTATAAAATGTGTTAAAGCAAGTGCAACAAGCACTTGAACATCCCATACTGAAACATTGGTGGCGTTTGTATTTTTACATTTTTTATGTGTATATATTATTCTTATTATCATAAGCAGGGCTGAGCCTGGTTAGTACCTGGATGGGAGATCTCATGAGAAAACCAGGTTGCTGCTGGAAGAGGTGTTAGTGAGGCCAGCAGGGGGCGCTCACCCTGTGGTCTGAGTGGATCCTAACGCCCCAGTATTGTGTCAAAGCGCACCGTCCTTCGGATGAGACGTTTAACCGAGGTCCTGACTCTCTGTGGTCACAAAAAATTCTAGGATGTCTTTCGAAGGAGTAGTGGTGTAACCCCAGTATCCTGGCCAAATTTGGCCCAGTGGCCTCTGTCCATCATGGCCTCCTAATCATCTACATATATATATATATATATATATATATATATATATATATATATATATATATATACTAATTGGCTTCATCACCCTGTCTCCTCTCCACCAGTAAGCTGGTGTGTGGTGGGGGTTCTGGCGCAGTATGGCTGCTGTCGCATCATCCAAGTTGATGCTGCACATTGGTGGTGGTTGAGGAGATTCCCCCTTCTATGTGAAGCGCTTTAAGTGCATAGACAAGCACTATATAAATGTAATGATTTGTTTATTTATATGTATGTATGTGTGTATGAGTGAGTCCTGTTCTTGGGTGCTTCTACACGGAATGACTTACAGTTTAAAACCGAATGATCCACTGTAGATTCAAAGATTTGATTTTTAAAGTGTCCCTATCTCAAAACAAGCCGTTTGCAGATTGTAGCTTTTGTGACGTCACAAATTATTAGGGCCCACCCACCACTGCTGACAGATTCTGCCCTATTAGCATAGACCCCGCCCTGATGAGCTGTACACAGCCCACCATGTTGATCTCCTCACCAGAGCATTTAACAGCAGCATTCAAGTAAGAAATGTATTCTTATTAAAGCTACTAAGTTATTCAATCAAGAGTAGTGAGTGATTTTCTGTTTTTCTTTTGTTTGATTCATATCAACAGCATATATAGCAATAGGTACTTTATATTACACTGCTTTCACTTTAATTCACAAATCTAATATACACATTTTAATATAAAATGTAGTTTAATATAAATATAATATAATTTAATAATCATGGGATGCGCCGTCTGACATCAGTTTTCTGTGCACATGCTTTGGATGTGAGCGCTCAGAAAACCATAAATCAGAAGTTTAGACTGATATGGCTTTAAAACACATGCAGATAATAAACTTTCAAGATGATGAAGAAGTGCAATGTCACGTGAATGTGACCATGAGAGAGATGATAATCAAAACCAAACAGATGTTTTGTTAGTTTTTGGCAGAGTATCCAAGGCACAACCCCTCTTCTGGAAAGCCCTCTTATATTGGCATTGAAAGATATGTGCACAACAACAGCATGTTTTTCCTTCCACTCAAAAATGGAAACTTCACAGACACATTATGGGGACACCTGTATGGAAGCCCGTTTCCGCCACTTTGAGTAAAAAAAATATAATTCTGTAAGTCATAATAATGAGAAACTTTCTCATAATTATGACTTAATATCTCATTATATTGAGAAAGTTTCTCATAATAATGACTTAGTATCTCATTATAATGAGAAACTTTCTCAATATAATGAGATATTAAGTCATAATTATGAGAAACTTTCTCATAATAATGACTTAATTATCTTAAAATAATGATAAATTTTCTCGTAATAATGACTTAACATCTCGTAATAACAAGAAACTTTCTCGAAATAATGACTTAACATCTCGTAATAACGAGAAACTTTCTCGAAATAATGACTTAACATCTCATAATAATGAGAAACTTTCTCGTAATAATGACTTAGTATCTCGTAATAATGAGAAACTTTCTCGAAATAATGACTTAACATCTCATAATAATGAGAAACTTTCTCGTAATAATGACTTAGTATCTCATAATAATGAGAAACTTTCTCGTAATAATGACTTAGTATCTCGTAATAATGAGAAACTTTCTCGAAATAATGACTTAACATCTCATAATAATGAGAAACTTTCTCGTAATAATGACTTAGTATCTCATAATAATGAGAAACTTTCTCGTAATAATGACTTAGTATCTCGTAATAATGAGAAACTTTCTCGTAATAATGACTTATTTCTCGCACTTCTACGCATGCGCAAAGCAGTGGAGCAGAAGGGAGTGCCACGCTAGCGACATCCGCTGGTCAAAGCCGTGTAAATGCATCACAGCAAACATGGCACGCTCTGCGAAACAGATGTTTTCATTAAAGTCATTGTGATCTACGAAGTGCAATATGTAGTATCATTAAATAACATCAATTGGAAATCATCAGTATATCTTCCATACTTTTCCATGTGCACAAAAAGGTGTGAAAGCGGAATGCAGAAGCAGGTCGGTTACAAAGCACGCCTGCTTGTGCACACCGATGGAAATTGGGTTACTTTAACTTACAAAACTATCAGATTAAAATTGGAATATTACATTTATTCGTTAAGTTTAAGTGTGACATCTTCATAAAATATATGGGTAGGCTATGTGTTAACACGTAGGCTATTATTTGCGGATGCGTGTAGGATGTGCAGGTTCACCTGGAAGATATCAATACTTTTATAACTTTTGGGACATTTACACATAAGTGGGCAGTGGAATGGGGGGGAAACGCAAGGTCTTGAGAGGCGTGTTTTTAAAAGCTAACCCTCTTTTCAATTGAGCTCCGCGTTTTTAGAACGCCGTCATGCGCGAGACGCGATCGAGCGCGACGTCCGTCTAGTCCGCGTTTGCCTAGAAACGCAATGAAAAGCGCGTTCTGTATGAACGGACCCTTATGGGAAAAAAACTGCTTGAAAATATGATGAACACAGATTTCCAGATAAAGCGTTCTTTAACAGATTTGGAAAGGTGTGCGGTCTTATCATTCCTCCATCTATTTTAAATCCACGGATCACCCTGTGTTGCTGCATGTTCATACACAAAAATACAAATGAATAATACAAATGAATAAAAGACTATCTAGTATGGAAGCCCATCTCATATACTGATAATTTATCATTATTGTTATTCACTGCAGAGCGTGCCATGTTTGCTGTGATGCATTTACACGGCTTTGACCAGCGGATGTCGCTAGCGTGGCACTCCCTTCTGCTCCACTGCTTTGCGCATGCGTAGAAGTGCGAAAAATAAGTCATTATTACGAGAAAGTTTCTCATTATTATGAGAAAGTTTCTCATTATTATGAGATGTTAAGTCATTATTACGAGAAAGTTTCTCATTATTATGAGAAAGTTTGTCATTATTACGAGATGTTAAGTCATTATTACGAGAAAGTTTCTCATTATTACGAGATGCTAAGTCATAATTACGAGAAAGTTTCTCATTATTATGAGATGTTAAGTCATTATTATGAGAAAGTTTCTCATTATTACGAGATGTTAAGTCATTATTACGAGAAACTTTCTCATTATTACGAGATGCTAAGTCATAATTACGAGAAAGTTTCTCATTATTATGAGATACTTAAGTCATTATTATGAGAAAGTTTCTCGATATAATGAGATATTAAGTCATAATTATGAGAAACTTTCTCATTATAATGAGATACTAAGTCATTATTATGAGAAACTTTCTCAATATAATGAGATATTAAGTCATTATTATGAGAAACTTTCTCATTATAATGAGATACTAAGTCATTATTATGTGAAACTTTCTCAATATAATGAGATATTAAGTCATTATTATGAGAAACTTTCTCATTATTATGACTTACAGAATTATATTTTTTTACTCAACGTGGCGGAAACGGGCTTCCATACACCTGAGACTTATATTACATCTAGTAAAAAGGTGGCATAATAGGTCCCCTCTAAATAATTTGGTCAAAATATTGACAAATGAAATAAATCCATGCCTGGAAATCTAGCCTAATTCAGAGTAATCTACCTTTTCTATATTTTTACTTATTTTAATGGCATAATGCACACCTTGTGTAATAATGTAAAATACCTGTAAAATACCAGTAATATATTTCATTATTTTATCTTAAAAATAATTTTGTTAGTAAAAATATAATTCCTGATTCCAGACTTACTGAGCACCTTCTCTTTGCGTCACCTGGTGGGGATTTCGCGAGCAAGTGATGTGACTGGGTCGTATTTAACGCCTCGTGGCGGCAGCGGTGGTAATAGGCTTTTTTGTTGACTACCTACTGTACCACCCATAGAAAAGAGATGGAATCTAGGGGCAGAGTGGAGTCTAGAGATATGGGTTAAACTCGAAAAATTTGAATAAATTGCAAAAATTCATGTATTTAAGTAATTCAAATTTAAAGGGATAGTTCACCCAAAAATGAAAATTAAGTCATTAAGTACTCATGCTGTACCAAGCCCGTAAGACCTTCGTTCATCTTCGGAACACAAATGAAGATATTTTTGATTAAATTTGAGAGCTGGATCACTCCTCCATAGGCTTCCTAAGGGATTGAAACTTGACGGCCCAGAAAGTCATTGAAGAAATTGTTTAAATATTCCATGTGACTACAGTGGCTCAACTATAAGTTTATCAAGCGACGAGAATACTTTTTGTGTGGATTTAAAAAAAAAAAAAAACAACTTTATTCGACTATTCCTTTTCTTCATTGTGGGCCTGAGGTGTGAGTTCAAGAGATTTCCACGACGCATGCGCGAGAACATGCGTGGAAATCTCTTGAACTCACGCCTCAGGCCCACAAGGAAGAAAAGGAATAAATTGTAAGCCATAATCATCAAAATTATAACTATTGCATGATATTACAATTTTTCGAGTTTCATCTGTGTAAGACCAGAGTGAATAAGTCAGATATAGGAGAGAAGCAATTCACTAAGATAGCGAGGTACTAATCCAACTAATAATTTACAAGTTTAGTAGCCCTGACAGAGAATACCTTGGGGAACCAGCTAAGGAATTTCACCTGAACAGCGAAAAACAAAAACAATTATATAAATAAATGAATTTGTCAACTGGCCAATATAAGGAATTTGTGAGAGATTGGATAACTTGTAGAACCTCTTTCTGTTCTTAACTCTGACCTTATAGGCTGGAGACTCAGAACATGGAATTTTTTGCTGTCTCTTCCAAAAGCAAAAGTCTCCATTTGATGTTAAAGTAACCTAATCTTTGTCTAGGATAAACATTTGAGATGTCAAAGAGATGTTGAAAGATGTTCTTTCTTATGGGTATAACCAACATCTATCCCTCACAGCCTTGTTCCATATCCCCTGTCCTCATCTCATATATCCAAGTACCTGTCAATGTACTCACATTCGCAAAAAGTAACATTGTTGACAAGTTTGAGTGAGTTAAGGGAAAAATGTACAAGATATTGTACTGTTGCAGGAAATGTTAGGTGCCATGCAAAATGTGACAAATAATTTCTCATTACAAATGGATTGGAGTAAACGAAAGACTACATATATTTAATCAAACTATAGTCAAGTAGAGAGTAAAAGTTGCCAATATCTTTGATACTCAAATACTTTACACCACTGTTATGGTATTTATGGTGGCCGACAGGAAAAGATGTTGTCGTCGTCTGAGACAGCAGAGAGTAGCCAGTTAAGCAATAAGGTTTATTTACAAAGATAAATAAAAAAAATAGGTTTACTTAATTATTCAGTAAAACGATTTGTTATTGTGAATATTATTGTTACTTGTTCATCGTGTCAGTGTTTTATTTGCTGACTTTGGCTAGCTTCTTTGCACGAAGAACAACATAGTGATGAAACGCGTTTGTCCGCTCAGGGCTCCTGTAGAAAAATGTCGGCACATTTCAATTTAAGGGGACCCGTGGTGTATGTAGATAGAAATGTCTCATTCTAGGTAATAAAAACGGTTCAATATGTAAGGTCTTTATACACCACTCAAAACATAGTTATGTATATGATTTCTGTCAACAGACCTCCTAAATATTACACATTGCACCTTTAAATTATTTAACACTACACTTCCTTATAACATAATTTATATTTTTAAAAACAGAATACCCAAAATATATTTTTTTCAATTTGGGTACATTTACCATAAATATGATCACATACTACTTGTATAATTTATATTATTGATCAATATGTGAATTAATATTAATTAAGATAAGATTAGATAGAACTGTATTGATCCCACACTTGTATGTCACGGACTTCCGAAGCTTTGTTTGCTGCTCTGCGGTGATTTGTTAGATATGGTGGAGAAAACAAGTGTGACCACCAGATGTCACTAATACGCATTGTGTTAAAACCTTCGAGTAATGAACCGTTTTTCGGCACAATGTGACGAAAGCCTCAAATGCTTCAGAAAGCCTCAGTTTCCCATCACTACCTAGCAACCTTATCTGTGTAACGTTTGCTGAGAGATGAGGCAGGGAGAGAATCAACTTGCACACACTTTTATTGACAAAACTCCACATGAATAGACAGGAACATCTGACCCAAAATATTAACACGATCCACCACAAAACAACGACTAGCAAAGCCCAAGAGAAACACAAGAGCTATACACTCACCGGCCACTTTATTAGGTACACCTGTCCAACTGCTCCTTAACACTTAATTTCTAAGCAGCCAATCACATGGCGGCAACTCAGTGCATTTAGGCATGTAGACATGGTCAAGACAATCTCCTGCAGTTCAAACCGAGCATCAGTATGGGGAAGAAAGGTGATTTGAGTGACTTTGAACGTGGCATGATTGTTGGTGCCAGAAGGGCTGGTCTGAGTATTTCAGAAACTGCTAATCTACTGGGATTTTCACGCACAACCATCTCTAGGGTTTACAGAGAATGGTCTGAAAAAGAAACAAACATCCAGTGAGCGGCAGTTCTGTGGGCGGAAATGCCTTGTTGATGCCAGAGGTCAGAGGAGAATGGCCAGACTGGTTGGAGCTGATAGAAGGGCAACAGTGACTCAAATAACCACCCGTTACAACCAAGGTGGGCAGAAGAGCATCTCTGAACGCACAGTACGTCGAACTTTGAGGCAGATGGGCTACAGCAGCAGAAGACCACACCGGGTGCCACTCCTTTCAGCTAAGAACAGGAAACTGAGGCTACAATTTGCACAAGCTCATCGAAATTGGACAATAGAAGATTGGAAAAACGTTGCCTGGTCTGATGAGTCTCGATTTCTGCTGCGACATTCGGATGGTAGGGTCAGAATTTGCCGTCTACAACATGAAAGCATGGATCCATCCTGCCTTGTATCAACGGTTCAGCCTGGTGGTGTCATGGTGTGGGGAATATTTTCTTGGCACTCTTTGGGCCCCTTGGTACCAATTGAGCATCGTTGCAACGCCACAGCCTACCTGAGTATTGTTGCTGACCATGTCCATCCCTCTATGACCACAATGTACCCAACTTCTGATGGCTACTTTCAGCAGGATAATGCGCCATGTCATAAAGCTGGAATCATCTCAGACTGGTTTCTTGAACATGACAATGAGTTCGCTGTACTCAAATGGCCTCCACAGTCACCAGATCTCAATCCAATAGAGCATCTTTGGGATGTGGTGGAACGGGAGATTCACATCATGGATGTGCAGCCGACAAATCTGCGGCAACTGTGTGATGCCATCATGTCAATATGGACCAAACTCCCTGAGGAATAGCCATTTTGGTGCCCTAAGCATAATTCCTTTATGATTTATTTTAAAGGGGTCATGACATGAGAAACCAAATTTGCCTTGATCTTTTGGTATATAAGAGATCTATGTACTATTAAAACTTCCTGCAAGTTTCATAGCTTAAGACGTCCTCCCCATTATAAACGAAGCATTTATTTAATCAAGCTCTAAATACAGCTCGTTCTGGATCCATGGTTAGAAGTGACGTCATGGTAAGAAGTGACGTACCAGTCGTTTGCATATGACCGCCTCCAGCGCAAGACAACTACGTCTCATTTGTTTCGCATCATCGCATGCGTTGTCGTGCAGCGAGTGGGTCTGTTTACAAGATGACTGTGATGCCACGCAGACAAGGCCGGACTTACCATTGGGCTTGACTGGGCTGCAGCCCATGGGCCCCGCACAGTAGGGGGCCCCCTCCCTTACCCGTTTTCGTTTGTTTGTTTTGTTCAGTTAAACTTGTATAGGCCTATGCCAGATATCCAGAAATTATTAGCCGTATTTCCACTGTCTGGCCATGTGCAAGCGAGGGCTATAATCAGCCCAAAGTAGTGACTTGAGCGCTTGAAAACAAAATCCAATAGTGCACGCGCCGAACGCGTCTTTCCGCACTCACGGAGATAGTTTGAAAGACGGAGGGGAGCACGGAATAAAATACCCGTGCCTTAATATCCTCCGACTGAGAGCTTCGAGGCTATAATCAAACGGCGCGACCTGATATTTATCACAAAGAATAACACGCGTGTTGATCTGCATCTGCTCCATTGCGATACTTTAAACAGCTTCAATTAGGCGTTTAGTCCAAAAGAGCGCACATTTAGAAAAATCTTGATAAATTCTCATATGTT
Source organism: Semotilus atromaculatus (assembly GCA_031834385.1). Taxonomy (NCBI): domain Eukaryota; kingdom Metazoa; phylum Chordata; class Actinopteri; order Cypriniformes; family Leuciscidae; genus Semotilus; species Semotilus atromaculatus. The sequence continues at coordinate 9,860,898 of JAULUF010000025.1, read as the reverse complement.
CACGTCTCGTTGCTTTACAGAGAATGATCATTTCTATTATTTTTTTCACTAAATTATGTGCTCTGGAGAATTTTGAGCGCTCTCTCCACTGCCATCACAATATAGGAACACATAAGCCTATGTCATCAAAATGATTAAAAAACAAACAAAAAAACATTTAGGCCTAACAAGTTCCCGTTTTATATATTTATAACACGAGCCTATGATATGTGAGTTATCACACCAGCAAGAGTGCTGATTTTCCGAACATCTGCACAATCGCAAATGTGACATAGTTACATTCGTCGCGAAGACACTTGAACGAGTTGTTTTCAACCAGATCTCTTCCTTTCTCACACAGAACAACCTCCTGGACAACAATCAGTCTGGTTTCAAAAGTGGACACTCAACTGAGACTGCGCTGCTCTCAGTAATCGAAGCTCTGAAACTGGCAAGAGCAGCTTCCAAATCCTCAGTTCTCATCCTGCTAGATCTGTCTGCCGCCTTTGACACAGTTAACCACCAGATCCTCCTGTCAATCCTAAAGGCGAAGGGAATCTCGGGAACCGCACTCCAATGGTTCAAGTCTTACCTCTCAGGTAGGTCCTTCAGGGTGTCGTGGAGGAGTGAGGTGTCGAAGTCACAACATCTATCTACTGGAGTGCCTCAGGGCTCAGTGCTTGGACCACTTCTCTTCTCCATCTACATGACATCACTAGGAACTGTGATTCAGAAACATGGCTTTTCCTATCACTGCTACGCTGATGACACACAAATCTACCTCTCATTTCAGCCTGATGATCCGACGGTAGCTGCTCGCATCTCAGCATGCCTGACAGACATCTCTGGCTGGATGAAAGACCACCACCTTCAACTTAACCTTGCGAAGACAGAGCTACTTGTGATCCCGGCCAATCCAACACTTTGTCACAACTTCACTATTCAGCTAGGCCCGTCATCCTTAACTCCATCACGGTCAGCCAGGAACCTTGGAGTTGTTATTGATGATCAATTGAACTTCACAGACCACATCACTAGAACTGCCCGGTCCTGCAGATTTGCTTTGTATAACATTAGGAAGATCAGGCGCTTCCTATCAGAGCATGCTACACAACTCCTTGTTCAAGCGCTTGTTCTATCCAGACTGGACTATTGCAATGCTCTCCTGGCTGGTCTTCCAGCTTGCACGATCAAACCTCTGCAGCTAATCCAAAATGCTGCAGCTAGAGTGGTCTTTAACGAGCCGAAGAGAGCACACGTCACTCCTCTCCTCACAAAATTGCACTGGCTGCCAGTTCCAGCTCGCATCAAATTCAAGTCACTGACGCTTGCTTACAGAACAACCACTGGCTCTGCTCCCTTTTACCTAAACTCACTACTTCAGACTTATGTCCCTTCCAGAAATTTGCGCTCTGCAAGTGAACGTCGTCTTGTGGTGCCACGTCAAAGAGGCACAAGATCTCTTTCTCAGACCTTTACCATGACTGTTCCTTGCTGGTGGAATGACCTACCCAACTCAACCAGAGCTGCTGAGTCCGTAGTCATTTTTAAGAAACGGTTGAAGACGCATCTCTTTCGGCAGCACTTGTTCCAGTAATACTAACACTTTCTCTTCCTTTCTCTAAAAAAAAAAAAAAAAAAAAAAAAAATTTGCACGGGTTCTACGTTGGATTAAACTGTGAAAGGTTATAGCACTTACATTTTGTTGTCCTGCTGTTAGTTTAACTGCTTCTATGGTTCTCATTTGTAAGTCGCTTTGGATAAAAGCGTCTGCTAAATGAATAAATGTAAATGTAAAATGTAAGTTAAATCAAAGAAAACAGAACAAACAGCAGAACCGCTGCGCCTCCGAGTAACACGTGTTTTGTTCCTCAAAAAATCTTAATTTTTGACAGAATCAGACAAGTAAATGATTCAATTAGGCTACCCATTCATATAAATACAGTCGTCTGCTAGGTTAAACGAATTAGGATTTTTGAACGAATCGGTTGAATAAAGGATCCGACTCCCTCATTAAGATGGAGACTTGCTGCCACCTACTGGCGGTGTTAGTTTGATAGTTAAAATGGTTTTATAGTTAATTTTTTTCAATCATTTCATATTTCTACATTAAAAATGTTAGATTTAAAACATTAATATCTTAATATAATTTATGCAATTATATAATTTGCTGTGTAAATCCATACGTGCCATGTCTAAACAGCCTGGTCAATCCAAAAATGGATTTTATTGATACCGACTTCTTTTTATTTGGTCATAATAAAGCCATACACCGTGTCTTTGCATTCTGATTGAATTTGTTGACTAAATTTAAGAATCTGACAGATAGCTATGACAATGAATTTAAAAAATACTGTTTTCTCTTGGCTTTATTATAAGAGTTTTAATCTTCTCTTAACCTAGAGAGCACATCCTGCATTATATTGTATTATAATGACTATTTAATATTAGCCTACCACTAAACTTTGACTATAGGCATGTTGCATATTAATTGTTCTAGGAACCTCAAAGCATATTTACATTTTTGTGTAATTTGTGCTACTCCATAATGATGTTTTAGCGTATAGGGCCCAAACATAAACTCAAGCCCAGGGGCCCCCAGCCCCCTAAGTCCGGCCCTGCACGCAGATCATGTGCTGTTCCTGCTGTGGACAAACTGTCTTGCTCTCTCTCTCTCCCTCCCTCCCTCGCGCGTATGAATCAAAATCAATTGAGAATTGACACGATGGTAAAAGATCGGAAGACCGAAGTTTCACGTGGTGGAGCATTGTGTAGTCTACATGTGATACAAAATGATTAACGTTAATAATTTATGCATAAACAGCACTGACGTTAGCCAATCATAACAGTATAGGCGTTAACACTGAAGTCTTAAAGGGGAAACACCCCAAAACAGACTGTTTGAATCAGAGGTGAGAAACGTCATAAATCACTACCTTTTTTATTTTTTTTTGTACAAAAAACTATAGTAATATTATAATTGCACCTAAGGGAACATAATAAAACAAAACAAAAAACCATGTCATGACCCCTTTAAGATGTTTTGAAGGCAAAAAAAATTTGGATAACAACAGCTTTAAAACCATGTCAGTGGGCAGCTGATTATTTTTCTCTCCTCATCATCACACGCTTTTTCTCTTTGTTTTTATCTTGTCCTGTCTCTTCCCCTCCTAAAGTTGGCTTTTTTAATTTAGGCTACTAAAGGCTACAATTTGTATTATATTCTCAATATGTACACATTAATTATTAATCCTGTGCCTAACATGATGAAAACGGCATTGCTCATGTTTCTTGTCCCCTCACAATGGCAGTAAACTATTACACTAGGCTACATGAGGACGTAACATAGGCCTATTTTCAGTTCAAAATGGCGAAATTAGACAAAACTATATTAGTTTGCCTGATTATTTTTTGTCATTCGTTTAACATTTATGACCTAAAAAACGGTCAAATATGAAACGTTAAGTTTAGCTACTTATCTTATCTCGCACTTGACCGTACACTGAAGCGTTGAGTCCCGCACTGTTAAAATTCGCGCTCAGCAGCATCTGTGAACATAAAGCTCGCCTACTTTGATTTGATTGGTCATCTCAAATATTCGGACATTGACGAGCAGTGACAGACCAATGAGGCTCAGGTGAACACACACACACACACACACACACCCTGTCCTCTCTGTTTCTGCTGACGTGCTCTCTGCTCGGCGCCGCTGCGGATTGAAGATGAAGAACGCGCTGCATCTGATTATAACAAGACTGAAGCGAACACGAATTTGTGCAGCCTATTAATCACAAATTTTTAGGGGGGCTAGGCAGAAGTTTAGGGGTTTAAAGAAGTTTAGCCCCTAAAAAGGGCCTAGTGACGCCCCTGATTATGACTGATATGATGATTGATTTTTCATTAGGCTATTTTTGGTGCCCCCTCAGCACTTGGTGCCCTACGCACAGCGCGTGATGCACGTTGTGGGAGCGGCGGCACTGCCTGCAATTGCCTACCCCATACAGATGGTGACACACAAATGAGTTTCAATGGGCTTAAAAAGCTTTTCCTTTTAGAGCAGCTTTAGGTCACAAATAACTAGCAGTCATGACCTAAATATTTTATTTACAATAATAAATACAAAAATTCATTAGTAACTTATTTTTTTGTGACATCAGTTGCATGCACATTAAAGCACTGTATCCCTGTTATTGGCTCATTTTGACCAGATCATTAATTGAATCAGTGATTTGTTTACTTGTACACCTGCAATTGGATCAGTCCAATTCACAAATTAATCATTGAATCAATTCAGGAATCAGACATTACTCTCCAGACATCACTGAGGTAAAAATGCTATACCTTTTTGGTAAACTTTGGTTACTTCTGTTGTTTGAAAATTGAAATGTTTCTTATGAAAAATAAATGAGACATTAGAAATGTGTTATGCTCTTTTTAAGATCCAAAAGTAAAAGCAAAAACAACTCAAAAGCTCTCTGTGTACAGCAATAAAATTAGATGGAATGCAAATAGAGGCTTTTGATTTCTTCTTCTGAACTCCCCTAGAGTTTCTGATGATATCTTGAAAATGTTATTCAGATTAGCCCCATGATCCCAAAGTTAGAACTTTCTATATGAACTCTTCTCTATGGACATTTCTCATCCAGTGCATCCAAGAGCAAATTGTAGAGAAAATGTATTTACATTAATTTATGCCTCCATTCTTATTCTTACAGTACAGCACAACATGGTCTCGTACATGTCTTTTTTTATTTTACAAGAAATCTGGTTATCTTAAATTAAACAACTGAGATCCTGTGACCGAGATGAGTCGGTCCTGCTCATTAAAAACATGACAAAGAACAAAGACATTTTGGAAAACTACAGGAATGAATGACACAATGACCTGTTTCTTTTATGTGAAATATTATGTGTGGTGGATCAAATTTGAATACTATACAGATGAACATTGACATTGGATTTATCATTTTAATTTCAGGTTGTCTGGCTTCATGTTGCCATCACCCATTGTGAGTTCAGGGTCGATTTTGGCACTGTGGTTTACTACGGATTTCGCAGTGAGTGCCCAAGGATTTAAAGCAATCTATGAAGGTAGGAAACATTGGTTTTTACTATACAATCTTAAAATTATTCTTGCGTGTCATTTTTTTTTTTTTTTTTTTTTTTGTGCCCCAGGTGCATTTGCTTAGTTCTGGTCTAGCCCTATGCATTTGTGCCAGCAGGATGGCAAACAGACGTGCTTAACCAGACTTTTGCCTATCGGCATAAAAATCTGGTCCTTATAACAGCATATTCTGGACAAGAACCCCCCTTAGATAAGAATAGACATTTTGACCATTATGTAAAGCAACCAACCACAGTTTGTTTTGTCTTTATGGGCCATTAAGGTGAGGGAATTGACTAGCTGTACATAAAACACAGAAATATGTGTAGACCATAGAATTTCATAAAATTGTATTCATAACTCAGAAAACAAAGCAGAATGTGATTCTGCTCATCTATATCTAGTATATTTGCTACTGCTCATCTATACCTAGTATATTTGCTACAAGGTCCGTAAAGAAACAAACCAAAAAAAAAAAACCTCCAAGATCTTGTGCCGCTAACCTGGCAAAGTTATAGGCAAATCCAGCAACTAGAGAATTGCTCAATGTATCAGCACAATTTAGTTTCCAGCCGGAGTGATGCACGCTGACTCCTACAACCTGCGTAAACCCAACCACTCCTATTGAAACAGAGCTATTTTCTGCTAGCTCTGTCTAGTTTTGTGTGCAATATGCATGAGGCGGTCATTGAACAGACTGGTCTGTGAGTGTGCCATCTGGGGCTGAGAATAAATAGCGCATGAATGTTTTTTTTTTGGCAGATTAGGTTGGATTGAAGTGTAGTGGTGCATTTAAACACTCTAAAGAGATGCTCTCTCTGGTTTAGTAAAATACTGTCTTTGTCCTGCAGTGTTTAATTTTGTTTGCTAGTCCTCTCTAGATTGATTGTAAGGCTCAGGGAAACTAGATTTACACACCCTGCAAACTCATCAATAAGTGTTTGAGATTAGTTCAGGGATTAAAAGAGGCACCCCAGACTCAAGTTGATGTAATTTCATTTGTAACCTAGAGTCATTTGTTTAATTCTAACAGGAAATGGTAGTGAATATATACATCCTGATCCAGAGCTTTCACCTCAACTTTGCATGTTGGTGTTATACTGCACGTACAGCTTCAAAATGTGACTGGAGAAATAGAGTTTTAGGTAAAATGAGCTTTAAAAAAATTAACGTTCTGTCCTCATCTTTTTATCTTTGTGTTGATCCAAACCTTTATACTGTTGTTGTAGGGTTTCAGACAAAACAGTTTATAATGGCTTGTCAAACTTATAACAAATATAGAATAAGAATAACAAATGTTTATTTATTTTATTTATTATCCTTTAGTGTTTTACATGGAAAATTGATTTTGGAACATGGAACGTTTGAGGCTGAGTAAACATTGTCCTAATGGATATTTACATGTTTTTCATTTGTAAAAAAAAAAAAAAAAAGGGGGAGTATAAAATAAATGTTGACAGTTTAATAAAAAGTTGGTGCTTGGTGACCAGTGTCTGTAGGTTGGCCATGCCAAATGAGTTCCTCAGCTTTACTCCAAAAGCACTGTATGTTCAGGGCAAATATACCTTTTTTTTTTTTTTGCTTTAAATATCACTGCCAGCGTCACACAAGCTTCAGAGATTAATATTGTGCGAGCCGTTCGTAGGGCACAAGTCATAAACTTGCGACTTGTGAGACCCTATGGTTATGAATGATGCACAGTTAAGTCACTATTCTGATTGAGATCTATTTTTATGCTTTATTTTTCTTTTAACCTCGTCTTGAGCTTGAGCCATGGCAGTCATTATTCACATCGTAATTGCCTCTTTAGGTGATAACTACGAGCAGCTATGGAAGGCTGCACTAGGTCTCACGCTTTACTTCCATCTATTTTTTGGTGTCAGCTCTAAGCCTGAAACACGTCTATTTTTTGACCATATGGTCGTCACTGAGATGCTGCTGTGGGATGCTGATGTGTTGACAATGTGTGCTTTGTACGTGCTGTGTGACAGAGATGTTTCTTCCCATGAAAGGTATTTTTCTCGGCTCTGCTCTTATGTCCACAATTATGTCTCATGAACTCTCGCCACAGCTCACATATGCACTCCCCTGATTAAAAAATAAATAAAAAAATTATAGGCCCTAGTACTGTTGACCCTAGAAAGCCTACAGTATCATATTTGATAGACAAAAATCTAAGGCCACTTAATTATCAACATTTTACTATAGACTATAGAAAATATAAACCTATAGACAGTCTACTACATGCCTTTTGGGACCCTATTATTTCCGCAATGTGTAAAACGCTGCCGGAATCCAGTTAATGCAGAATGTCATAGAATTTGGTAAATGTGAATGAATAAATCAAAAGTAATGCTGTACACTTAATCAAATTTCAATATGGACCAGTGACTTTGAATATTAAAGCACAAAAGACTGCTATTTAAATATGAAGTCTGCTTGTTCCGCGTGTCTCTGTGCGAATGAATGGCACGGTTTGTTAAATGTACACATACCGAAAGTTTTGAGTGACACTAGTAGTGTTTTCTACCGAGAGAGCTCAACGCGCTGCAACTGAGGCAAACACACAAATAGACAAAAACACCAGCAAATTAAGAAATCTTCATCAGTTTGACAACACATGTGCTGCAAATAATTACAATGCAACAAAATACAGAAACGCGCTGCAAATGGGACAAACCACACTGCAACTGTTTCAAGAGGAGCCCAGCAAGTGACGAACCTGGCTGGGATATGCTTATTGTTCAATGTCTACTCATCAGTGGTGTGGTAGATTACCTGAAAGGTGAGTTTATTGCTTATTTTAACATCCTGATCATATGTGCGTTGTGAGTATTTGCAGCGCATTACTGTATTTGGTTGCATTGTGAGTATTTGCAGCACATGTTGTCAAACTGATGAAGATGTTTTCTTTATTTGCAGGTGTTTTTTTTCTATTTGCTTGTGTTTTCTTCAGTTGCAGCATGTGACTCTCTCAGCCACCGTAGTTTTCAGCATCTACTGTCTCATGATATCTCCAGAGCTGCCCTGAGAGTTCACTTCATGAGAAAATCGTCATATCATAAACACACAGAAACTCCGTCAAAATAAAAAAAAAACATAGGTTTAACTTGAAGAAATTGTGACAGAAATAGTATATTATTATTGTATAGCAGAATGCAGAATCTTACACTTTTTTTCTTCTTCCATGTTTTAATAGGTGTAATAACTACACCTCTGCTTTGCAGCACTTTGTTTGAATTATTTATACTGTACATTGTTCATTTTCTGTCTAAAGCTTCAATGAACAGTTCAAATCATTTGAATTTACAGGGTTAAATGGAAAAAAATGTGTTTGATGGTCCACATTACTTAGTTTACTGTTGCTTTTAATTTATGGATCACCATGTTTGCTGTTGTTTCGCCCACAATGTAATTGGTATTTGAAATGTGTGTAAAATAAGGTCTATGATTTCTTTCCATTTCCTTGGTTTTATGTGTATTAGTTGAAGTTCAGTTAAGTCATCACCTTTTTATAATTTTCAGTTGGTGTGTGAACTTTCCCTGTAATGCATGTGGAATGCGCCTCTCACCCCATTACAGTCCAATCTATCAGGTTAATGGTATTTTTTATAGGTGGTTCCTCTGGTGGCCAAATGTGTATGGTTTAATCTAACTGAATAATGTTTTTTGAACTTTTGGGGGTTTTGTTGCCACTATGCCTGAAAATCCATCATAAACTTTGCTTCTGATGTCCAGTTTAAATAAGCAAGGGAAAAGCTTGCTAAGGCAGCAGACATACTATATTGGGATTCATATGACATATCAGTAGCAGTGACTATAGATGAGATGGGTCATAGTCACAATGCTTATGCTGCCAATATAAAATGATCATTGTCATGCACTTTCCACCTAAATTACTTGTCAGAAGAATAATTGCAGTTAATTAATCGATTGATTGAACATTGATCAACTTATCATATTGCTGGTACTGCTGTTTTTATACTTGGTCAATGTAAAGCTTTCAATTTTGTGCACATAGCTTCCCATCTTGAACGAGATTAACAAATCAACAAGGATATTTTGCTAGATTTCACTCTTCTTTTATTCTAACATTCAGTAATGTTTTCCACGATCTGACTTTGAGGAGAGATTATAGTATCTTGCTGCAGTGTAGTTGTGGTTTTTTCTACCACATCCAAACATACCGTACAACCTGAGGTACTTTCACATCACATTTAGAAACACTATAGGGTTACGCTCTAGTGACATTGCAGTTCTTCGCCATCACAAACGTTTATTATTTGCATGAGTTTTAAAAGCCCTTTATGTGCAAAGATCGCCGACGGCCCCAGATTATTGTTGTTCTACATTCACCTCAAGTTAAAACATAACACTCTTACTTGATCTGGAGTATCATTAGAAAGATTAAAGACTCCAGCTTCGATATTTGACCACTGTTTAGGATAAAACTGGCTTGCATCTATTTCTGGACAGTTTGTGTGTAAATTTACGTTTTGAATTAACATTTTCCACTTCTGATGTAATTTCTAGCGAGAAATTATTACTGTAGTAATTAAATATTTGCTTAGTTCTTACCACAGCTTGCTCTATTTTGCTGTAGATCATCAAACACTAAGTTACACGGCCTCAGAAGTCTGTCCAAAATCAATTTTGTGAGGTACCTTCATGCACAAACGCTGCCTACAGAGTCACTGCCAATAAAGCTGCCTAAGTTTTCGGGTGCAGTCATGATCTCAGCGCTCTCTCGTTCGGCTTACAGCTGTCAATCATCTTACGTGAGTCAACGTGATTATTATTATGATTAACATTATACGTGCTAAGCAGGTGTAGCGATTAGCTGCATATAAAATGCTAAATATAACATATATTTATGACTAAAATCCACATTAGATCTTGATCGGATGTTAATACAAACATTCAATAGTTGTTTAAAGTCAGTTTTGAGTAAAAGGGTCATATAAAAGCGTCTGCTAAATGACTAAATGTATTAATATTTTAAATTGTGTCATGAGGCTTGATGCTAATTGAAGATCTAATGCACCTGTCGCCATAATCTAATTTGTTAAAAGAAAGTCCCAAGAAAATGCTTTTTTTTTTCTTTTTCTAGAAAGACTTATATTATGTATGTATAGTGGGATGAAAGTGGTGTAGATGGGCAAGCCATATAATGCCAGAATAAAGGCTATAATGGCCGAATACAAACAAAAGAATAACAATAAAAGAATAATGAAGATTAAGTCTCATTCATGGCAGAGGTGTAAAATGTCCATTGAGTGAGAACAATAGAAGATTAAATGAGAAGTTCTCATCACCAGACATTAGACAGTAGACTGCAAATGGGTGTTTAAAGGGCAATTTTTTATTTTATTTTATTAGCATCTTATCAGCCTTCTCTAAAAAAACTCATGACATTCATAATTGTACATTTCACAGACGCTTTTATCCAAAAGCAACTTGCATTGCATTTCAAGATACACATTTACATTCTTATTACTTCTTGCTTTCTCTGAGAATCAAACCCATGACCTTGGCGTTGCAAGTGGCAACACTGTACTGTTTGAGCTACAGGGAATCTCTAAAGGATTTTAGGGATATCATCCCCAGATTTGAAATGAAGCATGACCACACTTGTGGCTTCATTTTAGCTGTGGTTATAAAATGTTATAATACATCCACATAATATTTTTATACATTTAAAAATTATATTCGTAATATTTGTATTTGAGTTTTTTATGTTTTAGCTTATATATCTCTGAGTAGTTCTGAGTCTTGACCTGTAAACTCTCAAGTGCTGGCTTTCTAAATATATGTTGGTAATATGTCTATTCAGAATGACTTCAGCAGCAACCTTTTCATGTAATTTATACATATATTATGAAACGTATGTGTAGCTATGTTAGATCTGTGCATTAGGACTTAAAGTGACAGCAGCCCATTAAACTTATTGCTGTTGGTTATTAATATTATTCAAACAACAAAATCATCACTCACTGCTTTTGACTGAATAACTCCAGTAGCTTTAAGAATCAGTGTATATTTAATTCATACAGTGAAGTCTATGTAGTGTTATATTTATACATTAGTTTATTACATTTCTTGAATGCTACTGTTATAGTAAATACACCTACTGTAGCTGAAAATAATCATTTTCATTTTAAGTTTATTTACATTTGTATATTATATTGTATTTGCATCTGTTATTATTTTTAATAACATACATACAAACACTGTACATGAAAATGTAGAAATTCGAGAGGTAAGGATGCAAGAGAGGAGGCAAAATCGATTGTGTCTGTGCAACTGCTCATCTATGCCAAACAAGAGAGAGAGTGTTTTTTGTAAAGAGCTCCACCTTCTGTCAGCAGCAGTCAGATGCCACACACAACCGCTGCGTAAACAATAAGATAAACATGAAATGTCAAGTAATCAGTGTAAATGTTAGTCAGCGTGTCAGCATGTGATTGTAAGTAGCAAGTACAGGTGACATCAGTCCAACAGAACATAAACACATAAACAACGAAAGTTCTAAATCAAAAACACTGTCATGGGGAAGATGGATCAAACGATAACTCTGATGCAGCTATGGTCCCCCGTAACCCCACATCCCATAAGCTCTGCGGTCGCCTCATCAAACACCAGCAGCAAGTGCTTTTCCAGTTTGACTTTACAATAAAAAAACCTCTGGTTGCTTATTGCTTAATTTCATAAGCGAGCCTGAATTTAGCCAGAATATTTAGAATTATAGGCAAATATTACTGCCAATTATTATATTAGCGCATGTAAATTTTATGCTTATTTGTCACCCATCCCATTTAGTGCAAAACAATGTGGAATGGAATACATACCCTTGGATATTTTAAAATACATTTGTACTGTATGTTTGATGTATTTTACATAAAAAATACTTATCATCCACCCTCCCATTCAATTGTACAATGAGTTACCATCAACTGCATTTTTTATTTTATTTTGTTAGTTTGTCAGCGGGTGATTTAACTCAGTCAGCACGTCTGCAACAGTTGAACGTTCAAGGCCACAAGCTAATGAATTACAAATACTCAGAAATCAATGGTGTCTTGCAGACCTTCAACTTATTGTGTGAGCATTTATATTTTAAAATATGCAGCACTATTTCATCGACACCCCCATGCATTGTCGTTCAGATCATGCCATCCATATATATCCCGCAGGTTTCCCAGCAGCCTTTAGAGTGGAGCTTATGGGCCATTACACCCAACTAATTGTAATCTATCTGCCTGCAGTGTTGAGTGCCACAGCAGTATACTGAATGAATGTTGTACCCCTCAGCAATATTCACTCTATTATTGCTGGATTCAGGATGGCAATATTTGCTCATTTAATCAACAGCGCCACACTGCAGTTAAGGTTACAGGGTATTACCTGTGTCACAGTTTGGAAAGAAACGACTTTTTAAATTTAAAACACTTAGGCTAAAGGATTAGTTCACTTAAAAAAAAAAAAAAACCTTTGCTGATAATTTACTCACCCCCATGTCATCCAAGATGTCCATGTCTTTCTTTCTTCAGTCGAAAATAAATTAAGGTTTTTGATGAAAACATTCCAATATTTTTCTCCATATAATGGACTTCATAGGACCCCACACGGTCCAAATGACAGTTTCAGTGCAGCTTCAAAGGGCTTTAAACGATACCAGACGATGAATAAGAGTCTTATCTAGCAAAACGATCAGTCATTTCAAAAATAAATAAAAAAGTTTAAGTTTTATAAGCACAAATGCTCGCCTTGCTCTGTTCTGTGATGCGTGATTGTGACTCACGTAATACGCAATTACGTTCAAAAGGTTACGCTCAACGTAGGTGGAAGTATCGAGTCAGTGTTTACAATTGTGAGGAAGGAGGACCATATACACATATTCAAATGTCTTTGTGTCAGTTTATCGTTTAAAATGCCCATTTCGTGTGCGTATCCTGGGTGTTTTAATATTAAAAAGGCTAAAAGAGAATTTTCGTCAGGACAGAAGCGTGACCTTTTCAACGTAATTGCGTATTACGTGCCGTCACGTGCCGTCACGTATAGTGCTTTAAAGAGGAAAGTTATGTATGATTTACATATGGGTTATATTCATATGGTGTATAGTGCAGTTTCATATAAAAACAGGAGATGATGATAGTCATATGCAGGTATATGCAAATTTTTTCCTACTACAAAAATAATTTTCCTAATTATATTTTAGAGTTATTTTTGGTTTCCAAAATAAATATGCTGAAACATCCTTAAAACTTCAACAACTTAATGTTATATTAAGATGTTTCCCCCCCCCCAAAGAATAGCCTATTGCCTAAAAAAAATATTTGCCAAGAAATAAATAAACGTCAAGGTTATATTCTCTGAAAACAAGTCTTATTTTATACACTTTTTGCTCAAACAAATTGATCTGGGTTTAAACAGGTATTAAGTTATTATTATTATTATTATTATTATTTTGATATTAATGAATGTTTATGTATTTTGACTGGAATACAGGAAGACAAAAATACTAACCATCAAAAAAATGTTGTATAAAAGTGTCAGTCTAGGTTTGTCACCATGCCTTTTTTATGCCTCACGGTTCTATATCAACTAAAGTCTTAGGGTAACATGTCTGCAATATCAAAAGAAAAAAGAAAAGAAAAAAAAGTGTGTGTGTATATGTATATGTATATATATATATATATATATATATATATATGGTTCCAGGCCTCTCTAACTTAGTAAGCTATGTTTGTGATTGCAGTGGTGTGAGTCTCCATATAATAGCGTCTTGAGAACTGTCTGTATGAACGTCCAGCATGAGTCGATCCCAATTGAAACCAATTGAGATTCAGGAATATCTCTGATTGGTGGATCTCACATCGGGCCCTGGCGGGTCGTAGTACACATAGTTCTTGCATTATATTTAGTCTTACAACCTTTCACAAATGCTGTCACAAATTCCTCTCTTACACACGATGACAAATGGCATTTTAAGTAATTAACTCATATCAGCGAGAGAGCAACTCGCGACAACACTCATGGAAGTTTCCAATAAAAAAGATAGCCATAGTATTTGCAAAGGTTGTTTGCATCGTGCGGGTGTAGTTATGGAGGCTGGGTACCCACCAGCAGAAAAACAAATCGATGCCCATGTTCAAGTTCTATTGATGACAATAGTCATGTTACATCACCTGTAACCATATAGTGACAGATATCAAAGATGCCAATGTCCATAAAACTGAAAAGTCTTATCCCATTTGGCACGACAAGAGCCAAATTCTTCTGTCAAATCTTTATTGACAGACAATAGCTTTTATATCTGAGTGTAGAACGAAGCATTTTGGTCGCACTCAGACTACAAAATTGATCCGGTGGATCGCAGTGACTGCCAAAAACGCAGTTGTGAGTGCTGAAAATTTGCAGATGCGTTTGTCACGCATGCAAGCATGTAAATAACTGGTCTGTGTGTGAACGCTCCACACAATTTAGCTTGAGTAGCCTAGTCATACTGCATGTGAGAATATATTACTGTGCCTCACGGTAGTGTCATTCTGAAAATACTTTGGCATTTGTCTGTATTTTGAGGCTTAGACATCACAATTCTAACACAGCACCATTAAACCACGCAACCTTAGTTTCGACCTTGTCTTTTCCCATTTTTTTTTTACATTGTGCTTTGCATTGCTCCCTTTGACTGCAGAAGGCAGTGTTTATTTCGAAACCACAAAGCTAAACCAGAGCGTCTTTACTGAGTCTCAATTTATCCGTTAACATTTCTTTACAAAGTGTTCTCCTTTTCAGCAGTCTCCTTTATCTGCTCGTATATGGCTCTTTTAATGTTTTATTCTCTGGATAAAATCCAGCATTATTTGCTGTGGATGTTACAGCAGCTGAGTAATTGCATCCTATATTTAAGACTCTATAATAAAATCTCATCAGAGCTTTATTGAAAAGATTCAAAGAAATGACAGCTACCTCTGATAAGAGACTATAAGGGAAGGCTTCGGTTGGAGACCGCTCTAAAAGATATGAATCAATTAATTTCCCTACTCGCTGCCAAATCCTGAGATAGTAACCAGTCTGTCAAATGTGATGAGACATCTGACCAACATTTAATCAACCTTGCAAAAGTAGGGAGTAATTTAAAATCAGGACAAGTGGAAAGATTGGATTACACTCAGGGCCATCCCTTGCTTATCAGAACACTGGTATCTTCTGTCTGGACACTACTATGCTCATTCACTTGCTTTTTTAATGCTCATTTCAAACGTCTGGTCTGGTCAGTAAGCCATCTGTTGAGTGCACAAGCTACAGTAGGTTAAAAGCTACTTATATGGCTGATGCTCATTTCATTTGTCTCGTCAATACATGTAGTTTTCAGAGTGGGCAAGAAGGAAGGCTATCTCCTATAAGTCTTTTCACATGCAATAACATAATAGCAATGAAATCTATCATTCAGAGAAAGATTGTACCAGTACCAGAAAAAAACGAAAACATCTGAAATCGTTCTACAGTATCTGTATTAATGAATATTATAGAATATAGAATTTGAGTGCTTTCTGACAGACTGCCATTGAACAATCACATGCATACATCTGTACTGTTATACATTTTGCAGTAAAGTGCAGTAAATCTTTTTGAAGATTGTAAACAGATGGGAGTCTGTGCATTGGATCTTTCTGTGTAAATGCAGTCTAATAGACCCGTCACATCTATTATGTCATTAAGATTACTCAAACAACAATACTGACAAGGAAAAAAAGTGGAGCACTCAGTGTCTCATTAACGAACAATTGTGTGGATTATTCGTATTTATATCCACAGAAGAACTTAAAGATTTCTGCACAACAAACACGTGCACACACACATGAATTTGTTCTTAATGCAACACTAAGGGTACTTTTACATGTTAATGATGTACTAAACACACAAAAAAAAAAAACGTTGTGCTTTTCGCATACAGACGACAACGTTATCAAAACGATCCCCATTCTCACTGATCCAAGAAAATGACTAAAAACACTGTATTATTCATGCAAGGCCAGTAGTTGGCGATGTCACTGTCTAAAGAATCACTACACTCCTATAGACTGAACACGTAATACGCATGTGCATGACATCACCCTTTTCACAAATCTTTGTTTTTGTAGTTTACACTGAGACTATAAAGTATCACTTTCAAAAGAATGCGCTTTGAACCCCTTGTTCAAAAGTTTGCGTTTTCATGCCCCCAAAACGCTGTTGTCGTGTAAATGAACGGCCAAAACGCATAGTTTTCCGTTTATAGTTGAAAATGGTGTAATGTAAACAGCCCCTTACCTTAATGAATTTGGAGTAAATGAGTGACTGCGTGCCTAAGGTTAGTAATTTGCAAAAAACACACACAAACCATGTTCATATAAGGGCTTTTTCACACACCCTTTCCTTTCGTCGCTCTCAGCAAACATGACGCTCTTTAGAGACGCGCTCTCGCCAGACATCCTCAAGCAATGCCAAAAGTGTGCCATCCTCAAAACAAGTTCAAATGCAATTTTACAATTTTACATCTATGTATAAAATTTCTTCTTAACGTGTTTATAATGCCACCCAGGGTATGTGCTTTTTGAACATGAGTGGGTTCAGTTGTTCCTAGATTTTTTCCCCCCTAAATTTAGAATCAATTGTGTAACATGAATCATCAAAAATGTGCCTACATTTTAGTGAATGAGACCCACTGCTCTTACTTAATTTCTTTGTTACGGTTTACTTGATTAAATATTTAAATAATTGTTTACTTAAAGAATACTTGAAAGCTTACTACGTGAAGAAAGTTACTTTTCTAATGTCAGAGCTGTGGCTTAGCACACAGGTTTCAGTCCAGTCTGTACTGTGCCCTGATCTCACTGCCCTTCTTTCTCTAGTGTCAATAAAAAGTGTCAAATGTGACTAAAAATTTTTTAGCAGTTGAAAACCTGTGTTTGTAATTGCTTTATTTACTCTTGAGTGGCTAGCATTTTGTTGATCAGACATGAGAATGTCTGCGAGAGCAGTTAAAAAAAAAAAAAAGTGTTAGTAAAAGCATTTGTGATGTCACAAATGATTTTTACTCCATGGCTTTTTTTTTTTTTTATTCAAAAAGCACTGACGCTGAGTCGTGGCTGCAAAACCACTTGATCGGCAGCAAATCCAGCAGTGCAAAAGTCAAGTGCTCAGCATTATTTGTCTTTGCTCTACCTTGTGCCATTATTTCACCCCTGAAATTTTCACTGGGGATTAAGCTGTACAACAGCATTCCTCATGAAGGAATTCTCGTGACATTTAGGGTGGAATGTGTTCACCACATGGCAGCACAAGAAATATGTGTGTGCTTGCCTTCCCGTATGGCATGTCTAGAGGCAATTTTCATTTGCACAGAATTGTGCTTGAATTGCTTCATTTAAAATTGCACTTTGAAATGCTGCAAGTGTGCATGTTGCAAGTGTGCACAGGGAGACTTTTCTGAGTGACTACTGAAACAGATGATTAATACATTTTACAAAAATTAACCAAACTTATCAATTTATTTTCTTTTTTCTTTTTTATGAAAACTCGATGGTTAACTAAATTAAAATCATTGGGCTCTATTTTTACGATCTAAGCGCATGGTCTAAAGCGCACAGCGCAAGTGCACTTAGGGTGTGTCCGAATCCACTTTTGCTAGTTTACGTCTAAAAGGGATTTCCTTTTCTCTTAATGGGTGTTTTAGACGTAACATGCAAAAAAACAAAAAAACAATCAGAGTCTCATCTCCCATTCCCTTTAAATGCCAGTTGCGTTTGCGCCATGGCGGATTGCTATTTACATTTGCAAGCGGAAAGACTTTGGCTTCTTTAGCGAGGAAACGGATCTGCTCGTTCGCGTCTATCTTTATATACACAATAATAATCTTTTACATTGTAATCCTTTTATTTTTAATATTTGGCATGTTTGTGTGCTGCTGCGTCCCTGTATGTGTGTGTAATAAGCAGAGTGTATGCGCGTTTTTGACCCGCTTAAGGGTGCACATTACTAATGCGCTCTTTAAATAACAAAAAATATATATATTGTGACAATTCATTATATCAACACACATTAACTGACTTTTGTAGAGACTGTCTGAGGTTACAGTAACATTTGGAAAAACTGTCACCATTAATTTAATTACAATTAGTGGTGATATATTGATTTCACTTGCTTTGTCCAAATAACACCTCCGATTTCTTCTCAAAGTCCAGTTTAATTTATGGCTGGGTTGTTAATATTCAAATATTAATGACTGATGCTAGAGGCTGCTGTGTTTAGCGTCCTTGTTAAGAGCGTCCGCTTCCCATGCCGCTCGGAGCAGGGTGAATAGAACTGGAGATGAAAGGCAGATATTCAGAGAGATAGACCGAGATTTTTATTGAACACTTGGGGTCAGCACAGTGGTGTTAGGATTGCAATACTAACAGGGGAGAAAAGAAGATTCTCAATAGTACACCAGGAAAAACCTGCCCGACCATCTTCTGATATTATTCAGAACCGTTTGAAAGCTATGAAATACGATGGCTGGGAGCACTTGATGAAGCAGATGAAAAAATAGAAGGCAACGTGTTCCTTCAGCACAGTAATGGCATCGTGAGATATTGTCTCTTGCTGCGTAAAGTAGTTTGTTTTGTTATTTTCTCTTTGCTTTAGGCAGCTTTCAGGTTGTTGATCTCTGTAATTCGTTTTGAAAATCACCAGGTTTATGCGACAGAAGCCTCACAGATGGTTGGGTTAGCTATTTCACTCTGATATCCAGAAGCCATAACCGCTTTTGTTAACTTTTAAGAAAAGGGAGGTAGGACCGGGCCTAGCTAAATATTATTTTTAGGAAGATTATTTTACAGATGTTCTCACTTCATCATTGTTGTTAGTCAACCTTACAATGTCCCTAGCTTTTGATTTAGATATGACTGTAAAAATGACCTGCTCTTGGCAATTTACACATCCACTACATAAATCATTCAGTTTGTTTAAAGCTATGTAGCGGTGTTCAGATTGTGTCTGCTGCTGTTCTGCAGCTAATGTGGTTGGACAAACAGCAGAATATGTTGTCACCATCCATGTCCATGTACACATCACTGACAGGTTTGAGTAAGTGAGTCACCAGCCGAGTCAGCCGGCATCTGTGTGAGATGACACTGACATGACTGTGAGGATCACTCCAAGACCTAAAAAGTGGATTCTTGGAAAGTTTACTCGCAGATCAAGTGGTCTTCAGAGAAGTTTTTAGCAAGGGAACCTACAGTAAGACAGGGTGGAACAGCATTTTATCTCTTTCACTTCCTTCCTTTTTGCCTTTCTTTTGCTTCCATTTCCTCTCACTTGCTTTAGTTTTTCTTTTCTATTTTCTTCAATTTCTTTTTTGTATTTTACTTGTATTTTCTTTTCATTTTCTTTCACTTTTCTGTTTTTGTATTTTACTTTACATTTTTACGTTTCCTTTCACTTTACATTCACTACCTTATTTTTCTTTTCTCTTTCCTTCCACTCCCCTTTTTCTTTTCTCTTACTTATTCTTGCTCTTCAGATTTACATTTTCATCCGTTATCCTATCCTATCCTATCATGTCATATCCTATCCATCCTATCCCATCCCATCCCATCCCATCCCATCATATCCTATCCCATCCCATCCATCCTATCCTATCCTATCCTTTCCTTTCCTTTCCTCTCCTCTCCTCTCCTCTCCCCCCTTCTTTTCTAATAAATATGCTGAAAGATTTTCCCTAATATTATTAGGCATATAAATATCATCCTTACAAAAGCAAGGGCAGACTGTATGTGTGCATGTGATCTCCCTGCAGCTTCTCTGAAAGGATATGCATTAATAAGCTCACTTGGTTGTCTGCTGAATTAGTATGCAGCACGGCTGTCTGTCCAGAGTCTAGTGCTAAAACCCTCGAACTCACCAGCCACACGATAGCATGTGTGAAATGCATTAACTTCACTTTAATTGCTTACCCTTCCCGTCTCATCGCTCATGTATGCTCAGCAAGTAGAGGTTAGCGGTCCAGCAGTACCTAGTTAGTCTGTCACCACTCGTCTTAGTATTCAGTTCATGTAGTGTGGCATCTTTATGAAATATAATCATCGGGAGCTTATAGATGCAGATGTCCAAAAATGCATTAGATTTGAGAATCTTTAGAAATTACATTATAAAAATTGTTTAATGTAAAGCATCATTAAACAAAATAAAAATAATAATAATAATAATAACAATATACACTCACCGGCCACTTTATTAGGTACACCTGTCCAACTGCTCGTTAACACTTAATTTCTAAGCAGCCAATCACATGGCGGCAACTCAGTGCATTTAGGCATGTAGACATGGTCAAGACAATCTCCTGCAGTTCAAACCGAGCATCAGTATGGGGAAGAAAGGTGATTTGAGTGACTTTGAACGTGGCATGATTGTTGGTGCCAGAAGGGCTGGTCTGAGTATTTCAGAAACTGCTAATCTACTGGGATTTTCACGCACAACCATCTCTAGGGTTTACAGAGAATGGTCCGAAAAAGAAAAAACATCCAGTGAGCGGCAGTTCTGTGGGCGGAAATGCCTTGTTGATGCCAGAGGTCAGAGGAGAATGGCCAGACTGGTTCGAGCTGATAGAAGGGCAACAGTGACTCAAATAACCACCCGTTACAACCAAGGTGGGCAGAAGAGCATCTCTGAACGCACAGTACGTCGAACTTTGAGGCAGATGGGCTACAGCAGCAGAAGACCACACCGGGTGCCACTCCTTTCAGCTAAGAACAGGAAACTGAGGCTACAATTTGCACAAGCTCATCGAAATTGGACAATAGAAGATTGGAAAAACGTTGCCTGGTCTGATGAGTCTCGATTTCTGCTGCGACATTCGGATGGTAGGGTCAGAATTTGGCGTCTACAACATGAAAGCATGGATCCATCCTGCCTTGTATCAACGGTTCAGGCTGGTGGTGGTGGTGTCATGGTGTGGGGAATATTTTCTTGGCACTCTTTGGGCCCCTTGGTACCAATTGAGCATCGTTGCAACGCCACAGCCTACCTGAGTATTGTTGCTGACCATGTCCATCCCTTTATGACCACAATGTACCCAACTTCTGATGGCTACTTTCAGCAGGATAATGCGCCATGTCATAAAGCTGGAATCATCTCAGACTGGTTTCTTGAACATGACAATGAGTTCGCTGTACTCAAATGGCCTCCACAGTCACCAGATCTCAATCCAATAGAGCATCTTTGGGATGTGGTGGAACGGGAGATTCGCATCATGGATGTGCAGCCGACAAATCTGCGGCAACTGTGTGATGCCATCATGTCAATATGGACCAAACTCCCTGAGGAATGCTTCCAGCACCTTGTTGAATCTATGCCATGAAGAATTGAGGCAGTTCTGAAGGCAAAAGGGGGTCCAACCCGTTACTAGCATGGGATACCTAATAAAGTGGCCGGTGAGTGTATATATATATATATATATATATATATATCCATTGTAATGTGTTAACAATATCTTAACTTTATCAGCCCATGTGACTTTATGACTGCAGAGGATTAGACTGAGACTGAACATACGGATTGACCAATCCAAACAATTATATACAAATAAGTCTGTTTATAATATGAAGGATACAATATACAGTACCTGTCAAGAGTTTGGAAACATTTCAATGTTTTAATGGTTTTGAAAAGAAGTCTCTTATGCTCACCAATGCTGCATTTATTTAATGAAATATTAAAACCAGTTATATTATTACAAAATTAAAATAACTCTTTTCTATTTGAATATAATTTATTCCTTTGATGGCAAAGCTGAATATTCAGCAGCATTACTCCAGTCTTCAGAGTCACATGATCCTTCAGAAATTCAAATTGGCTGATTTGGTGCTCCGGTAACAATAATCTCATTATTTTTAATGTTGAAAACAGTTGTGCTGCTTAACGTTTTTGTGGAAATGGTGATTCTTCTTTCAGGATTCTTTGATAAATAGAAAGTTCAATGAACAGCATTTATTACATGTATTTATTCAAATGTATTAAAGCATTTATTAAATACAAATCTTTTGTAACATTATAAATGTGTTTACTGTCACTTTTGATCAATTTAATGCATTCTTGATAAAAGTATTAATTTCTCTCTCTTTTTAAATCTTACCACACATTTTTGAATTGTATCATTGTTTACACAAAAATGTGTCATACTTTTATTAGTTGTCTTTAACTATTATGTACTAACATCAAAATATATATATAAATACAATGTACTTATTGTGTTCATGATGCTTTGTGATTTGCACTTGTGCTGCTCCTGAGGTGGGAAATGAGTCAGGTTAGGGACAGGTTTGCTAGTATGAGTAGATTAATTGCATCTGTATTTAAATGCAGAAATTTTAATAAGAACAATGTAAAACCATGTATGTACACAATAAGTGCATTGTATCAATTTATTATTTCAATGTTAGTGCACAGTAGTAAAATACACTTAATATAAAGTGGGACCCAAAAAGTATTTTCACAATTATTACTTTTTGATGATAATAATGATAATAATAATATGTTTCTTGAGCAGCAAATCAGCATATTAGAATGATTGATTGTATACCTATTACAACTTTGAAATGAGAGTAAACAATGACATAATTTTCATTTTTAAGTGAACTTTTCCTTTATGTAACTTCACATGAGTGTCCACGTTTCCATGAGTGCTGCTGTTCATGGCGCTTGAGTGATATTAACACACTTCTCATACTTTTTGAAAAGACACAGGACTGTAATTACTGCATTTAGCAGTGCCATGTTGCATCACCATCATTGGCCAATATATGATTCCAAAGAGCACTTTTTATGATGCTTCCACATATTTATGATTGCATGCCAGGTGAAACGCTTCTGTTTTAGCTCAAACAATTCCATTCTGATTTGATGGAGAGGTGCTAAAATATATGTGTTATATAACTTTTTAATTTTGGATCATCGAATCTAATTAGTGGCATATAGGCATGTTTATACAGACAGGTTGAGTAAAGGCTCATAAACAACAGTTAATTAAGTGCTTTTATGTGGATTAGACCTCAGTTAATGAGTATAAGATATTTGAAAAAGAAAGTGGCTGTGAAGAATTCACTCCAATCACAAGAATTTCTCAAATGTAGATGCATAGTAAATGACATGCAAAGGAGGTTGACCCTTGTATCAGCCAACTGAACTTCATGCAGAGTTAACTATTCTTGTTCCCTATTCACTGACATGCATATATTCATCTCATTTCCTTGCATCACATTTTTGAAAGCCCTCTTTGCAGCATTGGAGACATGCATAAAATACTGTCTGCAACACGTAGGCTACTAAAGATCTCCAGGGAAACTTTTGTTGTGTACCATTATATTGTGTCAAAACCCATTCAAAGCTAAAGCAGGAGATATTTCCTTGTAGTGTCCTTGAATGTAGTGATCTCATCATTGCAACACAGTTTTTGCACTCTCACGAATGCTTTCACCAACAATGCAAACACAATGTATGTACAGTAAGAGCATTGTTGTGCTGTGAAACAGTGTCATTGATCACATAACGGGAGTTTTGGCATGTGTCCAGATCACACTGTGTGATTGACAGCTTTAGCGATTGCAAAGGGAGCGTTCTTTTATCACTTTCTGTATATATTTTAATCACAATTTAAATCACAACCTACTAAGTCACAGTCTTGATTTACTGATGCATAAACATATAACGATTTTGAGATAAATTGAATAATCACACATCAGAAATCACTGATCACAGATCAGGTATTAGAATAAACATGGTCACTTTCATGTTTGTGGCGTCGCTGACAGATCCATATCGTAAAATTCTGTTTGCAAAGCCTAGGCGAAATTGCGACTGATTGTACTGAATACAAACAATTGATGCAATGCTGAGACTTTCACAGTTAAATACCCCCCCCAACCCCCCGCCCCCCCCCCCCCCCCCCCCGGTGATTTTTCTCCCTTTCATGTCACTATTTACTAACGCGCCAATGGGCGGTGCAAAAGACGCTGTGATGTAGACGTAGGTGTTGATCTTTGTCTGCAAAGGTGGTCTTTCGCTGCACTATTACGTCATAATTCCACACTTTTCAGATCATGTCGTTTTCTGGCCTTGGTTTCAATAAAAGCTGTTTTTAATTAGAACAAACCTTATTGGTTCTTGCGGGAGCTCAAAAATGTTGCTTAACACACAAGAATGAACCTCATTGGTTCTCATACGTCAATCAAGCATGCTGAAGATCAAGCGCTGTGTGCGCTTATGAATGTTTATATGTGTATAAAAGCCTAAATGAAATATGTTCATCATATAAAGTCGGTGTGTCCAATCCTGTTCCTGGAGATTTACTTTCCTTCAAAGTTCAGCTCCAACCCTGATCAAACACAACTGAACTAGCTAATTAAGGTCTTCAGGAGCAATTGATCATTTTAGACAGGTGTGTTTGATCAGGGTTGGATCTGAACTCTGCAGGTTGGTAGATCTCCAGGAACAGGACCGGCCGCACCCCTGGTATAGTCAAGTAACATTTATTTTTATAGTGCTTTTTACAACACAGATTGTTTTAAAGCAGAGATAACAGGAAAATAATGCAACAAAGTTTGTTTCCAGAAGAGAATAGCGTCACAGTCCAGCTTGAGTAAGTTCAGTGAGGTTTCATTTTTGTTGTAAAAAAGTTATTAATTTAGTTCATTTGGGCATTGCCTAAATCAAGTTCATGAATCAAGACACATAAACAGTGTCTTGATTCATATGGATTCATTTTACGATCTCTTTATGAACTTTTTGAAGCATCAAAGTGGTAGTTGTGTGGACTGTCAATGGAGGGACAGAAAGCTCTCAGATTTCATCAAAAACATCTTCATTTGTTTTGAAGAGGAACAAAACTCTTCAGTGTTTGAAACAACATGAGGGT
Organism: Semotilus atromaculatus; assembly: GCA_031834385.1. Classification (NCBI taxonomy): domain Eukaryota; kingdom Metazoa; phylum Chordata; class Actinopteri; order Cypriniformes; family Leuciscidae; genus Semotilus; species Semotilus atromaculatus. Next base: position 9,835,879 of record JAULUF010000025.1, on the reverse strand, counting down.
GATAGAATTTTAATTCTGGATGAACCAATCCTTTAAAATGTAAGGTTGATTCTTCAATTAGGCCTTTTGCTTAAAGCCTAAAAAAATGAAAGTTTTTCAAACTATGTTTCATCTGTGCTAAAATATTTATAATGTCCAGGAATAAAGATCTGATCATAGCCTTGATCAACCTTCACATGGATTTTGATAGTGTGTTGGTATGGATGTTTGATATTGTGTGTGATGGCTTTTTGAGTAAAAGGTTAAATCAGCCTTGGACTAGCTAATAAATGAATACTGTTAAAAATGTACATAAATACAAAATGAAAATTTAACTTTGTTTAGTTCAGTAGTTCAAAATGCTACGTAGACAATGTCAAATTTTTTTCAAATGATGGCAAATTTCCCCTTTCAGCACTCTTAATAAGTAAGACAAAGTCATTGAATAGACCTGATAAAAAGCTACAGATTATTGGTTTTTAAAAGAATCTATTTTTCTTTAAAATAATATTAGGAACAATGAATTGCCCGTTTGCCCATTGACATATGCAGTTGTTTTTCTCAGTGTTTTTTTCTCTACTATCCAAAGGAGTAGAAATGAATGATAGCTTGTACTCCCAGAGGAACTCTTAATTTTTTTTTTTCTTTCTTTTTTTTTCTGATGCATTGGAAAATTAAATCGTATCTGACTAGGTCATAAACCTAGAGATTGGCATTTGAAGAGTAAAAAATGGCTCCCTGCTTTGAGTGGTGAGTTGATTTTACTTATCTAAGTTGTTAGGGAGATTAAAATGTGTTGAGTCATTATACTTTATTTCTGCCTCATTACAGCCATATTTCTAGAAAAAAAAAAGAAGAAAACTACAACCACAGTCAGAGAGATGCTCCTCCAAGGTCTCTCTTTACCCCAGCTCTCCCCCTGCTGATGTACTGATGGGCTTAGAGCTCAGAGAAGATCCCTCTCAGAAGATAAACAAACTGAGAACTAGAGCTGTGTGGACGCCTGTGAAAGTTGGACTGTCTCCACTGGAGTTTAGAAATGATTTAGCCACACTCTGTCTAAAGAGTTAAAGAAAATGTCTAAAGAGAGAGAAAAGGTCAAATAACATTGAGTGTCCTATTAGAAATTGACTGTTATATTTTAATGTTTTGGAGACAGTGACGAAAATTTACTGGGGCATTTTGCACATTTGTGAGGCTGTATTTGTTTTATGACCATTAAAACATAGTGTGATGTTTAATTATATCAAAGACTTCAATCGAATCACTTAAAGGCACACTATGTAATTTTTCGCCACTAGAGGTCGTTTAATCAAAACAAAGGCGTAGCTTGATGACGTCTTGATTTCGCGGAATCATGGGAGTTGTTGTCTTCACCTCTACAGCCGGTGGAGAATACAACGAAACTCGGGCAGAAATCATATTCATGGATATGAAAAGATTTATTAATGTTACAAAAGCCGTTAGAGCGGAACGAGGCCGCTGAAGTGATTTTTAATGGGAGACAAGCACGACACACGGCTCAAGAGCAGTGAAGCTTTTATTATCCCGCAGACGGCCGCTTCCGCTTCTTCCGGTCATGTGTATGTGGGATAACACAGCGCTGTTTTATCATATTAGATACATTTGAGTGTTGAAAGTTGTTATAATGCTACTCTGTGCATTCGCTCGGCGGCTACTATATGTTGTATTGTTGCACACTGCAGTGAGCTAGATTGAGGCATCGTAAATATGGTACTCGCGGTAAACTAAGCAAACGAGATTTACAGTTGAGCTGTAAAACAATAATTAGTTTTATGTTGATGAATATATCCAAACAGTTGCTCACCTGTCTAGTAAAACACATAATATATTAAAGCGTCTTTGGTATTTCCATGGTTTCTACAAAATAAAAACTGAAATGGAAGGTAGTTTTATGGGTATGATGTAATTTTTAGGCGACGCACGGACACGTGTCCTAGTTAAAACTGCTTATTTCTCTGGATTTAAACATTCTTAGAAACATTTGGGATAATGTAAGTACACAAATCAACAAAATATATAACATTGTTCTAGTGGTTTTGGGATATTTTGATCCAAAAATGGTACATAGTGTGCTTTTAAATGATCAATTTGTGCAGTTATGAATTATGGTTATCTATCAATATTAATCAATATTCTATCAATGTTAATCAAATCAATATTTAAAACAAAAATAGCTGTACGTAAAGCAGAAGATCAATGGAAAGTACAGTCAAACTGGTTTTGCATTGAACATCAGGTGGTGATGTACCAGATTTGTTCATTGTACAAAAGTAGACAAGAATGTCCTTAAAGAATTGATGCATGAAAAATGTATTAAAACATGAAATGTATTAATATTGCAGTTCAAGGATAAGGGCTTGTTATGCAACATTTGCTTTACTAACAGATTGTATGCTCAGTCTTTGACATCAACAACAAATGCTATGACAGATTTGTATTTTAACACTTACCTTAGACAGTGAATACAGGTATCCTAGAGCTACAGGTCACTACTGTGTCTAGACTAGACTGGAAAATAATATTATAATGTTAGGTAAGAGATTAAAATAAATAAATAAATAAATATAAAAAAACAGGAATTCAATATGGGGCATTTTCATCTTCTAAATTTTAAATATCTGGGGCATTTTTTTGCCCTAAGCGCTGCTTAATTCCTGACCCTGATTTGAGAATTGGTGTGTGTGAGTGTGTGCGGCGCTGGCTTTAAGCATCTGGGGGCCCGTTTCAATAACTAATATGGGGCCCTACCCACATAAAACATAAACATAAGAGAGCAGAAAAAGCAAGGATTCCTGTTGGTTTGCATCAATGGTATATTATTTTATTACGTTCACTTTCAGCTTCATGAACAGGCAGCTCAACATAGAAATAATCCAGCCTTATTTGATTAAAACTATATTCAATTATACAGCGTTTTACGTTGGAATAAGCCTCGCCCTTTCACACAGGGCGTGTGAGTGTGTGTGTGTGTTATTTATTTAATCTTACTTTACTTTGAAAACTTTCCTTGACACAGCAATTATTATCATGGACCGGTTAAGACAATTCAAGTGCTATTTGGTTAAATAGTTCTTGTTGCTCAGAGAACATCACAGAAGCACCACTTGAACAATGTTGAGAACATTATTCTTTGGAGCAGTCCAAATTTTGGTTTTGTGCCACTGTGACTTGTTGGCAACAGAGTGGACTGGGGTTGATAAACTAAATTAATGCAATGTTGATTTGTTGCTTCACTGAACACTGGATTAAAATTCAAATAAAAAACTTTTAATGTCATGCATCAGTTGTGTCGAGCACTTGGCATCCATATGCAGGAGCTGGCACTGAAAAAGATGTTTAGTTTGTATCTATGAAAAATCGATGCACTGAGGGAATTCCAACAGTGTATTGGCAGCACATTAAAAGACTTTGAAATGAATTGCCATCATGTATCCAAAGTTTTCCTGTGCATTTTGGATTTAAAGCATTTGATATTATGCCTCCAACATACCAACATCATAGAAAACACTAGCTAGGAACTGGTTTCTTTGTGTTTTTAGGAGTTCTAATACATTTTAGCATATGTTTCAACTTCAAAATGAAAGAAATAATTTGAAAGAGAGATGGCTGTAGTTCAACTCGCAGTTTAGATCAAAGCTTGTGGTGTTTTCGTTTGTATATCATCTGTGTCATATTCATGCTGTGATAAGAGGAAATAAAATCTACCATGGATCTACCATTTCTGTGGTTTAGTTGGCATCACTGAACTTGGGAAGATGATATTTGGATGGGTTGAAATTTAGATTTAGTTGATTTTTGTGTGTTTGGTTTCCCACTCAAAATACCAACTATGACCATTAATCTTGTGCTTTATAAAGTTATAATCAGAGTTTCTTTTACTTTTTGCATGCTTCACAAATTTTGATCCAAAGAGTTTGAAAATAGTTCTCAGTGTCTCATGATCATGATCTCATTAATAATAGACTAGTAGGTATTCATATGTAAAGTGTAAAAAAAAAAATATATAATAGTAAATTGACACTAAAGTTACTGTCACTGTACGTTTATTTTCTTACGTTTTATATTGTGATAAGGGTTCGAAAATATACCTATACAATCTTTACTATGCTATAGAGATGTTGTCAGTATGTCTATATTGCATCATATGATTTAGCATATATTTAAATGTGCAAAAAAAAGCATGTGCACATGTTACGGGCAAATACTTCTTAAATTTTATTGTAAGATCACGCTGCTCTAATTGTTCTCAGCATTTCAAAGTCTTAAGTCAAAAAGGAAATTTTAATACGAACATAAACACTTAAGCTATCACACATACTTCTCGCATTGAACTCCAAAATACACTTTTTGGGCCTCATTCATGAAACACGAGTTGAACGAATTCACGCCACTGACCTCGCGCCGTTCTCCCACGGCCCTCGTCCGACTCGCCTTAGTTCTTATTTCCAAAGTTTTAGTTGGTATGACAGAAATTTACACCTGCTCCCTACAACGTGTAAATGGTGTGTAAAACATTTGAACGTTCTGTGCTCTAATTTAGGCATTTTGTTGCACTATGTACCATAATATTTTACGAGTTGATTTGCCCTGTCTTTGTTTTCTTTTTTTTTAAAACTGGTCAACTTTGGGTTACTGCAGCACTTGTTACTGTCACTTTTTATCCAGCCGTCCAATCACAGTGGAGGAGGGGTGGGACACATACTACACCGACCAATCATCCTACTTGTGCAACGACTGAACATTAATACATTAACATTAATATTGCTGGTTACTGCATTTTTATAATCAGTAATTATTCTTTAAAATGAGAAAGTTGTAACACATTACTGCCATGGATATTCTGTATCATAGCAACCAAAGTATCTCAGTTGGAAAAACACTGCACTTGCAAAGCGCTTTAAACCACAATCAGCTTTGCGTTTTCAGAAGAGCACCAGGCATTTTTAGCTGGATAAAAATGCTTTGGTGGACACACAATAATTTATTATTTATTGCTAGGCATATGGCCAAGTTGTCTCTTTAGCATTTATGCAAAATACTGGAGCCAAACCTGAGATGCAAGACCAGAAGATTTCACTGCATTCCTGGACACGTAATTTGTGTAGTTATACCTCATGAGCGTGCACGTACGCCCTATTTAGGAATGTTTGGAATTCATTAATATACACGTTTAACTACCGAATATTTGGTATACAAAGCTTTTGTGAATCCGGGTCCATTTTTGTGCGCAAATTACTCCGCATTTGCTCGTATATTTACGAAAGTTTCATGAATGAGGCCCTTTGAAACTAATTTAGCTTTTACCATTATAACAGGGATGATTATGAACAGATGGTGTAAACCCGTGAGTCGTAATACACTATAATGATGGAATTTCTTATGTAAATGTACTAGCAGCAACCCCTAGAGGCAGAACAACCTTCATTAGCACAAAAATGCCTGGCTTATTATTGTCTATAGCATATTTACCTTGTGTCAACATCACGCAACCCCCAGCAAACAGCAGTTGTGGCAGCCACTGCCATTGTTCATGTGACAGAACTCTGATTTTTATTGTATCATTGAACTAAAGCTGTATCTCGTGCCCACTTTACCTCCATTCAGCACAGCAAGTGGGATGAGAGATGGACTTCCTTTTGACAGGAGGCTAGCTTGAGGACACCTGAGGGAGAATGTTTATTTTTAGTTCTCTTTGCAGAGACCGTCTTGGGAGCAGAGGGCACTGAGCTGTGGATGATTCCTCCAGTCAGCTCCAGTCCAGCTAGCTTGGTATATTGAAGACCATCTACCTCTTTTGCCCTCAAGGCTCAGACAGCACCTATGGAGTTTTCTTTGTAGGCAGCGAGCGCTCACCAAATTTTAAAAGCCAACGCCATCAGTGGCAAGCGATTAAGCATTCACAAAAGTCCCTTTTTTGCAGAGACAGAAAGAGGCCATCTCCCATGCAGGGCTGAGTGGTCACCCGTGGTCTATTGACAGTCCTCAACGGCATACATTGTGCTGAGTTTTTTTTCATCAAATGAAAAAAAAATCCACTTTGTTTGACAGAGAAGTTTGCTTAAGCTAAAGTAACCATGATTTTCTTTCATGTGTTTCTGTCTGTATTTCTTAATGAAACAGGAAGTTAGGGCAGAACATTCAATTAAATTATTTATATATATATATATATATATAAATATATATAATTTCTTCTTTTTTTTTTTTCTGGTTAGCATGGCCCTGTTAGCCCTTGCTGAAAGATACAGAGGTCTGCCTGTTTTTTTAACTGTCATGTTTAAAAAAAAAAACAAAAAAAGATGATGTTTTTAATAGATGTTTTAGGAGTGCTATTTGTTTTAGGAGGCTCTTAAAAACACAAGGAGCTTTGTCAATATTCGGTGGTCCCCTTGAATAAAGATAGTTTCTTTCAAATTGCATTCCTTTGGGCCATTCAGAATGTAACGTATGGGGGCAGGCAATGGAGCAGACGAGGACAATGGTGTAAAAAACCCAAGTGTATCTTATTTACAGTAATACAGAATCCAGAAAGTGTGAAAAATAAACATAAGCTAAAAACATGAAGCAAAACATAAACATGATCTTTAAACAAAAAACAGTAACAAGGAATATGGAAATATGGGACACCATAACACACGACAAACAAATGTGGCAAACGTGGGCTTAAATTCAAGACAATGAGAAATCGCATGACAAAAATAATCCAATGAAAAAACACAACTGCTGAAAAAGATAACCAGAAAATAGGTGTGCTCGATGTGATGTGGCGCTGTGCAGACTGATCAGCGTCTGTTTTGAAGCAGTGCGTGCCAGTTAGAAATTTTGTCCAACTTGAGATGGCTCCATCAAAGTACCTCAAGAGCGATTCAAGGGCAGTCGGCTGGCACATTATGACACGAGCTCTGATGACGACACAGCTGTTTCACGATTGGCCAGGTTCACAAATGACAACGATCACATGCGTTTAGTGCTTATTCTGATACCTTCAGTTCTGCTCACAAATCTGTGTTTTATAACAGTTATATTGTATCATGTTTATCAAAATAAAACTAATCAAAATCACGTAGTGTGAATTATCAATATATCAATCAGATGAGTCAGTGATTCAAAATCCTGCTGTGTGAAATGTTTTCTGACTGAAAACTACATCGGCGATGACCTACACCCAATGTGAGAGCAAGATACAGGGCAGTTCTGGGAGGAGATATAGACTAGAATATCAGTATTTTAATAGATATATTTACAATTATATCAAACAGAAACAAAGCACAAACATTGCTTAACTAGCCAGAACAGCAGCATATTGCAAAATTAATTGTTTACCATATTTTTTTATTTTTCTCCTTTTCAGCGCACATACAATTTGGATCGCAAACTTCTTGTGGGCTATCATTTTTAATATCAATTCCAGTCTCAAGCTAGAACTCCGGTCTCACACACCCGTGACCTTGCATTATTTCCTTATCACTTCCGACGTGTGTTTGGTTGTGAAACGTAGTTTGCGGACCAGTCAGAGTTGTCTGCGATTCTTCTTATTGTAAAGTCATGCAATTTGAAACCTCCTGTTGCTGATCCATTGTGCAGTGTGAACACAGCAGCAACTGAATTCTATCCCAGATAGTCGTGCAGTATGAAAAGAACAGTGATCTGACGAGTTTGAAAATCGTGCAGTGTGAACTCTGCATTAGGGTTATACTGTTGTACCAGATGCTGCCACCTCTGGAGAAGTGAATGCAGCCCAAACACACACAATAGCAGTGAGCATTGTGGACTGTGTATGATCTCTGGCATCAAGACTTGGAAGCACTGGCTCATTATTGGCCATGGCAGGCGTGACACCAGCCTCTGAGGCCGGGAGTGAACTACACCCAAATCATTTCTTTGTGAGTCAAGGCCAGGGGGTAGGGCTCTGGTGTGGCGTCCATAATGTGAGATGGCTTTGGTGTGGTGTCAATGATGTGAGATGGCTCTGGTGTGGCATCCATGATGTGAGCGTCCATGATGTGAGAGGGCTCTTGTGTGACATCCATGATGTGATAGGGCTCTGGTGTGGTGTCCATGATGTGAGATGGCTATGGTGTGACGTCCATGATCTGAGATGGCTCTGGTGTGGAGTCCATGATGTAAGAGGGCTCTGGTGTAGCGTCCATAATGTAAGGGGGCTCTGGTGTGATGTCCATGATCTAAGAGGGCTCTGGTGTGACGTCCATGATTTGAGAGGGCTCTTGTGTGACATCCATGATGTGAGAGGGCTCTGGTGTGGTGTCCATGATGTGAGATGGCTCTGGTGTGACGTCCATGATCTGAGATGGCTCTGGTGTGGAGTCCATGATGTAAGAGGGCTCTGGTGTGGCGTCCATAATGTAAGGGGGCTCTGGTGTGATGTCCATGATCTAAGAGGGCTCTGATGTGATGTCCATGATCTGAGAGGGCTCTGTTGTGGTGTCCATGATGTAAGAGGGCTCTGGTGTGATGTCCATGATCTGAGAGGGCTCTGGTGTGATGTCCATGATGTGAGAGGGCTCTGGTGTGATGTCCATGATCTGAGAGGGCTCTGATGTGGTGTCCATGATGTGAGATTGCTCTGGTGTGATGTCCATGATCTGAGAGGGCTCTGGTGTGGTGTCCATGATGTGAGAGGGCTCTGGTGTGGTGTCCATGATCTGAGAGGGCTCTGGTGTGGTGTCCATGATTGGTGTGGCGTCTATAATCTGAGATTGCTCTGGTGTGGCGTCCATGATTGGTGTGGTGTCCATGATGTGAGATGGCTCTGGTGTGATGTCCATGATGTGAGAGGGTTCTGGTGTGGCGTCGATTATCAAATATTTGACTTAAAAACAGCAGTGTTGAACAGAGGTTTGAATTATTATGACATAGCTTTATTACAAAAAAATTATGTTACTCATAAGTAGGGGTTGGGCATCGAGAACCGGTTCCAACATGATGCCATTGGAATCGTTTAGAAAAAAAAATTCCGATCATCGGTTCCAAACGAGCAAGTTTTGGTCCATAGTGACCACCGGATTTCTGGAAGTGCGCACGTTTGCCCCCCCGGGAAATTTTTTTTGAAAAATAAACCATTAAATTGCACTTTCTGGTGAGTTTTGTGCAAAGAAATGTAGAAATTGAGTCTTACATGATATGTGAAAAACTGCAAGGTTAAGAACATACTTTGCATTGTTGTAGTATCAACAGGTATTAGGACATTTAGCATTTACATTTCTGTTAATCAGTCATGTAGCCTACTGATTAACTCAAATAAATGGTTGATTTAATTTCCATTAACCACCGAGCTTACCCCCCAAAGATAGATTGAAAAATAAAATCAATGTATCCCTAAAAGTAGGTCTAGCAAGTATTATTTCTGTAATTCACACAGATCAAACACAAATATGCTGACTGAATAGATTGCTAGTTTATTTTGAGTAGTCAGCAAGCAGTTCTCTTGGCAGTTTGCTGATAATCCGATGTCTGAACTCAAAATTAAATAACCAAGACTAGGTTGGTATTTTTCTCAGGAAATGCTTTGAGCATTTTAGTAAAATGCTCAAAACATCTCCTGAGAAAAATACCAACCTAGTCTTGGTTATTTAATTCAATTTTGATTTAGTCTTATTTTCCTTACCTTGTCATTCAAGGCCAGGGCACTTTTTGTACATTTCTGGAACTTAAATTTGCGCGCTTCCACATCCCGCGCAACTGCGGATCTCTCAGGAACATTCCTACAGACCTTATTCAGACCAGCGCCATGACAGGTATGAAAGTGAGGCTGTGAGGGATAGACTTACTGTGTTTTCATTGGGATCCGCTGTAAAAAGCTGTATAAAACTCCTAGATCACTTATAATTTTAAACAGATCATATTGTCTGGATTATTTGGTCTACTGGAATTTCTCAGAAACATATTTTTGCATGGTTTCATCAGCAGAACAATCCACAAACACACTTAATAGCAGTACAACCCACTGAAGAGATGGAGGTCTATCCCTCACAGCCTCGCTTTCATTCCTGTTAAAAATCAGAGATGGCGCTGCTGTGAATAAGGTCTATATTGCTGCGTACATTTATCCGTGTCACCTAGATAGATACGCATGCGCGAGCGGTGCGCGATCAGGGTCGACTGACAACGACATAAGCAGCTGAAGAATACTAACCTGGCCCTAGCCAGATGAATTTCGCTCCGCCTAGCTCCACTCATCCATCTGGGACCGATCCATTGAAATGTCGTTTCAGAAGGCTGGGCCTTATCAAAAATCCTTGCATATGATTGGATAAGCCACTTGTCTGTCATCTTGATCGACGTGCTATTTCAACCACTCACACCGAAGCCAACCCGTGACGCTGATGATCAAGCTCTTGCCAAATCCGGTCGGGAGAAGGGCGAAAACATCGTTTCCACCAACAAAAGCCTTCAGAGCCGTTCTCTGATGTTCTTTTAATGAAACAATATTAGGTAGATAGGACAACACGGATGAAATAGCAGCATCAATGTTAACGCTTGCTTCCTCGATGCGAGCCGCCATTGTTGTCTGAATCAAAACAGTCTCACGGTCGCTTCTCCACTACGTCACATCTATGAAACTCCCGCCCTGCGTCCTGATTGGCTAAACCATAAAGTTGGTTGGAGAAATCACTCTCAATGGAAGAGGTTCCAGATGGATGTGAGTGAAGCTAGGCGGAGCGAAATTCATCTGGCTAGGGCCAGGTTAGAAGAATACGGCTGTTTAAAAAAAAAAAATTATGTATTTAAAAGTTGCAGAATGGATTCATTTGGAGACTCCGAAATCGGCAGAGATAGGCAGGCAATGCAATGCAAAACAAAATCTTACATTGGGAAATAGTGGGGGGGGACAAAACTTAGATTTTGAAATGTGGGGGGGACATGTCCTTGTTTCATATTAAATATTACTTGGTCCTGTCTGTCAGCGCGTTGTCAGTGTCCTCTATTTTTCACTGGTTGAATCCAAAATAGCCCTCTAAACCCTCATTCACTAAATTAGGCCTATTCCCTACGTTAGTCCACTAATAGGCTACTGTTCACTAAGTGAATGAGTGAATGAAAACGAGTGAGCGAATTCGGACAGCCGTTGAGCGTTCATAAGCTGTACACACAAAACAGACATTTTGGCATAATTTGTGTGTGTTATGGTTTGTTCAAGCTCGAAAGTGAAATCAATACTGACGCGCGTCTTTTCTGTGGGTCATGTGTGTGTGTAATAGGCAAGCAGGACTTAATGGATACTGCGTAACTGCGTTAAACATTTAAATACAAAACTAAAACTCATTGAATCAAAATAAAATGTTCCTCTGTGAAATGAGCCTGTGACATGTTTTGACTCCACCCCTCAAAGAATCGGAATCGAGAATCGAAAAGAATTGAAATCGAAAGGAAGAATCGGAATCGGAATCAGAATCGTTCAAATCAAACCGATGCCCAACCCTACTCATAAGCATTACATTATAAATTGACATAATCTCTTAAATTTTTTTACTAAACTGTTAAAGATTAAAAAACCTTACACTTGTAAATTATTATGGTCTCCGGGGAGTTGAATAACTTTGATTGCAACTGTGTGTATATACTATATACACTACCGGTCAAAAGTTTTAGATCAGTAAGATTTTTTATGTTTTTAAATGAAGTCTCTTCTGCTCACCAAGGCTACAATTATTTGATAAAAAAACAACAAAAAAACAGTAATATTGTGAAATATTATTACAATTTAAAACAGCGGTTTTCTGTGTGAATATATAGTGAAGTGTAATTTATTCCTGTGATCAAAGCTGAATTTACAGCATCATTACTTCAGTCTTCAGTGTCACATTTTTTTAATTATTATAATATGAAATTATTATAATATGATGCTCAAGAAACATTTATGATTATTATCCATGTTGAAAACAGTTTTTTACATTTTTACTTCAGGATTCTTTGATGAATAGAAAGTTCAAAAGAACAGCATTTATTTAAAATATAATCTTTTCTAACATTATAAATGTCTTTACTGTAACTTTTGATCAATTTAACTCATCCTTGATGAATAAAAGTATTTTCTAATTTCTTTCCCCCCCCCCAAAAAAAAAAAAAATTCTTACTGACCCCAAACTTTTGAATGGTAGTGATTAATGTTACAAAAGCTTTCCATTTCAGATCAATTCTGTTCTTTTGAACTTTCTATGCATCAAAGAATCCTGAAATAAAAATGTAAAAAACTGTTTTCAACATGGATAATAATCATAAATGTTTCTTGAGCATCATATTATAATAATTTCATATTATAATAATTTTAAAAATGTGACACTGAAGACTGGAGTAATGATGCTGTAAATTCAGCTTTGATCACAGGAATAAATTACACTTCACTATATATTCACATAGAAAACCACTGTTTTAAATTGTAATAATATTTCACAATATTACTGTTTTTTTGTTTGTTTTTTTTATCAAATAATTGCAGCCTTGGTGAGCTGAAGAGACTTCATTTAAAAACATAAAACATCTTACTGATCTAAAACTTTTGACCGGTAGTGTATATATATATAGTATGTTAGGGTTACATATATTCATTAACCAATTCAAAGCTTGCAATATCAAACCAAAATAATCATTTATCAGTGCATATTAATGACAGTCATCAGAGATTTGTTTTATTTAAATAAAAAAAAAGAAAGAATATAAAGGTATTTAAAGCATTGGTAATTGGGATTTGATCATCTGAAAAAGTGTGTATCTGGATGTGGATTTCCAAATACAGATAATTCAGTCACTCTTTAGAATAGGGTCCAATTCTCACTAATACCTAACTATGAACTACAACTTTTGCCTCAATAAACTCCTAATTATTGCTTATCAATAGTTAGTAAGGTAGTTGTTAAGTTTAGGTATTGGGTAGGATTACAGCTTTCCTGTAGCTCAAACAGTAGAGCATTGTGCTTGCAACGCCAAGGTCATGGATTAGATTCCCAGGGGAAGCAAGAACTGAAAATAATGTAAATGTGTACCTTGAAATGCAATGTAAGTCGCTTTGGATAAAATCATCTGCCAAATGCATAAATGTAAATGTAATGGATGTAGAATATGGTCATGCAGAATAAGGCATTAATATGTGTTTTATAAGTACTATAAACAGCCATTATCCTAGTAATTTGCATGCTAATAAGCAACTAGTTAATAGTGAGAACTGACCGTTCGCAAAGACCCTTTAGTTACTGTTGCTATGTCCGACAAGCCACGCCGCTCTCACACCCCACCATATTCTCACGCAGTGAAAAATACATCGCAGAGCAGAGCAGACACTGACAACGCGCTGACAGACTGGATAGACCAGGTTACTTTTGATATTAAACAAAGTCTCACCTTTCAAATTTGGTCATTTTTTAAAGAAATTTAACAACAAATACCGTTTTGCAGATCTTTAATGTGTCTGACAGATCGCTGTAGAGCCTCAGTTTAAGCTGCTCGTGAACCGATCATCTCTTCCTTGATAATTTATAGCAGCAAATTAACACGAATGAACATAAGAAGGAATGTTGTTTTAACCGCGGAAAGACGTTAGTAAACTCTGTTTTTCAAGGTCAAATCCTCCAACGTTAATCTACTAACTCTCCTGACTGCTTTGTCAGACAAAAATGGTGAATTTGGCAGATGGCAGATTATGATTGGTCAGATCGCCTGTCAATCAAACTCCCTGCAAATGGTCAATTGGACGTTAAACTAAAGTGTTACCAAATCACTCTAATCCAGATAACATTTTTTGACCAACTGGGCCCTGGTTATGTTGTCTAATTGTGATGAATGGCATGCATCTCCATATTAAATTTGTTTGAATACTGAAATGTATCCCCTTGATCTTGTTTGACTATGACAACAGTCTTTGATTTAAAATCTTAACAAAACAAAACCTCTTAGGAGAGTCAGTCGGGCATTGCCTGATCCTCTTAAAACAGACCTGGGTCAAAAGTCAATAACCAATTACTGCAATAAGCAATGTTAGTAAGGTGTCCCTCACTGGATCTGCACTTCTTGTGTCCTTCGGCCTTTTGTGTTCACAGATCATTTCACTGTTATTTAGCATGCTAATGCTTTGCAGGATCTCTGTAGAGCACGTATGCTAATCATACTCTCTCACGGTACTCTCTAAACCTCATAAGCAATCAGAGAGGCTACTGAAACATGACAGTTCTCTAGCAGGGCCGAGGGAGACACCACGGCACAGGCCGGCAGATCGTCTTGCACTAATATCCCATGTCAACACAGTGAGTTAAAGCTTTTGCTTAATTAAGAAGGACAAATAGCAGCAATCATTTCCTCAGAGCTATGACCTCAAGTGACTGTTAAAATGCATTTTAAAATGTGGCCACAGTCTGTGGTACCAGAGAAGCCACCAAGCACTCTCATCCTGTCTCTCTAACTCGGATTCAAAAGCGAGTGAACTGCATAAGCAAATAGCTTTATTGGCATCATATAGCCATGCTGCTGGTTTGAAGGTTGTTCCAAAAGTTAGGTAGCATAATTATTCCTTTCGAAGAAACCTTCCGTGGGCTAAATTCTAAGGCACCATCGCAGAAAAGGCAATCTCATAAAAGCCAATCACAATTCCAAAAGTATAAATGTTGATTATACTTACAACTAATTCAACACTGAAAATATATTTTCTTAAGATTATCACATACAGTATTTCCCTAACCTTATGTTGTTCCAAACCTGACTTTCTTTCAAAGAACACAAATAGAAAATATCTGAAGAATGCTCACATAATTGCCAACATATTGTGACCAGTGGCTGTCAAGCTCCAATAAGTTCAAAACATCACTGCAGAAGTAGTCCATATGATTCCCATGCTAGTCTTTACAAGTCTTTCAATTAGCTTTGTGTGAGAAACTGAACAAAATCTGGACTATTATCACAGCTTGAACTATATGCTACTAATAATATTTTCTGAAGTGCACTGTAAAAAATTTCTTGTCAAATTAACAGTAACTTACTGGCAACAATTATCCAGTAGTTGCTGTATTTCATTCAACAGTAAAATTACCGTAACACTAACTACAGTAATGTTAAGCATACTGTAAAATTAAATACATTATTTTACTGTAATTTTTATCATGTTGAACTACAGTATTATACCGTTGATTTTTAATAATACTGTATAGTATTATACAGTTATGAAATGTTATTTTATTTCTTTTATAGTGCTACTGTGTAACCTGTAGAATATGTAGAAAATCCGTAGAAATATCATTTTATTAATGGGAAATAGAAAAAAGAACAATTGAAGCTTTAACTGCACAACCAGGTTTATTGTGTATTTTCAAACAATACATTAGTAATAATAATGTAATATAATACAACAATAAAAATCTGTTTTAAAAAAATACTAATGAACAATTTATCATTAATAATTAAAATCAGTGAACAATTAATGTATTTCAACTCATGCAAAAATTATCCTCAAGAGGTAAAATAGAAACTTAAAAGCAGAACAGGTGAGAATGAAGGCCAGGTGAGGAAAAAAGTGGAAGAGCAGCGACAGCACTTCTGATAATCCTGCAAGAAATGATAAGCACAAATCAATCAGAGGCTATACAACTAATAATAAAAAAAACTGAACAGATCATTCAAACTGATTCGCAAACCGATTTAGACCGATCTGCCCAACTTGTTTGATGAAGTCTTTGAACAGAACCGACTCAAAAGAGTGATTCATTTGTAAATTGAGCATCGCTCATGCCCATAAAAAAGATACAGCGCGCTTGGAATAAACTACGCATTTAACAACATGTATTGCATTAAAATAAAGTAACGTGAGGAACGTCGCCCAACGTAACAAAGTAAATGTATCCTACTTTGTTACTACCCACCTCTGTTGGGCGAAGAGTTAACGGTCACGACAATGCTCTTCTTGTTTGTTACACTACTATGTTACATAGTGTAAACAAACAACAGAAGAAGAGCATTGTCGTGACCGTTAACTCTGCGCCCAACATATACTCTATGTATAAAATAATGATTTTATAGCCTATGTATAAAACGCTGGTGAAAGGTGGTTTCATTCATGTTAGTGACAACTGTGTCCTCGACAGGAAAATACCCTGCTGCGCGATCTGTGACAGTAGGCGCGCCGTCAATTATGTCCATTGGAATTGCGCGAAAATATAACGATATTCGAAAAAGCTATTTTATGATCGAATTTCGAACGCAGTTCGACTATTCGAAGATCGTGACTCACCCCTACTGTCCACCTAAAACACATTTTTGGTAAAAAAAGAAAAAAAGAAAAAAGGACGTTTAAATCGATTCCCTATTTTCATTTTCGAAACTTGTGTTGGTTGGTCCGATCGATTGTGCATTCGATTTTCGAACGTAAAGTGACAGCCCTAATTATAATAAAAAAATTTATTAGAATTTTTCGACTTATACAAGGCATATTTGTTAAATGGAAACTGCGAAGGGAACATAATTATACTTTTTTTTTTTTGAAAAATGTATGGTTTAAAGGTGCCCTAGAATGTGAAATTGAATTTATGTTGGCATAGTTAAATAACAAGAGTTCAGTACATGGACATGACATACAGTGAGTTTCAAACACCATTGTTTTCTCCTTCTTATTTAAATCTCGTTTTTAAAAAACACCCCTGAAAAACAGGCGAATCTCCACATAATACCGACTGTGACGCAACAGTCGGGGATCACGCCTCCAAAGATTTGCATATCCCAGCCCTCAATGACAAGCACTGCACAGCCGAACCAACCATCGAAACAAGCCGTCAGAGAGAAAATGGCAGATCATGGAAATAAATGTGATGTTCCAGGCTGTGCAGGGGATGTGAGGACTTTTCATACCCTTCCCACAGAAAAGAAATGTCAGCAGGCGTGGTTGATGTTTATATATAATCGGATACCGCAACAGTTTAATTCGAAGTTGTTACTGTAGTTAGTTTGCTCTGCCCATTTCACCACAGACTTATTTTCGAACCTGGGACAATTTCAAGCTTCTCTCAGCGTCTCAAACTGAAGAAGGGGGTAATTCCAACTATATTCCCGCAACTGGTAAGTAGTGATTTTATTAACGATAATTTACACTGTGTTAGATCCAGCGCAAGATCCTAGTACAGTAACAAATAGCAAACTCCAAGTAACGAGCATACATAACTAACGTTAAATAGGCTAATTCTCAGTGAATAAACTATACAGAAAGCGGTCAAAGAACAATCCACACAGCGCGAGTTTATCTCTCTTGCCAAACTCGTTATTAAATCAATGACGCACAACGAAGCTATACTGTATGTCATCGTTTGCATTGGTGAAAGCATTAGAGAGAGAAACTGCGTTGTCTCGCGATCAACAGACTGTCATCTGGTTGCTCAATGCTCATCACAGCAACATTTTATGTGATGGAAATAGATTTAAATACTTTAAAAACATCTCACGATTCGTTAATCTCGATAGCTGTAATAGTTAAAACGTATAGCTGTAGTAAAAGTATTCGAGAGAGTTTCACATGTCATATTTCATATGCAAGCATGTCAGCCAATCACAGCAGTGGCCTGTTCTCACAGCAGACACGCCCCTTCAAACAGAGTGTTCAAATCAGAGACTAAAATCAGGCTAGGAAAAATGCCTTTTATTTCTAAATTATGACTATTTTTGATCTAAAAAAACATACTAACATTGTAAGGGCAACCCAGGAAACATTATAAAATAAAAATAAAAAACATTCTAGGGCACCTTTAAGTAATTTCCAACCTTTTTGGATTTATACATATTTAGACAAATAATTTCTACCGATATGGGCTCCGCTGCACATCCCTAATATCTCTTACCTTAATTATTTTGCCAATCATATTCTGCAAAGTCCCTGATGAAAGATGTGTGGATTCAAAGACATGTTCTTCCTCCGAACAACCTTCCCACTCTGTCTGCTCGCCTGGAACTGTGATGAGCATTTTGCATTTTCAGGACTTATCCTGACAGGAAACCTGTAAATAAATACAAAATACAAAAAGTTAAATATTTTCCAACTGAATAAAAACAACAAATTGGACCATTTCTTTAATTATAGTCATTCTAACTGCATTCTAATAGGCTTCACGCAGTTTAAATTGATAGTTTCAAACCTGTATGAATTTATTTCTTCTGCTGAACACAAAGGAAGATATTTTGAAGAATGTCAAACCTAACAGTTAACTGGGCCCATATTGACTACCATAGTATTTTTTTTTTATCCTACTATGGAAGTCAATGGATCCAATTAACTGTTTTGGTTACTTAAAATATCTCACTTTGTGTTCAGCAGAAGAAAGAAATGTATACAGGTTTTAAACAACTTAAGGTGGAGGAAAGTTATATGACAGAATTTCCATTTTGAAGTGAACTAAAGTTATCCCAAAAGCTTGACTCTCAAGGCGTCGTTTTTTTTTTTCTTCAAATGAGTAACAAGTCAGTTTGCACATAGTTAAAACAACAATTACGATATTATAGCAGACAATACTGTAAATGTCACACTTAGCTTTCAAAAATGCACAGTTTTGAGCACACTTTCTTCCCGCGGTCCATCAGACTGAGGTAAATATGAGCGTGCAACTGCACAAGGTCCTCAGACGAGTAAAAGAAAATAGTGATTTACACGAAAATAAGTGCGAATAAATCAATAAGAGCAATCGAAATTTTAATTTTAGAACAATAATACGAATCCTAACTTTTGGTATCCGATTTAAGGATACATTGATCGATTTTCAATTCCCAATGATGTAACAGTTAGGCTACGCGCAGGCGCTTCCACCGACATGAAATGGCAACTTAACCTGTTAACTTACTGATATTTGGTTTGCATAAAAAACATAAAGATTCATCACTTACCACCAGTAATTTTTGACGAAACGTTGCCGACCGACACAGCGAGTCAGCGACGCGATGCAAAGGCCTTCTCTCAAAGTTGCTCAGGGAACTGAAGAGTTCTTCACAAAATGGCAGCTTGTGCTCTCATGCACCCCCCACTGACAGAAATTAAGACTGTCAATGGTCACCCAGTCCTGAAAATGTTTTATGTAGCCTAAAAATGTTTTATGTAGCCTAAAAATAACGTTAGTAGGCTATAGCTAATTTAACTGCGGAATTGTGTGTTGTTGTTTTTTCGCGGTCAATTTGCACTGCTGTATTTAGATTTACAGTAACTGATTATTTCCCAGAATGCATTGAACATCTACAGTAACATACTGTCAACTGTGTGCACAGTACATAACTGTTGAAAATACAAATAATACTGTGAAAACAACTGAATCTACTGTAACTTACTGTACATAGGTTATACTAGGGCTGGGCAAAAAAATAGATTTTTCAATTAATCGTTTTTTAAAATGTGGTCGATTCAAAATCGATTCTCAACGGCCACGAATAGATTTTTTTCATTTTCAGGGCTCGAATTTCGGCGCACAATTGTATTAATTCCCGCAGGTCTCCCATGGGAAATTCACGCAAACATTTATTCACTTTTTGTTTGTATAATTTGAGTGGATACAATTTACTCATACAATCAAATCAGTAATTTTAAAACTTTCTCTGAGACGCAATTTCACAAACAGCGTGTGTGTTCAGCGGTGCTGCGTCTTCTCTCTCTGCTCAAGGCAAGCGCTGCAGGCGTTGATACACACTCGCGTTTAGGAGTCTGGACGACATGACGGAATATTCACTTGTACAATCGGGCTAGCATTGCATCGTTTATCATTTTTACGTCTTTTTAAGTTTTACCAGTTTAAACATTCAAGCGATTTAAACTATCCAGTGCCCACGCGCTCTCAGAGATGTTTTTCACATGTGTGCACATACAGTAAAGCCAAAATCCGCCTCACAAACAGCTCGCCAGTAACAAAAGTTATTTTTCGCGGATTATATCGTTAAACGGTCAAAAACACAATGTCTTGATGTCAAAACTCTGGTCTTGGGTAACCTCGTAAAGACAGTCGGTTATGTCTTAAATAAGCATAAAACGCGTGTGACAGACAGTATGATGAAACAGTAATGTATCCGTGCACTAGTTCTTAAAGTGAACGCAGCCATATGTGTCTGTCATTAATTTAGTTGTCAAAACAACATATCGCTTTAATGGTAAGGAATCAGGATTAATAGTCTATGTAAATTACAGTTTCCAATGAGGCAGTGTTACTGTACTGTTTTAGTTAGTTGGTAAGTGTTAGTTTTATGTAAAAGTGCCATTTATGAATGTATTCATCATGTATGAATTACTTTCTTCTGTTGAACACAAAAGTTGACTTCCATAGTATTTGGGAACCCATATTCTTTAAAATATATTCTTTTTTTGTTCAACAGAAAACTTTTTTTTTTATACGTGATTAAATACATACACAAATGATGACATCATTTTTTTTTATTTTTGGGTGAACTATCACCAATAAGCCAGTATTAGTTGTCCTACATTGCTCATCAGCCTCCATTTTACAGCTAATATTGTACGATTTTATGATTCTTTTATCTTAAAAATAAAATAACCTGATCCTGTTTGATCTTGCATCAAAATAAAATAAAAAGCTTAATATACAGGTTTGTGGCTCTTAATTTCTTTTTATTAATTATCCACTTGTAAACTTATGTTCACTGTTCTTTTTTACTAATATAGTATTTCTATTAAATCTATTTTCATTGAGTTGAATCGAGAATCGAGAATCGAAAATCGAATCGAGAATCGAAATCGAAAATCGAATTCGAATCGATTTGAGAGCTTGTGAATCGAAATCGAATCGAATTGGATCATCTGAATCGATACCCAGCCCTAGGTTATACAGTAAGAAACTGTTGAGAAAAACAGTATAATCCTGTGAAAACAACAGAAATCATTTACAGTGTGGTCAGATCCCATTGTGCATCAAGAAGAGTTCAGTGCCATTGGTCTTGTATAGTTTAAATATGCACAAAAACAAAACAAGATTTGAGAAGTTGGTGGAAATAAATGACCATTTCAGTGTTGTTTCCTTCAAAGACTATCAAATTGAAAATAACACCAGGAAGAACAAAACTCTACCGTAATCGCCCCTCTGTCAAGACATGAAAGTGGCCAAATGGAGCATAATAGTGTCTTTTCTTAGACAGCACCAATAGAAAGTTCCTGTCACTGAAAGTTTTGTAGTTCTATATCTCTGGAACAATTGTTCTTTAAAATGTTTTTAGCTGACACAAATCTGACACGCTGACCTTAAAACACAAAACGATGTCTCTTGCTTTCACGTCGACTAAGGTAAGGTGACATGTTTGGTTAGTTGTAGCTTTTCCTCAACTGTCCAACTTAATTTACAGCACAATGGGAAATTGTTTTGAAGGAGATGTTAACGAAATAAACTAAAATGGTGTTCTATGCTGCCTTTTTTAACCAGTGAACTGTACATTGAATCTTAACATTTCACAAGCCCGAGTAGCCTTGCTGACAGTCTGCAGCCTTTTTCTAGAATATTCCATGACTTAACTGTGTTTGCTTTCCTTGATGCACAAATACCTGTGAGACCAATGACCTCATATCACAATAACACTTCTTAAAAAGAAAAAGTTTGCCGTGGTTCTGTACTTTGACAAGTTGCTCACAACTTTTTGTAGACATTCGGTGCAGAATTTATATATTTTTATATATATATATATATATATATATATATATATATATATATATATATATATATATATATATGCGATAGTAGCTCCTATTCTGTGAATTGTATGACAGGTTGTATTATACATAGTATAAATAATTATTTTACATTTCTCCTATTTATGTTTCAACAGTTTGCCGGATGAATATGTTGTCATCTAGACTTGTTTTAGCAGTTGTTTTCGCTCATATTCTGTCAAAGGTCAGATCATGTTGGGGTGCAAGTCTTGAATGATTTGTCCATTCAAATTGAAATATACACAGTTCCTCCAAATGAAAGCAGGGTTCATATTACAGCACAGATGAGGGTTTAAACGATGATTCTAAACGATAAATTATCAATTCAATAAAAGAATATAAATCTACACATACATGAGAAGTTTTTGAAGTGAGAAAATAGTTTAATCTTTGATCAACACCTAATAACACCCTTGTGTAGTACAGATAATATATATATACAGAGTTATTAGTAAGTTTCATGTGGTAGAACTCTCTTCTGTGTTTGTGATGTAGTACTTTAACCTTTCTGCAATCAGTGCTTATTGGTTCTTGTTTAGCTCTTTTTACGTGCACGTGTGTGTGTGTGTGTGGGTTGTAATCAGAACATGCCCATAAATATGTGAATTAATATAGTTTATTAAGGAATGGAAAGGAAAGGACCGGATAGGAGGATATGACTCGATTTTACTAGATTGTGGAAAGTTGGCATTAGATATCTGGGATAAGCGGGATGGATGGACGCACCAATGAATCAAGGACAATAAGATGGAAAATGCATGTTTATTAATATATTTTGATGATGTATGTGATGTTGCAACTTTGTTGTTTGAATATTGTATTGTGAGGAAAAGTAAATTTAACATTATCTCTGTCATCTCTGTGCTTTGATAACATGAGGATATTGCATGAGTTTTTCAATGCAGGCCAATCCCTGTGCAGAGTCAATAGCATTTAGCATTTCAAGGTCTCTCTGTTTTGTTAAAGGGGTCATGAACTGAGAAATCAAATTTTCCTTAAGCTTTTGACATAAAACTATCATCATACTATAATAATATCCTGTAAGTTTCACAACTGAAAACTTCCTTGTTAGTCCAAAAACAGCTTTTATTGTAACCAAACCCAGAGAATGACTCATTGTGGAATATATGCCTATTTATGACATCATAGATAGGTGAAAGACCACTTCTGCGGAAGAGCAAAACCCACTGGCATGTTAGTGAGAAGAACGAACGATACAGGATCACTGAACTGAAAATAACATTACCCTCCAAAGGATCATAATGTTAGGAATTAAACTATGTGAATGTCTCAGTTGAGCAATTATTTATTTGTATTCAGTACATTTCACTGTGGATTCTTTGGTAAATCAGTCGCAATTTCGGCGCAGGCTTTGCAAACAGACTTTTAGGATATGGACTTGACAGTTATGCGACAACATGTAAGTTACTATGTTAATTCTAATGCCTGGTCTGTGGTCAGTGATTTCTCATATGTAATGGTTCATGTACAGTCAGATGTTTTTTTTTTTGTCTGTGGTCGGTAAATCAAACCAGTGACTAAACGCTCAGTCTTCACATTGTTTCTCTTAGTAGGATGAAAATAATCTGATATTTAAACTGTGATTACATTATATATTGAAAGTGATCAAAGTACGATCTGAAAGTGATCCCCCTTTAGTATGCCCCCTTTACAATCGCTGGAGCTGTCAGTCAAACAGCGCGAGTTTATCAGTGACTGAGTTCTGGCCACACCTCCCGTTATAATCAAACAAATAGCTTATTTACACATTGTGTTTGCACTGTTAGTTATGATGAAATCATTTGTTAGTGTGCAGAAATCGAGTCGCAATGACAAGATCACCTCTGATGTGCTCAACATATCTGTTATCGGCTACAATGCTCATCACTGCAACCTTTCATGCTACGATTATAATGCTATAATCAACACTTTTAATGATTAGTTAACCTTCAGAGCTGTAATAGTAAAAATTTGCTAAAAGTTTCTGGTTCCATATGTAATTCTATTTTTTATTTTATATTATATTTTATATTATTTTTTTAATGCTATGATCTTAGCCAATCCAATCAGTGGGCGTACACTGAAGTCTCACAGCAGACACACCCCTTCAAACCAGTTTAAATCAGCTAAAATCAGGGTAGGAAAATGCCCTTTATTTCTAAATTATGACAAATCTTATATGTAAAAATCATGCTAACATTATAAGTGTACCCCAGGATACATTCTAAAACCGTAAAACAGTGCAGTTCATGACCCCTTCAAAGACGTCTGTTTCTGAGTTTGTAAAAGGTTGTTAAAACCTCCAATGTATGAATGAGTGGATGGCTTAGGTGTCTATTTCCTACATTGTCTTGTCATTTCTAACCCAATCAAATAACAAGATGATATTTTAAAGAAGTTGTAAGTGGCACAGGAATTGTGGCCAAATCAAAGATGATGAACATGTCAGATGACATTTTGATCCAGTTTATCTGCAGAAAAAAACCCCAGATGGTAAGAGGAAATGGGCCTCAGGTCGTAAGACTGCTTACATTAGTAGAAGTCGGCAGTCCTGCAGTGAAGCATAAGTGGAGACCAGGTGTGCAAGAAGAAAACATCAAGAGCTAAAGTCATAGCAATTACAGTGAATATAACTGTTCTTTGAATCAATATTGACAAGATTCTTTAGGCAAAAAAGTGCACACCTATATTTAAGTTTTGAGACATGCTATCTGTGATATAATTATGTTCATTTCGTCGAAGTGCTAATTACAAAGTACATTTAAGCATGATATTTGTGGTGGCATTTGCTTAGTAAGTGCAAGAACTGTTTTCTTGTAGGGCTTTAAAACTGAGTTAAGGGTAGACACCACTTAATCTTTAAACATTAAACCCTAGATTTGAAATCACATTAGGCTTGCTAACTTCTAGGTAACCAAGTCTTCAACTAAAATAATTTTGTCCCCAAGGTTGTTTGAATTTAGAGACCAGAAAATTTCAAGGATTTGTATATGTTGAATATGTAGTTAATAAAACAAGCATATTCACACTGTAAGAAGAAAACTTTGTATCTCAATATTCAATGTAATTGTGTATTTCAAGATAACGTGTCTAAAGATAAGACAAAAAACTAACTTGATTCAACTGAAAACCTTAATGCCATACTTCATCCACCATTCACAAACATGTTCAGAATGAAGTAGGCCTCATTCTTAAAAACAAGCAAAACTATTTTTTGTGTAAAGCCGTTCTGACGTATGTTTTAGGATTCATGAAAGTGCTTGTATTTACAAATTGTTAGTTGGTAGCTACAAAAGAAATTTGCACCTGCTTCCTCCCACGCTTAAATGGAATGTAAAACATCTGAATGTTTTGTGTTCTTTTAGGCAAACTTGTGACACTGAATTTTGATTATACTATGTATGTACCATTAAAAAATGTAACAAGTTCGTTTGCCCATAGGTAATCTTAAATTATTGGGGTTACATATATTTGGCTTGCTGTCACAGTGCATGGGCTCAAGGAAGCGGCTTCAACTCAAGCTCTGGTATATACCCCAGGGACTACTAGTGCTTGCTGGATGGTTGCTTGTCGATTTTAATTTATTTGATTTTTGTCCATGAGAATTGAAAACTGTTGAATTTTGAGTAAAACACAGCACTCGTCGCTGTCACTTTTTACCCAGTCGTCCAATCACTTTGGAGGAGGGGTGGACAAATACTACACCTACCATACTTGTACAATGACTGAACAACAATGGAGAAGCATATTGCTGGTTTTATTGCATTTTTATATTCATTAATATTGATTAACTATCTGCAAAATCAGATACTGGTAACACATTACTGCCTAGCATATTCATATCATTCAAGAAAGCATCTCAACTGGAAAGAAGCTGCATCTCCATAGTGCCCTCAAGCGCCACCAGCTGGCTGTTTTCAGAAGAGTGTCTGGTATTTTTTTTTTAATTAACAGACTTTTAATTAAATATTTTTTTGGTAGGCATACATGTAAGGCCAATTAGTCTCTTTAGTATTTATGCATAATACTGGAGCCAAACCAGAGAAGGGAGTCCAGAAGATTCCACTGCGTTCCTGGACATGTAGGCTGTGTTCGAAATCGCCCCCTGTACCCTCATTCACTATTCCCTAGATTACTCCACTAATAGTCCACTTGAAAGAGTGAATGAAAACGAGTGAGTGAATTTGGACACTGTGCGTGCTGGAAGGGCTGCCGCTATTGCACAGTTTGCGCTTGCTGTTTATTAGCCTAATCACTTGATGAAAATGGATGGATGGTCAGCTGCGGGCGCCATCTTCGGGCAAGATGCTGGAAATCATTCTACTCAACTCTCACAGTGCATTATGGGTATTCCCTAGCAGTTGAGCGTACATCAGTTGTACACTTGTTATTGCGTGCATTGTGGGATTGAATGAGTGCACTCGATAAAATCCACTATGGTTTCAGACACTAATGGCTGTCACCTCAAAAGGTGCCCCATTTAAAGGTATAAGTGATTTCGGACATAGCTTTAATTTAATTAGTTATAATTCATAGGCAGGGATTATGCTGATTATAAATGAGCGTGCACGCACACCCTATTTACAAATTATTGAAATTCATTAACGTACCCATGATTATCATAAAATCTGATGTTTACGAAGTGTTTGTGAATCTGTAGGTGAAATTTCAGGATGGTCTGTTTTAAGTGCAAATTACTCTGAATTTACTCATACATTTATGAAAGTTTCACGAATGAGGCCCAATGTCAAATTACTAAATAAAACTGGCAAAAATAATTTAGTTAATTAGAAATATTTTAATATCCAATATTGTACCAAGCTATTCACCAACACTCCTGTAAAGGCCTGCATGCTGAGTGATAGCTGTTTCAATATTAATGTCATTAACTTGGTGTCATGTCATGGTGAGTCCAGTTCAAAAGCAGATGTTGTGCATCTCTGAGCTGAACGGCGGGGAGGCATTTTGTGCTGGTTGCTTGGTGATTAAAGCATCAAAGACAGATGTTTTCCACTTAAAACGTCAAAGATTGTGTCTCTCCAGTGCTTATTGAATGGGGAGAGTTGGCCAGTGATGGCGTTCCAC
The DNA here is from genome assembly GCA_031834385.1 of Semotilus atromaculatus. Taxonomy (NCBI): domain Eukaryota; kingdom Metazoa; phylum Chordata; class Actinopteri; order Cypriniformes; family Leuciscidae; genus Semotilus; species Semotilus atromaculatus. Next base: position 9,809,127 of record JAULUF010000025.1, on the reverse strand, counting down.
AATCTGTCTGTTAATCAACTGTGTGTGTGTGTGTGCACACATGTGTATGCGTGATGTTTCCTCAATTATTAGCAGTTTTAGATGTATTATATTATTAGTCATATTATACAGTACATGTATTTTTCATTGTCGACATTTTTGACCAAATGCCATTTTCACCAAGTTATATATCTTATCACATACAATGGTGAAAATTACATTTTAAATATTTTGAAATAAATGTATGTATCCCAAAAACACACAATTAAATATAAAATTATACCTTCATGATGTACAATGAAAATTCTACAAAATAACATTCAAATAGAAATATTATGTTCTGTTTACTGACACTTTTGTCTCATTGGAAACCGTGGTCACTTTCAATAACACTTTGTGACTTTATTTATTTGATAAAAATATTTAGTGACAAAGATCTTTCTGATTATTTCAGATCTATTTTAGATATGTTTAAATTAAAATTATAATATATTACTAATTTATATTTATCTTTATTTATTTTTAAAAATTGAAAGTCTGGGTCCAGGACAAATGTACAATGATTAATTATATACATTAAAAGCATATGAAAAGGAGCAAAAATAAATTAAGGTAAAATACAAAAAAAATAAGAAATGTAACATGACATATGTTAGTATGGACATAGGCTACTGTTAAAGTGCCTGTAGTTAGTGAGACACCCACAGTGTTTGTGTACTGTATAGTAACAGTGTGCCCTTACAGGGTGTTTTTTCTAGGGTAGCTGGTCACTGGTGCTTGCTCTAGACATGTTCATTTAAAGAGACAGATAGAAGATTTACTGAAGCGGTACTCTGACCTGGCACTTTGCTGATAGCACTCCGTTAAGCTTATACATGACACAGAACATATTAAAGAGCTGTGCTGTATCGACAGAAAGATATAAACAGCTGCAGGCCTGGTGGAGAGCAGCAGGGAGCATTGTGCATTATCTTAGAAAAGTGACAGCTTCAGCTTGTCTTGATGAGTTGCAGAGCTTAAGGGAGGTCAGACAGTAATCATCCATATCTTGAAGTTGTGAAGGAAGAAAGAAATAATGGGCATGGTTAACATAAACTAAATGTTGAGGCATAAATAAGCATGCATATAATAAAACCTCCAGAGTGAGGTTATGTAATCAATTCTTTATGATGGATATCTAGATAGGTAGTTAGGTAGGTTGGTCGCAGTGTTGGGGAAGCTGTTTGTAAACTGTAGAACAGTCCAACGTTAAGTTCTGTGATGTTTCTTTTTTTTTTTTGTAAAACAGTTCTCAAATAATAGTGTCAATGCAGGCAGATCAATATTATTGTTGAATATTAAATTAATTAAATTACATTTAATTTCCCCAAACAAGCCAAAAGCCAATGGCAACAAAGGCGAAAAAGGCGGCAGTGGCAAGGAACCAAAACTCCATTTGGTGACAGAATGGAGAAAAAAAACCTTGGGGGAGCCCAGGCTCAGTTGGGGGCCAGTTCTCCTCTGGCCAATGAACAAACAGTATGATTATGATTCAGGCAGCATTACAGGTCAAAATTCAGACATAATACTCTAGTGTATTAAGCAGACATACTCTAGTGAGAGTTAGTTGACATTTATTTAAGTCAACAGAATGTTCAAAAGGGACCATCAAAATAAAGGGTTACCAAACTGCCTTATATGCAACTCAAATTTTAGTTCAACTCAGCCCTAACTCAGCCCTAATTGATTATATATAAAAAAAGAAAGAATAATTAAAAATCTTCCCAGAATTTTCATTTCGTTGCATCACTAATTAGTAGGTTAATTGGTAGATTGATAGGTTAATATGCAGATTAATGTTTGGTTAGTAGATGGATTGATTGGTATTGTAGGTAGGTAAGTAGATTGAAGCTTGGTAAATGAGATGATAGATTGATAGGTTGACAAGTTGATGGGTAGATTAGTAGGTTGGAAGATAGTTTGATAGGTTTATGGGTAGGTTTGATAGTTTGGTATGTAGATTGATAAATTGATGGGTAGATTAAAGTCACCATGAAATCAAAATTTACAAATCTTTATTTTTTTTAATTATTTTTTTAAATGTTGCAGTGTTTATTATGAATCATTTATACATGTTAATCATTGTTGTTGTTTTTTTTTTATTTATTTTTTTAACCACGTGCCCTCGTTATCTCAAAAACAGAAAAAGAAAACCTCTCCTTGCCCTCCAGATAACTTATTTTCTCCTCATGATGTATAGCCACGTTTCCACCGCAGCAACTTTCCCCAGGAACTATGGACTTTGTACTCTGTGTGTTTGACCGCAGAAACCAGGGTCTAATTGAAGATCCAGGATCATTCGGGGGTAGGACTTGAGTGCTGAACATTCTGATAGTTCATGCCACATTTTGATTGGTTGACTCCACGCAGGTTTTTATTTCAACCACCATTTTTAAAAGTCTGTTGCGTTCTGTGCAGTCCGATGGACCGACGACGAGGTTCAGGCTTTATTATGCTTATATACGGAGGACGAAATCCATCGCAAACTGGAAAGTCGTGTGCAGATACGTCACCGGACTAATTTGCCTAATCTTTACGGTACTTTAGACCGCGAGGGAAATGCAGACAGCAAAAGTGTCTGGTGGAAAATAAGTTCCTGGGAAAAAAGTTCCTGGGGCAAATTGTTCCAGGTAATTTAGGTGCAAATGCGGCTTACAGTATGTCTAGGGTTGGACAAAATATTCTCCATAATAGATTGCAAACTGGCCTTCAAATCTGCCTCTATTTAGTTAGCATCGCCCGGCTTCCTCTGATCCAATAAATTCCTGATCAATTCCAATACATATGTACAATACATCCACCATACATTTTTTTCTCATTCCACAAGCCGCTGTACTCAGATGGACATCACAATTGCGAAGAAAAGACCATTGCAACTTCCATTTCATGTCGACTTAAATATTGGTGGTTGGTAGGTTAGAAAATAGACTAGTTGGCTAGTTGACATTAAGACACATCAAGCTTCCTGTTACTTCTGTGGCTGCTGCACTGGCGGCAGTCACATGATAAGGGTCTCTACTTTGTTACAGAAGCGGCTGTTAGCAAGGTCTAATTAAAGTACATTTTGGGGCAACTCTAATAATTTATTTCAAACCATGATAAGTCATGATATTACAACCTTTCATCTCGCAGAATTATTTTACATAATTTACATTATTATGAAGAAACCCCTACACACTTCTTTTTAAAATGACTGACCTTCTTAGTTAGAGGTCTTGAAATATTCTTTCATTTTCTTATTTTGGCATGCTGTCTGCCTATTATCAACATAATCATGGAGAGAAAGTTTCATAAAAAGTCATGGAGAGTAATTTTCCTTTTTAACCAAAAAGGGTTCACACATGTCCATTGGAGAGCTCAAATTAATTAAGAATCTAATGATTGTCAGCCAGTAATGTGGTGATGTTGCCGTGTTAATGGACTCCTTAAAAGGAAAGGTTATAAAACCGTATAGTCAACCTTTATAAAGACCTTTAAGGAGAATATCGACATAATTTTGTAGGCACCAGAATAGACTGTGTCATTAACACACATATGCACACTTCAGATAAAACTCTAAAGGGTACAGAGTGCTACTTTGAAACTTGGAATTACTGTTATTATAATGGCAATTTGTAGTATTTTAATGTAAAACTATTGCATTGTGACTTAGTGCAGATCATTCAGAATTGTTTTTATTTTTATTTTGCTTCACAGAATATTGTGCATTGGTTCAGTCTTCCTCCACCGTTTGTCTCCTTGGTTACATATTTGATTGTAGTCCTTCGTTCAGGTGTGTCCAGTTATTTTCTCCCTTGGTTTTCAGAGTATTTGAGCCCTGTGTTTAGTCCTGTCTGCCGTCGTCGCTATTAACTGGTTGTCCTGTCCTTGGTTTTAGTATTTCTGAGAAGCCTGAGTATTTCTGTTAATTTGATTTTGTTTTCAATAAAGACTGCTGCATTAAGATCCAGTATCATCTCTGCTGCAACCAGCTTGTGGTAACTATGTAGTGTTCGATAACTTTGTTCAATTTATGTTGTGGCGGAGCTGAAACATTACACAAACAAATAAAATAATTAAATCAAGTTCGTCTCCGCCCATTTCCGTTGCCAAGTGGAAAAAAGGAAGTGAGGTTATCCGATAAAAGGAGGGAATTTAGACTGAAGAAAAAAAGAGAAAGTGTTGAAAGAAACGTGAAGTTTGTTGGTAAGAGTGCGATTCATCGAGGTGAGAACCGAAAAGCCTCAATAACATTCGAACGCCAACTGAAAGTAACCACATGAACTGAACGAGCTGTTGGTAATTGGACGGTGGAATATGGAACGAAAAGGAAGGTGTTGTTTTCACTTACCTGGGAGGCGGTGACGCAATCGTCAGCGGGTAGAACGCTGTGCCTCTGCTGGAGCGGATGCTGGAGAGAAAACCGCTTGTGTGAAATTTTTGTTTGTGTGAAATAGTGTGAAATACAGACATTTCTAAACTGATTTTGAACTGTCCTTTGTGATTTATTTTTCTTTTTTTCGTGTATGTAACGGGTGGCATCTAAGCTATCTGGGTTATTCTGAAAATATTGACAGGGTTACACCTGTCTGGCGCCCGAACTTAATAACTTTTATTTTTTAACAACCATTGGTTGCTTATTTGAATTGATTATCGGGTTACCACCGTTACAGAAGTGGCACCCGAACAGGGACATGAACTTTAAACTTGGGACTTTGGGAAAAACTGAACACTTGAATATATTACTAATTCTTTGAACTGTTTTGTTTTGGGTTTTTTCTTGTGACAATCGGATGTTTGCTCTTGGGTACCATTGCAATATCAGATTGGACATTTAAACCTTTTTGTGGTCATTTGATCTTTGGTTGAATTGAACTGTGGTCCATCCGACAGACTGTTTGGAACGTTTGCGGCCAAATTGTGTAAAAAAAAAAAAAATCTTTGAAAGTGTAATCACTCTGTAGTTTGTTATTTTGGTGCCCCATTTGCCCAAAAGAAATTGACACTGGATCCATAGCAATTTCTTTTTCTGAATTGTGAAAGTGTAACCACTCTGTAGTTTGTTATTTTGGTGCCCCATTTGCCCAAATTAATTAGAGACCGGCCAAAGAGTGTTCTCATTTTTTATCTTTATTTATTTTTTTCACGATTGATCATTGCCCTATTCACACCTACACTTCATATCCCATACCCCTCAATCACAATCCACTTTTGTGGCAATTGATCCCCCAGACATTGCAACACCCAACTGGCCCCTGGTGCAACAAACCCAACAGCAACCCAGACAACCACCTCCTGCTCCCACTTTCTACTCCACACCCACAGTTTTCCAGTCCAACTACAAGAACCCACGTGCGGTTTTCCACTCCACCACCAGGAGAAAGGGCTCCTCCTCCACCGACTGTTGACATGCAGTTGTGCAGTTCCACGGAACTTACACCACCTTCAGGAACACCGCAGGACTTGCCTGCATTTCTTCCAACACCTGGCAGAGGAGTGTATCAATTATCAGAGCATGTACAAGGGAACTGGGATGCCCTGTTTAATTGTCTCAAACAGCAGGACAAAGCTTTAAAAGTACTCACCCAGAATCTTGCAACTACCACTTCACAGCATGATGCCAAGATTGAAACCTTGACTGCTAAGATAAAATCCAGCCATCAGCAGCTTCAGGCCACTATCACTGCTAAAAAACAACATGATGAAGAGGACACTGATCAGCTAATAAAAGCCATGAAGGTGATGGTGACAGGAGAACTGCAGAAAAGTGAGCACACATTAATCTCTGAAGTCCGATTTATGGTAGAACAATTTCAATTAGAGGTGCAGAAAGATATCCAGAAAATGCAGGACCTTACTCAAAGGGAGTGTGGCCAACTTTACCAGGAGATCAGTCAATGTAGCGTCCAATTGAATACTGTAAGCGACTCCTTGAAAGAGCTGAAATTAGACATAAGCAGTTATTTCAAAGTCCCTGGAAAAAGAGTTACTGACTTCCCACGGACAACACCCAACTTATCTCCTCACACCATTGCTGCAGAAGGTGAAACATTGAAACCCCATTCATCCTCATCTGTACTTCCACCCCTTTCGCACCCAACATCTGTGGTCAAGAGTGATCATTTGAAATTAACCTTTCCCACCTTTGGCAGACCATCAGATGATAGTGACCCTCTGTTATATTTAACTAGATGTCACGACTTTATGGCATTACATCCCTTAGAGGATACAGACATTGTGGCAACCTTTCGCACGGTCCTTTATGGAACAGCACGGGACTGGTGGGAAGTGGCTAGATCCTCCGTTAAGACCTGGAATGAGTTTGAATCCGCATTTCTCGCAGCATTTCTTTCTGAGGATTATGAAGATGAGCTAGCTGAGCGTGTCCGCACCCGAATCCAAGGGGAAAAGGAGTCCATTAGAGATTTTGCTTTCACTTACAGAGCTTTATGCAAGTGCTGGAAACCTTCACTGACAGAGTATGAGTTAAAAACATTAAACCATACCTTGCCAGTCAACTTCGCAGCAGAGTAAGTACAGTGGATGAACTGGTAAAACTTGGGCATCAACTAGAGAAAGACTATGTTCATCAACTGCATTATGAAGGGCGGACCATGACTTCATCTATACCACAAAAACCTACCCCTAGCCGCCAAGTTGAAAGACCCGCCGTCCAATGCTGGAGATGTAAAGGTCAGCATCCACCTGGAAACTGCCCACAATACTCCACTTCACCTTTCACATCGACTCACAATCCTGCAGGAAACAAACGAAATTTCCCAGCACAAAAAACAGGAGGAGCACCATCAAATAACGCCCTGTCTGTCACACATCCATCTCAACCATCTACTATGATGACTGCATCTTTTACTTCTAAAAGTGAGTCTATACCTCAACAGTTGGTCGTCCCGATTACCATTGGCAGATGGACAGGAAAGGCTATAGTCGACACCGGAGCAAGCTATACTCTGTTACATGAGAGCTTATGGACAGAGCTTGCATTCTCTGATCCACTCCGGACATGGGCTCTTGGTCCACTCTACTTGGCAAATGGTGAGACAGCTGTACCTATAGGATGGACAAATATCGAAATGACACTCCATAACCAAATTTTTTCCCTACCAGCAGCCATCCTTTCTGCTAAAGCTCTAGCGTACTCTGTGGTCTTAGGATTGGATTTTATATTCACTAGTGGTCTCCAGATCAATGTTGCAGATGGAGAATATTCTTTCAAGTCAATTCCCAACAAGAATTATCCTTTTCAGCCTGGACGAGCTAGTGTTCCCACTAGATGTATCCAGCATCTGGAAAAGAAAGCACAACATAAAAATGCAGAGCGAACTCTCACTTTGTTCAGTTCTATTCCTCCACAGCAAATGCTACGGGTGGTGTCCCAGTCACCAGATAAGCTGGAGGAAAAAACGTTAATGAAAACCCTGGTAGACACAGCACACTTACCACCTGAGGGAAAGTGCCAACTGCTCCACCTCTTAGAGAACAATCCTCAAGTCTGTACCCTCTAGCTCGGAAGAACAACAGTACTCCAGCATTGTCTTTATACTGTCCATCCTGTACCCATCAAACAGCGTCCATACAGATTAACACCAGAGAAACAAGATGTGGTACAAGAACAAGTTAAAGAAATGTTGAAGAATGGTGTCATAGAACCATCACACTCTGCTTGGTCCTCACCTATTGTTCTGGTCCCAAAGAAAGACGGCAGCCAGAGATTCTGTGTAGACTATAGGAAGGTCAATGCTATCACTGAGAGAGATGCCTATCCTCTACCTAATATCACAGAGATCTTGGAATCCCTCTCTGGTGCAGGTATTTTCTCCAGCATCGACCTCAACAGTGGGTACTGGCAGGTGACAATGGAACCTGAGAGCAAGTCCAAGACTGCATTCATCGCTCCATCTGGGTTATACCAATTTAATGTCATGCCGTTGTGTCATGGAGACTGTCTTAGGTGAACTGCGAGGAAGAATGTGTTTTGTGTATATTGATGATATTATAATTTATTCACCATCTGTCACCCAACACTTCTATGATCTACAGACTGTCTTCGACCGATTGCACACAGCCGGTTTAACGATAAACCTAAAAAAAAAGTAAATTCTGCCTTCAGGAGTTGACATTTCTGGGACATGTGGTAAACACAAAAGGCATCTCGGCTGACCCCAGCAAAGTAGAGGCCATTCGCTCCTACCCTGCTCCCAGGAACCTTAAAGAAGTTCAGCGATTTCTCGGGTTGGCAGGATGGTACCACAGGTTTGTGCCCAATTTCTCTCAGATAGCTGAACCTATAAATGCTTTGAAGAAGAAGGGACGAAAATTCCAGTGGTCACCACAGTGTCAACAATCCTTTGAGAAATTGAAGACATGTCTCACCTCACCCCCCATCCTAGGTCATCCAGACCTTCAACTTCCTTTTGTTATCTACACTGATGCCAGTGATTCAGGACTCGGTGCAGTGTTGACACAAAGGAAAACGCATGGCTTGGAAGAAGTCATAGCCTATGGTAGCCGAACTTTAACTAAAGCTGAGATGAATTATTCAGCTACAGAGAAAGAGTGTCTGGCTGTAGTGTGGGGACTAGAAAAATGGCAATACTACCTGGAACCGAAACTCTTCACAGTAGTCACGGATCATTCAACTCTACAGTGGGTCATGAATTCCACCAAAACCACGGGACGTCTAATCCGTTGGGCACTCCGTCTGCAAAAATTTGACTTTGTGGTTGAGGATCGAAAGGGAAAACTCAATGAAGCTCCAGATGCGTTATCCCGGATGTATTCCGCACCTGGATGCCACTTATACTCCAATCAGAAGGAGGACTTTGGATTTCCACTTTCCGCAGTAGACATCTGGGAAGAACAGCACAAAGATCTGGTAATTACCACCCTATTTCAGTCACTAGCAGACAATGATTCCTCTATGCAAGACCAATATGAGGTAATTGAAGACAAGCTGTATCATCAAACTCATCTGACTAATGGGCAAGTACATTACAGACTCTATATTCCGGCCACCCTTGTCCCAAAAATTCTACAGCATTACCATGCGCATCCCTTGAGTGGTCATCTAGGAATTAGCAAAACTTACCAGAGGGTGCGTCAGGTCGCTTTCTGGCCCTCCATGTGGACATCTGTAAAACAGTATGTAAAAAGGTGCATGAAATGCCAGACCTTGAAAAATGAGAACCGCAAACCTGCTGGGAAAATTCAACAGACCATCACCAGTCGTCCAAACGAGATGTTGGGTGTAGATATCATGGGTCCACTGCCTCGCAGTTCCTACCAACATGAATATCTTCTAGTGTTCGTGGATTACAATTCCCGGTGGGTTGAACTCTTCCCCTTGCGAAAGGCCACTGCTCAAGCTGTTGCTTCCCACCTCAGAAAAGAAATCCTTACTCGATGGGGAGTACCTGATTTCATCCTCTCTGACCGAGGCACACAGTTCACCTCAGCTGTCTTTCAAGACATCTGTGCAAAATGGAAAGTCACCCAGAAGATGACTACAGCATACCACCCTCAGACAAACCTAACCGAACGAGTGAACAGAACGTTAAAACAGATGATTTCAGCATATGTGGATGACAATCATAAAAAATGGGACCAACACTTACCTGAGTTACGGTTTGCCATTAATTCAGCGGTACAAGAAACCACCGGTATATCTCCAGCCGAGCTTCACCTAGGGAGAAAATTACAAGGTCCAATGGACAAACTGCTGCATGGGCAAAATCTTGCTCCAACTGCTCCATCTTACGACGTCACCGAACATCTGTCCGAGTTGCAAGCTAGGGCCAAAGAAAACACCAAAAAAGCCTCAGCAAGACAGCTCCGTAGCTACAACAAGACCCGAAGAGATGTCTTCTACAAAGAAAAAGACAGTGTATGGGTGAGAAATTTCCCGCAATCTAGTGAAGTGCACTTCACCATTTTTGTGCAAAACTCGCCAACAAATGGAAAGGTCCCTACAGAATAATAAAACAGCTGGGACCACTGAATTATCGTGTGGCACTGGAAAACAGTGGTGAGGATGTACGTACCGTTCATGTATGTAACTTGAAGCCATGTTTCCCTACTGCTGATGAGTTAAACCACCTGGGAAAGTCGAAACTTTTGGAAATTTTCCACGAATCCACTGACGAAGATGAGGAGTTTCTTGGTTTCTGACAATGCTACCTTTTTAAACAACTTGGGGTTGTTTTTTTCCCAGGGGGGAGGAGTGTGGCGGAGCTGAAACATTACACAAACAAATTAAATAATTAAATCAAGTTCGTCTCCGCCCATTTCCGTTGCCAAGTGGAAAAAAGGAAGTGAGGTTATCCGATAAAAGGAGGGAATTTAGACTGAAGAAAAAAAGAGAAAGTGTTGAAAGAAACGTGAAGTTTGTTGGTAAGAGTGCGATTCATCGAGGTGAGAACCGAAAAGCCTCAATAACATTCGAACGCCAACTGAAAGTAACCACATGAACTGAACGGTGGTAATTGGACGGTGGAATATGGAACGAAAAGGAAGGTGTTGTTTTGGAGCGGATGCTGGAGAGAAAACCGCTCTCCATAACAATGTCTTCAGTGCGGCCGCGGAGCGTGTAAAAGAACCCCAAGCGAGCTGTGTTAAGGACCGTCTGGATCCTGGGCTGTTTCCAGTTACCATTCAACAGTTTCACCATTGCTAAAGGCTACGGTGTGGCTGGATGCGCGGCTGGTTTTTCCAAACACTCACACAAATTCACCTCTGCACTTTCCACATCCGGGTTATCCCGATTCCCCACAAGCTAGGCAGTGAGTAATTTGTGAGTATTTTTTGTTTTATTTTATTTTTGCCACAAAACGAAATCGACCATTTTGATATTTATTTTTTTGACACCGAAATCTGTTTCTGTGACTGTATGACGAGCACTGTTGAATCTGTGGTCTTTCTAAAGAAAATTTGACTGAGAATTTAAAGTGGTTGTATATTTTTCCTTTTTTTTGTTTTTTTTTTTGTGTGAAATAGTGTGAAATACAGACATTTCTAAACTGATTTTGAACTGTCCTTTGTGATTTATTTTTCTTTTTTTCGTTTATGTAACGGGTGGCATCTAAGCTATCTGGGTTATTCTGAAAATATTGACAGGGTTACACCTGTCTGGCGCCCGAACTTATTAACTTTTATTTTTTAACAACCATTGGTTGCTTATTTGAATTGATTATCGGGTTACCACTAGGGCTGGGACGGTTACCGCATCACCGCAATACCGCGGTCACGTGACCCCTACCGCGGGTCTGAGCTCGTCACCGTCATCACCGAAAAAAAAGAAAAAAAAAGAAAAAAAGTGCCTGCACATGTGCACGTTTTGTCTAGACATCATTCCATTTCTGTTCTAAATGTTCCTGTCCTAAATGTGAAATAATAAATGTTAAATAAACATGTTCCTTATTAAGTTCAATTGCCTAAAGCCTTGTTTATACTCGACGCGTCCGCACGAGCGCGAAGGTGCGCACGGCAAAAATGACGTCATTGCGGTGTGGGGCGGTCGCGCGCGTTGGGTGAGCAAGACTCTTTGTAACATCGCGCACGGCGCCACATCCGAAGATGAACGACTTCGAGCCGCATCTAGCTGAGCAAGCATGTATGTCTCACTGCACCGGCACCCAGTTTGTGCGTCTTAAATTAGTTTCTTACATTTACAAAATGAGCCTATAGAAGACATAAGCCATTTTAATACAAATAAAGTTCCATGTTTTATAAAATGTCCATGAAACTTAATTGTTTAGTGAAATAAGAAAATATTTAAGAGATCGTTAATTGAGTTGTATGAAATACATAGGCCAATATGTTTTTATATCCACATTTTCTTCTAATATCACTGAATCACAGGGTTTCGGATTTTACTCGATTCTTTTTGTAGTGTTATTGGTGGTGATGTACTAAAATAAACATTGTCACGTGTGGACCTTTCTTCTCACGCTGATGATGGTTAAGAGGACAATTAGCCTACTTCAGTCGCCCGCTGTCGTTTCACAGAATAGTACAACGGCGAGCGCGTCAAGAATAAATGCCTCGTCCTTCTGGGGAGGTACGCGCGCAGTCAGCGGAGACTCGCGCTCGTGCGGACGCGTCGAGTATAAACAAGGCTCCTTTTGTGTGTGCGCTTGTGTGCACGCGGGATGTATTGCGCGGGCGGGTGGGGGGATGGCGCAGTTTTTCACGGGATGGTGCTAATAGCGGTTTACTGCAATACCGCAGGAATTTCTTGCTTTTCAACCGCGGTAAGAAAAATCCATACCGCCCCAGCCCTAGTTACCACCGTTACAATGTATACAGTACCTACCTGTTAGACCAACATAAAAAGCTTAAAGGTTATATGGGTCAAAAACAATGAAAACAATAACTTTTTGTGCATTTTGACTGGGCAAGTAAAATCTGAACTGGTCTGACTGAGCCAATGGAGAAACATCAGCCCTGATATATTGGAGGGTACAGCTAATTGTGGCTGAAATTTATTATAATGCGTTTATGTGAAGATTAAGTTCACTTAAATTAAAATTTGTTGTATTATTTAACGTCTATTAAATGTTAAAAATAATAGCTTTCAATTATTCTGTAATGCTGAATGCCAATAATTAATGGCTAAAATTTAGGAAAAAGAAATACATTTCATAGAGACATCAGTAGCAGTTTTGGAATTGGTGATGCCTTCTTTCATAAAAATATGGCATTAAACAAATATTTAAAATATAGGCTACTGTCTTTGTTAATTCTACATTAATTTGGAGATTAAAGGAGCTGTATGTAAGATTGTGGCCAAAACTGGTACTGCAATCACTTTCAAATTACTGACTTGAGGTTGCCAGATATCCTGCAGGATCAGATTAAGAAATGTTATTATCTGCAGCTGTGGGAACTAGAGGAGAGCTGGACGCCGCAATTCGTGATTGGTAGATCGGTGGAGGGCGGAGCATCAAAACACAACATGACAACAGCAACATCAGTTGAGGGGTGCAACTTCACTTTTTAAATGACAATATCCTGGCCGGACTATACTGTTGTCAGTGATATAAGTATTTGAAATGAACATGATTTCTTAATGTCTAGTGACATATCAGGGAAAATGTATGATTAATTGAAATACATTTCTTACATACAGCTCCTTTAAATGTGAAATTATTACTATATACAAATATATTAAAAACTTTAATGTTACTTTTTATTAATCGCAATTAATTGCTGCAACCAGTAGCAACACTGCAGTTTATAGTGCCGTTGTAAATGCATGGGCATGCCGGAACTTGTTCATTGAAGTTTGTGAAGTTAAACAGACTCGCTTGCTGTCAGGATAATCCATTATATAAATACTTTTTACAGATATCACTGTAAGATGTAAGTTGTGAGCTGAGGAAAACTCGTCTTTCTTATTTCTTTTTTTGTTTTAAATCTATAAAAGACTAAAAATAAAGAAGTATTTCATCACCTATAAATAGTTATTGTGATTGCAGTCACTAATAAATTACATTTTAATAGTTAAACAATGCAAAAGTCCTGAAATATTGTTGATCGAAAGGTTTGCGACTCCCTGATATTTACATTTATCTTACTGGTTAAATGCTTTTTTCAAAAGTGACTTCAAGTCAACATTAAATGGCAACATTGCAACACATTTTTCTTCTGTGTAATTTCCACAAAAATTAACTTCTGTAATGTGGCATAATTCCAATTGAAACAGTATATTCAGTGGGAAATAATGTAAGGTGGGATTTTACTTTATTAATGAGGATTTGTTTTGATCGTGAGGGGGTGGAACATGTTAGGCTGGGATATTATTGGTTAATATTAGTCTATTCTACCTCACCCACACAGCCTTATATGTCAACAGAAAATAAAAGTTGTATCATAGGAAGAGAAATTTATTGCATTTTGATGCAAGATTATGAAAGGGGAAAAAATCGTGTGGAATAATGTACTGATGGATAATGCACAATAAGAAACATTTATTTAGAAAGTAAATTTTGATTGTTTTCATAATGTTCTTAAATCAACATTATTTATTAAAAATATACTTAAACATATTAGAGGCAAAGAACCGCCCGACGCGAAACGGAAGCATTCAAATCGTTTAAAGCACGACCAGCTGTGGATTATCCCGCTTATACCATGGCCATTTGCCAGCACTGGCAACTTAAAGCTGTTATTGAAGTTTGCAGTGAAAATATTTTACCAGAAGGGTAAAAAATGGTTATTTTCATCAGTTAGGGCTTGTTAGATCTAGCATTCTGACCGCTTTGAATCAGACACAGAGATAAAGTAGTGTGTAAGATTACATTTATTTGAATGAATGAATTATAGCATTTATTTAAATTAATTATAGAGAGAGAGTTCAGCGTCTCTGTCTTTATTAACAACGAAGCTGACTTTAATTACTTAAAATAATGTGATGTATCCCCCTCCTTGCTTCAGTAGCGAAGCTATTTTATTCCTAAAAGTCACAGGGCAGCATTGATAACAAGTGTCTGTGCTCGTAAAAGTTTTATGTGTGTGCAGCGTGATATTCACACTCTGTTTGTGAGTTATGTATGCGTGTGTGCACTTCAATGAAAACAGTGCATTAAGAACAGTGATTAAACTGACTTGGAAATACAGTACCTGTGCTTTAAATGTTTTATAAAACGGTTAGTTCTGGTCCTTGATTCTGATTGGTTGAGCCGTGTTCGAAGTCGTTGTAAAATCCCGAAAACATACAGCTGACCGTATTACATAAGTATTGCTGCGCCACTGAGTGTGTGTGTATGTTGTTGCGTCTGTGTGTTGCTTGGCAATCATTCCACTATTAGTATTATGCCTGGTTCAGATTACACGATTTTAGCCCGATTTTGTCACGATCCGTTTGACGTAGGGTGTCGTGGGGATTCGTAAACGACAACGGCCGTCGGGACGCAAGATTCGATCGTATCATCTTGTATAGTGTGTCATAGTGGGCGACAACCTACGTCGCGTCTGCGATGCTTCACGACATCAAGACAAAAAGACTAGCATGTTTAATTTTTTTTAACGGTCGTCCACGACGGGTTCCGTCACATGTATGAGGTTTTAACAGTCTGTTTTTGTAATATGTTATCGTTGTGGCAAGCTAGCAACATTATTTTACTTGTACTACTGGCTAAAAGTAAAAATATATAAGAAAACAATATTTTACCTCAAGTTCTCTTTGGAGGATTGACAGCCCATACTGTCCTGTTCGAGCAATCCAGGAACGTGTCCATAGTCGGGTTTTCTTTCTTTTTTTTACGTTTTTCTGAACACAGGACAGCCAATACAACACTCACCGCTTCATCCATTGTTTGTTTACGTTCGTTTCCGAAAGTCACTCTAGTTTTGCCTTCTCGATGACATCACGCGCGTCGTTAAAGACGGCATGAGATGACTGGTCAGGAAGTCTGACATGTTTCTTGTCCACGACACGACAAGATTTTAGGAGTCAAAATTGCGTAATCTGACACAGTGACTATCGTAACAGACAAAAAATCATGTAATCTGAACCAGGCATTACTGAGCCAAAGAAATTATTTCAAGATGTCAGATTTTATTGTGAATTTTGATTTATTGGGGTGGGCTAAGCATGGATGAGTGGTGGAAAGAGATGGACAGAAGATAGGAAGAGGACAAAAAACAAAGCAGACATGCTGAATTTAATGAGAGAGAAATTGAAGAGCTGGGAAGTCAAGAAAGTTGGTACTGTTAAACAGACTATGTGGGCTGTTCGCTGTTTTCAGTCCTGGTGTGCCGAAAAAGATCTGATTATCGATTTTAAAACAGTAACTAACTTAAACACATCTCTCTGTCAGTTTCATGCCATCATGAAAAAAACGTGAAAGGTGAACCCTACGGTGTCACCATCTATGTTGGCCTATGCGCAGGGCTTAACCAGTACACCAACGATCCACCAATAAGCCAGTCCTGGTGTCTTTTCAAAGATCCTGAGTTCATCACTAGCAACAACGTTTTCGTTAGAGTAGTGAAAAAACTTTGCAGAGACGGACGTGACAAAACATCCCACCATCCTGTGTTAACAGAGGCAGACTTTCAGAAAACCAAGCACTCTACTCCAGCACTATTTCCAAATACACCTGAGGGTCTCTTCAATAAAGTCTGGTTTGATGTGCAACACTGTCTTTCAACAAATGCACAAAAAACCACACAGATGCCGGTGAAAGAAACAAAGAAAGTCTATGGGGATTTATGTTTGCTCAGCCGGGGAATCCACTGTGTCCTGTCGCTTCAGAAATACCTGTCATTGCTGCCACCCAATCCACCAGCCTTTTATCTCCATCCAAAGCGGACAAACTACACAAAGGATGAAGGGTAACTTAACAATTTAACTTTAGACAGTTTACATTTTATTTTCGGTGCATATTGTCCTCAACTTTCTGTCATCAGTTGCTAGCAATATATTGTTTGTTACAGTGTAGCTTATCGCAGTAAAAAATACATTGCCATTTGACAACAGTTATAATGCAACAGGTTACAAGGCACTTTTTTTCTTTCTCCTAACGTAAGGTATACTAGAGAGCCCATGGGGGTAAACTTTCTTGGCTCTACCGTATGTTGCCACGGACTTGTAAAGCAGCTGGCTCTGAGACGATCTACAACAACCACTGCTTGCGAAGCACGACAGAAACTCTCTGATGACGGCTTTGAGGCGAGGGAAATCATATCAGTGACGGGGCATAAATGTGAATCGTCCCTGCAATCTTACTGGTACAAACTACAGCGACAGGAGCAACATCCTTGCCTCTGGCAGAGCGCAAATAAAGCGCACCTTTGCAGAATCGGAAACTCCTCTTTCAGCAAACATAATTTATCCATTCTTCAGCAATTGCACAATTAATGGCTATATCCAGATAAATGTTAATAATGCTTCCAAACACGTTTGATCAATATTTGTATTGTTTTTTTTTAAAGAAAAATATGCACATATTGATCTATAAAATTGAACACCCAAGTCTTTGGTGGAAACATATTTGATCCATTCTTAAACAACTGCACAATATACATGTTGATTTATAAAAATAGGCAAACGTTGATCTATAAAAATAAACACCTAAGCCTCAAAAAAGCAATAAACCCTATGAAGCCGTGGTTTACAGTGAATTTATAACAGCCAGGGGGGTTTTAACGTCCCTTAGCTGTTATAAAATCACTGTAAACCAAGGCTTCTTGGGGCTTATTGCTTTATTATTGCACACCTTCCAGCCAATCAGAATTGAGTATTCAGACAGACCATAGTATAAACTAGGGAATTCTCGCATTAACATTTATTTACTATAGCATGTACTGTAGGTTGAATGATTAAACGAATCCTCACAGATTAATAGATTAATAGATCAGATCAGTTATTTGAAAACAAACTGAGACGTTTTTTTACAAACAGCATGAGTGATTCAGAATTGCATCTTCTCTCTCTCAAAATGTGCAAATGGCTTCACATCAGCACATCGCATATAAGCGAACTACACGCTGTGATACGAGACTTTCCCGAAACATGAGCGCATTGTCAGTTTTGCATGCATCGTCAATAAAGTTGATCATTTTTATCATCAATGTAGTTTAGCATTTGCAAAACAGCTTACCATGCTATTTTACATTTGATTGTTTTATTCAATTTCTGTAGTATTTCTTACCTGAATACTACTGTTCGACCTACCTGAAAACACTTTCGGCACTGTTTATTTAATTTGAATCTTTATTCTGTTGTACTTGTGTGTGCTACTGCTTATAATTTGTTTATTTATTCTTGTTTTATTACTGACAGTTTTTTTGTCTTTTGTTGTAAATTTATAGTTTGAAATCAAGCTACCTTGTTCTGTGTGTAAGCAATTGCACAACAAAATTGCCTCATTCTAAAAACACAAATACATTGAGTAAGCAAACATTTAGGTGAGATAATTGTCTTTTAAAAATAAATAAATAAATGCCAACAACCTCTTCAAAAAAATAAAATAAAAAAGTCCTCAATAAGAGTCGTCGGTAACACTTTACAACAAGGCTCATTAATGTACTAACTAACACAAACTAACAATGAGCAATACATTATGTTAGTTAATAAAAATACAGCTGTTCATTGTTCGTTCATGTTAGTTTACAGTGCATTAACTAATGTTAACAAATACCACCTTTGATTTCAATCATGTATTCAATAATGTTGAAATTAATATTAAAGGTGGGGTATGTGATTCTCTTTTTTGTCCATTTTTTCAAAATCACTTGAAATCCTATTCATAACCCACTTACAGCCACTGAGTTAGAAGCACTGAAAAGAAAATTAAGCAATTGAATCATCTGTGGAACGGGCAGGACTCGGAAAAACTCCAGCCAATCATTTCCAAGACCACCTAGAATCATTGGACAGTAAGTCCGTCAATCAAACGGTCCTACCATACCCCCCTCCCCCCATTCCCCTCACGCGAATCAGGGCCAGCGTTGGAGGAAAGAAGGTAGGACCATGTGAGTTTTGTAAGATGTAAATCACAATACCTGTTTTGCAAATCACATACCCCACCTTTAACTAAGATTAATGCATGCTGTAGAAGTATTCTTAGTTCATGTAAACTAAGGTAGTAAACTAATGCACCTTATTGTAAAGTTATTGAGTCATCTAAGGGAGGAATTCCCCCCACCAAAACCCAAATGAAAAAAAAAAAATGAAAAAAATAAATAAATTCAGGCCCTGCACATAACTCCAATATCTGCCATTGTTTGTAATTATGAACATAGATTTGTTTCAGGAAACTGGATTCATACACTAATGCAGGAACGGTGATGCTAGAAATCTTTTTCTCAGCCTTTTGACATAATAGATTTGTGTGAGATAATTGTAGTTTAAAAGTCATCCTTGTCTCCCCCAACATTTTTCAGAGATTAAATTTTGCCTATTTTTGCCTACATTTTGCTTATTACTTGCATAACTCCAAGAGCTGGTATTATTAGAAGAACGAGTTGTGTTTGTTCTTTCAGGAAATATATAGGTTACACACTACATTGGACTATTGAGACTATTCAGATTGATATGTAAGGGTTTTAGCAGCGAAAGCTTCACACAAATGGGAACACAGTAGTAACGGGCGAGTGGGCAGCGTCTCCTTCTGTGAATGTCTCTGTCTCATCAATGGCCGCTTTCACACTTATCAAACCTCTTCATTCGCATGCAAATGGCCCATCTTGAGCAAAAAGTTGGATGGACTTCCTGGAAGGATCAATGAGCCTCAAAGAAGAGGTTGGGTGTTTGAGTCGGACAGGGATGTGATGAGATACCACTCTGCACCATCTCTGGGCCACAAACAGAGGGAGGGAGAAAGTTGCCTGCAGAAAAAAAGGGAAAGAAAACATCAAAAGGGATTTGTGCAGATCCCCAAAAAAGCTCAAGAAGCATGAAAATAATCAGATCCTTGCTTGTTGTAGGACAGCTGTATTTCCATACAAATACATTTTGCTTTATTTTTCATTTCTAGAGTTCCCCTGCCGGGCTGTAGTTGCCCTGCTTTTTCAGCAGCTCATCTGTTGGCTTGATCCTTTTCTAATGTAACAATAAGAAGAGCTTTAGGAGAATTTTACGTTGCTGGCAGTATATGTGAATGTAGAAAAAGCTCCAAAATTGAAAGAATGATGTAAACAGATTGTGGCAGTTCTACCGTATAGCAGAACTAGCATTAAACCAATTCATTCAAGTATTTAATTTATTTTTGAACACATGCATTCCTCTAATTTGTGAAGCTAGGAGTCCCCTACAGGTCACTATGAAGACGCATCGTTGGACTTCTTTCCCTGAAGATTTGCAGTTGGAACTGATGATATACTGCTAAAACGTCAACAGTGATGTCCTGGTTTAATTGACCCAGAACGGCACCCTGAGCATCAACACCCATGAACAATAGAATCCACCTAGAATCCAATAGATGACTGGTTGATTTATGAATGAATGAATGCATCAATCAATCAATCAATGACTTTTATTATTATATACAACAGTTCGACGCCACAAGCATGTAATGAAATAAGAAACAAAAAATTTCAAGCTGCATTTGATTGTGAAAACGATGCGCACAAGCCCCAGTTACTTATTCTAAAACGTCACTTTAAAACTAGCATCTACAGACTGTGCTGTGTCTGTGAAGTATTAATTACACTATTATTGAGTAGAGTATTATGAGATAGAAGTCATACATTCGTGAAAATAATTCAGTTTGCCACTGTTATTTCAGATTCAGTGTTCAGTTCACCTAGCGCTGCGCTGCTTGTCGGATGAGCCTTGTGAGGGAGTGTGTGCAAACTTGTTTAACAACTTGTTTTGTTCTTGAATGAATCAGTGTTTTTTTTAATGAACTGGCTGAATGAATGGTCTACTAACTCTTCAATAAAGACAGCCCCTTGCTGCAATTCCTACTGGCATAACAATGTAACAAGCATATCTCAACTACTAACACCACATTCCATTTCTCAAGGTACGTCGATATTTTTTTAGATGTTTTATAAATATTATTTATTTAACAGTAATAGCCATTATACAAGTATAAAAAGTTTGTACAGTATGAAACAGAAGCAAACAATTCAGTCAAATGTACAAAGGCAGCACTCTTATACAGCGTTAAATAAAATATGTATGTAAAACAAATAATAATTGTTTTTACATTTTAAGTGAAGTTGTTGGATTATTGTCTGTTGGATTGCCTTTTTAGTTTAGTAAGTGTGTAAACTGCTTAGAGATCCGTATTATCATCTCCTCATTCATCCTCCTTTAAACACTGAACCAAACAGTAAGGAATAAGGATCGCAAAGAAGGAATTTTCCCAGAGGACTGGATTATGGAGTTAATCCAGGAGGCACATCCTCTGGAAGATTACGTGGAGGACTTTTTGGACTGTGTCATCGGGTTTCATATGTATATATATTTATA
Organism: Semotilus atromaculatus; assembly: GCA_031834385.1. Lineage (NCBI taxonomy): Eukaryota > Metazoa > Chordata > Actinopteri > Cypriniformes > Leuciscidae > Semotilus > Semotilus atromaculatus. The sequence goes on along the minus strand of JAULUF010000025.1, from coordinate 9,788,189 downwards.
TATATTAGGGGTGTAACGATACACGTATTTGTATTGAACCGTTCGGTACGAGGCTTTCGGTTCGGTTTTTCGGTACGCATTTTCAAACCATTTGGTTTGGACCATTTTTCCTGCCGACCAAAATTTCGCTATTTCAAATGTAGGCGCGTTGCGTGTGTCAAGCGCGCTCGAGATGCTGGCACGACCACAACATTTCCCAACATCAAATGGCAAATGTAATGTAAGCGGAACGAAACTGAGCTACTCGTTATTGTGTGGTCGACGGACCGTTTATCAGTTTGGACCAATGCAGCGCGAGCCGATCTTGATCAAGCGACACTGTTACTACCAAGGTGGTAATCTACCAGTCAGAAACTGAAGTCTCCCCGGGCGCCGCCATTGGCTAACAAGCCTTCACCTGCTGTTAGCATCCCATTGACTCCCATTCATTTTGGCGTCACTTTGACAGTGAGTAACTTTAAATCTGAGGCGTTTAAAGACTCCATTTGTCCATTATTTATTTTTAAAGAAACACGACAATGTATAAAGGGCTCCATTACCTTGTATCTTATGTTATGGCCCTGTAGAAAAAGTTTTTGTAAAAATAGGCTAACGATTGCGTCAAAACGCGCGACTCTGTGTCGCACAGTAGAGAAATTACCGTATAGACAGAAGTAGAAGCTCGCGCGCAATGGGCTGGGCGTGGAGGCATAAAGTCAAGGGAGAAGCCCATAAAGAGTTGTAAAGTTGCTCCTGCTGCGAGCTCATGGACAGCTAATACTCACGATCTCCGGCTCTGCAAGATTCGGAAGGGAATGATTAGGATTCCTCTTGGCACAGCTACTAGAAGACGTACAACTGTCAGTCAGGTTGCTCACATGATATCTACGTCAGCAAGCTCAGTTTGAGCCTGCACAAGTGCGCTTGGCAATCAGGAAGTGATTGCTTCTAATTGACTTCACTTTGCTCCGTTAAGTCTATGGGGTCGCTGTGTCCATTTCTTTTACTGTCTATGGTTACTACACAGTGCTGAGAGATCCAGTAAAGAAAGCATTTGAATTCGCCACTGAAGTAATAACATCGCTGCGAGATCTAGTGGGAAACATTCACATTTCTCCGTTATTAACGGATCAAACAGCGCTGACGTGGAAACCAGGAAGAAACATTGTGCCATGAATGATCTATCCAGTGTCCACAGATCAGCAACATCACCATGGATTTACTGTAGTAACACTAACTGTAACCATGGAGGTTTGGCAGGAATAGTAGGCTATAATGCTTTCAAGTAACATTACGTCAGTTTTATTTTGACATTATGAATACAATTAAACTAAAATACAACTAAAATAAACCTTTGTTTATAACTACTACAATATTACATTTCATTTTGTCCAAGGAGCTGTTTTGTTTTATATGTTCCTAAGAAAAGTCAAGTATAACGCCATCATTGCTCAAAGTAGAAAAAAAAAAAAAAACTTTATGATGTTAGTTTGAATAAAAATATAATAATAATAAAAAAAAGAAAAAAGAAAATGTCTCTGGCATTTCTTTTTTTTTGTTGTATCGAAAACGTACCGAACCGTGACACAAGTGAATTGTATTGAACCGAACCGTGAATTGTGTGAACAGTTACACCCCTAATATATAAATATATATATATAGCTAAATCTTTTTAACTGGTCTGTTATTCTTTATATATATATATATATATATATATATATATATATATATATATATATATATATATATATATATATATATATATACACACACATGACAACTGATGACATGTATAAGAATGACAGCTAAATGTAAAATGCTGTAAAATATAGCATACATGAATTACTCATAGCAGATCTACACAGGTGGAGCTGGGGAAGATGTAGGGTTTCTAAAAGCCCGCTGCACTGCTACAGCAATGCTAATCAAATATTTTAATGAGGAGCATGCAAGCTCATTGGTCACTTATACAGCAGGAACCTTATACAGCAGGAACACTTATATCAGCTGTGCCCTATAGAGCATGATATGATTGCAAGCTGGTTGATTTAAGGACCTATTAACCTGCCTCATCTAGTTTGATCACATAACTTTGTATATTTACACAGACTGCAGAAGATACAGTATATTAGGCTGCTGTCACTTTAAGAGCTAATACACAGATCCGGTATACTTACACACATCTGATTTTATCCTAACTGAACAAAACAATATAGGCTATTAATAATATTTCATTACCCAAAAGTATTATAATACGAAAGGCTCCAATAGAGAGCGGCACAATTTGCGCAGAATGATGCCCTTGAAGCAACATGGAGTCACAGCCCACAGCGCCTCGCATTGAATAGTTCAGAACAAAAAAGAAGGTTATAGCTGCGTAGTGTATTATATCTAACGTTTTTTGAGCCATCAAATAGCTTCAGAAAACTTGGAATATAGTGCACGAAAACTGTATGATATTATTACTTTTTTTTTCTTTTTTTTTTTGACTTTAGTGAAGCTTAACAGTAACAATCATGAGTCCACCCAGTGCTGGATTTGTATCAGTCATGGCTTCAAAAGAATTGCTGCTTCATAGCTGATACCGATACTAAATATTAGATTGATGCATTCCTAGGTCAGGATTTATGTTGACATAAGTCAACCCTGCTTTTCTGTAATATCCCCCATCTTCCACTCTGAGAGTTTTAGACCCCTGCCCTTTACTGTTATAAAATAGTTTTAATGGTCAATATCTTGAGTGGCTTATTGCTTTAATAAAACAATGGCAACAGCAATCATTTAAAAACCATCCATGTTTATTTTTAATAGTAATCAGAATAAGCAAATCTTCCACCAACTAATATAGTTCATTAGTCTCACTGAAGGATGCTTACGATTGCAGAGCAACGTGATGCATTAATATAGAATATGCAGTCACAGGTTTGTGTTTATCTGCATTTTACAACAACTTTGAATGCTGCTCATCCAGTCAGAACTATTGGCTTTAAAATAGAGATAAGGATATAATTAGCTTTTTCCATGTGTTCATGCCAAACTATGATAGGATATGTATCATGGCAACAGTCAAAGTCTTGATTAATACAGCACCTTTTGATGAGTTAATAAACACAAGACATCCCATTAAAACGGTTTTGTCCATTTATTTTTTAAAAGCTTTGTTCAAGAAAAATAAACATGTCTGTGAAGTTCGGAATCATTACAAACATAACTATAGTGTATTATAATAATATCAGTACATACATATATATATATATATATATATATATATATATATATACACTGTATATTATAGACCAAAAACAAAAATGTTATCAATGTTATCTGCCATTTATCAGTGCTGCAGCTTGTTTATGGACATTTAATGCCAATACATGATTAATATTTGCTCACTGAGTCAGGACACTATGTAATATTGCAGCAGAAACATTTCATTGGCCCGGACATGGATCTCATCAGACAATATTATGAATATGTACAGGTTATGGAGTTTCTAATTCATGTTGATGTGTGTTTGGAATATAATGCGCTTGACAGTGTTTTTTTTTTTTGAAAAAGGAAGACAAATACATTGCTTAAAATCAGACACAGGCAGACTGCTTCCTGCTTTGCCAGTGTGCCTTTTCATCTTCTTTTCAATTGGATATTCTTTGGCTTTGCATGCCATGCGCATCATACAGGCTGGAGATAGAGGTCTGATGCTGGTGCAGTACTGGGAGAAAAGGCACTGAAGCACCTTGACAACATGCTCATAAGAGCAACACAATGCAACTCTGTTTTTAGCTGGCAAGGTGCTTTGTCATATCAGCTAGACGTGGGCTAATGGTGAACATGCTAAGTGAGCTTCCTCCAAACAGGCACATTAGCAGGCCTGACTGTGAACATGTCAAGCCTGCAGGGGCACGGGAAGTGGGGGTGCGGCATCCCCTGTTTTCACAGGATTGTTAATGTAACACATATATGTTCATTTTAAGCATTTAGTAATTTATTTGTAATAAACACTTTAAGTGGGCTATTTAAGAAGTGTTACTATTTATATGTTAAATTATGTTTTTTACGCGCAGAGTGTGATTTCATATTGTTTGTGTGTGTGTTGTGTTGTGTTGTGTTGTGGTGTGGTGTGGTGTGGTGTGGTGTGTGTGTGTGTGTGTGTGTGTGTGTGTGTGTGTGTGTGTGTGTGTGTGTGTGTGTGTAGAAAGAATTCGTCCGCAGCCGCTCCAACAAAAATCATCCACAGCCGCTCTACTCCTGAGTGCAACTCCACCGTCAGTGTTATGTAAGGTAACACTTGGCAGGTTTTTTTTTTGTCTTAATTTCTATTTATATCAACTTGGGGTAAAGCCTATTTATGGATAATACAGTGACTTTTTAATGCTCCAGTAAGTGACTTTACACTCATATTTTTCATATATTATTTTAATTAATGGCATTGATTCATAAAATGACATATCTATTGTAATGGCCATGCATAACATGTATGTATTAAAATTAAGTTAGATTCAGACACACATTCAAAACTGACCTGATTTCATAATAAATGAAAACAAATCCCATTTGAAGAATTTTTAATTCTTATGTTACAAACTTATCAGTCAGCTCATTGCAGGTAACTTAATATTCAACATTATTATTGATTTTATTGCACTGACACTATTGGGCTACAATAAAATGTAGCTAAAATCGTGCGTCACCGCCATCTATTGTTAAATCACGCATCTTGCAGCTGTACAGTTCACAGATATAATTAATTATCGCCTGATAATTATGTTAAAGCAGCAGTCCGCAACTTTTTACACTTTAGCAGTTAATAAACAGAAGAACATTGTAGCCGGATCTACTTCTCTCTGTTTATGTCTATGAGGAGTCACGCAGGTACTGGGCTACTCCGCAGTGTTGCGACCCGTGCCACTCTAAAACAGTCAGAATATGAACACTGTACCGTAAACAAGTGTACCGTAGTGACTTAGAATAAGACAAAAAACAAAGTTTGGAAAATGGATTCATGATGTACTTGTTTATTATATACATTTTGAACACAAAAACGTTACGGACTGCATCTTTAAGGACAATTGCTTAGTGCACTTATCACACAGCAAAGGCAGTGAAGATAATGAATGGCCGCTTTGCCTTAACCACATTTGTGTGGCTATTAATATGTTTTTAAGATTTTTTAAATGAAAATGAAAAGTGGCATAGTGGTGTTTTATAACATATTTCCTTTTCTTGTTGCCTAAAATATACTTAAAGTGATAACCGAAGTAGCCAGTGGCTAGTGTCAAGAATGCTGCTGCTCTTGGCAAGACTGAACTACCGAGGACGCAAGTCCAAACCTTGTGTACTTGGTATTGGTAAACAATTAATGGGAACATGAGGGCTATATGCACATTCTAATGACTTAAAGACACACCTGAAAGTAATGACAAATGAACCAATGAAACAACAGAACAGAGAACCACAAGACTAGAACAACCAATGAAAACATATGCTGCGTCCAAATTCGCATACTATCCGTCCTAAATAGTATTCGAAAATAGAATTTGTACGTACCAAATCGTAGTATGTTGAAATGAGTGTTCCAAAGATACCCGGATGGTATACTATTTCCGGTCAGAATCCGAAGTGCAAATCGATCCGCACTCTAACGGCTGATATTGCCCACAACCCACCACGCGTTGGACGAGGATTCGATTAGAACTACAAACACAAGTGAAAAGTGTTAAAAACTTTGCTACAGACATGGAGGATGCGCGAGTCCGGCGGTTATGTAGAGAGGTTTAGATAAAGGGGTTTGAGTGATTAATTATCAGTATCTAACCTGACTCAAATGTTTTTATTCAATGTTGTCTACATTATATTGCATCTGCAGCAGCACTGTTAACTTTTGTAAAGATACGTTTAGCCATTAACTTTTAAATGCATCATTACATTCAAATTGCAAACACACGAGGAGAGTCTTCGCATGAAAGACCCACGACTGGCAGATAAACGTGCTTCTACACTTCTCTCCGAAACGGTAGGAAATTAAATTAGATGGAGGATTTTAACTCTGACAAGATGATTGACAGGATGCACGCGACAGAGTTGTCTGTTAAAGATGACGAAGTAGTATGTCCCAAAGCTTGTCTACTTTTTTGCTGCACACTCAAAAGTATGTACTTTTTCTTTACAAAAAGAGTACATACTTTTAGGGCGTAGTATAAGTAGGCGAATTGGGACGCAACCGTAACTTTTAAGAAAGGGAGGACAATCACATGAGGAGCAAGGGAGAAACATGACAGGAACAGGACACCTGACTAAAATAAATTCAACATAAAAGACAAAAAATAAAACAACAAAACCAAAAACAGATCTCCCACTATATTAATATTGAGCAAAAAAAAACAAAAAAAAACATGAAATAACATGTAAAAACATGGATATACACAATTAGTACATTGTATCTAGGGTTGGGTATTGGTTGGGTTTTATCCGATACCAGTAACTACTCTGTATTTTTTTTAAACGGTTCCGGTGCTTAAACTGTTCTTGAACCGGTACTTAAGAAAACGAAACCGCACACACTTTGTCAAAAAATAATACCCTTTTATTTACAGGACCAAACTGGACACAATATTAACTTAAATATTTGAATATTTTCTGAATGAAAAATTGCGCCGTTTAATAGGCTACTGATGTAAAACACTTAAGTTGAAATCAACATTTTGTCTTCACATATTATGACTTTTTCTTTAAGCAGAGAAATATCTGACACTGAGCAGAAATATTTAACACACAGTATAGCCTCGTATAAAGAAGTGTTGGAACTCTGTTAAAACATTTTGCACACGTTGTCACACTCGCTGTTGAATGTTTGCTAGCCTACTTGATATGCAAGATTTGCAGTTGGCATTAAAATAGGCCTACTAGACTTTCCCGAAGAGGAACGGCTGCTGTTATCATCATCTGGGATGTCGCAACCCGATCACACTAGATGCATCTCTATAGCACACAGTGTGTTTATCGTGTAATTCATACGCGAAAATTTGTTTTTACATGCATAGGATACACATGGGTTGGTTAGGGTAGGTTTAGTAGTGGGGTGCGTGTGTATTATACGTTTGGGTAGAATTAGTGGTGTGGGATGCGTGTGTATTACACGCAATGAAGTGCGTATCAAATGCACGTGAAAACTGCGTATTATAGCAGCTATGCACGTAAAAACAAATTTTCGCATATAAATTGCACGATAAACACACTGCGTGCTATAGAGACACTGGCAGCCTGCTGAACTTGAACTTTCGTAAAGCATGTCTGAGGTTCTGGTTTCTAATCCGCATTCGTACAGTTTTTTTTAATTTATTTTTTATCAAAACCGATTATGCTTATCAGTGGTTGTATATCAAGCAGGGACACGTTTTTGTGCATTATATTTTGTGATTTCACCGGAACAAATAGAGTCTCCGCAACGGATTGAAGCATGCAAACGAGTGAAGACAGTGCAGTGTGCGCGAGCCACAAGAGAAAAGACTGTATCCACGCAGCGGCAACAAGCACTTTGATCACTTGATTTAAAAAAAACACTTTTCAGCCCTAGATCGTTTCTTATTTAACAAACGGATGCTCTGCTGGTTACTGGAGATGTTTTATTTATGATTTTGATACATACAAGTATCTGACCGTATATAAAGCCACAATATTAACTTTAATTATTAAAAAATAATGGGGCAGCGACTGCGACGATATGTAGGTAAACATGCTGATAGTCTGTTATAGCGTGCAGGTCTGTTTTTGTACTGTAGTGACTAGGGCTGGGTATCGTAACAAAATTTTCGATACCGATACCTTGACTTCGATACCGGTTCCTGAACGATACCTTTTTCGGTACCAATTTTAGAAAATCCGTTTTAACAATATTACATTACCTTTCTTTTTTTTTCAGTTTGTTGACTTTTTTACACTCATATTTTGAGTCTGTAAAAAAAAAAGGCTAAAGTTTTCTGTTTCCTAATCATTTAACAACATGTATTCTTTACTTCAATGAGCTCATTGTTTCTGCCTTAATGCATTGTTTAACAATGAAACAATGAAAATTAATTGAAATGCATTACACACAGTAACTCACCTCTAACAGATCACAAATTGTAATTTAGACACATGCATTTTCTGTAAAGCTGCTTTGAAACGATATGTTTTGTGAAAAATGCTATACAAATAAATGTGAATTGAATTAAATATAGGCTACTGGGGTGCGAAGTATACCTCGCGCTAAAAAACAACAACAAAAAAAACAACAACAACGCATAAAGCTCGCCGCAAGCAGTGGCGAAAGTAGCCTAATGATTATGGATGTGTCGGGAAAAAATAGCAAGGATATATTTAAACTTTTTATGAATAAACAAGTGTTTACTGATTGTGTTGTCTACAAAGATGAATATGGCGATGTTGACTCTTTCTAATTGTTTCGTTTAAAAGTAGACATATTTTAACCTATATTTAAGTCTATATGCCTATTTCTCGTGTCTGTGAGTCAAGTATCCTATACGCTTAGTTTCGGTTAATTTGTGACGCGCTCCAGTTCTTGCAGTCGAAGATGGAAAAACGCTCTCAAGTGTTGCCGGTCTTGGCAGCAATTATCTTGTCGAAAATATTGGATCGCGTGCTTCTGACATCGAGTGTGGTACATAGGTAGTAGGTACACTGTTGATCTTTTCCACATATTTTCTATCTATCTGGCCTGGGTTGGGACACACACACACTACAGCCTCACGTGCGACGAGTCTCTCTGGGCAACTGCGTAAACTAACGTTAGTGTTTTTCCGCCACAGCCAATCATGCTGCATGCTTATTTATGGTTTCATTGACGTTGACTAGATTAACCCCTTAGGTATCGAAATGTGGTACCGAAAAACAGACAGACATGTTTCGATACTCGGTAGTATCGAGACAATTCGGTCGGTACCTAAAAAGTATCGAACATGATACCCAGCCCTAGTAGTGACATGTACCCACCCCGAAACATGATGTTGAACAAAACAAAATGTGGTGATTGACCACTTCACATGTCAGTCAGAGGCCCCTTCCTGACTTAGTGGGCGGTCCTTGGCCAATTGCAGTGGTTATAGAGCCCAGACCTTATGTTTTTAGGCAAAGGGCTGCATGACTAGGTTGCATGAAAATCAGCCTTACACCTCTAAACATAAATGTTTGCGGTTTCACTTTATTTTGATGGTTAACACATTCGGTTGTCTATGAGTAGTATCGCACCTACACGCCTACTAACTCTCATTAGAGTTTTAGTAGAGTATTAGTAGACTGGTAGGGTTAGGGTCAGAATAAGTTGACATGTAGTTGAAAAGTTATTTATAGTCAGTAGAGTGTCTGTTGGAGGACCATCACAATAAAGAGTTAGCAGATATTAAGCAGACAGTCTACTAATACTCTAATGAGAGTTATTTGACATGTAGTTGCAAAGTTACTTATAGTCAATAGCATGTTCAAAAGGGACCATCAAAATATTATTACCATGTTTGCTAAACACCTTAAAATGCTCCTGATGGCAAATTAAAGACATCATCTCTAACAATGGTGTTATTCCTGGTCTGTGGTCAGTTCATTCAGCAAGTCCATAAATGGAAATATTCCAGTTCTTTCATTGTCATTTCAAAAAGCTTAATTGACTGTCTAATTACAATCTAATTGAACTTTGCTAAAGCTGTTTTACAGACCATGAATATCTTATCTTTCTGAGAGTTGCACACACAGTCTAACACAAAAGAGTAGTGTCTCACCTCTGCTGTGTTGAGTGACTCAGCAGCCTGATTATGCCGCATTGTTTCACACAGAGGAAATGACAAAGACAGTTGCTCTGTCCCGCTGACCTGAGTGTCCAGGGTTCATCCCCAACTGGGGCAGCCTTTCTGCAGTCCTTAGTTGCAGTACTTAATCTTATGAACTTTTGCATAAATCAAGTCCCTGTTTTACCGTTTGAAGAAAATTCATTGAAATTGAAATGGTTAGCTGTGGTCCATGTCCTGTAAATTTAGGGATTATATAAGATTAAAGCAATAAGCCACATGAGGCAAAGTGTAATTTTAAAGTAATTTATCGTAAGCATAACCTCTTACAGTGATTTAACTACATTAATCATAAAATCTGAATAAACTATTTAATCGCTTAATAATATAGTTCATTAGACCAACTATATGCTGTTTCTTGTTTTCCAAGCAACGCAGTGCTCCAAACTAACATTTGAGAGCAGAGGAACCTTTGTCACCAAGTTCTAAAGATTAAGCAGTAGCTTGAGCTGTGATGTGGATGTAAAACAATTTTTCATTAACAAAAACTAACAATTAGCGACCTCGTTTTTATAGAGTTAGGACTCTACTCTGATTAAAATTGGTCTTACATAGTATCATTCCTTTGTAGGTCAAGATAACCTCAGGTAAAATCATGCATGACACCCCATTACCTTGATAAAAAATATGTTTTTTTGTTGTTGTTGTTGTTGTTAATAAAAAAGTAGCCTAAAAACATTTTGTATAAATACAAATTCACAAAAACTGCTTGATAACAAATAGTACCGTAATTATATTCTATTACTCCATCAATACATTAAATACATGTCTACATTAATAATATAATAAAAAGTTGATATGAATATCCCCACATTTCTAACACAATACCATGGTTTCAGTAAATCCACGGTAAATGTTGGTGATTTGTGGATTGAAATGCCTTCTTACTGGATTTTTGTGGCACAATTTTTCTCCTGTTTTCCTAGTTGAAATCCCAGAAACATTTGTAGTTTGTGTCGGAAAACTCTGCCAAACTCGAAACTTTCAGTGTTGTTTAGTGATCACGTGATCGAGACCGAGAAAATAGGTGCATTCACGCCATGTTGTACTTACCGTATGAGAATTAAACTTTTAAAAAGCGTTCACATTCTCGTAGAGCTCGTAATTACCACTAAGCTGGGAATTTTCAGAGAGCTCCCAAGCTCTAAGCTTGCACTGTTTTTTGAGCCGAGCTGATAAGTGGTCCGTGTGGGGCGGTTCACACGAGCTGTGTTTCATTTCGTTTTTTTGGCAAGTTTGCCGTGTAGTGTTTTCATGTGCAACAGAAATAGCAGCGCTTATCGGTTAGGCAAATTGATAGTGGCACCAGTGTGACCTCTAACAAACCAGCACCAGCAGGATTTTTTTTTGTTTTTTTTTGTTACAGTCTAGAGCCCTGAGGGTAGCAACTTGCTGCATTAAAGGGTTAGTTCAACTGAAAATTAAATGAGATGAGGGGGTAAATTCTGATTGGCTGACATTTGCACGCCTAATATTCATGCAGATGTCCCAAAAGAACAATTCCATACAACTCGTGCAATTTTTGAAGTCCTCTGAAAGCATTTGCTTTATTAAACAGACTGAAATGTAAGTGAATATTTATCTTTTTTTCCACCATGTTTAACGAGAGTGCAAATAGCCCGCCTTGTTAGCATGCTATTTACACTAACTCCACCCACCAATTGTCAGATTGAGCCTGACGAAATTACATATATATATATCCAGCTGATGACAGGATCAGTGGCGTGGATAATAAGATGGATGGCGTCAGCTTTTGACGTGACCAAAAAAAGTCTCTCTCCCTTCTTCTCCCTTTTCCCATTGCATATCAGCTCAGAGAGGAGTTTATTTTAAATATAAATTAAGAAATTATTCGAAAAGTAGAAATAAGGTGTTTTTTGGGTAGGGGTAGGTTTAAGGACAGGGAAAATGTCCCAATAGAGCAGTATCAATTTATGATTTTAATAAATATAATCATATACACTGAATATGTTGTTATTATTGTACTGTTTTAACTACAATGCACTGAGGTGCAAATAGTATCTGCCACTATTTTCACTAAGTATCAATGACACCTAACAACTATTTATACTTGGGAGGGTGGGAGGGGGTCCTTATTATTTAAAGAACACTTTGAGTTAGATATACAGTATCACAGCAAAAGCTACTAGCCTAACTAATAAAAATCAAATATTGTCCGTTTCTTGGACTGCATCATCACAACACCGCTAACACAACACCGTTCTAACAGAAAACCCTTAACGCCCTCCGGCCGCTCATTTGCACAACAACAGTGCCTGGTGGCTCGAGAACGCAAACCTTGAAATAGGTTCCAAGGTGCAAGCACTGAAAATTGATGACATTTTTTTATCTCTGCGCAAACTTCAAAAACACAAAAACTGTGAAAACGCTGACAGCTGATGTTTAGTCTATAGGTATGCGTGTTTGAATATATATGTGCGCAGGCGTGTAGTCTGATGACTTGTCTGGCCTTAAATTTATAATACAGAATTATTTATCGCTTCCGTGTAGCCATGTGAACTGGAATTATTTTGACAACGTTTTATCTGTACAGAGGTAAGGGGAAGGGAAGGAGGCTTTCACAGGGGAAAGACTAGTTGACACTTCAGGACTGCGTTGTCGTCGTGTCCAGGTGCAGGTCCTTCTTCAGAAGCCGGGATACAGCTTGGATCCGGCGAACTGCTTTAAACCTCGGGCTAAACAGAGAGACTAATATTTGCGTAGATGCCATTCTTCTTATGATGTAACGAGTACATCAGGATTTATAGGAAGTGTTCCCAGTTCCGGCTGACCTAATCTATGCAGCCTAACATTGAATTATAGAAGTTTATAATGTGTTATGTGTATGCTAGGTCAAAGAGATGTGTTTTTAGTCTAGCTTTGAACTGACAGAGTGTGTCTGCTTCCCGGACAATGTTAGGAAGTCTGTTTCAAAGTTTTGGTGCTAAATAGGAAAAGGATCTACCGCCAGCAGTCGATTTTGATATTCTAGTTATCAACTGGCTGGAATTTTGAGATCGCAATAGACATGAAGAACTATAACGCGTTAAGTGCTCATGTACTAGGGAGCTAAACCATTTAGTACTTTGTAAGTAATCAGCTATATTTTAAAATGTATACAATATTTAATAGGGCGCCAATACAGTGTTGACAGAACCGGGCTAATATGGTCATACTTCCTGGTTCTGGTAAGACCTCGAGCTGCTGCGTTTTGGACCAGCTGTAGTCTGTTTACTAAGTTTGCAGGGCAACCATAATAGCATTACAATAGTCTAGCCATAATGTCATGAACGCATTAACTAATTGTTCCGCATTTGTCATTGAGAGCATATGACGTAATTTAGATATATTTTTAAGGTGGACAGCTTCCAGACAAAAATACCCCCCAAAAAAACAAAAACAAAAAGTCGAAGTTTGGCGGGCTGGCCTTTCGGGAAGAAGTCTAGTCGCTTGATCGGGAGGGCCCATGCAACCTCCAATGGGAGCAGGTTACGGCATCAGACGGGTGAGCCCTACCGGCCAACGAAGGAGGACCAGCGTGATTTGACCCAACAAACCGAGAGGACCCGAGATGCCTCAGATGGGAGCCAGCAGCTCACGGCATCGGATGGACGAGCTCGTCGGACAGACAAAACAGGGTTACGAGTGATTCCAACCGCCCAACGGGGAGGGCCAACACAGTATCCGACAGGAGCCTGCAGCTCACAACATCAGATGGATAAGTCCTGCCGTACGAGCAGGAGCATAAACAATTGAAACACCTGACGGGGAGGGCCCGCACAGCATCCAACGGGAGCCTGCAGCTCACAGCATCAGACTGGGGAATTCCGTCTGCAAGCCGGACGGGGTTACGTTACTTATTACGTGTCATCCTGACCGACAGGGCCTGCGCTTCATCTGACGGGAGCCTGCAGCTCATGTCATCAGACAGGCGAGCCACATTGGCCAAAGGAAAACGGGCAGCAAGTGATTTAACTACCTGACCGCGAAGCAGGGTTCCAGACTGCGACCAAAATGGTCGCATATGCGACAATTTTTTGAGAATGTGCGAGTTAAAATTTTATGTGGTCGCATTTGTGCGAGTGCATGGTCATGTACTACTCAGTTAAATTCACGCATGCAGCGCAACAGAACGCCGTTGTATCAGCAGCTGCTGCAGGCCGTAACTTATGTTCAAAATGAACGAGTACATCATGAATCCATTTTCCAAACCGTGTTTTTGACTTTTCCTGAATCACTACGGTACGCCTATAATAAGTGTTTATATTCTGACTATTTTATCCTGGGGTCGGCTCGGCTGCGGAGTTGCCCAGTGACTGCGTGACTCGCCATAGACATTAACGGAGAGAAGTAGCTATAGGATTGTAAAATGTTTCGATGTGATCGATATATTAATTATTTAATAATCAAATATAACGACTAATAGAAAGTGTCACCAACGCCGCCTCAGATGCGTGCTTGTCAGTTGTCAGAATGTGTGACTGTTGTGGTCGTGCTCTTCCTGGAACAACGCACTGGAAACGGCAACTAAACCCAATGAATTCACAACGATTTAATAAAATAGCGTTCCCATGTTATGTAATATGACAGTCCCAAATTAATCATCATTATTATTAGTCGTGCATTGCTGCTTGAGCGGTGCGCGCTGAATGAATAACCGTTGAGCACTTTGCTAGCGTGTTATTTAACTCAAAGAAACGCATCCTATATGAGATTAATCAGACAAAATAAACATAATATTACAAATCTTAATATTACAAATCATATCCGCACAAAATGACGTGAATGCACAAGTTAACTTGAACTAATACGTGCCGTTCAGAATGACTCATGTTGTGGACGCGCTCTTCCAGGAACAACGCGACGCGTCAAAACCCAAATAATTCACAATGTTTTATTACAATATTGTTCTCTTTATAATGTTACGTAATATGACAGTCCCAATAGTCATTATTAGTCGTGCATTGCCGTTTAAGCTGCGGCTGCGCGTGCTAAAGATCACGCTTTAGCGTAAAAAAACAAAAAAGTTCGACCAAATCATGTGTTGGTGCGACCAACTGAGAAAGTTGGTAGCACCAGTGCAACCAGTGGAAAAGTTAGTCTGGAGCCCTGCCGCGAAGGCTCACGCGCTATCCAATGGGAGCCTGGAGCTCGGAGCATCGGACAGGAAAGCTCTGTCAATGGCCGGGCCGATTAATGAAATTTCAATCTCCTGACCGACAGAGCCCGCACGCATCCAATAGGAGCCTTCAACTCACAGCATCGGATAGGCAAGCCTTGCCAGCAGCCAAGACTCCAACCTCCCGACCGTTAGGACCTGCACAGCCTCTGATGGGAGCCTGCAGGCTATTGAAATGGGCGCAAGTAACAAGGACACAAGCCCGGACACAAGGATTCAAGTCTGTGTGTGAAATACAGCTCTCTGTGTGCATGCTTTGGATGTACACGCACAGAAAACAGTATGTGAGTCCCATATTGAGTTCTCTTTCGTGTCTTCTTGCGCTTAAATGGTTTAAAATGGCTTGAATGTTTAAATTGACAGGACTTAAAAACACATGCAGATTTTTACTCTATGATGGTAAAACTTAGTTAAGCTTTGCAACTGATCCGCGAATCACGTTTTCCGAACCGTGGGGCCTGGTCCGTACAGATCACGGATCAACTATGATTCGTTACGCCCCTACTGTTTAATAGTATTTGACACTATTTGCACTTAGTTTAAATGAAAATATTGGTGTTGCTATTTACACGTAGTGCAAATAACATCTATCTCTATTTGCACTTAGTTCAAATATCCACTGCCATTATTTAATGTTACTGAGACTCAGTTCCTGGTTATCCAGTTTGATTTAGACAACTCTAATTGAATACACCAGTGGACTCAAATTCTTGGTTTGTTCATCTAATTGTTCTTATTTATTTAGATTTCATGTGACAGGTGAATTGTGCAATATATTTTTGGCTTGTTGAGTACTTCTGTTTAGCCTCAGAGAGCACAATCTGCAACATCTGTAACATCTGTAACCAAGGTATAGCATGACAACTATGCAATCTCATTGAGTTGCGCTGGTCATAACTTTTTAACAAGCTAATTAGATCTTCTGTAATTTCTTTTGAGACAAAGCAAAACCAAGGCGCATAACACTGCTTAGGACCCCAATGTGGCATCAGCAACTGTGAACCACAAGGGAACACGCTGAGAGAAGAGGTAAAACAGGTCAATGGGGAGATCTAGAATCTGTTGCATAAATCTCAGCCAGTCGTTTATAACACCTGGGCCACATTACTAAACAGTGACATTAGCAAGAATGAAACATGGCATCTGTTGCTCTGCCAATGGCAGTGGGATTGCCCACTCCAGAGATTTACAATCCAGTTTACTTCTCACTCAGCTTCAATTGGAATCCCCCACCCAAAAAGACTTTCTATACATGGAGCGATGGCACAATCGTAAATATCTCTTAGAGCCGCTTGATGTCTGTTGTGAATTTGCCTCTGCTTCTTTGTGGCCAGGCACAAAACATTGATAAGGAATGGAGTTTCTTTCTCAGCTTGAAAATGAATGCCTATTGTGCTCATTCCCAGTGTTATGCATGAATTGTCTTGCCGATAAATCCCTGCAGTGTGAACTGTAAGATAGTTCAATGCACCCTAAACAGTATTTATACCCCAGCGTTTACAAGCTACCTGCAGAAGGCAGGAAGGTGCAGGTTGCATCGACTACACTAAAATGTTACATTGATCCGTATCGTTCCCATTTGAAGACATTACTGTATATGTGTACTTGGTGGGCACCTTTCCAATACTGTGCAGGATGTCTCTTTGGCCCCCGAGCAGCCTGAATTCTTTGCAGCGTGGATTCAGCGAGGAGCAGAGTAATTCCTTAGAGATTCTGGTCCATGTTGACATGACAGCATCTCACAGTTTCTGTAGATTTGTTGGTTGCATGTACAAGCTCCAAATCTGCTGTTCCACATTCTTTAGGTCCTCTAATGGATTGAGATCCGCCAACTGAAGGGTGGTGGAGTACAATGAACACAATAGATCTGTTCCAAAACCTTGTCTACTGCCTACATAGGTAGCTAAGGCATCATCCTAACTGGAATGCTGGGAACAACTCTCAGACAATACTGCAGTATTTTGTGAACAATTGTTTTTAATGAATAATCTGTTAAATATCAAAATGATACTACATACATTACAATACAATATATACCCCCACCCCTACTCCCCATGTAGACTGTTCTGAGGAATTGAAAGACATTGCAGAGGAGAAAATATAAGTAAATACATTTTACATCAAAAAGAAGAAACCAAAGGATTTAACAATATCAAAAGCAGATAATACTGCAGTATTAACAACCACCCTTACATCTGTTTAAGGCATAAAGCATTGTGACATTTGTGAATAATAAATAAAAACATATTGTTTAAATAACACAAGTGGCACTGTGTACACTGGGCATGCATGCGACAAGGCTTAGGTATGTATTAGATGTCTTCATGTATTAGACATGAAAAAACACATATAACAAATGTATGTAAGCACAGTGAGATTGTTCTGATGTAACAAGTAGTGTTGGGTAATGGCATAGTAAAAGTGTTGTACTATAAATAAACTTTCTGCTTTTTATTTTCATGGTAACTTTAAAAAGGTTTGTCCAATCAGAATTTAGAAAGTGAATTATTCGTTTCATTACTCCCTAGTCTAATGATTCCTGACTACACGCTTGAAATGGCACACAGGCTTTTGTTTGATAACATTGAGTAATATGCTGCTGGCCTGTGATTGGATTGAGTCCCTCCAGGAAAAGTGATCATTGACATCTTTCTGAGCTTACCCACGGTAATGGAATTTCAGTGAGTTGGAGGACCGACATGGGTAACTTTACATCGATGACCTCAGAGCCCAGTCTTTACTTGCAGTGCCTTTGAGGCAGTTTACTCAAGTGTGACCTCTGCCATGACAGTAACTGATGACATCCCTACAACTCATTGAAAACTGGTTTGACTCATTCTTTGAATTGCAATGTATTGCAAAATGTGGTTACACTTTATTTGAAAGTGTCCTTGTTATAGTGTAACTATACAGTTAATACTGAGTAATATTAATTAGCAATATGTACTTACTATAGGGTTAGGGTTAGAATTAGGGTTTGGTTTAGGATAAGTTGCATGGAGTAATGCATACTTAACTGTCATTAGTATTATAAGTACGTAAAACATGTGTAAAGGACACTGTAAAATAAAGTGTGACCTGAAATGTCAGTAAGATGAAAGCAATCCCCTAAGACGTGTGTTTAGTCCCTTAATGCTGTGCAGGCAACAGAAATTTGCGGAGCATGTTTTTCTCTGTCTCTGAAAATGGAAAATGCATTATGCAGTGGTGAAATGGATTTGTTGTGTTTTACAAATGCAAGGAGCCTCTTGGTCATGTTTGTTTATGTTTATGTCATAGCTTAAATGCATGTTTTAACCATTTGAATAAGTCAATGAATAACATTATTATTTATATATATATTCTGAAATTTGTCATGGTTGCCTAAATGGCTGTATAAATAGCTAAAGGTTGACTGATATAGATTTTGATGCTGTTACCCTAAGTCTTCTCCCTAAATGCCTAAAAAATAAATATATTTATGTATGAATTTCTATACAAAACAAAAAATATATATTATTGCTATTATTTGCTTTTTTTAATGGATGAGTTGAGGCAGATCATTGGATGCATCTCATGAAGTACATGTAAAAATGAGGAGATTATGTTGAGAAATCAACACAATATTCTTCAGGCAAAATTTGGGGTTAGACAGATTGCACTGGGTGAAAACCTTTAAAGCTCTTGGCTCTCTTTTATGATTTGTTTATGTGAGTGTAGGTTAAGTTACTGTATACTGTATGTGAATAAGCAAAGAGAATGTTGTAGCATCAGATTAGGCATCTGGTGTGACTTCAAAATGAATATGGAAAAACATTAATATAGTGACTTAAAACACGCTTGCAATTTGCACAGCATGACCACTTCAAAATAAAAAATAAAATAAAAAAGTGTATAGGTCCCAGTTCCAATAAATTATTCACACTCGCCTTTAAAAAAAAAAAAAAGTACAGTGTCTGTAAACATGTGTAAAGCTAAATTAAAGTTCAGAGGCATAATGGGATTTGACTACCTTAGTAGTTTAGATTTAAGATATAGACACAACTTGAATAAAATTAAAATGACTTTCAGAACCATTCAAGCTGTAGCTTCAGCTCCTTTACTCAACTTTATAGATTAAAAAAGGCATCGGCAGCATTCAGTATTTCCAGTCTTAAAAACCACATAGACCTTCATAGGAATGGCAGGAAAGAATTCAGAACTTTGTAAAAAGCCTGAATAATGTTACCCATTGGTGGAAGATGCCATCCATTAAAAAGACTTTGTGAGAGAATGTTGATTATAAATAAACATTTAATTCTGAATTCCCTCCAAAAAATGTATGAATAGAATTACACTTTGCCCAAAATGTGCCCAAAATGCTTATTAGATTATCATGTTGTTATATTAGCAACACCATAACATCAAACTCTACTTGATATTAGCTCAGGTGCTTTATTTGAACTGTTCCTTGAAATTTAAAAAATAAAAATAAAACCCTACTGACAGACTTTAATTCTCAGTGAAAGTAATATCATAACATCGCCAAAGTCATAATAAAAAAGGCAAGGTCACTGTGATACAGAATTTTTAGCGCTTATATCTTCATATAGAGGCTTCAAAGGGAAATCTGATGCTTCAAAGAATCGATCGTGTAGAAACTATTATAAATGATATGAACAACAGAGGTAGTAATTATGACCCACTTATGGTGTCCTCTGAACGGCAGATATTTAAATGTGCCTCTTTCGGTGAGCCTTTTAATCATGTCATGCTGTATGAGGTTATTAACGCTGTAGGTAACAGCACAGATAACTGCATAACTAAGGGATTCGGGACACCTTCCTGTCTGTGGCAATTCACAATGTTGAATAACTTCTTGTGCCCATAGGGGCTTTAGTTTTTATTAGATGTATGTAAATGCAGTGGCATAAATTGACTGATAATGTAGACAGATGAACACAAAAAACAGCTCACTCTGCAGGCAAGAGAAAGTTAAATATCTGTGAGAAATTATTATTAAAACCTGACAATATTAACATACCTGCTATAATTAGATGGCAGTTAGAAATCATAAATCAGTTGGGTTTAAAAACAGAATAAATTAATTGTCAACAGAATTTTGTTGAGGATGAGCAAATGACTTGTGATGTATTTGCTTTGGAATTTTGGATTCACAGCCTAGGAGTTTGAAGTTTTTTTTTTTTTTTTTTTTTTTTGAAAATGAAAAATTGTATAGACAGTAATTAAGTAAAATCAGATCCAAAGTACACAGATCCACAGCAAAGCAATATGTTCCTCAAATTGGGTGCTCAACAAGGAAATTAGTAAAAAAGGAAAAAAAGTTGGCACACCATGGATCCAAAAATGTGAAAAATGTAATGGCAGACTCACACACAGGTGGTAACGTTTCGTCTGACGAAGAGTCTACGTGCTCGAAACGTTACCACCAGTGTGTGAGTCTACCATTACATTTTTCAAATTTTTGGAGCCATGGTGTGCTGACTTTTTTCCCTTTTTAATAGACAGTAATTAAATCAGAGATATAAATTTTTGGGCTTGACTCAAAATGATTCACCTAGTGTCAAGTGGTTGTGTGAGTATTGGTTGCTCTGATCATCCCACCATGTCTGGTGTATCTACAACCTACGGTCTCTGGTGCCTAGAAATTGTACAAAAAGAAAACCGAAAACAATATGATACTTGTAAAATTATTTTAATTTAGACAGACAGGGGACAGGAAAAAATATTGTCTGGAGTAGCTGGGTTGAATGTTTTTGAAAAATAGTTTTCATTATTTCACCAGGTCTTCTTCCCAGTCTACATTTTTCACAGCAACACTTAAATCATCAGGTGCTGAAACTGTCATTGTGTCATAAAATAAGCAAAAGGGTAAATAGTGGGGAAGACAAACAAAAACACACAATCAACGAGTGGAAAATGTCAAAAATGCTTTAAATCTTTCATAATCATTCAGGGACATGGTTCACAGACATATAAGATTTGTTTACGCCGTATAACCATCATAATTTGTCAGTGAAGGCCCCTCATATCCGGTGCATTTCAGGTGTTTTTTAGACCTAATCTGACTTCACTCTTTATTCGATTTCCAGGTCTTAGTCCTGAGGCTAGCCATTCATAAGAGTCCTTCAAAACCTGGATACATAGACAGATGTGTTTTTTTATTGATTTGATTTTCCCTAGGTCCGACCTCATATCATTTGTTAAGCTTTGAAGGATGTGGTAAAAAAAGATTAGGCTTTGCTAGAGGAAGATACGTAATGGTGAAACATAATATGTGCAGTTCTTAGCTAACCATCCATAAATATATAGCACTTCCTCAGAGACCTGCAGCTGATCCATATTTATTGTTTAACTATATCTTCTTTCACAGGAGAAACTATTTTACACCCAATGACAGGGTTCCTCAAATTTGGCCCTGGAGGGCCACTTCCCGGCAGATTTGACCTCAAACCTTAAACAAACCCACCTTTTCCAGTAACTATTAACCTTGATTAGCTTGTCTCTGAGCCTGGGATTTACTTTTAATTTAGGTATAAACTGACGGCCTGTCTGCTGTTTACCATTTAATATACTAGGGCTGCCCCCTAATATTCAACCAAATGTTGGTTGACACAGAAAGTGGCAAAGTAATGCAGTATATATATATGGTTAACACAGTTGGTCTATGTAATTACCGTATGTCAGGCAGGAAATCCAAATGTTCACCTATCAATAACGTCAAATATGTTTGATCATTTGGGTTGGTTTTTAACCCACTCCTGGATCCAACCGTATTCAATTCAATTCAATTTAATTCAAAATCTTTATTGTCTATCCCCACAGGGGTAGAAGGTTGTCTTTACACAAACTCAGTAAACAATACAAAAAAATAACATCATCAACACATGCAACAGTTGTAAAATAAACAAAATTATTACATTAAACCCATACAACTATTAATTAATTAACCTTTATTGTTGTTTAAGAGGAAAAACCCCTTGAGATGTGACATCTCGTTTTCAAGGGGGATCTCAAGAGAAACATACTTCACATACATACATACATACATACATACATACTAACAGAACAAAGACAAAAGCTCTCCATCACACCAAAACCACCCATATCTTACCCAATCCAACCATTTGATATTAGGCAATAAACAGTTAAGGTCATTCATAGACAATTGAAGAAGAAGAAAAAAAAAATAATAAAAAATAAAAAATAATAATAAATAAAATAAAATTCAAGCATGAAGAAAACAGTTGCAGCTTGTATGCAAATAATTAAGAAGAGACATCTTAAACAGGTGAAAAGAGGAGATAGATCTAAAAGAACTAGGTAAACCATTCCAATCGGCTCTTCTCCCCCTTTCTTTAGATCCCTTTGGTACGGAAAAGAAAAGATGGTCAGTGTCTCTTAGGCTGTATGATGTTTGATATGGAACCAAGTATTGTTTGAAATAGTATGGGTAGTTTGAGAAAATACATTTGTGAACAAACTGCAACCAGTGATACTGACGTCTAGCATTAAGTGAAAAAAGATTCAATGACTGATACATCTGACAGTGCAACGCATTCTCATCCTAGGGCGTCATATTCTGACACTTTGACAAAGCGTCTAAATCCAACGCCCATGGAACCCTTTAGCGTCAATATAACACGCAGAGAGATGGGTAGGTTTAGGTATGGTGTAGGGTTAGGGTTAGACCGCTAGGAGGCGCCTTCTGACCCATATATATCGGCGTCTCATATTGACGCTTAAAGGGTACCATGCGCGTTCGATATAGACGCTTTGGCAAAAGCGTCATTATATTACGCCTTGGGATGAGAACGGGCTGGACAGTGATGAGTTCTAAATGGGCACCTCAGAACAAATCTACAGAGACTATTATAAATCACATTCAAAGGTTTAAGATTGGTTACAGCTGTGTTCTGATAAACAACATCTGCATAATCAATTATGGGCAATAATAGTTGAGTAATAATTTTTAATCTAACCTGTTTTGTAAAACAATTAATTGAGCGATATAACATTCTTAAGCTACGGTTGACATTTTTTACAATAAAGTCGATATGAGGTCTGAAAGTAAGTCGGGAGTCGAGCCAAAGGCCCAGATATTTAAACTCATCAACATTTATCAAAGGTATACCATCCAGGAATTTAACCTCAAGAGAATTATTTTGCTTATGGAATGCAGATCTAGTTGCAAAAAGCATGCTATACGACTTCTTTTTATTCAATACAAGCAAATTAGAAGAGAACCATGTTTGAATAAGATTGAAATCAAATTGAAGTAAGGTTTGAATATTAGATATATCGTTTTTAGATGTATATATAACGGTGTCATCTGCATATAGATGAATCTGACAATTTAAGCATATTTGTGGGAGATCATTTATAAAAATAGAAAATAAAAGGGGCCCTAGGGAAGAACCCTGAGGGACACCTGTTTCCATTACTCTAGGCTGAGAGAGAGCAGCATTTAAAAACACACTTTGACGTCTGTAATGAAGATATGAATTAAACCAGAGAACAGCTGATTTGGAAAGACCAATAGCATATAGTTTGTCAAGAAGAATATAGTGATTAACCATATCAAATGCCTTAGTGAGGTCAATAAAGATTGCACCAGTGGACTTGTTATTATCTTGTGCAGAAAAAATATCATTGGTAAATTTTGTAAGGGCTGTTGTTGTAGAGTGATAAGGTCTAAATCCAGATTGAGTTGGAGTCAAGAGGGAAAAGTCATTAATATATTTGGACAGTTGCCTAAAAATAAGCTTTTCAAAAATCTTAGCTACATTACTGATTATAGAAATTGGCCTATAATTGTTGACATCAAGTGAGTCTCCACCTTTGTGTAGTGGTATTACTTTCGCAAATTTCCACATTAATGGAATTACACAGGTTGAAAGTGATAAATTAAATAAATCGCAAAGAGGAAATGCTAGGACATGAGAAGAAAGTTTAATAAACTTCATATCCAGACCATCAGGACCAGCGCCATTAGAAGATTTTATTTCTAAGATTGCTTGTTGAACATCAGAGGGATGAATTGTTGAAAAGGAGAAAGAGATATTATTCAAAGTATTTGTTATGCTAGAATAGAAGAACTCAGATGATTGAGAACAACAAATAGAAGAAAAATGTTGATTAAGGGCATTGGCAATTGAGATAGGATCAGTGATAATGTTATTGTTCACTCTCAGTTTGGAAGGAGAACTTGTATTGGTTTTATTAATTAAGGAGTTAAGTCTCTTCCAGAATTGCTTAGGGTTTTTAATGTCTGATAAAGAGTGTTTATAGTAATGTGATTTTGCATTCCTTGTTTTAGTTGTACAGGTATTTCTTAATTTCTTATTTTCAGACCAATCAACAACGTCCTTTGTCATGCGGTATCTGACCCAGGCTTTATCTCGTTGTTTAAATGAATGTATTAAATCACCGTCAATCCAAGGTAAATGACTACCCTTGACCTTAACTGATGTCCATGGTGCATGTTTATCTATAACTTTAAGAACCTCTTAGAGAAAGAAATCCCAAGCGTCTTCAACATAAGGAATTAATTGAAATCTGGACCAGTTAATACTTATTAAATCTTGGATGAAAGCCTCTGTGTTCAGTTTTTTACACAGCCTTATTCTAATTATTTTAGGTGGCAGACTGGGCAATCTTATTTTCCAAACACAAAAAACAATTGAATGATCACTAAAACAATCAGGTAATACACCAGATTGAGAGATTCTATTTGGGTGGGTAACCAAGATCCAGTCCAGAAGAGACTTGGATTTATTAACTACCCTAGTCGGATCAGTAATTAGTTGAGTAAGGTTTAGACCATTAAATAAATTTTTCTCATGAGAAGATGAACGATCCAACCAATTACGATTAAAGTCACCCAATACAATCAGCTCGTTTGCATGGTCTAGAGAATTAATAGTAGCAAGAATACAGTTTGTCGATTCAACAGGGGAATTCGGAGGTCTATAGATGTTACCTATAGTTATCTGTTTGTTTTCATGAAAAGCAATATTAACAAATAAGCATTCAAAATGTACAGCTCTCTCCTTTGGCATAATGAGTTCAGAAGATAAATGAGAAGAGATATACGTGGCTACTCCCCCACCACGAGTAGCCCTGTCTGCTCTATACAAAGTATAACCATCAAGTTTAACATCTGCATTGGATATATCACTATTCAACCATGTTTCAGAAAGTGTGATAACGCTAGGATTGTTGTAAGAAAGCCAAGCTCTTAGCAAATCAATTTTATGTGCCAAACTCCTGATATTCAAATGAATAACAAATAAACCTTTACCTATACTGAATCTTCAGAAATAAATAGACAGGGGGAACTAGGAGAAAAGGGCGAAGGAGAGGGGAGAGCATATCACACAAATATTTACAAACATTTACCCACAAACATATACACACGCATACCTCCATGCTCACACAAAAACACACAAACTGGCCAAACCAAGGCATAGCCTAAAATTTAAAAAGAAAAGAAAAGAAAAAGAATGCAGACTAAGACCGCAAAATATTTAACTGGAAATGCTTTATATCCAAAATGTTTCCCTGTGTACAAACCTCATTATGAGACATCCCGTAGGCTATAGAAAATTAGACGAAAAAGTTGATAAATAGCCTAGTGGTAATAGGCCTAAAAAAAAAAAAAAAACTGGCTAAGCAAAAAAAAAATAATAAAAAAAAAATAATAAAAAATAATAATAATAATAATAAAAAAAAAAGTTTATCAGCCACGAGTTTCATTATAAACCAGCCCTAAAGGCGAAATATTCTGGTATTGGAAGGAGAGGAAAAAATAAATAAATAAATAAATAAAAAATAAAAAAATAATAATAATATACACTCACCGGCCACTTTATTAGGTACACCTGTCCAACTGCTCCTTAACACTTAATTTCTAAGCAGCCAATCACATGGCGGCATCTCAGTGCATTTAGGCATGTAGACATGGTCAAGACAATCTCCTGCAGTTCAAACCGAGCATCAGTATGGGGAAGAAAGGTGATTTGAGTGACTTTGAACGTGGCATGATTGTTGGTGCCAGAAGGGCTGGTCTGAGTATTTCAGAAACTGCTAATCTACTGGGATTTTCACGCACAACCATCTCTAGGGTTTACAGAGAATGGTCCGAAAAAGAAAAAACATCCAGTGAGCGGCAGTTCTGTGGGCGGAAATGCCTTGTTGATGCCAGAGGTCAGAGGAGAATGGCCAGACTGGTTCGAGCTGATAGAAGGGCAACAGTGACTCAAATAACCACCCGTTACAACCAAGGTGGGCAGAAGAGCATCTCTGAACGCACAGTACGTCGAACTTTGAGGCAGATGGGCTACAGCAGCAGAAGACCACACCGGGTGCCACTCCTTTCAGCTAAGAACAGGAAACTGAGACTACAATTTGCACAAGCTCATCGAAATTGGACAATAGAAGATTGGAAAAACGTTGCCTGGTCTGATGAGTCTCGATTTCTGCTGCGACATTCGGATGGTAGGGTCAGAATTTGGCTTCTACAACATGAAAGCATGGATCCATCCTGCCTTGTATCAACGGTTCAGGCTGGTGGTGGTGGTGTCATGGTGTGGGGAATATTTTCTTGGCACTCTTTGGGCCCCTTGGTACAAATTGAGCATCGTTGCAACGCCACAGCCTACCTGAGTATTGTTGCTGACCATGTCCATCCCTTTATGACCACAATGTACCCAACTTCTGATGGCTACTTTCAGCAGGATAATGCGCCATGTCATAAAGCTGGAATCATCTCAGACTGGTTTCTTGAACATGACAATGAGTTCGCTGTACTCAAATGGCCTCCACAGTCACCAGATCTCAATCCAATAGAGCATCTTTGGGATGTGGTGGAACGGGAGATTCGCATCATGGATGTGCAGCCGACAAATCTGCGGCAACTGTGTGATGCCATCATGTCAATATGGACCAAACTCCCTGAGGAATGCTTCCAGCACCTTGTTGAATCTATGCCACGAAGAATTGAGGCAGTTCTGAAGGCAAAAGGGGGTCCAACCCGTTACTAGCATGGGGTACCTAATAAAGTGGCCGGTGAGTGTATATATATATAGCCTATTCTTTTCCATATCCTATAAACCTTCAAATTGTGAACAAATAAATCCCGATTACGCTACAGCCGGCAAACAAACATCATCAGCAAAAAAGCTTTTTGTCAATAGACTACCTTGAACAATACCAGAGCAGTCCTTCAGTCCTTCATTCAGGTAAAAGTTGCAATTCCTGAAGAAAATTTTCAGCTTCCCCTGGGGTCTTCCACAGCACCGATTTACCATCGGAGATAATCTTGAGCGTGGCAGGATAATGCAGGGAGTAGTTCATGTCAAGTTCACGGAGTTTCTTTTTGATAACATCAAACTCCCGACGCTTTTGGAGAAGACTGGTACTGAAATCCGGGAATATATGGATACGTTTGTCGTTGTACTTAAGTTCATGTTTTTCACGGGCAAGTCGTAGGATTTTAAACTTATCCTGAAGACTGAGGAGTTTCACCAGGATAGGCCTCGGAGCAAAATTCTTCTGGTTATGTGACTGTTGCATAGGGGAGCGGTGAACCCGCTCCAGAGCTGGAGGTACCGGGAAGTTCACCTCACCCAAAAGCTGCTGGATTAGGCCGCCGATGAATCCGAGGATGTTTTTACCCTCGGCTTTTTCAGGAACATGAATGAAGCGAAGATTGTAAGCCCTGCTTCGGTTTTCGACATCATCCAGTTTATCCCTCAGGTAGGAATTTTCACCCTCGAGTAACTTCAGGCGTTTTTGTATATCGGATAAGTTGTCCTCATTGGAGCTGACCCTATGTTCAAGCTCCGCCACATGTTCGCCTAAAGTTGTTAGAGAGCCATGGATCGACATTAAGCTTAACTGAATATTGTCCATTTTCGCGTCAAAGTGTGAAAACATTTCCACTTTCAGTTGTTGTATAGTGTCCACGATAAACTTGTTGGTAACTGCTTGCTCCATGATGGACAAGCGCTGTAGATCAGAGGCTTTGAGGACGTTGTTTATATAAGCGTCAGTTCGCAAAGATAAATTACATTCGTAGCGTGTAATGAAATGATTTACAAGTTATTTGAAGGCAAATCTAGTCTTGCGGTCCTGGCTGCGTCAAATGCTCGTGCTCACACCGCCGCCATTACCGCCATTTTATAAATATTGGCTGTTTGATGACAAGCTAGGTTAAAACCAGACCATTCTCAGTTGTAACCTCATACGTAATTTTACCTCATACATGGGTTCATATTTCCAGAGTAACTTAAACACACTACACAACCACTGCACCATACTGTACGTCCTTTTTGTATGAAACAGTTACAAATACAACATATTCCATACAATTATATTAATGAATGTAATGTACCGTAATTAAATACAATATCACCTACATTGAAACTCATAAAAAAATTATTTTACAGAAATGTAACATTTACAAGTAAAGTTTTCACCAAAATAGTGCTGTTCTCATGCCGGTGTGTTGCCAAAATCTGACTGGGTGATGAGCTGCTTTTCTGTGGGGGAACCGTAACCTCACGCCTGTTTCACACTGGACTGCGTAAGCATCGCAGAAGCTGTACGTATGAGTATCGTCCATCGTGCCACCTTTTTTCAGGTGTTCTCCGACCACTGTCTGTCACGTGCTTTGATTTACGCTGAGCAGCATATACTATGCTGCAATGCGACCGTGTTCCCTACTGTCCCACATGCATATAACATGCTATATGTAGGATTTAAAGTTAAGTTATCTCTAGTTTTAATCAGCCCTTTAAAGTTTGCAGAAAAACTCCTGTCAATAATCAATGTGTTTTCGTTTATTTTTCCCCCCACAGCGCTGAATGTCATATGGTGACTGTGAAGCACATAACACCTC
Source organism: Semotilus atromaculatus (assembly GCA_031834385.1). Classification (NCBI taxonomy): domain Eukaryota; kingdom Metazoa; phylum Chordata; class Actinopteri; order Cypriniformes; family Leuciscidae; genus Semotilus; species Semotilus atromaculatus. Next base: position 9,759,316 of record JAULUF010000025.1, on the reverse strand, counting down.
ACTTTATGATGAAATGTGTTATTTTTCGTGTTTTTTGACCAAAAACAATGCTGTGGCTTTAACTAAGCATGAGCAGCGCAGCAAAAATAGACTTGATGTCGAAACGATCACACGGCACTGCCTCCTCTTCTCCTGCTACGCGCTGCTGCGCCACCTCGGCATGCAGTGTGAAAGTCTAATCTGTTAACATGGGCGCCAGAAGAAGAAAAAAACGCTGTTTAAGCTCTGCTTGCGTAGTCAAAGTGAAAGACTCCTTATCACTTGCACATAAACAAACAGTACAGAGTTCTTATAAGCAAGGGATAATCCACGGCTAGCTGTGCATTAAATGATTTTAATGCACAACCTGGAGGCAAACGCAAAGCAGAGGGTGATTGCTTCCGCGATGTGCATTAAAATTGTTTAATGCACAGGATAGCCGTGGACAATTCTGCTGATACCATAGTCATGTGCCAGCACTGATAACTTAAAGCTGGTATTGATGTTTGCAGCGTAATATTTGACCGGAAGGGTCTAGCATTCTGACCGCTTTGAATCAGACTCATAGATAAAGTAGTGTGTAAGATTACATTTATTTGAATGAATGAATTATAGCATTTATTTAAATTAATTACTGGGGGATAGAGAGAGAGATGATAGATGCGTACCTGTGTCTGTTCAGCGTCTCTCTCTATTAAAGGTGCCCTAGAATGTTTTTTATTTTTATTGTATAATGTTTTTTAGGTTGCCCTTATAATGTTAGTATGTTTTTTAGATCAAAAATAGTAATAATTTAGAAATAAAAGGCATTTTTCCTAGCCTGATTTTAGCCCTGAGACCAAACGCTCTGTTTGGAGGGGCGTGTCTGCTGTGTGTAACCGGCCTCTGCTGTGATTGGCTGACATGCTTGCATATGAAATAGCTACGTATTACATCATGTGAAACTCTCTCGAACACTTTTACTACATATACGTTTTTACTATTACAGCTATCGAGATTAACGAATCGTGTTTTTAAAGTATTTAGATCTATTCCCATCACAGAAAATGTTGCCGTGATGAGCATTGAGCAAACAGATGACGGTGTGTTGATCGCGAGAATAAAGATCTTATCATTGCAACGCAGTTTCTGCACTCTCTCTAATGCTTTTTTCACCAATGCAAACACGATGATGTATACGGTATTGAACGATTTTGAGAGAAAGATTACCTGTCTGAACTTGAACAATTACACAATCAGAAAGTGTTGCTTGGTAGCTCGGTCGTTCGAGGCCAGCTCTGTATTGGCCCAAGTTGAGGAAACAGTCTCGTCGGTGAAATATTTGAAAATTTCCAGAGAAAATAAAATTAACCCATTGTTTCTTCAGAGGCTCGGATGAAGCCTCTGTGTGTGTTCATTTGTACATCCAAACACTGAGCAACTGCCATGATTCGGCTGCGCAGTTCCGCCTGTCATTGAACATGGGCTGGCATATGCAAATTTCGTAGTCGTACATATTAATGATCCCGACAGTTGCGTCACAGTCAGTATTATGTGGAGATTCGCCTGTTTTTCAGGGGTATTTTTCAAAAACGAGATTTAAGTAAGAAGGAGAAAACAATGGTGTTTGAGACTCACTGTATGTCATGTCCATGTACTGAACTCTTGTTATTTAACTATGCCAAAATAAATTCAATTTCACTTTCCAGGGTACCTTTAACAATGAAGCTGTAACAAATTATCTCTTTGAAATATTAATAATCAATAATAACTTATGATTAGTTATGAATATTGTGGTCATTAATTGGATTAACTTGATGTAGCTAAATTAATATTACAATCAATTAATCAGTTCGTCCAACGAACTCTTTTGATTATTCATTTATTCTAATAAAAGGGTATCTTCAATGGCCACAGAAAAAAAATATTATTTCTTAGCATGTACAGCGCTTTGAGCATGTAACAAGATCAAGATCATAAAAGAGAACTAAACTAAACAAACATACATACATACATGTATAGGTAAAAGGGTGAGTGATAGAGTAAAACAGGAAATGGAACTATGGAGAAGATCCATTTAAACTATGAAAATAACCATCAGCTTATCTATTTTCAGAGCACTTCATTTAAATTGATACCTTGCATAGCTTTGTAGTGTGAACAATTCTTGAAATTGTTGAAAATTTTACTCGTTGATGGTTCTGTGAGTGTCAAATGTGGAAGTTGGTTGAAAGTTCTCTCTCTCCATGAGCACATGGCGTGTTGTGAGACGATGGCTGCTTGCCACGCAGAGGAGAGGCCACGGAGAGGCCACGCAGAGCACCCAGGAGAAGGGAGGAAGTCGGAAGAGTTGATGGTTGCGTCAAACAAGATTGTCCTTGGTTCTTTTGTGGTTGAGAGAGAGTCTTCTCTCTCTCCTGAATGAGTCCATGGCTGGTTGTGAGTCAAGGCCTAACAGGCTGTGGTCACAGCCTACAGGGGCCATAGGCCGTTTGGGGGTAGGGGTCCCACAGACACCCACCCGAAGGAAGCAGCCGTGAAGTCCAGCAAAGAAGAGAGGGAAGGGCTTGTGTAAATGCCATTTAAATTCTTAGAAAGGTCCAACCTCTAAGGGTTGACCTGACCAATCAGGAAGGTGAAATTCCCGAGCCGGTATTTTCCTCTGCGGTTAATTTAGGGAAGCTTCTAATAATACTAATATGTTGCGAAGCTATCGGCATATCATGTACATGATCATTTTGATCTTCAAAGTACCAATTTATAGAGACCAAACGTGGTACACATGATTTTGCTAAACCACATAAAAGGAAATAATTAGATGGGAAAATTAGATACATGTTTATACAATTCGCAAGTGGATATATATATATATATATATATATATTAGAGGTGGGCATAGATAAATTTTTTTAATCTAGATTAATCTAGATTAATTTTAAAATTAATCTAGATTAAAATGGCTCATTTGAATTCTCCCGAAGGCATTCAGAATATGTGTGCTACCCAAATAATGACTAAAAGTAAGTCTTTGAGAATAGTTCGCCTCGCATAGGGATGTGCATTTCTGCCAAAAATGCCATTCGACAATCGAGGAACAAAAGTCGAATATCGTTAAAAACAAAACCCGCAATGACAGAAAGGGAGGCCAATTTCATCTTTAGCGATTTGTCATCAAACAAACTGTTTATTAATTGAACAAGTAACATGTTTTCTTCGGTTTTTTTAACAGTAACGTTAATTGGAAGAAGAAAAAAAACAATACGCACCACAGTCCGTTTTTGCATCGCCAATGCTCGTTAGATAAAAAAATAATGTCATCATATGTCATAATGATTTTATGTGAACCTGCCTTGTTACTGCAATAGCCTCCTTTTTAAACAAATTAGTTTCAATCAATGTAAACTATTCGTGTGATTATGCCACTGCGCAATGCACATACATTACCGCGGGATGGCGGGTGTTCATTTCATAAACTGTGGACAATGGCAGCTTATTTAAACCTGTTAACCTTTGCCAGTGCGCCGACTCTCTGAAGCGTTTTTTTTTTTTTTGTAGCCTATAAATTAATGTATGTCCAAAAACCGGATAATGTCATACTTTTTAGTAGTGCTATCGTGGCGTAATAATCTGTTTGGTTGTAAAATGTATTACCTGAATGAAATGAACTCGAATGTATCGTCCTGTAGAATCATTCATTCACAGACAGCATACGAAGATGTTCAACTAATAAAGATCTTCATCGCTGGCAAAGATATGATGCATTTGCAGATTTGCTTTCACTAGACTAAACTGTAGATCCACGGCCACTTCATCCAACGCTCTTGATGTTCTTAAATCTTCCTGTTATTTACGACTCCTCGAGTGTGAATTGAAAGCGCTTCAGACGATTCAGTGCGTGGGGAACTGAACAGATCAACTGATTCGCGAACCGATTTAGACAGATTTGACAACTTGTTTGATGAAGTCTTTGAACAGAAACGACTCAAAAGAGTGATTCATTTGTAAATGAGCATCGCTCATGCCCATACAAAGGATACAGCGCGCTTGGAATAAACTCGTTTAACAACGTATTGCATTAAAATAAAGTAACGAGAGGAACGTCGCCCAACATAACAAAGTAAGTACACCTTGTGTCCCTGACAGGAAAATACCCCTGCTGCGCGATCTGTGACAGTAGGCGCGGCCGCGGCGTCAAGTATGTATGTCATACTACACATTAGAATTGCGCGAAAATAACGATATTCGAAAAAGCTATTTATGATCCCAACCCAACTTAGATTAACGGCGATATTTTTTTTATCGCGCGATAAGAGTCTCACGTTAACGCAGCACGTTAACGCCGATAACGGCCCATCACTAATATATATATATATATATATATATATATAGAATATATAGGATTAACAGGGTTCATTTCTTCTCCTCAGTTAGAATTAAGAGAGAGTCACCACTCTCTGAACATTCCTTTTGAGGTCGTATAAGTCTCCTTATCAGTCTACGTGCCAGTGTGTTCGTTTAATTTGGGATGTTAGTTTCAGGGGAGTTTCATAGACCTTTGTTGGGAGAGTGAGTTTACTGGATTGTTCATTAAATATAATGAATAATTAGTTTGTGTCTGATTGGTCTAGAGTCTAGACGCTACAAATCTGTGAGTTTAATTACGTCAAAATAGCAATGTGACCCCCTCGTTCCTGAGAACAGTGATTACACTGACTTGGATCTATAGTACCTGTGCACTAAACAGTTTTATTGCACACCTTCGAGCCAATCAGAATCGAGTATTCAGACACACCATAGTATAACATATTTTAATAACAGTTTTCTTTTTATCGACTCATCATTACTTTTGCCGATGCACTGCGGCACGCATTATGCGTGCACTTAAGTTCTTATATTTTAAAGGCTCATTATAATGGTTTAGTATTTCTCTGTAATGTAGAATAATGTTAAATATTAGGGATGTCAGTTTAGATGAATTCCCATGATCGATCGTTGTTTAAATTAACAATCAATTAATCTTTAACTTTACCCTCTTTACCCTTAGTATGCTACTAAGTTATCGGGCCCTATTTTAAAGCGCATGGTCTAAAGGGCACGGGCAAAAGTGCACTTAGAATCTGAATCCACTTTTGCTTGTTTAAAGACGGGAAAAATGGTCGGCGCCCCCGGCGCATGGCCTAAAAAGACTGTCTCTAGACTCTTAATGAGTCATGGGTGTGTTTTGGGCGTAACATGCAAAAAAACAATCAGAGTCTCATCTTCCATTCCCTTTAAAGGTCCCGTTCTTCGTGATCCCATGTTTCAAACTTAAGTTAGTGTGTAATGTTGTTGTTAGAGTATAAATAATATCTGTAAAATTATAAAGCTCAAAGTTCAATGCCAAGCGAGATATTTTATTTAACAGAAGTCGCCTACAGTGAACGGCTCGTTTGGACTACATCCCTCTACTTCCGTTTTTAATGACGTCAGTAGAACAGCTCTCTGACTAACCTCCGCCCACGGGAATGCTCCCTCAACTCCCTCAACTCGCGCACTTCTTATAACTTACTGTGTTTACTCAGGTCTTACGGTGATTTTCTGAAGTAAAACTGACGCTTCATCTTTTGTGTAATGTACAATAAACTTTATTAAACTCATCAGTATATGTTTGATCATCATTTGGACCTGGTCTGACACAGCAGACTTGTAGGCTATTAATAAATAATGGATACATACAAGCAGATGACAAATACGTTATAATAACCGTAATTAAACTACTAAACTATACCTGTTCCATCTCTATACAGCCCTCTGACTCTGTAGGCATTATTGTCCAACTCGAAATGAACACCGTTACTGAGAGTTGCTGATGTTATCATTATTCCATGAGATGAAATTGTCCTAAGAGTCTGAGTGCGAGCTCTTGAAGCTCCGCCCCCTGTGTCGTGCAGCAGGAGCTTATTTGCATTTAAAGGGCACACACTAAAACAGCGCGTTTTTCTGAGTCCTCAAAAAAGACAATTTAAACATGCTGTAAAAAATGATCTGTTGGGTATTTTGAGCTGCATCTTCACAGACACACTCTGGGGACATCAGAGACTCATTTTACATCTTGTGAAAAGGGGCATAGAACGGGACCTTTAAATGCCAGTTGCGCTCGCACCATGACGGATTCGCTATTTACATGGCGGAATTTGCAAGCGGAAAAACTGAACGCTTCTCCAGAGAGAAAACGGATCAGCTTGTGCGTGAGATTAAAGACTTACAGACTGCAGCATCAGACCATCTATGGCACAAGCCGGATTCCACCATATCTTTATGTTCACAATAATAATTTTTTACATTGTGATCCTTTTATGTTTAATATTTGGCATGTTTGTGTGCTGCTGTGATCCCTGTGTGTGTGTGTGTAATAATAAGCAGAGTGTACGCGCTTTTTGGACTCGCCTATAGGCGCACATTACTAACTCACTCTTTAAATAACAAAACAAATATTGCTGCATTGACATTAGAGCAGGTTTCAGTTGGTCAATGGCACAGTCTATTTCAGTTGCCTCAAAATAGCAACCTGCCAAACACACCTCACGCAAATGCATTTGCTATTTAAACAACGTGGCACAGAACGTGAAAAGGATAACTGCGTCAGGCTGAAACTAGCAAAAAACACTTGCGTCGTGCCAGTCGCTGCATTGGGCCGGGTGTATAATAGGGTCCATCATGTTACTAACCACTTGCTTAACCAGCACTAAATGGATATCGTTTCGACCATTGAAAGTTTTTTTAGAATATTATCGACATCGATTAATCGTTAGCATCCCTTTTACATATAATATTGTTTCTCAGCCCTGAAACTCAAACCACTTTCTGATGCCACACCCCGATATATACTGTATTTAAGTAACTAAATTAGTATCTTAAAAAATGCGATTAGTTGACCAATGGCTTAAATGAACGACTACTAATCGACTAGAAAAATCTTTAGCCAGAGCAGCCCTGTTTTAAATTAGCATCAAATTGTGCACCTTTAAAGGTGAGATAGCCACATCACATAATGTAGTGTCTGCTGGAAGGAGATGAAAGAAGCTCCTTAGTCTGTATAAGCTGAAAAAAACTCCCAGTTTGAATATCAAATCGTTTAGTTGTACGGGAACAGGTACAATGCATTTGTGCATTGCAGCGGTAAAAAGTCCAAGATAATTCTCCTCATCTCCGCTGATGCATGGAAATGCACGAGTCATCACAGCCTTGCACCCATAGAAACTACTCTTTGTTTCACTATTAAGCACCATACAAAGGAGAGTTTTTGACCAAACTTGTCTCACAGGTATTGTCCAAGCCAGTGATTTCGAAAGAAAATTGAGGCGATAGTGCTTTTTTCTTTTTGTTCTCTTGCTTTGAAAGATGTCAACGATGTTTTTGCTCTCTGTACAGTGGATGTCTCTGCCCAACTTTACAAACAGTAGTGGATGAGATCATGTCTGTGGTGTATGCAGTGTTGGGAAGGTTACTTTGAAATTGAATAGGTTACAGTTTACAAGTTATCCTTAAAATGTAAGAAGTAATGTGACTATTTCAATAAGTTAATTAATGTAACTATAATTATATTTGATTACTTTTTTGATAATTTTTTTTTTTAATTTCTAATGAATGTTTTCAACTGTTAATCATTTTCAAACATTTAAACCAGGCAGTGTTAACCTCTAAAAACAAAGATAGTTATATTTAAGAGAAAACACACAATTTTAGATTATTGTGCTGTAGTAAAAACAACATGCTTTTCTTCTTACTGATATAAGCATAGCTTTCTCTCTACTACTATGTGTGTGTGTGAATAAAAAAACATTATTCCATATGTGAAATTGTCTCAACGAAGAGTCATATATTACATTTATTCAAAAGACCACACATGAGATGGCATGTCTGTCTTTTAGCCACAAATTTCTCCTTTACTTCCGCAAACTACACGCCCAAAAAATTCCCAACATTATACATATACTGCGACAGAATATCAATTGTCTCCAATGCAAAATTGTGAACATTTTTATAATCACATAATATAAGGCCTAATATTGATTTCTTTCTAACAGAAGCAAGAATAGATTCTAGTTTTACTCACTGGCAACCCAAACAGACTCCCCCAGTGTAGCTGTCATAACATGCATGGTATTGTTTTGTTTTTCAATAAAGTTATATTCCACCTAAAATATAGTTTAGACTCAATGACCAATTCTTGTGTGTTAGTAGTTAAATAGCTTTAAAGACAGGAGGCATTGTGCACATCAAAAACAAGCAAAGCAACAAATTAATATTATTCAACACATTCTATCTTTTCACAGAAAATATTCAGATGTAACCCCCTTTGTAATCGTTAATATTTTCATTATTTACTGTAGTTTAATAACAAATTTTTCCAATTAACTGTAATAGATTACAGTTACATTTATGTTGTAATTAAATAATTTAATGCCGTTACGTGCAACTAGTTACTCCACAACACTGGGTGTATAATAATATTTTCTCAACTGAATTAGACTGAATAGGAACGTAACTATTACCTTAGTATTGACTGGCACCTGTCCCAGATGAATATAAGGTTGTAGAGGTCATACTATATTGTAAGAGTTAAGGGTGTTCACAATATAAAATATGATGAACACAAATTTCATTAAATTATAATTTTATTAAAGCAAATTCATGAAGTGCCATCCTTCTGCTAGAAGTTATTGTCCATAAATTGTAAATAATTTCATGATTTAATGGATTTTTATTTTGAATGAACTGATATCGATTCTTAAATCTCAAGAATCTTTTTTATAGGGATGGTGTTTTAAGTTGGTGTGTGAATTAAATACTCATTATACTTTTTACTTAACCTGTTCATCAGGATTGAATATATGTTTGAATAAATCTGTCATACAGCAAGTTTTAATGACAGCCACAGTTTAAATGTTTATGTGTGTGTGTGTATATATATATAAACGATTTGGAATGGAAACATAATTATGTTATGTTATTTTTATAACAACTGCCTTATGTTCAATTTAAATGTTTTTGTTTTTTTACAAATCAGTTGTTAATTTTAACAAGTAAATTTTTTCCCTTTTCTTTTTCCTTACCTGATATTTATCCAAATGAAACGATATTTAAAATCAGCATTAAATGGAATTGGGAGCTTGTGAATCAAAATGGAATCGAACCCTGAAAATTGTGTCAATGCCCATCCTTACTGTTTCGAAACTGTTCTTCTTGGGTGTTTAGTTGGGGTGTTTTATAGTGTGGTTAAATAATTTAATTTGCAGTACTCTTTTCATCCAAAACAGCTTGATCCAGCAGGCACTGCAAAATATCATCAGGGCCCAGTGTCTCAATTAGTTTCAAGGTGGAGTATGTGTTTTTTTTTAGTATTAAAATACTTTATGCTATCCCAGTTTAATGGGCAACTGGGCAACCGCCTATTTAAAGCAAAAATGAAACTGAACCCCGCAGTGGGCTCACATACCTTTCATTCACCATGAATCGTTTCCATGAATTAATCGTTAGTCGTGGTGTAACATTTGGTTGCTAAACTATTATTTACTAGTTATGTAAAGAATGATTTTTACTCTAGTGTTTCAATATCCACTTGTAACATCCTTCACATATGCAAAAAATCTGTTTTGAATTTGGCCTACACCACAGTATCAGATAAGAGTAAGGCATCATTCAAGACGTTAAAGGGTCTATTTTGACATGTGTACCTTCAAAATAACAGCAAAATTTCGTACTTTTGAAAAATAAAGAAAACAAACAAAATACGCTTGCCGCCTCGATCTTCGTGAACTTCCACAAGTGAAAATGAAAATGTTATGCTGCCACAAAGTGAAGCGGAGTCAATAATTCCGCTTATACTACAGTTACCACACCTCAAAACTTTGATCAGATGATGTATTTCGAGACATTTGCCAGGTTTTTGTCATTAAAACACTCTTGTGTGTATGACTAATTTCTTACGCATCAAATCTGAAGCCTCTGTTGCTAGTATTTCCAAAACGTCATTATAGAGCTAGTAACGGAGGCTTCAGCCACTGAAAGCAGACTTGAGAGAGAGAGAGTTATTGTGTATGAATTGCCTCAGTTTATGCATCTCAACTATGTTTGACAGCAGCGTCTCTACTAATATCAAAATGTCAAAATTAAACATCTGCTCCAAGAACACGGCCGTTATTACATCGTGAGAAATGTCTTGTAGCTTTTAAGTTGTTTTCATTTACTGTTAAAATCATCAGAGCGGTGCTGAAAACACGTTTCTGTGTGTCTGTTTGAGTGGAGAGAGAGAGAGAGAGCGGGAGAAAGAGAGTTTGTGCTGTCCCTACATAACAAAACTTAATTTTGTGACAAAAAAAAACATGGACATAATTTGTCGATTTTATCCTATTGTTTACCATATTTATTTGCTTGGTCAGTGTCATTGTGGGTTTTGGCTCTTTTGCTTTTGTAGTCGGTAAGGACTTTTAAAATAACTGAAATAATTTGGCAATGTGATATCAAGGTCAAGACCTGCCTGGAACTACTTTAGCCGTGCGTGTCCCTGAAAATAATTGCACACCTTAGAATAATTAGAATAATTGCACACCTCAGAAATTCAAGCATTCAACATCCCCGTAGCATAAATCTATATAAACCTTTCTGTGTACGTTTGACTTATTTTACGTTCAATGCATTATATAAGTCACTTTGGATTTTAAACCGTAGCTCGTTTCTGATGATAAAAACTAAATTATTTTGTGGACTTAGTATTTAATGGCCGGTTTCACAGACAAGGCTTAAGTCTAGTCCCAGACTAAAATGTATGTCTGAGCTGTTTAACTGAAAGAAACTTGCTCTGGCGTATCTTAAAATTCACACCAGTAATATTTTTCTAAGGAACATTTATAAAAGCTTCTTAAATGTCCTAATTGAACTAAGGCCTTATCCTGGCTTAATCTAACCCTTGTCTGTGAAAACAAGCCAAAGTGTTTTAAACAGCCAAAGCTACAATTTTTCGCCGCTAGGGGTCACTAACTTGGTTGATGACGCATAAGCGGAATTATGGAACTTGTCGTCATGCTGATGGATCTAACAATGTTTATGGATGAGTGAATAGATTGATGTTTTTAACATGACTGTATGAAGCAGGGCGCGATTGCTAATGCTAATGACAGATATTAGCGCCACACACGAGTCCCGCGGATATAAAGGAATAAGGACGTTTCATTCTACCGAACTACCCGCAAGTGCTGAATTAATACAGGTCAGATTATTAGAGGAATAAAACTTGTGAGGTAACGCAGCGCTGTTTCACCATCACACTAAACTGCTTTTGAGTGTGTTGAAAGTTATAATGTTATTCTATGTGTTAGTTTGTCTGTATGAGACTAGCAGTAAGCAAGATCAACATTAGAATAATCATATTCTAACATTTCATCATGTTGAGCTATATAACATTGATTAGTTTTATGTACATTTGCTCACCTGTCTAACAAAGTACATGCAAGAGTGGTGTCTCTGTCAAGTCAAAGTTTGTCACTGACGTGGAGCTCTCGGCATCTCAAAAACGCCACGCTGATATTGATCTTCGGTTTAGGTCTCCTTTTGTCCCAGACTGCTTGCCAGGGTCCATAATGGTTGAACGAAACAACAACAACAGCGTGAGCGTGTCGCTAGACGTAACGCAGTTGTCCACATCAGTCGCCATGGTTACTATGGCAGTACGAGGGATAACGCGAATATCACGTCATTGACAGGCGACAAGTGAACAAGGACGAGCCATTATTTAAAATTGGAATTTCTCTGAAATTAAACATCTTTGGGAACTTTTGGGATATTGTAAGTACACAACTGCAGGAAATATATCACACTGTGCAAGTGATTTTTGGATATTTTATTACAAAAAACGTACATATTGTAGCTTAAAGATTTTTGTATTTGCAGTGATGTTCATCGCAGCGCCGAATACTTAAAGGATTAGTTCACTTTAAAAAAAAAACGTTTTCAACGTAATTGTGTATTACATGAGTCACTAATGCGCATCACAGAACAGAGCAAGGCGAGCATTTGTGCTTATAAAACTTAAACTTTTTTATTTATTTTTGAAATGACCGATCGTTTCGCTCGCCCTTATTCATCGTCTGGTATCGTTTATCGTCTGGTAAGCTGCACTGAAACTCTCATTTGGACTTTGAACCGTTTGGTACCCAATGAAGTCCATTATATGGAGAAAAATCCAGGAATGTTTTCATCAAAAACCTTCATTTCTTTTCGACTGAAAGAAGAAAGAAAGACATGGACATTTTGGATGACATTATCCAAGTAAATTATCACACAGTACAGTATCACACACAGTAAATTATCAGCAAAAGTTTTTTTAAAAGTGAACTAATCCTTTAAATACTTAATGGGCTATTATTTAAAAACTTAAAATGTTTATATTTTAATCTGGACTAAGTATTAAAATGAGGACTAATGAGACCTTATTGTTCTTTATAATTCTTTTGCACTTTAATCTGTGTAAAACACTTGTGTACTTTCTGCATTTTTGAGTATTGTTTTAGTTATTTTTGTTATAAGAAAAAAGTTATTAAACCTGTTATAGTATGACAACACTTTTTTTGCAGCTTACTTCAATATTCTGATTATACCATGATAATAGCTTCAGCAATTATCGCAACATGAAAATTTTATACTGTCACACATGCCTAAATGTCATAAAAAAAATTCTGTTCGGTTCCACATACACAATGCATAGAATTTTTGTAAATGCGTTTGTTAATTCGGTTTTAGAATGCGGTTGTCACTCATGTAAACTGTGTTTGTACAGACCAGGATTAAGCACTAAAAGGTGAACTGACAACCCAATTTAGCTGTAGTGCTGTACGTGGCCAGAGTGTCATGCCTGCCGGATTGCAGATCTCACTCACTAGTTCTGATCTTAGTCAGAGTATGCAGTATCTAATACCTTTAAGTTGACTGCCACGTGCTTGCTCATAACAAAAAGTGAGGTTTTCATAATCATGTTCAGTCAGTGAAAGACAGAAATCAAAAGGTGCAGATGAGGTGTGCACATGACTCCAATATAATGGAAATAATGATTTCAGAGGAATACAGAATAAATCAAAGTTAAAGATTTTATTTGCCAGGTAAGAATGCATCATGACAATTACATAATTAAACAATAAGTACAAAATCAAATTCATGAATATTACACAATTTTAACTTTATTCAAAATACTTAGTTACTGAAACAATCATCTTGTCTGTTAACAATAAGTTGACAGTTTGAATGTTCTTGTTCACTTTTATTTATTTTGAAGATCTAAGGTGAGTTGCTTTCAGTACTACTATAAAAACACAAAATTATATTCAAACTCACACAGACACTTTTAACATTACATAAAGCACATAAACAGTATAATAAACAGATTATCATACTTTCTGTTGTTGTTCCAGCTGCGACGTCACAGAGATGGAAACCATTTGAAGTAATTATTCCATGACAATGATTGTTTTAATAACTCAGTATGTATTTTGAATAATGTTAAAATTATGTAATATTTATGAATTTGATTATGTACTGTAAGGGGATAACAGTTTAGGACCCGGAGTCAGAATAATAATAAATTGAAGTTTTACTGAAGATAGTTTGCAGTTTCATCAGCAGAAGTCAGCTTCAAGACTCACACAGGAGTTTGTAGGCCGCCCCGCTTACAGTTACACAGATCACACAGCAATTATACCATTCACCAAGGTCTAAGCTACGTCCTTGCTTCGGGTTGTAGTTTCTGATTGGCTAAGAACACATACACTCACCGGCCACTTTATTAGGTACCCCATGCTAGTAACGGGTTGGACTCCCTTTTGCCTTCAGAACTGCCTCAATTCTTCGTGGCATAGATTCAACAAGGTGCTGGAAGCATTCCTCAGGGAGTTTGGTCCATATTGACATGATGGCATCACACAGTTGCCGCAGATTTGTCGGCTGCACATCCATGATGCGAATCTCCCGTTCCACCACATCCCAAAGATGCTCTATTGGATTGAGATCTGGTGAATGTGGAGGCCATTTGAGTACAGCGAACTCATTGTCATGTTCAAGAAACCAGTCTGAGATGATTCCAGCTTTATGACATGGCGCATTATCCTGCTGAAAGTAGCCATCAGAAGTTGGGTACATTGTGGTCATAAAGGGATGGACATGGTCAGCAACAATACTCAGGTAGGCTGTGGCGTTGCAACGATGCTCAATTGGTACCAAGGGGCCCAAAGAGTGCCAAGAAAATATTCCCCACACCATGACACCACCACCACCAGCCTGAACCGTTGATACAAGGCAGGATGGATCCATGCTTTCATGTTGTAGACGCCAAATTCTGACCCTACCATCCGAATGTCGCAGCAGAAATCGAGACTCATCAGACCAGGCAACGTTTTTCCAATCTTCTATTGTCCAATTTCGATGAGCTTGTGCAAATTGTAGCCTCAGTTTCCTGTTCTTAGCTGAAAGGAGTGGCACCCGGTGTGGTCTTCTGCTGCTGTAGCCCATCTGCCTCAAAGTTCGACGTACTGTGCGTTCAGAGATGCTCTTCTGCCCACCTTGGTTGTAACGGGTGGTTATTTGAGTCACTGTTGCCCTTCTATCAGCTCGAACCAGTCTGGCCATTCTCCTTTGACCTCTGGCATCAACAAGGCATTTCCGCCCACAGAACTGCCGCTCACTGGATGTTTTTTCTTTTTCGGACCATTCTCTGTAAACCCTAGAGATGGTTGTGCGTGAAAATCCCAGTAGATTAGCAGTTTCTGAAATACTCAGACCAGCCCTTCTGGCACCAACAATCATGCCACGTTCAAAGTCACTCAAATCACCTTTCTTCCCCATACTGATGCTCGGTTTGAACTGCAGGAGATTGTCTTGACCATGTCTACATGCCTAAATGCACTGAGTTGCCGCCATGCGATTGGCTGCTTAGAAATTAAGTGTTAAGGAGCAGTTGGACAGGTGTACCTAATAAAGTGGCCGGTGAGTGTATAGTCTAAGCAAATTTCCACACATATACAAATAGACTGAAGCATATCTCCATCGATTATGCAGCTGACACTCGGACCCTGAAGTTAGGCACGTCATGACCTTCCAGCTCGCAGATTTGGGTTGCTGGGCGCCAACATGTCCAGAACAACAACTCAGTCAATCTCCAATAACACAAAACAAGTCAATATTTCATTTCTGGAAGCTGGGCTAAATAAGCAAGCACTGTTACTGCATTCAGATATCAAATACAGACATTAAAGAATACATGAAAAGAACATTTCAGTAATCACACTGTTAACTCCTATAACAAAGTAAAATCTCTAGAGAAGTCATTCAACTCATTTGATATTTAGAAGGAAAAATAGTGATTAATACCTTGATTATGATCACTCATTACATATACATTGAAGCAGCAGTGGATTCCAATCCACCCCCTTCAGTACATATCCATTTCGTTTCGAGTGCCGGGAGCTTGCCGAGAGAGCCCGCCCACGTGCTCTTCCGATTGGCTCTGATTTTTATCGCATCCCATAGTCACGTCACGTCTGGTGTGGACAGACAAATTATTTGTAGCTGAATTCTTATGAACCTTTCTTAGGATCATTGAGACCCCACGAGGTGAGATCTTGCATGGAGCCCTAGTCCGAGGGAGATTGACAGTCATGTTTAGCTTCTTCCATTTTCTAATGATTGCTCCAACAGTGGACCTTTTTTCACCAAGCTGCTTGGCAATTTCCCCGTAGCCCTTTGCAGCCTTGTGGAGGTGTACAATTTTGTCTCTAGTGTCTTTGGACAGCTCTTTGGTCTTGGCCATCTTAGTAGTTTGATTCTTACGTAGTTTGTATGGGGTGGACAGGGGTCTTTATGCAGCTAACAACCTCAAACAAGTGCATCTAATTTAGGATAATAAATGGAGTGGAGGTGGACATTTTTAAAGGCAGACTAACAGGTCTTTGAGGGTCAGAATTCTAGCTGATAGACAGGTGTTCAAATACTTATTTGCAGCTGTATCTTACAAATAAATAGTTAAAAAATCATACATTGTGATTTCTGGATTTTTTTTTTTTAGATTATGTCTCTCACAGTGGACATGCACCTACGATGACAATTTCAGACCCCTCCATGATTTCTAAGTGGGAGAACTTGCAAAATAGCAGGGTGTTCAAATACTTATTTTCTTCACTGTATGTCAAAAGGTGATTCAGTCACAATACTGGCATACAAAGGCAAAATACAGTAACTATGACAACAAAGTAACAAAAATAGCAGATTTGATGTCACTAGACAGATCATTTTGATAGAATGTGTTACTGTGGTTTCCTTTGCACTGCAGTATAGGGGCGATGAGTTGTCTAGCTGTTCACAATTTGGTGGCAGTGTTGTACATTATTTATGCATGCAATGACTGTTGCTTTTGACTGTGCTTAACACTTGTCTTTATACAACTGACAATCTAATAAATGGTCTCAAGATATGACAGCAGGGACACTGGCCATTAATTCAGACAGAATAGCCTATATTGATTTTTGCATTAAGGTTCCTTCTGGTGAAATATCATTCTCAATAGAGTTGACATGTTATGACCTGGCAAGTAAACACTTGCTTGGCCAAGTCCCTAAGCAATCGTAACATTCTGTTGAGTATAAGTAACGTTGCACCTACATGTCTACTAACTCTCATTAGAGTTTTAGTAGAGTAGTAGATTGGTAGGGTTAGGGTTAAAATAAGTTGACATGTACTTGCAAAGTGACATTTACAAAGTTACAGCTTTTCGATTGTTGGATTGGAGGCACTCTACAAACTGTGTTAATTGCCTAGACATTGCCAAGATTGTACATTACAGAGAAATCAAAAAGCAGAGCACCGGCAAAACTAAGGATTATGAATGTGTTGGGAAAAAACAGCAAAGAGCTGTCTGAATATTTAATCATTTATTAATAAACGTGTTTTCTCAGTCAGTGTGGGGTGCAAAGATGAAGTTGATGATGCTGACTCATCATTTTCGCAGTATAGTGGATGCTAGGACTGGGGCGGTATGGATTTTTTCTTACCGCGGTTGAAAAGCAAGAAATTCCCGCGGTATTGCGGTAAACCGCTATTAGCACCATCCCGTGAAAAACTGAGCCCCGCGCGCGCGCGCAATACATCCCGCGTGCACACAAGCGCACACACAAAAGGCTAGCCTTGTTTATACTCGACGCGTCCGCATGAGCGCGAGTCTCCGTTGACTGCGCACGTAGCTCCCCAGAAGGACCAGGCGTTTATACTTGACGCGCTCGCAGTTGTGCTATTCTGTGAAACGACAGCGGCGACTGAAGTAATTGTCCTCTTAACCATCATCAACGTGAGAAGAAGAAAGGTCCACACGTGACAATGTTTATTTTAGTACATCACCAGTAACACTACAAAAAGAATCGAGTAAAATCCAGTAAACCCTGAGATTATTACCTCAGTGATATTAGAAGAAAATATGTGGATATAAAAACATGTAGGCCTATGTATTTCATACAACTCAATTAACGATCTCTTAAATATTTCTTATTTCACTAAACAATTAAGTTTCATGGACATTTTATAAAACATGGAACTTTATTTGTATTAAAATGGCTTATGTCTGCTATAGGCTCATTTTGTAAATGTAAGAAACTAATTTAAGACGCACAAACTGGGTGCCGGTGCAGTGAGACATGCTTGCTCAGCCAGATTCGGCTCGAAGTTGTTCATCTTTGGATGCGGGGCCGTCCGCGATGTTACAAAGAGTCTTGCGCACCCAACGTGCGCGACCGCCCACACCGCAATGACGTCATTTTTGCCGCGCGCACCTTCGCGCTCGTGTGGACGCGTCGAGTATAAACAAGGCTTTAGGCAATTGAACTTAATAAGGAACATGTTTATTTAACATGTATTATTTCACATTTAGAACAGGAACATTTAGAACAGAAATGGAATGATGTCTAGACAAAACGTGCACATGTGCAGGCACTTTTTTTTTCTTTTCGGTTATGACGGTGACGAGCTCAGACCCGCGGTAGGGGTCACGTGACCGCGGTATTGTGGTAATGCGGTAACCGTCCCAGCCCTAGTGGATGCACCTATTGAGAGCAATGCATGTTAAGTTAACATAATGCAGTAAGTGCAGTACTCATTTATTTAGGTTAACGTTAGTGAGCAGCCATGTAAGGTGGCTAACGCTAGGCTTCTACTGACATGTTTCAAATGATATGCCATGTTGAAGTCGATGAATGATAGGCTAACATTTGGATTATCTGCCTGACATAATTACCACATGGACCAGCCGTGATAACATCTGTCCGTCACAGACTGCGTGACTTCGCAATATATATATTTTTTCCTTTTCTGGGACCAACTGACCAATACAAATTTGACTTGCATTTGGTCGACTATTAGGGGGTAGCCCTATGTAGTTTTCCCAAGACTATACCATTCATCAGCTCTGGAAAATGAGTATGTAAGACTTCAGAAATAACTTGCAAATTGATATGAAAGTTTTGTCGTCAACAGATCTGAAACTACTTCATAGTCATGCACATAGAAATTAGACAACATCTTTGAACATCTGTCAATTGATCAGAATCATGCATTCAACCACATGAAATGAAAGGAACCATGACAGATTAAATAGATAACAAGAGTAATTTTACAACTCATTCCAAGGACAGATAATGATTATTTGTTGTGCAATCAATGGTTTCTAATGTGCTGTTAATATTCTCACTCAATCTAATAGACAGACTCTTATAGTTTCTGAAGTGCAGCTACTCGTGCCGTGGGTTTGAGCCCTGTTGTTTTTATCTCGCTGTTGCTGTCACTCCCTCTCTGTCTGTGGTCCCTCAAGACGGCAGTCAAATGTTAGGGGCATTTAGATTTTTCTTCTCTGCTTCTTTGCACTTTCACAGCCCAAACCCCTCTCCTCTGAGCCGATTCTCTGCACCTCCTGATCCGTGTCCCTCTCCTGCCAGGAGGTTTCAACTTTTCTCATCCATCGCTTCAGTTCCGATGAAGGAAATCGGAAATGGGTTTTAGGGCCAGAGTGTCAGCCCTTAACTACTCTATTGATCTTTCTCAAAGTCACAGGAAGAGAGAGGCTCAATTAGGTGTTGATCTTATGAGACACTAATCAGTGCCGGAACTGTCATTCACAGAGCCTCTAAGAGCACCGCTGATGCTCTTGTACCTCACTGGCTGTTAGAGGAGTAATAGAAAGGGATTCACCAAAAAATACCATTCAAGAAAAAAGGCATTCAAGATGTAAGAAAAATGTTGATCATAAAAATAAAATACTTTCAGATTAAATAAAAAAATCTCAAATTATAAATTGACTATTTACTCAATATGTGTGTGCGCTCTTTTTATTAGAGTATTAGTTGTTGTTCAGACAGAATGCATTTTTGCATTTATTAAAAACATGATATGCAGAGCAGTGGAATGATTTTCGAACGATCTTTTCATTTCAAATTGCATTCTAAAGACGCTGCAAATATAATAAAAGCCATTATATGTTTGGTCTAAAACGCAACTACTCTCATGGTTTGCTGCAGGAAAGCAAGTTTGAGTAAATTTTCTGTCTTCTGTGCATGGCTGAATTTCCATGAAGAAGCAAGTGTTCTACGATAAACTTAGGCTTACTATGCTTTTGGGAAACACAACCCTGGACTGTGATATGAAGAGTGTTCAAAGTAACATATTTAGCAACTGTGTGAAAGTGAATAGCACATAATAGGCACAATACCATCATAAACATGAATATCTGTCAGTACATTATGCGCCATATGACTAAACATGCATCATCGTTTTTAAATACCTCCGTTTTCACAGTCCACAATGTTTTCAGTTTTTTTCACGTTGGAGAGCGTTTTCAAAAAGCACAAAGCTGTTAATAAAAATGCCATCTCAGTGTGGATGGAAGGCCATAACGTGGACAAGGCCTCTGTTTAAGTCACTTTTGAGCAGAGGTCGCATTAGACTTTGGCACTGTCCGTCATTTTGACAAATTAGGATTGTAAAAATTCGGTTATGACATATTATTACTCATCATTTTAATTGTTCATATTTTAATGATAATAAGTCATTAAATAGCTTTTGTTTTTGTTCACATTTTCATTTATATTCACGAACTTACAGTACAGGACAATAGGTTATGTATTTATTTATATTATGAAAAGAAAGTTGAACAAAGACTGTGCGTCAGTTTTCATCTTGTAAAGTTGTCTAGGATCGTGAGTGAACTCAATATCCCTTCCTCTTTAAACATGAATAAAATCAGAAAATATGTTGAAAGAGACGGTACCACTTACCGAAATCTGTATCATGTCTCATGTAATCGCTTATTGTAATTGTAATGTCACATAACATTATACCTCAAAAACCCATTCTTTGACCTTAAACTTGATAGTCAGCAAGATAAATCACTCTAGAGAGGAGGATTTTTCTAAATATGTGCACCATATTACATAATCATATTTTTTACCGTTCTTTAATATTTAATGTATGAATGAATCTGTCAAGTTTTTATGACAGCCACCGTTTAAAAACAAATGAACTGGAAACTTAATTATGTAAGTATAAGTGTTATAACTTTATTAATATAAAGTGAACTTGAACTGGGTGCTCGTCTGTGTGTAATCAAATGCATCAGCTTGGACAGACTTAGGGTACACGACGACGATATGCTTATAATGGAGAAGTTTTCCGCGTAAAGATGACACCATTGTCAAAACGCTTCCCATTCACACGGATCCGTGAAAACAACTAAAAACGCTGTATTCTGCTGCCAGGCCATTAGATGGCGATGAAACACTATAGACTGAACACGTAATACGCATGTGCATGTTCATCATATTCAGAGATTTGCGTTTTTTGTTCTTTACATGGAGACCATTTTCAAAAACTTGCACTTTGAAACCCTTTTTCAAAAGTTTGTGTTTTCAAGCACCCAAAATACCGTTGTCGTGTAAACGAACGGCCAAAACACATAGATTGTTTTACCTTTTTAATTGAAAACTGTGTCGTGTAAACAGCCCCTTATTCCAACACGATCTCATGAAAGTGCGAATCTATACCACGAGTTTAATTTCTCTTACCATTAATACGCCAAAAATGATTTTTGCGTGCATATGCTACACACTGTAAACCGCTTGGGTAGGATTAGGGTGTGGAGTGCGTGCGTATTACACGCCATAAAGTGCGTATCATATGCACGCGAAAACGTCCCGGGTTACGTATGTAACCCTAGTTCCCCGAAGGGACGGACGCTGCGTGTAATCGCAGTGGGAACGCCCCAGCGTTACGCGTCTGAAGCATGAATGAAATCAGTCAATGGAGAGAATGAGCGTACGGCGAGTGACGTCATAGACCAGGAAGCTATAAATATCCCCTGAGCACACAAAACGCCAGCTTAAAAGTTACTGAAGCAGCGACCCAAGGGGATGCCGAGAGTATGGCAGGACACGCAGCGTCCGTCCCTTCGGGGAACTAGGGTTACATACGTAACCCGGGACGTTCCCCTTCAGGGACTACCGCTGCGTGTAATCGCAGTGGGAACGCAATACCCACATCCCCATACGACCAAATCCCCGTCGTGTGTCATTAGGAGACACAAACCGACGAGAGAACCTGAGCCCCGGGAGTGGAGCTAAGGTCAAGGGAATAAAATCTGACGAAAGTGTGCGGTGAGGACCAGCCTGCCGCATCACAAACGTCCTGAAGAGAAGCTCCGGAAAGAAGAGCTGTAGAGGCAGCCATACTCCTGGTGGAATGAGCCCTTACAGCCAAAGGTGAAGGCTGATGGGCCGAACCGTAAGCAAGCGAGATGGCCTCGACCACCCACTTGCTCATCCTTTGCTTAGATGCAGGACACCCTCTCTTAGGTGACCCAAAACAGACAAACAGTTGTTCCGATCTCCTCCACAGAGCAGCTCTGTGGACATACGCATCTAAAGCCCTAACAGGGCACAGCAAGTTAAGTTTCCTCTGGTCTGACGTCAGAAAAGGCGGAGGACAGAAAGCCTGCAGAACTATAGGTCTAACCAAAGTGGTCGGCACCTTAGGAACATAACCTGGTTTCGGACAGAGAAAGGCCTTAACCATACCAGGAGCAAATTCCAGGCACGAGGGAGCCACCGAAAGTGCTTGAATATCACCGATCCTTTTTAGAGATGAAATAGCAAGAAGAAGGATAGTCTTAAGAGTAAGAAACTTATCCGAAACTTCCTCGATGGGCTCAAAAGGAGCAAGGGAGAGACCTTCTAAGACGATGGCCAGATCCCAAGCTGGTACCCTTGTGCGAACTGCAGGCCTCAGCCTCAAGGTGCCACGAAGGAAGCGAGATATAAGTGGGTGTTTCCCGAGGGAACCTCCACTTGAAGGGGCGTGGTAAGCAGCTAAGGCCGCCACATACACCTTCAGTGTGGAGTGGGATAACCCTGTGGAGAGACGGTCCTGCAGGAAATCCAGCACTGTACCAACCGGGCAGTTAACTGGGTCCTGCTGGCGCTCTCCACACCAAGAGGTGAAAAGTTTCCACCTCGCGGCATATAACTTCCTCGTGGAAGGAGCTCTGGATTGGAGGATGGTCTCAACGACCTCAGTCGAGAGACCAGAATCTATGAGCTGGGCCCCCTCAGAGGCCAGGCCCACAGCCTCCATAGTTCTGGGCGGGGGTGAAGGATCGACCCATTCGCCTGAGAAAGTAGATCTCTCCTGATCGGTATCTCCAGGGGAGAGCCGTCGAGGAGAGACACTAGGTCCGCAAACCATTCTCGGGCCGGCCAGAACGGGGCTATTAGCAGGAGACTGAGCCCGTCCCGGCGAACCCTCTCCAGAACTCCCGGGAGCAGAGCAATCGGGGGAAAAGCGTACAGGCGTGACCTCGGCCACGGATGTACCATCGCGTCCAACCCCAGTGGGGCTGGCTGGCTGAGAGAGAACCACAGTGGACAGTGTGATGTCTCTCGGGACGCAAAAAGGTCTACCTCGGCACGACCGAAATGTTCCCATAGGAGCTCCACCACCTCGGGGTGAAGACTCCACTCCCCGGGCCTCGGCCCCTGCCTCGACAGGATGTCTGCTCCCTGATTCAAATACCCCGGGAGATAAATAGCTCTGAGAGAGAGAATTTTCCCCTGGGACCATAGAAGGATCTGACGTGCCAGTTTGTAAAGCGGGCGAGAACGCAGACCCCCCTGATGGTTGATGTAAGAGACCACCGATGTGTTGTCTGTCCGGACAAGAACATGGTGGCCTCTTAGGTCTGGGAGGAAATGTTTCAGGGCCTGAAACACTGCCAACATCTCTAGACAATTTATGTGCCATAGACGGTGATGGTCCCCCCACAGACCCTGAGCCGGGCGACCACTCATGATCGCCCCCCAACCCGTGAGAGAGGCATCTGTCGTTAGCATAACACGACGACAAGGAGCTCCCAACACAGGACCTTGGGACAGAAACCAAGGATCTTTCCACATAACCAGGGCGCGATGACACCGTCGCGAACTCATGATCATGCGAAGCGGATTTCCCCTCGGGGAGAATCCCTTGGTTCTGAGCCACCACTGTAACGGTCTCATGTGCAGGAGGCCAAAAGGTATCACGTTGGACGCAGCTGCCATGAGACCTAACAGTCTCTGGAACTGTTTTACAGTGGATGACCGGCCTAGCTTGACTTGATCTACTGTGGCAAGAATCGAAGCAACACGAGCAGGTGACAATTGTGCCTGCATCGTCGTCGAATCCCACACTACACCGAGAAAAGTGGTTCTCTGTAATGGAGAAAGAACACTCTTCTTGGCGTTGAGTCTCAACCCCAACCTCTTGATGTGAGACAGAACGACATCTCGATGCCGAACCGCCTGTTGTTCCGATTGAGCTAGAATTAACCAATCGTCTATATAGTTCAGAATACGGATGCCCTGCAGCCTGAGCGGAGCTATAGCTGCATCCATACACTTCGTGAACGTGCGGGGTGACAGTGCTAGGCCGAACGGAAGAACCCGATATTGGTACGCTTCGCCCCCGAAAGCGAACCTCAGGAACTTCCTGTGTTGAGGGAGGATAGATACATGGAAGTAAGCGTCCTTTAGATCTATCGTGACAAACCAGTCCTCGGATCTGATTTGTGACACAATCTGTTTGAGAGTGAGCATCTTGAATTTGAGCTTTCCTACAGTGCGATTTAAGACACGCAGATCTAGAATGGGACGCAGCCCTCCATCTTTTTTCGGAACGATGAAGTACCGGCTGTAGTATCCTAACTCCCTGCTGGGTGGAGGAACCCGTTCTATAGCCCCTTTTTGCAGCAGAGTTTTTACCTCCTGTTCTAATACCAGAGCCTGCTCGGGGCCCACCACCGTGGGCAGAACCCCTCTGAACTGAGGTGGACGCGTTCTGAACTGAATAGCGTACCCGTTCTTTATAATATTCAGGACCCACTGAGAAACATTGGGAAGCATTTCCCATTCCGCCAGGAACTCTACTAAGGGAACCAGCCTCTCGAGGCTGGCCTCTGGATGAACATCC
This sequence comes from Semotilus atromaculatus, assembly GCA_031834385.1. NCBI lineage: Eukaryota > Metazoa > Chordata > Actinopteri > Cypriniformes > Leuciscidae > Semotilus > Semotilus atromaculatus. Next base: position 9,734,806 of record JAULUF010000025.1, on the reverse strand, counting down.
CGAGTGACAGACACAGCGCCCTGTAACATACTGGCAGGAAACAGCTGGTCTGAACACTCCACAACCCTCCTCGGAGGGGGCGAGCGTCCCTCGGGAAATCGCTCGCCGAGTCTCTCTACGCCCTGTGTAGGCAGGGTTAGTAGAACAGACCCCTGAGGGCATCGGGAAAGACAGGGCACCGTGTTCTTGTGCGGTGAACTCAAGTCTCTCCCGATGGGGACCACCCTCAGAGTCCTGACGTTCAGCCCGTCAGGACTTTTTCGACGCGGCCTTCCTGGCGACAATGACTGTCCTCAGATCAGTCCTGCCCCGAGACGGCCGCGCCGGAGAGCGCCCCGCCTCGTCCCTCCAGTTTCCCTGCGGGGGGGCACGAGACGCGACACTCCGCTTCTGCTGTGCTCTTTTTGAAGAGGAAGAACTCGACGGCTGGGACTGCCCTTTTCGCTCAGCAGCCCCAGTGACACGTATTTTGAGAGGGATGAATTTAGAAAAAGCAGCCGCCTGTTTTTTCTCTTCCTGGAACCTCTCCGTGACCGAGTGAAGAGCGTCACCGAAGAGGCCCACAGGCGAAACAGGAGCATTTAAAAGGAGAGACTTATCTTTTTCCTTCATCGATGTCTGACTCAACCATAAGTGCCTTTCTGTGGCCACCATGGCTGCCATAGATCGACCAATAGATTTAGCGGACTCTCTGGTGGCACGCAGAGTGAGATCAGCAGTCTGCCTAAGTTCGCTAATCATATCAGCCGAAATTTCACCCCCCTCAGAAACATCTTTGAGCAGGTCGGCCTGATAAGCCTGCATAATAGCCATCGTATGCAAACACGCAGCCGCCTGCCCAGCCGCCGAGTAAGCCTTCCCCACCAGCACAGAGGTATTCTTTAGTGGTCTAGAAGGAAGAGCCGGCGCTTTAAGTGAAACCGAAGAAGCAGGAGAGAGATAGCTCGCGAGCGTCTCCTCCGCCTTCGGCATCGCCACATAACCAGCAGATTTAGCACCAAAAATGTTACCATAAGCATTTGACTGATTCGTGTAAATTCTGCTAGAAACCGGTCTAACCCAGGTCTTTGAAACCTCAGCATGAAGGTCTGGGAAGAACGGTAAGCACCGGCGAGAAGGTTGAGGTCGTGCAGACAGAAATCTATCATCTAGTTTGCTTTTAATTTTAGAATCCTGTCTATCAGCTGGCCACTCGATACTGAGCCTTTCAACAGCCCGAGATAACACATCCATCAAACCTTCTTCATTTGCAGTATAATGTGTCACACTAGAACCCTCTGATGCAAAACTTTCGACATCCAGATCCTCAGAACTGGATAATCTTAATTCAACATCATCATATGCCTCCACCTGGGCAGAAGTAACCGCCGCAGCGCGTGCTTCCGAAGCCGGGTGAGAGGCACCGGATCCCGCCGGAGAAAGCTGAGATAGGGCGGGGCCCGTCTCAACATCGCCGGTGAGATCCATCTGCGAACCCCAAGTCAAGCGCCGCCGCTCTGCCTCAACAGAAGCGGGACCCGAGCCTTGGGGAGCTCGCAGCAAACCACTCTCCTCAAAGAGCGATCGCCGCGAGCGCAGAGTTCTAAGAGGAAAGCGTTCGCAATGCTTACAATCGACTCCCTCAAGAGCCGACTGGGCATGCTGAACACCCAAACAAGCCACACATAACTCGTGTGAATCCCCACCCGTGATGTATCGAGTACAGGGGGGAACACACTTCCTATACTGCTCGCTCATATTGGTTTTTTTATATATATATATATCTATATATAGTGATAAACTCCTGCCAGAACAGACAAACACAATCGACAGATTCAGACACACACAGAGCTGCTGAAGTAAAAAAAGCTGGCGTTTTGTGTGCTCAGGGGATATTTATAGCTTCCTGGTCTATGACGTCACTCGCCGTACGCTCATTCTCTCCATTGACTGATTTCATTCATGCTTCAGACGCGTCACGCTGGGGCGTTCCCACTGCGATTACACGCAGCGGTAGTCCCTGAAGGGGAACTGCGTATCATATACACGCAAAAACTATTTTTAGCGTATAAATGCCACGAGAAATTTAATTCGTGGTATAGATACGAAGTTTCATGAGACCGGGCTCCTTATTCTGGAGACTGAACTCACGCTCTGCTGCCACACTGCAGCGTGCTCGCCACCAATTGGACAGGGGTGGGAATTACAGGTACAAAGTTACAATAGATCACCCTCAGTGTAATCTGTCAAAATGACAGACGGCCTTCAGATTTTTTATATATTCCATTCCACCTCTGTTTTTGAATCAAGTTTCCAGTGCGTTTTGTGTGAAAAGTGCTATTCGTGTGACCCGTGAACACTGTAGGATGTTCCACATATCTCATATAGAGTTCAGTTAGGATGCAGGCTCTAGGCACCGAAGCTGCTTACTAGTTTTTGGAACACAGCTATAGCTTCAAATTCTTTTGACAGGTGTTTTTGACCAAATCTTGATTTGGGAGTACAATGATACCTGTAGGATATGTCCTGCCTTTACCCTTCCAGCAAATTCAAATGAGACTCATTTACGAATTGTATTTTCATTTAATTGAGTCAGCCCTTTATGTATTTGTGTCTCATTTAGATGCATCTAAAGAGTTTTAGCAACGTCATTAGCAGAATTACACAAATATTTAAATTCAAAATTAAACAAGCATGGTTTACTTGGTATCACGTTATTTAAATCACCTCAAAATTGTGTCCTAGGCTGACATGGCTTAGTTGGAACAAGATGCGTCAACACAGTTATAGCTCTTTTTGGCAAAACTGTACATTCATATTCATGGTTTTGCAGTTATAATGCGCTCAGCTCCAGTCAAAAAGCTCTGTCCCAGTAGACGTAGGATGGAACATCCAAGCCTACGGAAATGTTGTCTGTCTGCTGCTCTATTTTAAGCATTTAGGACTTGCAATTGATTTAATCTAGAATAATTTGTTGCGGAAATGTCTGCCCACTGAGATCCCAGTCTTCTGGAATAGCTCTTTTCATTAATCATATTTTCAAATTGACAATGTAACCCACTGTGCAGGATTCAGAGGGAGTTTGGTAAATATTTGATTTATTATCTGATTAATCATATGTGAAGGCCAAATTGATGACATTTGAGTGAAGAATTAAGAAATTTGTTTTTTTTCTTCTTATTCATATTTCTTTGTTGCCTCGTCATTGAGTATCTGATCATGAATAAGAAATGTTATTTATTTTTTGCAACCACCGACACCCCTGGATGTTTATCAAATGTGTTGATTTCATATTTTTTTCCCAAAACATCAAAAGAAAGTTTTGTCAGTGATACACCCATGAAAGCCAAACTTTTCAATACTGAGATCTAAAACATGAACATAAAACATTCTTCTAGTCGTTGATACTGATTGGTCAATGAAGTTTCCCTCAGGCCCTGCAATCCTAAAAAACACAGTATACGGCAGTGATGTGACTGTACAGCACACATTGAGGCCAACTATAAGCATTAATTAACATGTCAAGGACTATTTTCTAGTGGAAAGATGAAACAATACATTTAATAAGATAATGTTTTCAAATTTGATTATTGCAGGTTTGTAAATTATTCAGAGTTCGCATTTCACTGTTTTTGTTCATTTTGTGGACTACTGAATCAGTTTTCGTGAGATGAGTAAATGCATGCTCACGCTTAGAACTGCAATAACCATCATGTTTACACACAAGTGCACACAACGCCTCTGCACCTTACAATTTCTCTCAACTTCGGGACATGGTGTGAGTCAATAAATGAGAAAACAGTAACTTGCGTAACATTTTTGAAAAAGTAACTCAGATATTTTATTGTAAATTTAAAAGTAGTGAGTTGATTTACTAACTTACGTTGCTCGTATTGCCTTACCCCAAACACTGTTAAGAACCAATGCCATCAAGACATTCTGCAGCAGTTTTATCAGTGAATGCAACAGAATAAACATTCAGGTCTTAAATGTCAGCTCTAGATTTAGATGTGTAAGTTGCCACAGGGGTTATATAACATCTACGCCAATTCCTCCAGGCGCCTCTCATATTTGGAGGATCACAATGGTTTCTTTGAAAATAGAAACGGTTTCTTCAAGAACCCTCCCATGACTCATAAAGCTTTTAAATCAAAGTCTCATATGAACATGTTCATCAAATTACACTATTGTGCCAGTACACCTTTTTCATAACATATATTTAGGATTGTATCAATAGGTAAAAATGGCCTAGTAACAAATTCAGATCTCCATAGGCCAATTTTTTTTTTTTAAATATATTTAATATTGTATGAAATAAAAATTTACTTAGGACTAACTAAATTTAGAAAGGACTTGTTCACCCCAAAATGACTATTCAACAAGGTTTTTTAAAAACAAACAAACAAACACCATGCTAGCACCATAAAACAGTCCATGTGACTTGTATAATTTATTTTTCAAGTCTTCTGAAGTAATACGATAGCTTTGTGTGAGAAACAGACTGAAACTTTAAGCCTTTATTTGTTGAAAGTGTTTGTCACACCTGGCTTAACGTGTCACCATTCTAAATGTGAGCCATTAGATTGCAGCGCTTCAGAGCTTCACATGGTAATGCTGTAGCCTAGCAGTTCCAGGCATGTTGAGCCTTGGTGCTTGTGGGAGATACAGATATGAATCTGCTCTGTTGCAATCCAATAATTTTGTGTTTTGTCTCTACTGTCTCAATTGGATTTATAAATTGTTTTGCATTATGCGTGGTGCTTATGTGTAAAAACTGCCACCACAATAAATATATTTTTGTACTGAACTGTAAATACTGTACCTTGAACAAATCAAACTAAATGTGGATTTATATTTACATGTTTGATACATTTGTCAGTAAAAAATAATGCTGTAGGCATTTTGGGGGCCCTAAGCAGATTTTCAAAATGGGAACCCCTACATAGCTTTAACTAACCCCTTTCACCTATTGTACAGTATATGTCCTACACTCAGGGCCGGATTTATGCATTCTAGGCACATCTAGGGGGGCCCAGTTACAGTGAGGATAAGTAATTATGTTTTAAGGTTATTGTTATTATTATTAATTCACTCTAATGGTAAAACAATGTAAGACAATTAATTTCTAAATGAACAAAATGATAAGACAGAAACCTCGTATGTGAAACGTATTAAAAAGAGCTTGCGTGACTAAACCTCATATCTCTATTGGATCCTCACACTGTCAGTCAAACCTCATAACTCCACCCGCCTCTCTCGTGAATGAAGTGCTGCAGTTCGGACCGTCTCTGCTTGTTTGCAGCTGCAAGGGTAAAAAAAAAAACGAATACAACTTTTTCCTAACTTAAGAAACTCTCTTTATATAAAGGCTAATGTTTTATGTGTTTGAGGAGCGGAGAAGTCTGTTTTAGTCTACCATTTTTCGTCAAGTTATAGTCAACACTGTCTTAAATGGTCTGTGCGAAGCACTTTATTTTTATAACATGGTAAATTTAGACAAACAGCGCCCACATAGCTACAATAAACTGTATAACCTGTAAGTTGATGAAAACGTAATGCAAGTGTCTGATCAGATAAAGTCACAATATCAACTTTGGCAACACATTGTTTAATTATTAAAAACTTTGGTAACACTTTATTTTACGACCTGCAAACAACTGCGTAAGTACACCGAAATTACAGTGTACGTTTCTGTAATTATAGCGAACTTCCGTGTAGGTATAAGGGAACAATATGTTAAGTTTGGGGTAATAAAGGGGTAACAAGCAGATATACAACCTGTAAATAACTTCGTAAGTAAATCGAAATTACGGTGTACGTTTCTGTAATTATAGTGTACCTCCGTATAGGTATAAGGGAACAATATGTTTTGGGTAGGCTAATAAAGGGGTAACAAGCAGATATACAAGCAAATTATTTATAATGTAATTATTTTAAAACTAACAGGTAGGCTACCTATTATGTTAATATATTCCAGGCAAAAATTGTATGTCTGTTGTATATAAAAGTTATCATCACATTTCTGGCAAAATATGTTCTTGTGCAATTTTACAGGGTAATTTTGACATCTGTGGGTTGAAAATGATGCATGTAAGCACAGTATGATAAAAAATGAATTTATTGGCTTTTCTTACTAGATTAATTAATGTTAAATCAACCCACAGATGCCAAAATTAAATGTAAAATTGCAGAAGAACATATTTTGCCAGAACTTTTATATACAACAGACGTACAATTTTTGCCTGGAATATATTAACATAATGGTACCTGTTAAAATAATTACATTATAAATAATTTGCTTGCATAGCTTGTTACCCCTTTATTAGGCCTACCTTATAACTACACGGAGGTAAACTATATTTACAGAAACGTACACCGTAATTTCAGTTTACTACAAAGTTATTTGCAGGTTGTATACTATCTGCTTGTTACCCCTTTATTACCCCAAACTTAACATATTGTTCCCCTATACCTACACGGAAGTACGCTATAATTACAGAAACGTACACCGTAATTTCGGTTTACTTACGCAGTTGTTTGCGGGTCGTAAAATAAAGCGTTACCAAAACTTTTTCAGAAAGAAAATAGACCCGAGATACAATTTCTTTTTGTTTTACTATATAATTGGATGTTCTATATATTAGTAATGTGAGTAATGTTGTATTTTAAAATGTTTGAAAACATTAAACACAGTCAAGATTTTTCACTCTCAAAATGTTTTGCATGGATTCTGTTTGAACAGTTGACACGGATGAACGGAGCACATTCATGTTGCGATTGTGTTGTCAACATGAAATACTTACCTTCAAACAGCATCATGATCAGAGAAGCGCATGACTAACATGTGGGGGTTTCTCCGCAGTCCCATGAATGAGTGCTGGGCCAGCTTCAGATGTGCACTCTTCATAGCGAAGACTCGCACTGAGACATCTCAAGAGCTTAGCTCAGTATGTGTATGATGATGAGAAGAACAAACAGAGAAGAGTGAAAGGCACAGCATGATGCAGAAACTTACTTCTGACCTGTTTTCTTGTCTTCTGTTCCAGTTCTACCAAGTCACACATGTGGAAATCCAGGGTTGATACCCAGAGGGATTATCCACGGGACCAGGTACAACGTCGGCGACAAGATCCGCTACAGTTGTGTGATGGGATATGTTTTGGAGGGGCATGCAGTGCTCACGTGTATAGTGAGCCCAGGAAGTGGTGCATCATGGGATTTCCCAGCACCATTTTGTAGAGGTAAGATGCTCTTTGCTTACATGGATGGATTGGTTAAAACGCAGGGTTTCCACAGTCATGGAATACCCTGGCTACTTTACATGTTCTTGCAAAAACATGCTACTCTTACATTCTCTGTAGTATAGTATACTTTAATGGATGATATATGACATAATTATCAGTATTAAACAGAGAAGACTAGGATGGGTACTGTATCCCATAATGCAGTGTGCTCAAATTGACCTTCCATTTTCAGTTTGACAAATTAACCACCAAGTAATATTAACCACCTTTTTGACATTTGTACACAACGGTGACTTAAAAATTCACTCATTCATCCATTCTCTAAACAGCTTATCCTATGGAGGGTCGTACTGGGGGTACCGGTACTCAGACCACATGCACGGAAACACCCTACACGAATGGCCCGACCTAAAACAATAATAATAATAAAATAAAATAAACAAACACACTTTATAACCTCACATTCAAATATGACAACAGCATATTTCCTGTGGAATAGTGCACACAGTGTTTCATTTACTCACTACGTTTTTTTTTTTTATTATGTTTTAATAGTTGGCAGTGTACAGTTGCCACATCTGTAGAGATTTCCTTGATTTTGTCCATCGGGAATTGATCGGATTGATTGATCATTGTCGTTTGCTATTGCTGTGATCTCATGTGAGTGACAGGTTGTCCCGCCCTCTCGCCAGTAACCACATCATTAGCGAAGAGAAGTGATGTTGCAAGAGGGAGGGAAAGTTATTTTGATTAAAGATAATTAATTTAAAAAAAAAATTGAAACATTTTTGAATTGAACAAGAATTTTTTAATGCACTGGTCAGTTTTGAGATTTTGGATTGTGTTTCAGACTAGTCGAAAGAAAACATCCAAAATACACTTTTAAGTGTTTATTTTATTGCACTTTATCTATTTGCATCTGTAGATTTCAATTGCAATCTCAAAAGGCCACTTCAGTAGCACTTCATACACCTAACTTTTCAGTTTTATTCCTAACTATATTATAAAGGTTTGTTCATATGTCATTTACTGAATTGTATACAGTATTTTATTCCTAAAATCTTTGACTCTAATATGTCTTCAAAATGAAACAATTATTTTGAGTCCAAAGTTTGAAGCTTGATCCAAATGTTCAGATTTATGGTCTAGAAATGTATGCAAATTAGTGCAAATTATTTGATTGGATAATGACTCATTTGAATATATAAAATAACTTTTAAAAAATGTAATGCAAATAATGTTTGAAATTCTTAATTTAACCATTCATCTGGGAAAGAATATGGTGATATCCATTAGTTATGTTTTTACACTATTCACATGGGGTGTCTAACACATTTTTTTAGGTTTGTCTAACAGTAGTATTCAGGTAAGAAACACTAAAGAAATTGTATAAAACAATCAAATCTAAAATAACATTTAATAGTGAGTGTCTTTTTATTTAATTTTTTGGGTCCCACTTTAAATTAAGTGGCTTTAAGTACTATGTACTTACATAGAAAAATAAGTACAATGTACTTATTGTGTTAATGTTGTTTTGTAAAACACTTTTTCTGCTATTGAGATGTGATACGGGTAAGGTTAGGGACAGGTGTGGTGGTATGGGTCGATTTAAGGGTAGGTTAAGGTGTAAGGGAAGGGTCAACTGTGTAATTACTAATGTAATTACATACATTAATTACAGTTGTAATTACATGCAGGTATTTTCAAAATATAAGTGCAATGTAAAAACATGTATGTGCACAATAAGTCCATTATATCAAAGTAGTAACTTCAATGTAAGTACATAGTACTTAAAGCCACTTAATATAAAGTGGCTTTTTCTTTTGTCGTTTAACTCTATTTCCCTGCCAGCGTTAGAAAAAAAAGTTGCTAAGTACTTTTTTGGTAATTTAAAAATAAAAAAATCCATGGCCCACAGAATATTTTACTGTATCTGAACATGCAATAAATCAAAAGAAAGAGCAGAGCTTCTGCTTTAGATAAATGAATACATATTCTAGCTTTTTGCGTTATTTTTTTATCAACACTTAAAGTGGGTAAGTTTAATAATTGAAAAACTAAATAAAACATTTAACCAAAAATTCAGAAGGATGATCAAAACGTAGTCCATCAACACCCCCACAAGCTTAGACAGTCCTATACCTCGTCCTGGGTCAACAAAGATATTAGGCTACTGTCCCTTTAAGACCTAATGCACAGATCCATACTGACAAACAGGCCTTGACATTAACACCCGTCAAATGTTGGTGAATTTCAGCAGTGGCATGTAACACAGTCACTCTTATGAGCCTTTTTTAGCAGGTTGAATTTGATACAAAATCAGGGCTTGACATTAACACCTGCCAACCCGTCAAATGCGAGTGTATTTCTGCAGTGGCGTGTAACGCAGCCACTCTACTAGCCACTTTGATGGGTTGAATTTTATATATAATATGTAAAGTTTTTAAAAAGGCATCTGAAATAATAAACTAATTGCAATGTAGTGTTGTCAAAAATATAGATTTTTCATTTTCCGCATAATACTAGCTGCGCTTTCTCGCTCTCTCATCTCTCAGACAGCAAGGAGGTACTACAAACCCTCCTTCCCTCACTCACTCGTTTAATTTTCTTCGGATGAATATTGTTGGTGTTACAGGGCTTGAATTTCGCCGTGTGTTTGCATGTATTGCACATCATTTTACTCATTCCCCCAGATTTTGTGCTCCTACCCAAAGTGAGCGCAGATAAAGCCCCTACTTTTTCACTGCTTATTGTGCTTAAACAGTCAAATACACACAAAATAATGTCAACATGCTGGTCTTGGTGAGTATTCGCATAAACAGTCAGTTATGTTTTGAGTGAAAGTAAACAGTTGAGAAAGAAAACGCATGTGTGAAAGTATAATGGATCTGTACGTCAGGCAGAGATGACAGCAAGTGACAGCAGCCTAATATACCTACTGCCAAATGATAAGATCATTTAAAAAATATCTATATGGCAGTTTACCCCCATGGTATTGATGTCAAAATTGTGGCCAGTGAAAATGCTGAGTGCCTAATAACTTTGGAAAACCATAAGCCACAGTGGCTGGTGAGCAAAAAAGTTAATTTAAAGCCCTGCTGACAAACATCCAATTTTTTCCCAATCGTTTAAGTTTACTTAACACATAAACTGACTGTTTACGAGGATACTTGCTGTGATTGGCATTTTAACATAATTTTGTGTGTATTTGTACGTCTGTTCAATCATGATAAGATGCGAAAGAGAAGTCAACGAATTGTAACCTTAAAAAATTTATATGAATTCTATATAGTTTTAAATTGACTAATTTAACTTTTATGCTATTTTTTTTTTCAGCTGAAGGGTCATGTGGGGGAACGTTAAGAGGAACAACAGGGACAATATCAAGTCCACACTTCCCTTCAGAGTATGAGAACAATGCTGACTGCACGTGGAGTATTCTTGCCGAGCCGGGAGACACCATTGCCCTAGTCTTCACAGACTTCCAACTAGAAGATAGATATGACTTCCTAGAGATCAGTGGTACAGAAGCACCATCAATATGGTGAGTAAACTGGCCTCTGTTGTTTCATTACATCACAAACTGTTGAGCATCATCGTAGGATTCTTTTCATAAAAGCAGTTAGCGGAGCGACTCTTTTTGTAGCTTTATTCAGACAGGATTTGCTTTGTAAATGACATTTGAGCTACAATTGTTAATAAAGCAACGTCTGCAATTTTATATACTGACTCAAACGGGATTGGGATCTCTAGTTATTACTAGTGGGATTGTTTATTGCCTGGATGTGCAGTTACAGAAAAATTAAGTGCTTTGTATACAAGCATCACAAATTCTCATTAAGACATTATTTATTTTTAAAAAAATTTATGGGGAGTATTTATGGCATAAAAAAATAAAATAAATATATATATATATATATATATATATATTAGCACTATAAGGTTAATGCCTTGTATTGTTGGTCACAAATCAAATAAACAAATTTTTGTTATTGAGAATGTTAACTTGAATAAAGGATCGGATGCAGTGTTGCCAAGTCTGCGACTTTCCCGCGAAATTGAGGTACTTTTAAGTTGTCACAAATTAATTTGTATCTGTATTCTGATAAAACCTGAAGTGGGTTGGGGTTTAAACCGGATGTCCATCAAATTACATGAGAAGCCAGTTTTAAATGTAATACTGCTCATAATTTTCACTTACTACATATGCCTTGTATTACTCATACAATTATTATTTTTTATTATAATTATATCAGATCTTTAAATATCTTCTAAAACATTTTTTTTAATTCTAGTTTAAATAGTTATATAAACTAGCTGATTATAGAACATGAAAGTTGAAAGAAATATTTAGTGGTTGAAAATTTATAAAAAAAATATTGTACTATGCATTTAAATGCAAATTCGAACAATTTATAAAGAATCCATAAATGCTTGTCGGCCCAAAAGAGAGTGAGACAGAGAAACATAATGTGTATCATATCTTACATTTAAATAGACATATGAAATTGTAGAAAAACTGTAAAATGTAGCCTAGTATCACGGAGACGGCAACATGTCTATTTGAATTGCAATCGTGCTGTGCTCATTTCACTCAGAGAGTTTACACTCATTCACTTCACACTTGATTATAGACGTTTATGTACAGTATAATATTGTGTTATCCCCGGCTCACCTGTTATTCAGAAAACACGAGGAGTGAATGTGTCTGCTGAATATTTTTCCTATTTTTTGGTAAAATACAGTACGTTATTCGGTTTTGAAGCCATTATCGGCTTTTGGCACATCTCTATTATTGATGCATAAGATGCCCTTTGGAACTCAAATCATACTGGATAACTTGATCATCACATTTGGCACAAACTTTTATAACTCTATTGTTGCTATCGTTAAAGCAAATGGGTGACATACCAAAGACATTCAGGAAATCTTGGAAATCTTTTCACTCAGGCAATCATACTGACAGTATATTTTAAAATAAAAGATGGATTGCATCGTTTTTTTATTTTTTTTTTATTGAAATCTCTGTTAAATTTTCTTTTTACTTATCCATGTTGTTATTTTACACAGACATTTGTATGAAAGTTTCATAATTGAATGGTCAAAATGAACAAGGAAAAAAATATAGCCCAATCAGAGACATTCTGATCTGCACAGGACTCGATTTCGAGTTAACTGAAAAACAGAACTTAATAATCCCTTTCATTTTACAGAGACTGCAAGAAAAAGAAAAAAATAACCCAGACATCTTTGATTCTGAGGGGATTAAAGGAATTATTCACACAAAAATGAAAGCATTTTATTTACTCACGCTCATGTCAAACCCAAAAACTGCTTTTCAAGACAAACAAAAACAAGACATTTTAAGGACCTTTATGCTGCCTGTTCCCCATACATTGACAGTTCATAGTTTCGAAGGACTGTCAAGCTCCAAGACAGAAGAATAGACTGAAATGTATGTTTTTATCAGCCCGTTCTCATCCCTAGGCGTAATATAATGACGCTTTTGCCAAAGCGTCTATATCGAACGCGCATGGTACCCTTTAGCGTCAATATGAGACGCCGATATATATGGGTCAGAAGGCGCCTCCTAGCGGTCTAACCCTAACCCTACACCATACCTAAACCTACCCATCTCTCTGCGTGTTATATTGACGCTAAAGGGTTCCATGGGCGTTGGATTTAGACGCTTTGTCAAAGTGACAGAATATGACGCCTTGGGATGAGAATGCGTTGGTTTTTATACATTGTATAAATGTATGTACCAGCATAAGGTATGTTTTGCATGCTGATACCGTAATGGGATGCTGGTTGCTGGTTTGCTGGTCCTCAGCATAGGAAGTGGGAGTGTTGGTGACCAGCTACACCAACTCAGCTTTATTTGAGAACAACATGGCCCTACTGGTCCACCTGCTAGGCCAGCACTATAAGAGCTCTAACCAGCATGCTGGATATTTCAGCAGGTTTATGGACTCATTTTTATGGTGGTTTTATGTTGCTTTTTGGAGAAATGTACACAAATGTACCTAAACTCCACATGGCAAACCAGTCTCATTGGAAAAGGGCTTTGTCTGTCTTTCAGATATTGATCTAGAATACCCTCAGATGGAAATGAGATGCCATTGATCTCACTGATAATTTAGGAAACATATTACTTTATCTGTGACTCTTTGAATTTGTCCCTGCAGCTGTCAACTTGATGGCCGCCACTCCATGCTTTAATGCTTTCCTTTGTTTTCTCTCCTCACCTGTTTCTTTCATCAGATGCTTCTCTGTTTTCAAAGGTTTGCAATTGTGACCAAATTGTAAATCATAGCCTTGTGAGAGGGTATTGTACAGAAGGCTCTGCCTGAACTCTATTAACCACAAGCTCTGTGAATAAACATGTCCTCGCTCTTGATGTGTGGAGCATCGAGGCTGTGTAGTCGCACAGGCACCATCGCAAATAATTTGCTTTCCCACCAAAACACAGGCTTGAAATTACACAAACTTGCTGTAAGAGAGCAATGACATTACTTCACAAGGCTGGTGATGAAATAACAGCACAAGATATTTACACTGCATCAGAAAGCTAATATCAGGATGTTTATTCTTGGAAACAGCACCAGCATTCTACATGTAACATAAGTAGGAATATTATGCTGTATAATCCAGATGTGAATGGTAATGTTGAATATTGCAGGGAAGGCAATTTTGTGTAATTGTAAACTTTCTTTGGGGGGGGGGGCAACAATCCCACATGCTGTATAGTTGTAAAGTTGCTAGTGAGTTGCCCACCCTCAATTCTATGAAATTGTTCTCCCTAAATATTGCTGGTGTACCTCCTTCAATGGAAATCATCGTCCAGACGAAATATAAAATTGAATCACTTTGGAAAGTAATAGCACACCAAAAAGCTGCATGATTTGTGTGAATATTAAAAAATAAATGTATTAATTGATAATTAATGAATCAATATTTATTTTTTAACCCAGTCCACCTGAATATTATATTATTATTATTATTAAATCAAGTCAAGTCACCTTCATTTGTATAGTGCTTTTAACAATATAAGTTGTTTCAAAGCATCTTTACAGTGATAATAGGAAATTAAAGTAACAGAGATTGTTTTGGCTTTACAGTAGCTCTAGAATAAAGTTATTTTCCAGCTAAAGTTAGTTTTGATTGATTGATTCACTTCTGTTGCAAAGATCATTAGTTATTAACTTAGTGGCCGCTTACATGACGCTCCAGCCCACTCATCCTCACAAAACCTTTAAAATTTGAGGAAAAAAAAGGCTATCTCATGCGCATCACATTTTTAGTCTATAGGTATGCGCGTTTGAATATACACGTGCTCAGGCGTTTAGTCTTTCTTTACAAACCAACCCTTAAATAACTACTTGTCTGGCCTAAATGTATAATAAATAATTATTTATCGCTTCCGCATTGCCACGTGAACCGGAATTATCCCGACACCGTTTTATCTGTACAGAGGTAAAAGGAAGGGAAAGAGGCCTTCACAGGGGAGGGACTAGTTGACACTTCAGGACTGCGTTGTAGTAGTGTCCATGAGCAGGTTATGTACCTGGTACCAGGTTTCCGGCTGACTTAATCTATGCCTGCCTAACTTTGAATTATAGAAGTCTATAATGTGTTATGTGTATGCTAGGTCAAAGAGATGTGTTTTTAGTCTAGATTTGAACTGACAGAGTGTGTCTGCTCCCCGGACAATTTTAGGAAGACTGTTTCAAAGTTTTGGTACTAAATAGGAAAAGGATCTGATTTTGATATTCAAGGTATTATCAACTGGCCGGAATTGGCCAGCTGCAGTTTGTTTATTAAGCATGCAGTATTATTATTATTATTATTATGAAGGGCAACATACCGAAGGTGTGAATGCACCTATTATATCAGCTCTTGAAGTCTATGGCAGCCCATAGAACCGCTTGCAGAAAATTATGAAATTTGGCACACAGAAATTTGGTAGAGGACATTTGGTAGAGGACAGTCTGAATTCAAAATAGTGGTATGGTCACATGCACGATCAGATAAAGCATTTCACTAAAGAATAAACAAAAAATGGCACACTGCTACTACTCCTCCAAAGAATCAATTTGTTTAATAGTGAGGCATGACTATTAAATAGTCACTCCGATTCCTTGGCTCAAGATGACTCGATTCCATCATAAAACATTTTCTGCCATTTCAATTTTTTTCGAAAAGCCTACTTTTTCGAACTCGTCCTAGACGGTTTGTCTGATTTTCACCAAAATTGGCTCACATCGTCAGATCGTGCTGGTAAAACTTTATTAAAAGTTTTAAAAGTTTGTTAAAACCATTCTCTAATAATATGCTAGCTTAATTAAAGCTGCTGTCCGTAATTTTTTTAAGTTAAAAATAATCCAAAATAATAAAATAAAAAAACATCTTCAGCCAGTGTTCAAAACTATCTACTTGCCATAGCTAGATTCAAAACGGTTAGCTTGTAATAATGATTTTAATTTCAGTGGTACTGGTGGGTTTCCGCGGGAAATTCGAGCATGTCTTTGCGTCATTACGTCACATCTGTACACATAAAGAAGGTGTTTCGGCTAGCCAGCTATACTGCGCGTGAGGAGATGTAGAGATGGGCTTTTCTCGCAGCACTTTACATAATTAAACTTATGGCGGATCCAGAAAGATCCAAACGACAATCATCAGTGTCAACTGGAGATTCAGCAGTTATAAAACCCAAAAGACTTTGTACTTCGGATTTAAGGTGGAAAGAGAAAGAAACCGTCTCATGCGAACACAAGGATACACATCGGTGGGGCTTTTGAAAGATGTGTGTGAACTGCGTGTTTTGAAGGGGTTCGAAACGGAAGAAGAGACGGCTTTTTTCTGCTGAACAAGTAAGACATTTCAATAGTTCAATGTGTAACAGTACGTTTTCTTAATTCACAGTTATGGAGTTTCCTTTGTTGTGCCTTTCTCGTTTAGCTATTATGGAGAATATGAATTCTGAACTACACAGGTAATCATAAAACACATTAAATAACGTTAGTCACGCAATGCTGATGTTGTTAACATGAACAATTTGAGAACAACGTATAATTTGCACGGATGCTGTAACTTAAATCGTGCTGATTAAATCTAACGATCGCTTGTCATGTCGAATGACATTTTTTTCCCCCTTAGTTGATCAGAACAAAAATGTATGTTACTTACTTGTTCAGAAGACATTTTCCAGTGAAAATTCTTATGTTGGTCAAACTTTCAAAAAGTGAATCTGTGATTCTGAATGACAGTATCCACACAGCGCGGTGACTGACAGCAGCACTCGCCTCAAAACATTGTGTTCATCCGCGCTATTTCATGTCGATTTACAACCCACGTAAAGATGAAAATTCCGCGAATAACTGCAGTTACAGATTTCGAACAGAGATGGTGACAAAAAAGGCATGAACTGAGGATACTTGCAGCTTTCGGCACAGCACCACCTACTGGTCTGTAAATATGAAAAAAAAAATCAGTATACATTCTGAAAGGCTTGCTTTTGTTTCAGTGCAGCATATTAAGTTGAATGATACCCAACTGTCCCGTATCAGGCCTAATTGTTCTCGTATAGCACATAAACAAAATTGTTGGCATTACGCAAAACTGATTCTGAGGCTGCAACTCCCACAACTTTGTATATGTCATTGTCACCTTACACTGACAACACAAGATCAATTTGGTAACAGCGCCACCTATTGGCCAAAAGTGATTTGATTTAAATCATATTAATAGTGATTGTATTTGTAATTTTTTCAGCCATTTTGCCTAAGATAATCTAAAAATGTCTTTAATTGCTCATTTTTGCAGTTGGTCTTGTGCTTACATGACTCATTGTGCTTTTTTGTGCTCTTGATATGGGAATCTCCCAATAATCCCATATTAAGGATTATAAAGTACTTTTCTGCTTTGGGCTGTCAAATACATTTCAGCTACGACACAACCACTGTATGTAAGAAGAAATATCATGCATGTTTGACCATTTTATGTAAGGTACACACACAATCACATGCTCTTAGTTGTCCCTTGCATGTAAATACAGTAATGTAAAGACACCAGAGACTGGAAAAGTATAGGTGCTGTGCTATCAAAGTTGTATTGATTTCCCTGTATTTATTTCTCCAACACTTCTGGGAGTTTAAGTAACATTTCCTGTCCAAGAGCATGTCTGAGAGCTTCATGGTCATGTGTGACAGGTGTGAAGACAATGCAGCAAGTTATTCTAGCCTCACAGGCACAGCTATGGCATTTAACAAACAGGTCTGCTATGATTTCATATGGATTACTGAAACACTGGCTCAGTGAGCAGCCTGTAGCCCGAGTCTCTTCCATGACATTCAGAAGCATTTTCAGTATTGATCCCATTTCAGTGGCATTAAAAAGAAACCCTGGCCAGTTTTTTAAATGGGATGAGCAGTATATTTTGACCGCAGAAATCTTGCTGCATATATTTTGAGATGCCAAATCAATCAAAACAACTCCAAAAGGGCAGTGAGTACTTATTCCCTGATCGATGTTCAGTCTGATGCTGCTGAATGTGATGGGCGACACTATATGTTTTTATGTCTTTAGAGTCATTACAATGTTCCGATTATTTGATTTGTTGCTCCATAGCCTGCATTTGATGCTTTATTGTAGAACTGTTTTGAACTATAGCAACAATCGCTTGGGCTGCTCTCCAGATAGCCTGTGCTATACACTCTGATTCTACAAAACTGTTGGGTATCATTTTATTCAATGATCAATTCTGAATCTGCTGATCGATTCCCAGTTTCGATTACAATAAGATAGATATCAAATGTATTTATTCAGATTTTTTGCAAAACATTTTGTTGCAGCTGAATAACATGAGCAAAAATCAGCAGCCTACAGAACAAAAATTAACAAATATACCTCAGCAAAAACAACTAGCCAAACTACTACACAAATCAAATATTATCAAAGACAAGTAAATTGTCAGTAATAAAATAAGAACTGTTAATCAAATTGACAATAGCACAAGAAATACAACTGAAGAAAGTTCGGTAACACTTTATTTGAAGGGGTGTGCATAAGACTGACATGACACTGTCATAAACATGACATAACACCTGTCATGAACATGAAGGAGTCTTTATGAATGTTTATGACTGTTGTCATTAAGTGTCATTCGGTAAATTATGACACTTTTAATGCAAAGTTGACATTGTTTAAAATGTCTTTGTTATGACAACTTGACATTAACAAAGACAAAAATGTCTTGATTGTGACAACTTGACATTAACAAAGACTGAAATGTCTTTGTTATGACAACTTGACATTAACCAAGAAATCATAACCTAATTATCAAACTTAAAGCATTTGACAGTGTAATAACCCTTAATGACATCTTTATAACTAGTACAATGTGTTCCACTTTACTTGAGGACAAGTAATATTCATGACACAGTTATAATGGTGTCATGACGGCCAAAGTTGTGACAGGTTGACAGGTTATGATTTCTTGGTTAATGTCAAGTTGTCATAACAAAGACATTTCTGTCTTTGTTAATGTCAAGTTGTCATAATCAAGACATTTTTGTCTTGGGTAATGTCAAGTTGTCATAACAAAGACATTTTAAACAATGTCAACTTTGCATCAAAAGTGTCATAATTTACCGAATGACACTTAATGACAACAGTCATAAACATTCATAAAGACTCCTTCATGTTCATGACAGGTGTTATGTCATGTTTATGACAGTGTCATGTCAGTCTTATGCACACCCCTTCAAATAAAGTATTACCGAAAGTTCAAGTACAAATTATACATAAATATATACAAATATAAATAAAATAATGTTACAAAGGTCATTCAGTCAAGATCAGAGAGTGATTTTCTCTTTTTCTTTTGTTGTTTGATTAACATTAACGATACAGATGGCAGCAGATATATTAGGCTGCTGTCGCTTTAAGATTGTAGGCGTGGATCGAATATACTGATAGACATGCATATTCTTTCTCAACTGTTTACAGTTAAAGACAAAAGATATTTTGACATAAATTTATCTTTTCAAGTGCAAGAAGATGCAAAAGAGAACGTAATTGTCTATTGTGCACACATAAGGCGGCCTTATGTGTGCACGCTTTGGATATGTGTGAGTACCGAATGTTTTTTTTGTTTGTTTTTTTAAACATCGTGAAACAGCAAATATTTGAAATCTTTAAATTCCCATTAAAATGCACACACAGCTGCCCTTAAGTGGAATCAAAATTTGTATTGTATAACAAGTATCTGATTCCAGAAGTGGAATCGATATTCAATTGTCTACCCTACTCAAGACAATCTTCAACCCTCTATTTTTTGGGTAGATCAGGTGATGGGGATTAAGAGTCAGGTGAGACTGGCCAGCGTGTTGCTTCACAGAAGGGCTGCTCAAATGCTGTTCAGGCAAAGCTCCTCAAGCACATGAAAGAAAATAGTCTTGGTCCTGAGCTCTTCAAAGAGATGCATAGTGCAAAGACATTGCACTACGTGCTACATATTTTACCGCCCAATCCATCAGCCGTGATATGGGAAGTCTGGTCATGCTTGATCGTTATCTCTGGTTGTGATGAAAAAGTTGCAAGATGCTGAGAAGAAGCCTTTCCTCAACGTCCCAGTGTCTCCCACAGGACTCTTTGGTGATGCTATTGAAGGCTTCACAGAGGGATCATGGTGCAGAAGCAGTCCCAAGCCATGCAACA
The DNA here is from genome assembly GCA_031834385.1 of Semotilus atromaculatus. Classification (NCBI taxonomy): domain Eukaryota; kingdom Metazoa; phylum Chordata; class Actinopteri; order Cypriniformes; family Leuciscidae; genus Semotilus; species Semotilus atromaculatus. Next base: position 9,714,863 of record JAULUF010000025.1, on the reverse strand, counting down.
CATTTCTAATAAGAAGCAGCACTGCTGCCCAGCCAACATGATCTTGCTTATCCTCGAGTCAGAGTCTGGCCAAAGTCCCCTCCAACACTGTTTTGGGAGCATTAAAGACACCTAAACCGACTTTAAAGCAATGTTGTCCATTGCCTAAGCATAAGCCTCTGCCAAACCCACAGGATCCACGTCCTAGTAGAAAGACACTACCAGGACAGCAGGAACTCCAGCAGAACTGGGACTGGCCCCCAAAAATCTAGAGTTGTTCAATGTAATGCCCTCCATCTCTGCCCTTACAATTGCTGGAACAGGGAGAATAAGTTCAGTGCTTTGTGTTTGCTGTCCAATCATCACAGTGCACAGGAAGCCCTCATAGGTATATCAGATTGGTGTTAAAGGCGATAAAATTCAGCAATGTGTAAGGCTACTGCCTCGCTTCAACTGTGGTCTGTCCTTTGCGGTTCACCAGTGGGATGTGTCTATATCACATACAAAAATCCATACAAAAATTATAATTCAAAAGCAAATTCTCTCTCACCAGGGGTCTGGTATGGGTTGGCTCACAGTGAATTTTTCTCTGAAAGCTTTTCTCACAGATGAACAACTGCCATGTTGTAATTGAAACAGATAACATGGCGGTAATTGGATCAGATTACGTCCGTCTCTTTCTTTGGAACAACACCTTGTATCGTTGCATGTGTGCCATCAAGGCATATTGCCAGGGAAACAGATTGAGACTGTGTTGAGGATATAGGAGGTTTTTGGTAACCGTGGGCCAGTTGTTTCCCGTAGAGACTGCTAACTGTCCAATGTATTTCTCTGTGGGTGGAAGTGCTTGCTCACGAATGGCCGGCAGTGTTTCCATTGGAACAGCTTCTACGCCTGGTCATTTGCAGGATCGGGGAGAATCAGGTTTAGCTGGTTGCACCAAAATGGCCCAAACATTGATGGTTTCTGGAGATGGCAGATATGCTGCCCCTAAGGATGTGCTAAAATGGAAAGTTTATGTTGCAGCTAACATGTGCCTATAGATGGCCATTCTGTGGGCAAACATGATTTGGTGATCAAGTTTCTCACCTACTGAAGCCTATGGCGAGTTATGTACTGAAAGTGTTTTTCACCCCCTTTAGGGCTCAGGTGGTTACTTTACAGGCTTCCTCTGCCTTTCGGCTAAGAGGAAGAGCAGTGTCTTCACATGCAGTGCCCGATGCAGGCAGAGAATTAAATCAGTGCTGGCAACATTGTGAAGTGCTTGTGATATGATCTTCCCAGTCAGTGCCAGACTGAGACAAAATATAATGGGTTAGTTCACACAAAAATGAAAATTCTGTCATAATTTACTCACCCTCATGTTGTTCCAAACCCATTAGACTTTTGTTTATCTTTAAAACACAAAATTATTCTTTGAGATTCTGAGAGATTTCTGTCCCTCCATTGACAAGTCCACACAACTGCCACTTTGTCACTTCCAAAAGTTCAAAAAAAGATCATAAAACTAATCCATTTGAATTGAGCGGTTTAGTCCAAATTTTCATAAGATACTTGATCACTTTATATGATGATTGTAACATTTTGGCCTTTAGTTTTTGGCCATCATTTTTTGGCGTTTAACATTTGTTTTTCATTTTTGGGTGAACTAAACTTTTCAATTCAAGAATTACATTAGGAGAGTGTGTTGTTGTTTAATCTTCAACAAAACAATATTTCTTACCAATATATAAAAACTAATTTTCTAAATTGCCTAAATATAAAAATGTGTACAGTAACTATATCATAAGAATATCTTCATAGAAAAATCCTAATACTGTGTTATTGCATTATTATGACTCATATTTTTGTGTTGTCTGCCCTAGTCCCTCCCTATACTATAGTCAAGTCACCTTCATTTTATATAGCGCTTTTAACAATATAGATTGTTTCAAAGCAGCTTTACAGTAATAATACTAAATTAAAGTAATAGAGATTGTTTATAGACATTTACAGAAGCTCTAGAATAAAGTTATTCAACAAAACAATGTGAATATCTGTCTGCTAAATTACTAATGTAACTTTACAATAATGATGTCTTTTAGCAAAAGACATGAGACAGTATTTTGACTGACTATAGTAATGGGGTGCTACTGCTAACATTTCCTAGCAGTTTAATACTTAGAAAGTTAATGAAGACAAAACTGTTGCTTGTTTACAGATGAAACTGACCTGTAATTGAAGCCCTGACCAGGTCAGTAATTTTGCTACATTTCGCTCCCTCTTTTTGGAGACCTTTCTCTCTGTGCTCCTCCTAACCACTTGCTCTCCATCATTGTTCAAAACCGAGTCTAATCGTTGCATTGCTAGTCAAGACAAACCAATTCGTGATTTATTATTGATTTATTACCAAATGCTGAATTCGGAAATGATAATTTTAGTACACTGGGCAGGTAATAAAACTAATAACAATTATACTTAATCAATTACTAAACAAACAAACAAACAAACCTGGGCAGCTGGCCAAATCATTCAAGTTCTCCCGGTGCTCCCAATGGCCAGTTTGGGACTGTTCCCAACCCCAGTTATGAAGAACTTGTGTTCAAAAGTTCAAGTTCAAATGGTCCCAAGTTCAAACCATGGTATACTACCATATTATAATGTGTCTGTTTTGTTATACACTGGTGATGCCATGGTGAACATTACTCAAAATGCTTGGTGTTATTTTCTATACTCTGCCCACAGGGGCTGGTTTAGGTTCTCTTTCAGTAATGCGCCATGGACACGTTTCCCATAGCATCAGCTACTGATGCAATGTCGAGTTAACCTCAATCGAAAGGAAGTGTCTCTGTTTACTCATGATTGATTGCATCAGGATTGGTCAGGAGAAAGGGTTTCCCCATAACGTCATATACATAACTAATGTCTTGTTCCCTATATCAGGGAAAAGAGGTGACATGCAAAACTAGATACTTGCATTTACATTTAATCATTTAGGAGATGCTTTTATCAAAAGCAAAATGCTTAAAAATGAGGAGAGCAATCGAAGCAATAAAGCCAACAATATGGCAAGTGCAGACACTAGTCCCAGTTTTTTTTTGTTTTTTTTTTACTTGAATGGTGCCTGGTTTAGGATAGGTGTGGTGCTACTTTTATTAATGACTGGACTTTAACCTTAGACTTAAAATCCTTAAAATCCCATACTTGCTTAGTGCTGACCCGATTAATTTATACAATTGGGGATCTTGAGGTTGAACTTTTTTGTGCAAGTAAGCAACTAACTAACAAACCACACATAACAGCCCAGCAAACCACTTAACATTGCTTTGTGCTCTTAATTTATATGAAGCTTACACTTTACCTTACCTGAAGAAACCAAACATATTAAATAATTCATAACATGAATTTGTATGACAATTAAACCCCAGCCAAAACCTTTACAGCAGCCCTATCATTAACAACACAACTGCAGGCTAGTAAATGATTGTTTTACCAAGGGGTTTTCAAACTGGCATCTGGAGATTCAAGGAAGTGCTAGTGGGTCCATGGAAAAGTTGGGGTGCGAGTCTTTAGGCACCTCACCTCACCAATCTGATTCTGATTCTGGGAGTCATGATCCGATTCCAAAACGATTCTTGATCTACTTGTTTTTTTCTTACTAATTAATTACTTTACTGACATTTTTATTTCATTACATTTGTCATTATAAGACCTTTTAAAAATAAAAACAAATGTAAAAATGTAATTAAAACAATTGCATGTTAAGAATTTTAAATATATAAATTAATAGGCTATAGTTTCAAAAGCAAGTAGTAAATCATAAAGAGGAACATAAAAACATATACAGTTGGTATTCAACCAGAATAATCCTTTTGCCTTTTACCGCTAAAAGGCGCTACACTCACCGACTGTGAAAATTTTTTATTCTCTCTATTGCGTAATCTGCCGCGGCTCGTTGAGAACTGATCAGTACGAGTAGAAGATAAATTAAAGTGAAACATTGTAGTTAAAAAGTCATAATCCCCAATACTGAAATTACAGTTCAAATTTTGAACTGAAATAAATGTAGGCTTTTATTATTGGAGCAAATTTAAGCAAAGTAGGCTACATAGAGATGTGCACTGTCTCGAGATGTCCAATGAACTGGACTCCACCCACCATCTACTCAAGCCACATTGACCAATCGGTTCTTGCTACAAACAATCCGGTTTTGCTTTAAAATCAGGGCAGTCTCACCCTTAAATAAATTAGCTCTCAAATCTGCAGTGTCTCAAATAGGAAGTATAATGTCCATAAAAAAAAAAAAAATGTGCCAGGGATTGGTTGAGAGATGGACAGCTGACAGGCGGATTTGAAAGCTAGAGTACATCATCTTCAGACTAAACCTATTGATTACTTTGACTTCTGCAAAGCAGTTTCCAGAACAAAGGCCTTACGGACAGACACAGGCTGACCTGCCATGTCAAGTTTTATCGATTAGGAAGAAACAACTCGGGTGTCTCTTCTGTATATGTCAAATTGTGCATAAAAGTACATTTAAGTGAGACTGTATTACAGTAATTTTACCATTTTTACTCCGTACACATGCAAATGGATTTAAACACTGATCGACCAGTCAGACGTATATACACATATATGTTTTAACTTAAGTGAGCATCGTGCAGGGCTTTACTGTGGCAGTGTCACAAATAGTGTATTGTGAGAGAGAAAGAGAGAGAGAGCATGTCATTATCTGCGTCTGGTATAGCTTTCATTCTCTAGGTCAAGTCATGAATTCGTAAATATAATAAGTCATTTTGTCATGTCCGTGCGAACTGATGAAAGTGATATTTTTGTCATAGCCTCCTTTCAACGGGGATTTAACATGACAAGCGTCAGCATTGGTCAGTGCATTGATCTCTATGAAGTGAAGTGTCAGATTCAAAGTGACGGTTGTCATTCGAGCCTCGGTCAAGGTGGTGTGCAAAGTTCATATAATCTATTTGTTTAAAACCTTGTTTAATTTCTAAATGAGCAGTATATTTGAATTGACTTAATGTTCTACTTACTCACTCATAAAGACATTCCCTTGCTGCCACCTTGGATCTGTCTTTATCCCCCAGTCCTCCATAACACACAAGTTGTTTTTGTGTTTGACACATTTGACAGTAAGTTAACAGCAACAGCTACAATAACAACAACAAAATTAACCCGTTTAAATCATCAAAATTAAACCAGAGTTTAATAAACCATTACTGTTACCACTATCCACAAAAATCTAGTACAGTTTTTGTCAAATGCTAAAACACATTTCACAAACGTTTCCTCCATGTTCCCCAATGTCTAAACACAACACCCTTTTCTAAAGCTACATAAACACAACCACACCTTCTCACTTCAAAACTCAAACTTTCACACCAAAAGAGCAGCTCGAAGCTTTCAAAAATGTAAACACTATACACATCATTACACACTACAGCAAAACAATTGAAAACACAATGCTCAATTTGTGAGAAGGTTCTTTGTTTCATAACTGCCAATGCATATTTTTAGAAACTTTACAGTAATGGATCTTCTTAGATCTCTGCGGAGGATTAGGCATTTAGATTTGTGAGTTTCATATGAAGAGTATAAATCTATAGTAAATTCTGCATGTACACTGCTGTAACACAACTCAATGCAAAAACAGAATCTATTGCACACAACAGTACTCTTGAAAACATTATCAGGGTGTGAAGTTTTTTTATTTACTTTATTTACCACACACACCACAATCACTGTGCGGCATCATGTCGCTGAGCTGCATCGGGCCACATCACCTCATCCACATCGCAGGCTATATTGTCTCTTGTCAGGCACCGCGGGAAAAACGCCCTGGAATGGCGAATCCATCCTTGGAAGGCCTCCACTGGGATGTCAACACAGGCCAACTCCATAGCCCTTAGGAGGTTCTCTCTAGTGTATGGTTGTTTGTCCTTGGTGTCTATGGTTGTAAATAGGGCTGGGCGATATATCGATATAAAAGATATATCGATATATTTTTTAATGCGATATTGAATTAGACCATATCGCATATATCGATATAGTTCAAATTTGCGCCGTGATCCTTGCTCCAGCTGCTGACTGCTTTTGAAGAAATAGTATCGTGCATTCTATCAGTTGCAGTTCTGGCGCTTCCGTCTCAACAGCCTAGTGTACAATGCGACAAATACTCGCTTATATAAATACTTAATCAAATGTTAACGCTGAGGAATGGGAGACTGCAGGTCACAAAAGTTCATTATTTGCATGTGCTTTAAAAGCCTTGCCGGTTAAACATGTCATTCGATGATGCGCACATGCACTAAAAGCCTGTCTAACAGCGCCTGGTTACTGGACTAAGTTATCTTTCGAGTCTTATTGCGCAAATACTGTCAAATACACACAATGTTTACATAAATAAAGTTAGTTATGTCTAAACTGAAAGCAAACCGAGAAAATTTAGAGAAATCTGCGTGTGTATTAGACACGGCGTGTGCAGGTCTTAAAGAGACAGTAACTGTAGCCCTAATAGTAAACATGCTACCGCTTCTCCTTAAAGGGATAGTTCACTCCCAAAAAATAATTCTGTCATTATTTACTCACTGTAATGTTGTTCCAAACATGTATTAATTTATTTCTTGTGCTGAACACAAAATAAGATATTTTGAAGAATGTGGGTAACCAGACAGTGGCTGGTCCCCATTGACTTCCATAGGAAAAAAATATACTGTGAAAGTCACTGGGGTACATCAACTGTTTGGTTACCTACATTCTTCCAAATAACTTCAACAGAAGAAAGAAACTTATTCAGGTTTAAAACAACTTGAGAGAGTAAATGATGACAATTTATATTTTTGGGAGAACTATCCATTTAATGTTAATAAAACAACAAAACAGAGGAAATCACTCACTGCTCTTGATGGAGAACTTTAACAGTAGTTTTAATAAGAATCAATGTATAATTTATACAGTGAAGCCCATATTTGGCTTTGAACATTTGTTCTCACTTTGCGAGAAAAATATCGGAATATATATCGTATATCGATATTCAGCCTAAATATATCGGGATATGACTTTTGGTCCATATCGCCCAGCCCTAGTTGTAAACCTTCCATCTCCACGATAAGAAGAACTCCTCTATAGGGTTCAGGAAAGGGGTGTAGGGTGGCAGACAGACGTTTAAAAAGTGGTTACTGTTGGTGGTGAACCACTCTCGGATTTGGTTTGTTCTGTGGAAGCGTACACTGTCCCAAATGATCACATAAATGTGATGTGCGGGCCCATGATGGTGTTGTTGGCGGTCCAGGAGGATGTCTTTTAGCTCCTCTAGGAAGGTGAGGAGACGTTGGGTGTTGTAAGACCCAAGGACAGCATGCCGGTGGACAAGCCCCTCCAAACCCATGGCCGCACAAAGAGTAATATTACATGTGTTGTCAATTGACATGTTTTACAATACAGTAACAACTGATTTGAAACCAATAGACTACTTTCACAGGCTTGTAAAATTGTATTGTGACAAAGAAAGTAATAGAGTACAATACCTGTTGTGTTGTCTGAATGCCGTGATAATGGTGACCACGGTGAACCTACTCAGGTTTGGACGGACTCTTAGTCCTGTCTCAGCCATTGTCATGCCATCGACAATGACATGGTCAGTGACTGTTGCTCGCATCTCGTCCGAAATGATGGTGCAAGGTTTTCTTTCTCTCCCTCCTGGACCTCCTCCTCTCCCTTGTTGGCCTCTTCCTCTTCCTCGTTGGCCTGCTCCTCTTCTTCCATGGCCAGATCTTCTCCCTCCTCTGACTCGAATTCCTCTTCCCCTGACTCTGCCTTCATCCATTGTGTTTGTTTGGAATCTTCAGCAAACTGTGCACTCTGAACTTGCTTTTATACATGTGGTCACAGCATTAGCAACAAGTGTCTTCAATTTTGAGTTGTTGTGTGTAATGAATGACGCCAGGTGTGTTCATTGTGTTCAAATATTGCTGACTGTGGCAAGCATTTTGCATCACATGAGCTTTCATTTGAGAATATGAGCAGAGTTCTTTTGCAACTTGTGTTTTAGCAAGGAAAAATGTGTTAAGATTTATGAGAACGGAGGATTGTGTTTTGTGAATTGTGTCTTCATGTGAAATGTGTTTATGATATTGGAAAATGATGACTAGATTTAGTAAATGTGTTTAGACAACTGGTCATTTGGTTTAGAGAATTGATTTTTGCGTTTTAGCATTTGAGAAAAACTGTAATACTGTTCAGATGCAATACATCTTATTTGATGCCAAAAGTAAGTCTCACTGATTATTTTAAGCAATCATAATACGAGGTTTAAAAGAACATGTACACTGAATATGCAATTCATGTAATTCTTTTTTTAATTCCCCCCCTCTGCCAGTGCTACTCATGGTGTTGTCTGTGGACTTCATTTTCAGCAGTTATTGCCAGCAGTCATCAAAGTAGGCCTGCTCTCTTGACCTCTCTGACTCTACTGCCAAAGCTTGAATAAATTTGGCTACAACTTGTGAATAAAATAAAGGCCATTCTCTTTGAAGACCTTAGATCTTTTCAACTGCTCAATGTAATCTTTATTTATGACTTCCCTAAACCCAGCATAATAATTTATCAGGCGGTGATCTAGTCTAAATAATAATAATAATAACAACAACAACAGCCGCTGCTTTTGACCAATATACTGATCTGAAGAACTTATAATGATTTATGACTTATAATATCATTAACTTTTTAATTTCACAAGAACCATACAGAAACAACCCTCTACAATGCGAGTAAATGCTAGGCGACTACATAATTTCTGTATTTAGCCTTTAGTTAATAAATTGTTAGAATTCACTGGCCAGTTTTCGAGTTAGAAGCTAAGTATGGTATAAGTTTAGCAAAGATATATTTTCACTCTTAAACATGAATGAGAGTTTCGCTCTCCGTCATGCACACTATAGCCCAGTGGCGGGCCGTGCATTTCACACCTAGGCCTTCAGTGGTGTCCTACCTGAATTAATAACTTTTAAAAGTGTAGCAGTGCTCAGACTCTCTATAATTGTTGTGAAATTGCTGTTTTTATTTTGCACTGGCAGTAATTGGGTTAATGCGGTGAGTTTGGAAAAGGCCGGCTAGAAAATCATATTCACCATGGAAAAAAAAACGGGGGCAAAAAAAGCAAATCCATTATTTCTTTCCTCAAGAACACTTAAATTACTCTGTTGTTCAGGTTATTTCAACAATACGTCTTTTCTATCGAGGCTAATGCTGAAAGTCGATTCCCGTCATATTTCTGGCATAAGTTTTCATTTGCTTTAGGGCTGAGAATGTCTGCTCTACAGAAGCAGTGGACACAGGGACAGTCACTGCAAAACATGAAGACGTACAGCTGACCCATGCTTTCACAGTTTTGAAGGTTATCAATGAGATAAGCGGGACTTTTGCCTTCAAATCCGTTTGTGGCATACATTAGTCAGTTCTGTTTTTACCCGGACAGATCGAGTAGAGTTCCATGTCTCTGCGTTAAGCTCAGGCTGAATAAGGATTTTTTTTTCCAGTAGGTTTGAACCTGCTGGGGGTCGAAGAGGGAAAGAAACATTAGTTTGTGGGTTGAAAAACTATTAAATCTACAGGAATATATTTTAGTTTACACAGTTTGCTACAGATGCGGTTAGCTAGCTCTAACTACCAGTAATAGTACACACTCTGAACATCCCATCAAAGGAAATGAAAATGCCAACGTTATTGTATGCCTGCTAGATGGCCTCGGTGCAGTCAAATCAAAATCTGATTGGCTGATTAAATCTGACTGATTATATGATTGGTTAAAGCAACAGATTCATTGCCATTCATTTTAAGCTACAGGCGCCCGCACTATCGATTCTGAAGGCCTCAAGGCAGATTTCTTTGACCCTGGCAACACATAACGGCTGAAATATGATTGGACAAAAGCTCTAACATAAACATGCACTACTAGAAGCAGCGCAGCCAAGAGAAAAGCTATGAAATTAAGAGAATGGACTATTGGGAATAATTTAATACTCATTCATGGAAAAAATATATTACAGTGCAAGTCAGTGATTCTGATAGTGTGTAGGCCAGCAGAGAAGGCCTTGCTGGCCCTGATGTCCCACCACTGCTATAGCCCCATTCACATTGCGAGCGTTTCTTTTCTCTGTACTGTGAAGACACTTGAATACATACGAGCGAGCCGCTTGAATGGCGGAAGCCATATTGCGCATCCATCTTGAAAATACATTAGCCAAAGAGGGACATACCTGGAAATGCAAGCTTCTTCTTTCGCATTTTTACACTGTGGCAACTTGGCGAATGTGAGGGGGAGATTACTCGCGACTGCCGACAGATTTGAAATAATACAGCCACCGTATGAGTTAAAGCGCCCTCGGAATGGGAGGGGCTAGAAAGTAATATTCAGTTGGTAGTCATACACAATTTCACCACTAGATGGGAGAAAATCCCACACAGTGTAGCTTTAAAGTAGACACAGGGACCAAATGTAACGTCCTTTCTGAAGCTTTGGTCACGAAAATAAAAAATGGAGAGGAACTAAGCTATGGAAGTGAGGAGATGTCCACAGCAGGATTTGCAACTTTCAACTGCCACTCAACAGAAAGGGCATACAACCTCTCGTTCTACGTGGCAAAGGAAAATGTGCAACCATTGATAGGTTTACCAGATTGTTTACAAATGAAACTGGTGCCGTTCAACAAAGAAATTCATCATGTGACAGCAGATGAAGTTTCAAGCTTTGCAAGCCAAATTCATTCTGAGTATCCAGACCTTTTCAAGGACGAGATTGGTAAGCTTCCAGTAACATATTCAATGAAACTGGACCCAGCCATGCAGGGCAGGGTCAAATCAGAATTACAAAAAGAATGGTCAAAATGGGTGTTCTTACCCCAGTCTCGGAGCCCACTGAATGGAGCAGCAATGGATTGGTAATTCAACCCGATCTCACTAAATGCGTCTTTATTGCACGCATGTGTATTGTCGTGTAATGTATACGCTAAATTGAGTTTTTACGTGCATAGGATACGCATTGGTTGGTTAGGGTAGGTTTAGGTGTGTGTGGGGTGCGTGTGTATTATACGCTTGGGTAGGATTAGTGGTGTGGGGTGCGTGTGTATTACACGCAAATGAACTGCGTATCAAATGCACGCAAAAAACTGCGTCTCATATGCACGTAAAAACTCATTTTCGCGTATCAATTACACGACAATGCACCATGCGTGTCATAGAGACGCATTTACGTGAGAACAGGCTGGGTAATTAGCAGTCTATAGGGGGATCAATTGTGGTCTTTCAGGAGGCTGGTATGAAATAGTAAATAAACATTTACAATAAATACTGATAACTTGCCTGATGTATCTGTCTGTATACACTGACCCTAGATAAACAGTCTCTACACAAATAGCAATCATATTTAGCAACAACCTGATGCCAAGGACTTTGGGAAGAGGTTTGGTTAGCCTATATGTACGTTCCACGTGGTTGGGTGATCAGTCCGGCAATGGGGTACGTCTTCCACTAGTTGTGTTTGCCATTTAGGCAAAAGTTCCTTTTGTACGTTTTCTTTAGGTTGCTGCATTTTTTTTCCATGCTATTCAGCTGCTACAAAATGTTTTGCAGAAAGACACAGAACAATATGTTTGATATCTAAATGTTTGACTTTTAAGGCATTTTTTACCTTATGGGAATCGAAACTGGGAATCAATAAGAATCTGATTTGATGAGCAGCATCGGAATCGCTAAAATTCTAATGATACCCAACCCTAATGAAAACTCCCATTAATGTTGAGCAGAAACTGTGTTAAGGGTATTATAGTGTTCATAAATCTTACTGCTTTTTAATATTTTTGGGGATCAAACTTGTACATTCAGAAGCGGTTTATTTTTCTCGATTAACATAATATGTTGATGCTTTTAAACTGTCAGATGTAATTGAAGTCACTAACTTCAATTGTTTATAATGTCAGATTTTGATATAAAACAGTTCCACCCTTATTTTTATATTTTATATTCCTCACTTAGCTGTTGTCCTCCCAGTGATTCAGCTCTTGTGTTATCTGAACAGATCTCTTCAAACAGACTTTGCTTATTTTGTCAGGTTTATTCTCCCTGTTGCCTGCCTCTTGTAAAGCACGCTCATTTTGCTTTCTTACTCCTTTGCCTCCTCAGCTCAACCTGGTTTTCATGCACTGTTGAACTCCACTTTCTTGAAAAGAAATGAGGGCTTCACACAGCAGCCTGCATCAATTGCAAGTCACTGTTATTTTGTGCCAGACAGGCTTTACCTCACTTGCGGCATTCAGCTCCACCAAACACACTGTCAGCTCAATGTTTGGAACACAGGCCTGCCTCTTGTTTGGAATCAGCTTATTTTGTTGACTTTATCCCCCCCCCCCCCACAAAATTTTAATTTATCTTTGGTAAACAAACAAATAATTAAATACACACATGAAGTTGCATCTCGCAAAAGCACCCCGAAATCAAAAGAAAAAAATACGAAATTTGATTTAGTTATTTCTTTGTGTGTGTTTGTTTATTTATTTATTTTGCACTACCTTTATACCTTCATGAATTTTAATTTTATCTTTTTAATTTGATTCTTAGTACTGTAGGGCAGTTTTTAAATTAGTTTTTGCTTAATTGAACGATAAACAAACAAACAACACCACCACATTGCTAATAATCCTGAAAACAGGATTCATTTTCTTTCAGAAATGTAACCTGGACATGTTCTCGACAGGTTTCATGAGATTCACTCACGTACATACCACACAGAGAATATCTCAGACTCCTCTCAGATCTCAGTGCCAAAAACAAAATAGTCTCATCATCAAGGAGATGAAGCTCTGATTTGGGATGGAATATTAAATTATACGCTAATGACTGTGCTGTATCTGCCATCATTAATGCTTGTTAAGGATATGAATGATTATTGTCAAGACTGTGTAGCTTTTGATTGGATTTAGTTTCATCTTTGATTTGTGACCATTTATCCTTGTTTTCGAATGTCGAATTTAATATTTCAGATAAATATCCTCTGCAGTCATTCAGTTTGAATGTTTGGCAAGCACCATGACCAAATAACCTGAAAAACAAATATAAAGGATTAAAAAATATATATATTGCTCCAGGACTCTAGCTGTGCAAACCATTACTGTCACGGCTTCAAACTAAGGGCACTTGCAGGTGAATTCCTTAAACTGAGCACACACACACAATGGGGAACATGAAGTTTACACACCTCGAGTTTCACAAAGAGAAGGTGAAGTGAAGATTTAATAGACACCTTGGAATATGTTTTTTTTAAAAAAACTAAAGAAAAGAATAGCAGCAGATAAAAAACTGAAAAAATGACACGAAAGTGTGTATTGAGGAAAACAAGGAAAGATTGTATTGTTGGTAAAGAAGAGATTTTATTTTACCGATAACTTCTCCAGTGGCCTCATAGTGCGTAGAAAATGTTTTATATTTAGTCCTACGAATGAAACTTAGTACAAAAGTACAAAAAAATCTGTATTTATCAAAAGTGAGCACATGGTTCTTACGCACACCAGTAAGTAAGATAAATCCCAAATGTTCTTAAGCATCATGCTCGTTCACTTTCATTGTCATTTGCATTCAAAAAAGCCTCCTATGAACCATATATGGTCACAACACCTCTCTTTATGAATCACGTGAATATATGTCCTCACTGAAATCATGGCAAAAAGGGAAAAAATAGAGGAAACGAGAAACTTCCCAGAAACACAAATTGAAGTACCTTATGAGCCAAGTGGAAGAAAACCAAAAAGTGTTATTTGGGTCACTCACTTTAGGCATAACTAACAAAAGAAAAAATTGTACATGGGAGATAATAATGGCTGCTGTTAATTCTGTTGGGTCAGAGGAAAGAACACCGCCAGAAATAAAAAAGAAATGGTTTGACATTAAAATTGCTGCCAAAAAAGGGTCACATCGTACAAATGGGAAATATCTGCTACTGGAGGAGGATAATAAAAAAAAAACAAGTTCTCTGCATAGCACATTTGCCAAATCTTCCAGCAAAGCGAGATCAGCCATGACTATAGATACATTTCAAATGAATTCCCAGCTGTCTTTTATAGCTTTTCACATCAATTATGCAATACTAATTGAGTATTTGCAATTAAAGGACACGGGAAACACGTGGCGGCACTTTCTTTTGTAGTATCACCATTCTACCACTAGATTCTCCGCGTAAGCACGCCACTCAGAGTTGTGCTTATTTACACATGAAATCAATATCGTACATGAGCACCATCTTCGTCAGCTCATGGTAAACAATGTTTTAAAAAAATCTGGGTTGTAATTTACTTTTTTTTGTCAGATCAATGCATGCTAAATGAAAAAAATATGTATAATCTGAATTCTCTTGTTAAATTTGAAATATAATTTCTGTCTACACACTTACAATGTTATTAAATGTATGTTACATTACATAAATGTAACAGAAACAAAACAGGTAACACCTGTTCTGTTTTCCCTTGTGTATATAAGCCTTTAGTTTATTCAGGTTTTAGTTCGGTCTCGTTTCGGTTTTATGTGTTTTGTGTTTCCTCCTGTTTCCTTATATATCTCCTGAGCGTGACACACATGACATAACAAAAAAGCAATTCGATTTTCATTGCTCATTGCTGGACAGCATACATAAGACATGTAGTTTATATTTGCATATAAATAAGTATCAATTTAACTTGTTTTGCAGTTGCAGTTATAATATGAAAATTGTCCTATAATCAGCATGAACAGTGAAATGCAGAAACATATCAGTTATATATTTTTGGATTTGCTATATTCGCAGATCCGTGTGTAAAGATGGATTGTTTTTTACAACGTTGTCTGTGCGCGAAACTGAAACATTCAAAGACGCAATGGAAAACCGTTTATGTTTTTAGTACAAGATTTGTCCAGTAAACTTACCCTCTTGTTAGTTTCCTTGGTTTCTCATTTAGTTTCCTTGTTTGCCTCTGTGTATATATACTTCCTGTCTTGTTCAGTTCAGTGTCACTCATCATCTTGTATGTGTAAAGTATACCGGTATGTCATTACTCTCCTCCTGAGGTTCTCCTGCATGTTCTGTTAGTTTATAAAGACTGTGTAGGCTGAAATATCTTGCGTCAAGCGTATATGAATGACTACTACATGTGACAAATATAGGGAGTGTTTAAATAATTACTTTTAGAATTTTTATGTGAAACTACCTTTATGTTTATTCATTCATTTTTTTTTTGTGTGCAAAACAGTAGTTTCCAAAACTACTTATTTAGTGCATGTAATTTTGTAATTAAACATTTTTCAGCTGATTGTACATTTGATTTTTAATAATCTTTTTGTTTTATGAATTGAGAATCTTGTTTCTTTTCAGGCTGACTGGAATGAATTTGCCATCCCCTGTCATCAGTAGCAAGAACTGGCTGCGGCTTCACTTCACGTCTGACAGCAACCATCGGAGGAAAGGATTTAGTGCCCAATATCAAGGTAAGGGGTCACCGTGTGTAGGACACTGGAGGAGAGGAGCGCTCATTACTGGCAGATGTGGGACAGTTGTCAGTGAAAGACAGCATATCCCTTGGTGTGTTCTGCTGTAGCTAAAAATTACATCTTGGCTTGTCTGTGACTCAATAAGCAGACACATTGCCTGAATGATGATTACAGCGTCCCACCATACCCCCTTTAAATTGGGAAATCAGTCACGACAGTAGTGAGGGAATTCATGTTCCCAACATGAATAACACAAGATGAGGCCCTTTTAAATCATTTTCATGATATGCATTTATGATCGTGTTTCCTATTTGCATAATAAGCGATGGATGCTGTGAATCTCAGGGGAAGCTCGGGGGATTTGTTGAATTTGTTACATTTTAGAGCGTCGTACATAAATGCACGTTCTTTGTATATATCAAAATATATATGCACTGTTGAAATAATGCAATTGGTGTAGGCTACAAATTATGTGCATGCTTACAATGGATTGGTGCATAAGAAAATGGTCACAATCGTAGTGCATGAGTAGGTGAGAATGGAGATGGTTGTGATGCTGTCAGTTTAACCGCTTAGAAAGTAGATGAAATCACTATCATACTGATATGGGGGGCTGTCATACAGAGATACAATTATGCAAATTGAATTTATTTCATGATTCCCAGGTCATAATTGGCATCCTTCATGACATAATTACAGAACTGAATTCAGAATTACTTTGGAATCTAAATTGGCTCCACATGATTAAAATATTGGTAGCACATCCAGATGGCAGAATGGTAGTTGTGTCTCGGATAACACAGTGGACGTCATTCACTAACCTGCCCCCTCATTATTATTTTTTTTAGACATCAACCTTCTTAGTATCTTTTCATTATAAACAATAGTACAGGAAATCAAAATTCGAATTAATTGATAAAAGAATGTCTGTTTTCTAATAATTTTTTGTAAAAAGGATATAGCATCCTAAGTTTCTTTTTTGGTGTGCAACAATATTTCAATCTCTGATGACTCAATAAGTGCAATTCACCTTTAGTTTCAATGTGGGAATGTCTGATATGCAATGAAGTGATGTGTCACTCATGATTACTGCAGGTATAAAACAAAAGAATACACTAGTATCATCAGCAAAACTTGAAATGACTCAGTGATTTACTGCAGAGCAAATACTGACCAAATATTAATCTCACTGTCACTTGATGGTGGATCTGGTGAAGAAGCTGTCATTGATCAAAATATTGATTTTGAAGATGTTGAAAATGATAGTTTTGAGAATACTCAAACTGAAGCCTCCCAAGTTCCTAAAGGTAATGCAATATGCTTTATTTTAATTGGTATTAAAATATCAGTTTTACACTATTGCTGCAGTTAGAGATCCATCCGTATTAGATGAAGAGCCGGGTCGCTAAAGACCTGAATATGTAACAATGATTAGCAAAACATTCATGCATTTAAAGGTTAAGATCTGTCATACACCAGCTAATTAAGAAAATACCTCTGGCTATCACAATGCTCTCGTTTTGATGGTCCCCGCAAGACTAATTCCTAGAGGGTTGCTTGAATTCAATGAGGTGTTGGCACTCGTGGGCACTCGACAGGCTTTGGTAACTGTATAAATGGATTGTGATTTCTACTTCTACACACTTCACCTCTACCCTCTCTCAACAGTGAAGAAGGCCATCGAGCTGAAATCCAGAGGGGTGAAAATGCTTCCAAGCAAGGATACAAGTCACAAAAACGCAGTCTGTAAGTGCACTTCAAGTCAGTTGAACTTAGAACCTCACAAGCTGTACCTAATAAGTCATTCATATATAAATCTTTATTTATATAGAGCTTTTTACGATAGAGCTTGTTTCAAAGCAGCTTTACAGAGATAACGCAACAAAGCTCGTTTTGGTTGTACAGCAGATCTAGAAGAAAAGTGTCGTTGTCCAGCTTAAGTTCAGTGTTGATTAATTTCTGTTGTAAAAATTGTTAGTTATTAACTTAGTTCATGTATCTATACAGCAACTCTGGAGCTTATTCAGTTCTATACAATGGTGTCAATGCTGTCCGATCAATAATATTGTTGAATATTATGTGTCCCTGACTAAGCTTCTTTCACTGTGGGGCATGAAGTCTTACTAGAGATAAACCATGAGGTGAAATGTGGAAACTTTAAACCCCTTAAGTACACGCTCTTCCTAATCTTGGCTCAATTGGAACACATCTGTATTTTTGCATTACTCTATGTATTGGTAAATCTCCACTGTTTAGTGAGCCACCCCTCCCTAGCATAGACTTTATTACACGGCTCTCTGGAATACTTGATTCCTATTGTCAATCACAACATTACACTTTAAAAATGTTTTGTATAGTGATCCCAGAGTGTGTAATTGTCAGATTTCCTACGCAACTGTGCTAGTTTTTATATTTTTCATAAAATTGTATGAATGCACAATGGTGGTAGTTCACAGAACACTTCTTGGGCGGTTCAAACCTACAACCATTATTTTACCATCAAACCACCATGCTACACGATCCAAAAGTTATACTTTTAATAGTTTTAATAGCTTTTACTTTTAGTTCTACAGTAATACTATTGGCTGAAGGAATGCTAATATGTGTAAAGCACAGCGGTGCTCCTGATAAATATATCATCTATACATTATTCATTTAAGAATTGAATAGAAGCATGGATTAAATAAAGCTGAACTGTTCCATTCTCTTCAGCACAACTGTATTCTTCCCAGTCACTATTGTGGCCTTGCTTGTTTTCATTATGAATTTAATAAAGATGCCCTTGATGATATTCTTAATAGGATGGAGGAAGCTACGCAACGTTATGCTGTATGGATGATTTCGCCCGTTCTGCGCTTCGCTGAACATGTTACGTGGCAATTAGCATTACAAAAGCTACTGACTCTGTGAAGTGCACCACTTCAGTTGAGCTTCTTCAAAATATACACAGTGTGAGCATGATGAGAATAGCTTGTTTATGGACATTCAGTCGGTTGGCTAGGGTTTTCATGACAAACGGCCCAGTTCACGTACAGCAGATGAAGAGATTTTACTAAAATAAACCACGCAGTCAGTCATTTTAGTTACTCGCATGGAAATGGCTTTTAATGAATTAATCATATGGCATATAATGTAACTTTTATGGTGGCATATAATGTAACTGTTTTATAGTGTACATTAAGTCTTACGTTCCCAGACTTTTGACTTATCGCCATAAAAACTCTGGTCCACTGTGCAGTCTGACCAAGGACCAGCCCACTTTGCATCAGAAAAGTACATTGAAACGGTTCATTTCAGCACTTTACACTTTTTTAATGCACAATGGTACAGCATTTTATTAGAAGTTAAAATAAATAATACAAGTATACTGTTATATTGAGCATATTTTAAATTAAATAAAGTTAAAGGTGGGGTATGTGATTCTCTTTTTTGTAAATTTTTTCAAAATCACTTGAAATTCTATTCATAACCCACTTACAGCCACTGAGTTAGAAGCACTGAAATGAAAATGAATCAATGTAATCATCTAGCCTGGCTAACGCCAGACCACGTTTCATTGAGAATGATACGTGGTCTGGAAACCACATGTTCATTTTCTCGTATTTGAGGCGTGGTTTACGAATGCCCAGAATGCCAATTGCAATGGTGCAATTACGAATGCACGTACAAATGCGCCTGTACGTAGATCATAGCCAATGGTTTCAATACCAGATGACGTATGTAAAAACGCAGTTTAGACAAGAAATGAAACTTATTTGAACCTTACAAAAAAACATCAATATTTAAAATAGTTTATTTAGACTTACATGATACTGTGTAATTTTTCATTTTAATTGTGCAACATTATCTGAATGAGGCAATCGCCTGTACAGTATATCACCTGATCTGCTTGATCGGATCATGGTGATCGCATGTTAATGCCAAGTGTAAACGCAGAGATTTATGGCGTGACAACCATAACGACTGGGGTCTCGCTATAGCCTAAGCCCCATTGCCATAGCCATTAACGGGGCTAACATTGATATATGAGGCTTTTGCCAAAGCCTGTTGGTAGCAGGGAAAAAACATCCCTCTTGGTTATGAAATGGTTTAACGCCAAAAGTTGCTATTTTTTCTAAATAAACTTGAAAGGTAACTTCGCGCCTGCTGCCGTGTTGGATCCATAGATATAAACAAACTGCATCGGTGTGTCGCATAGACTGCTCCCTCCCCGTTCTGTGATTGGTTCCCTATCTGAGGGGAAAATTTGGTCCATGGTTTCCAGACTGCCTAGCAGCGTGAATAAAATCGCACTGCGCACAAGGCAGGATGGGGAAACCCAGGCTAGTAATCATCTGTGGAACGGGCAGGACTCGAAAAACTCCAGCCAATCATTTCCAAGACCACCTAGAATCATTCGACAGTAAGTCTGTCAATCAAAAGGTCGCCATACCCCCCTCCCCCCATCCCCCTCGAGCGCGTGCCGTGACCCCTTCGTGCGCATACTCAAAGCACATTGCTATGAATCCTGCTTTGAATAGAAGACCGCTGTACAGACGCCAGGGCTGAGTCTCGCGCATCTGAGTTTTCGCTCGTGCATGATTGCGCGTCCTTGTTCTTCGAATGGGTGGAGTCAGGGCGAGCGTTGGAGGAACGGAGATAGGACCTTTTGAGTTGTGTATTTTCAAAATCTGCCAGCCGTTTTGGAAATCACATACCCCACCTTCAATGAACTACTCATCCAATAAATTGTCGCAAATATGGTACAATGCAAAACTACTGACTATGTACTGTATAATAAAATGTATTTGACTTTTATTGCAAAATATTATGGTATATTTATTTTATACATGTATTAGTTTTTTTGAGATTCTATGGACCTTATTGCATTTATATCAGGAGTTCAACAGGAATTTGATGATTAAAATTGTTTAAAACTATAAATCATACTGGATAATTACAGAAGCACATGTCATTCCTCAACCTCAAAGCTGATGACAAATATGTTTTAAAACGATTTATACACTGCTAAAAATAGCTAAATTTCTCTGAAGAAAATGAATGTGATTTTGACACTTGGTAAAGCTAAGTTAGCGAAGTGCCTTACAGCACCTTTAAGAGCAGCCCTTAGATCTTTGATTGGATTGGAAGTACACTTGGCATTTATGTATTAAACGTTTACATGTGCTTTATAAGAAAGTCTTTGACACATATTGAGGTGATCGCAGGGCACTACTGGAGAAAAATAAATGCCCAAGAAAAAGATTAGAAAAAAACGGACACCCGCTTTGATCAGACAGAATAACTTTGGAGACTGATATCAACAATAAAAAAAAATGACATTTGAAGACCACATCAAAAAGAAGGACATGACAGGTGATCAAAAACCCTCACTCCACAAGTGAAAAAACACACACACACACACACACACACACACACACACACACACCACTTGCAAATGCATTGACCTTACCCATGTCCCTTTCAAGGAAAGTCTGCTCACTCTGCAAGTATATTTGCAATGCCTCCTAGCAGCTATTTCTGGCACCCAAGACCAAGTCCTATATATTTGAATAGTGGAATCCTTACTACGGGATTCGGCAAAAGTTGAATTTATCATCTGGCCCCCGATGGTCGCTAAGAAGATGGGGTGCAATGAAAACCCTGTGGTCATTGTTGTTTCTCGTTTGGTCACACTCATGGAGGACCAAGTGAAAGAAGCAACCGAGATGGGCATCACGGCGATGCAACCCGGCGTGCACGACGAGGTAGACAGACATAACCAGCGGTCGTTGCCAGCTCCTTTTCGGAAGCCTGGAATCCTCAACATACGGCATATACTCTTTTGCTCTGATTGGTTGTAGGTCTATCCAATTGAGTGCAGAGGCATTTCTTTCCTGGTTCGGTTGAAACGCCCCATAATCGCAGCCCAATGGAGCAGTATCAGACTCAAATTCTGACTAGAATATGAGTATGACAACGTCAGGCTACCATGATCCAAGTGTTCATGAATTTATTATATCAATAAATGCACATTGATGGTCTACATTTACATTTATGCATTTGGCAGACGCTTTTATCCAAAGCGGCGTACATTTCAAGGTACAGGTTTACATTAAAATCAGTTCTTGCTTTCCCTGCAGGGTTCGTACGTTTTGAAAAAACCTGGAAAAGTTATGGAATTTGAAAAATGAAATCATTCATTTTTAACACAGCATAATATGTGATTAATACAAAAACTGTTTAATAAAAATATATATTTCGCGTTGTCTTAACGTCCTTATATTCGGGCGGCATTAACGTTCAGTTCACTTCCGATTCACTCACTTGTTGCGATGTTGCCTGAGGCGAAGTCGGTGCTGACAGAAAGTGAATTGAAATGCCAGGAAAGTGTCGATTTAACATGTCTGGCTTCACTTGGAAACTTAAAAGACATGTCTCGACCCGAGGAAAGCGAGATGATGTGGACTGTGTTCTAAGATAATTGACATCTCTAACAGGGCTCGACATTAACGCTTGACCGGGAGACAAGTGGATTTTTTTAACTAGGGACAAGTAAAAGAGAATTTTACTTGCCCGACCGGACAGTAGCCTGATTAGGACATCAATAACAAACAAAAATAACCAGGGAATCACTAAACCGAGAGAATGATTCTGATTTTATTACATTTATTGTAAGTTGCGATCGATTGTGGATAATACATGTATTATTACTGACGGTAAGGTTGCTCTGTTGACGCTCGCGTAGAGAAATCTACACACATGAGCGCAGCACACACACTCAGTTAACAACATACTGCCTATAAAACATCTAAATGTGGAGTTTTTATATTTTTAACATGTTAAGCAACCTCAATTATTTTTCCTGAATACCATCATGATTGAAAATGTGACATTGATTTCCTACAACAGTTCAATAAACAGTTAAGTTACAATTAAGTCACTTACATTTTAGATGCAATATTGGCTGTTTTTGTTCTGTTTCAGCAGCGAAAATAGTTCCAAACAAAAATCACAGCAGAACCACTGCGCATCTCAGGAACACTCAACCTGATTTCATTACTGAATGATTCAGCATTTTTAACGAATCGGTTGAGTCAAAGATTCAATGACCCATTCATAAACCATCAGCCATATCACCCTGTAGCCCAAGACTGGTTGCCCACTGAAGCTAAGCAGGGCTGAGCCTGGTCAGTACCTGGATGGGAGACCTCCTGAGAACACCAGGTTGCTGCTGGAAGAGGTGTGAGTGAGACCAGCAGGGGGCGCTCACCCTGTGGTCTGTGTGGGTCCTAACGCCCCAGTATAGTGATGGGGACACTATACTGTCAAAAGAGCACCGTCCTTCGGATGAGACGTTAAACCGAGGTCCTGACTCTCTGTGGTCATTAAAAATCCCAGGATGTCTTTCGAAAGAGTAGGGGTGTAACCCCGGCATCCTGGCCAAATCTGCCCATTGGCCTCTGTCCATCATGGCCTCCTAATCATCCCTGTGTACTGATTGGCTTCATCACTCTGTCTCCTCTCCACCAGTAAGCTGGTGTGTGGTGGGCTTACTGGCGCAATATGGCTGCCGTCGCATCATCCAGGTTGATGCTGCACATTGGTGGTGGTTAAGGAGATTCCCCCCTTCCTTGTAAAGCGCTTTGAGGTCCCAGATAAAGCGCTATATAAATGTAACGAATTATTATTATTATTATAAACATCTGTCTCATTCTTGAATGAATCAGCCGTTTGAACGAATCGTTTGAAAAAATGAATGAATCAATGACTCACTCATTAAGACGGTCGCCTGCCGCCCCCTACTGGCGGTTTAGTGTTATGTTTAAAAGTAGTATCATTCTTTCCAACGTTTCTTATGTATATTTAAATCAATTTCATAACATTATTTTATGCAAATTGTAATTTGTAAGTGTAAATTATTTAATTTGATCAGCCCTACCTAGGGTAACAGCCCAATAGTGTCTTATTATTCTAAATAATTTAATTTATTGATCAAATTTAGGAATTTTAAAATGAAAGATGAAGCATACATTTAATAAGATTGGGGGAGGGGATGCCCTTGATATGATATTACAATGATATTGATAATGATATTACAATATGCCGATTTAAATATCAAAGCTGACTGAACACTGATGAGAATATTGCTTCAGAATAAATTAACACACACAAAAAAAAAATCCGGACAAGCAACTTTTTTACTCGGACAAGTGAATGACAGATTTACTTGTCCGAAGGACAAGCACATGAAAAGGGTTAATGTCGAGCCCTGTCTAATATGGGAGAATCAGCGCTAGCTAGCCATGCTAAAGGCGCCAAGCACCAGGCAGTTGTGGCTGTGCATGTTAAACCTCTGAGGGTAAACTTTAACACATATTTTTATTCTTATAATGTCGACTGACATTTTCAGGAATATATAGTCATGGAAATGTGTCAAAAAAGTCATGGAAAAGTCATGAAAAAGTCATGGAAAAGTATTGGTTTAAATGTGTATAAACCCTGTCCCTGGGAATCAAATCCATGACCTTGGCGTTGCAAGCACAACGCCAAGGTACTGTTTGAGCTACAGGAAAACCCCCTGTAAAACCCCCTGATTGTTGAATGGACTGTGGATGTACCAGCTGAGGCTGATACTAAGATCAAGCAAAAAAAAAATCAAAAAAATACTTAGGAATGTTACATCAAGGAAATATATTTATTTAGAACAGTCAACATTACTGACCGCATTTAGCTTTGGCTAGCATATCATGCAGTTGTGTTAGACTACTTGCCGTATATATAATAATAAAAAGACAAAAGAGTCAAAAATATGGATGCTACACCAATGCTACACCTCATCTATGAACTCACCTAATGTGATTTTGGCCAGTAATTGAACTCGGAGGGATGTCAGAAAGTGAGACTGTGTGAACACAAACTCACTGTGGCTTAAGAGGAACAAGAGAGCGGGGAGAGAGGAAACATGGGACATGCTTTGACCTTTCTTTGCTTTTTATGGGAAATAGCCTTGAGCTTACTTAAATCCCCTGTCAGCTCTACAGGAATAGATATTCCACCTGTAAATGAAATCTTTGCTGGCATTCTGATGAGCATTGTACATGTGTTTAATTTAATAGGAAGGATGTCAAAATGAATGCAGCATTTGTTTTTATTCTTTTTGTTTTGTTTTTCCTTGGCATCCTTTGGCTAGCGTTACAGTGTCTGAACACATGCTTATTTACTCAAGTGATTTTAAACCATTAAAGTCGAAAAATAGAACTCAATGCAGTACTACCGCATGAAGCGGCACTCTGAGTGCACAAACTCGCACATGAGTTATCTTTTGCATCTTATCACGCTTGAATGGACAAAAAAAACAACAACAAAATTATGCCCGAATTTTCCCAGTCTTAAATTAGTTAAAATAGTTTTAAAAGACAATAAAGAGTTTGGAGACAATCGGATGTGTGTTATGCTGCATTTTAGACAACTTGGAATTCTGATTGTTCCCACCTCCTACTTGGAAATAACATCTAGAACGCCGCTCGAAATCGGACACCTGACCTGTGAACTCACAGTACTCACGACCTCAGCACTTCCAAGATGGCAGCAAGACCTGCTCCATAGGGCTTTGATTGAGACGTGTCTTAACCGAACCAAAAAAAAAAAACCTCTGCACTCAATTGGATAGACCTACAACCAATCAGCCTACAACTCCAACTGGTACAAGAATTCGAAAAAGCATGACAGAAGTAATAAGCTTGTTTTATTAAATTTTTTACTTCTTATGATATGACTATGAGAATAACCTCGATTGCAAAGTTTTTCATTTGTCAATAGCGAGTCGTGTTTAAAATACTGTGTGATTAACACACGTGCATTCCCACACTAACATAACCTACTATGATTAAACAATATTAGTCAAATTTTCCGATATGGTAGCCTTGTGTGTATCCTGGAAGCCATCCCGATTTTGAGTCAGGCTATAAGTAGTGTGAGCAAATGTCATCTTTGTTGTAAACCAGTTCAAACCAAGCACTCTTTGATAACGTGATGATTACGTAACTGCAGATCAGAGAGCTGCACGGGTCCGATTTTGTAAATCCGCACCCGCCCGTACCCGCAGTGCTTAAAACCGCATCCGACCCGTTTTCCGACAGCAGCACTAATTAAAATCCGCAACCCGACCCGACCCGCTTAAAATAGAACCGAGACCCGACCCGCACCCGAAATAAAATCAGTTTAGCCAATCACATTATAGACACACTTTTTTCAAATTTGTATTGCCTTTGGCGGCTTGCCTTAAGACAAGGACAACAGCCGGAAGCTGTCAAAAAGCCAATAGCCTATACAGAACATGGCAAACGTTACCACAAAACAATGCAATTTCGTCTAGCACATCAGACAATTTATTACCAATATAGGTCTGTTTATAGTATATCCATCCATACTCCCTTAATAAAGGAAAAATATCAGTCTACACGTGCGTTTTATATTTAACATGAGGGAAATACACAATGCGTGTGACACAAAAAAATCTGTAACTTTTAGGTGGCAAATAATTTTTCTTTCGTTCAAATCCCACTCCGACATAGAAATTATATAGGATAGGCTACTGTAGGCTATTAGGCCTACGTGTGGTAGGCGCTAGGCATTAAAGAAAACATTTAGTTTCACAATTTTATATATATTTATATATTATTTAATCAATATTGATTATATGAGAAGTGAAAAGCATAGTAGCATAGCCTAAGATCATAACTTGTGCAATATGTCGGGAGACAGAGTGGGCAGACGTTATTGACCACTTCATTAAGTTTCTTATTGTATAAAGCATTTCTTTAAAGTGAATTTCGTTTTGTGTTAATTTTATCTTAATTTTAATCAATGTTTTATAACCAATTGTCTGAATTTAATAAATAAGAAGTAATAGCAGGCATCAGGACACGGCATGCAGCAGTTCGAGTGGTTGTGCTTTTTTAAAAGTGAATGTAACGTTAGGCCTAGAGACTCATAGGGCGCGTGCTCAAATAAACTAAAAACAAATATTTTACCAACTTAAAATACAGGGCAGGGATAGTTTTGTAGATGTGTTCCTAAAAATATGCATTTATTTTTACATTTGCACGTGACTGTTTTGAACCCGTGTTTAGACCCGCGTTTCCCCGTGTCCGACCCGACCCGCATCCGTATCCGACACAGTTGGATATTTTTCACCCGTTTGAGCAAAATTTGCGGGTCACCCGTCGGGTACCCGAACCCGTGCAGGACTCTGCTGCAGATCATTTGTCCATCATCATATAAAGCCCGCCCTGGCAATTTGATTGGCCCGACGATTTCTGTACCGATCATAATTACTCCTCAATGGATCGAGTCCAGACCGAACTTCCCGACCAAAAAAATGTTGTGCGCGGGGTTCGGGCTGGCCCCCACTGTATGTATGCATTTATTTATTAATTTAGTTAGTGGTGGGTCCAGTAAAAATTTGGCAGGGCCGCTTGGGGTCAGTAAAAAAATGACTTGGCGTTGAACCCTGCTGTATGAATGGCACAGCTAATGTTTTATGTTTTATGTTCACTTAAATTAAAAGTTGTAATGTTTTTTTAAGCCAATTAAATGTTCAAAATTATGGCTTTCAAATATACTTGGCTATAATGGCTATAATTAGTGGCAAAAACTTGATTGAGAAAAACTCGATTTAAGGGGCTGCTTACTTTTCAACTAAAAACTGAAAACGTTTTATGCGTTTTGTTCGTTCTGAAATTTACACGACTAGTCTAGCAGGAGATATAGGTTCCCATGTACCCGTTTGGGATTTTTTTTGTAACCTGTTTTTTTTGGAGCCTAATGGTGTCTAGTTAAGAATTTTTGATGTTGCCAAAGTCACCTAATGTCCCATGAGGTTCGTTTGGCGACCATCTTAAAGTGATCGCTAGGGGCGAAATTTTTTGATTTTCATGTCTCCTGAACCACACAACATACAAAGACAAATGAACCCACTTTTTCATATGATTCTGACACCAGGAATCAAATGAAAAGGGCATTGACATGGTACAATCACTATTTACTGGTGAGAAATAGGCAAATAACAAATTGTAGGCTCATAATGCTGTAACTTTTGCTATTTTGTTTTTGCAAAAGTAATATTTTGCAGTATGCATTAGACCTGTTTGTCATAGATCCATGAATGAGGCGTAATGAATGCGCGTTTTTGTAATGCAGTGTGTAAAAGTGTAGTGCCCCCAAAACGTATTTGGACACTTAAGCCACTTTTGAAAATGCATTAATGTCTTTGCATTAGATAACACAAAATCAAAGCAAGTGTCATTGATTTTTCTTTTATAAATAGGTACAGTAAGTCCAATATTCACATAATTTAATGGCAAACACGCTCATTGGATCCAGATGTTCTGTGTATTTTTTTTGTGTGTAATTTTCTTTATTTTCAATATTCTCATTACTGTTATACAATATTTTTTTATTGATTTTTTTATCAGCTTAAATGAAATGCAATACATAGTAATTAGAATGAGATATTGGTGCTAATATGTTTGTTTAAAAAATGATAATGGGACTAAAATAGGTATTATTTGCTTTAAACAATATCATTCCAATTAGTTTCTTTTGACTTTTGGGTGAAATTTAACCAGAATACCTTACATTTTCTTGTTGAAATTTTATAAACGTTCAATTCTGGTGAGATCCTTCTGATACGCTGTCTTGGATTTGAATACCACTCACACCAGTTGACATTTATTTTGTTTTTGTTGTCTTTCTCTTACACGCTCTCGCTCCCATGCAGTAAGCCAAGGGGGGATGGCTGCAGACATTTGTCCAGATCCAGGGATTCCTGAGAATGGGAAAAGAATTGGCTCCAGCTTCCAGTAGGTCCTCTTTTTTGTTCTCTTATCTGCTGCATTTATCCTTTTAACTGCATGGCACGGCTTTAATCAGGACTGGGCCTGCTGTTTGACACGACAGTCTGAACTCCTATACCGATAGGTCATTACCACCAAGACCTTTGGTCACTGCTACTAAGTGGGTTTCTAATGCCCTTAAAGGAAAAACCAAGGGCTATTACATGTTCTGCATTTAATGTGAGTGATTCTGAAAATAGAAGAGACAAGCGGTTTATAGATGTTTGGCAGAAACCGCTTTAATCTAACAAAAGAAGGAATGAATCAGGGACATAGAGGGTCTGGGGCTGATGTGACTCATGTAGCTGGTCGTTCTCTGACGGTCATTTCAACTTCGGCAGGATCGGCGCCAGCATCCAGTTTTCCTGTGACGACAGCTACGTACTGCAGGGATCAAAGAGCATCACTTGCCAGAGAGTGACTGAAACCCTGGCGGCCTGGAGTGACCACAGGCCTATCTGTCGGAGTAAGTGCAAATATGGGTCTCTTTTCCCCTGCTCAGACACTTTCTGTAGGGATGTTGTCAGATCCTGTTAAGTGAGATGTGTAGCGCATGGCAGTGGGGAGTAAGACCACACAACTCGTAGGAACGGTTGTGCCACACGGATTAAACAAAGACCTCACTAGCACATGTGAATATGTCAAAGAACATGTCTGCTTTTGAATTATGCATTTAAGATATTTTATTGACGACTATAGCCCTGTTCCAAAACCTGGGGAGCTCCCTACACGACAGTATTTAAAGGCATCATGGGAATGCTTCCAACACAAAAGCGGTTCCAAAATGTAGTCAGCATTATGAATAGAAATGGATAGAATTAATATATTCTTATGTAGGAGAGAAGTTAATTCCACAATGCATTGTGACAGTTTTAAGTGGAATGGGGATGGGGGTAAAGCATAGTGTTTTATTTATAATTAAAAATATTTATAATTCATTAAATGCCAAAGAAAATCATTCAGATAGTTCAAATTTGAATTGCTATTGCATATACACATTGAAATCGATTGAGTCGAATCCCACAAATTGCAAAACAATCACTTATGAGATTCTATTTCAGGATGCATCAATTAGAAAGCAATAAAGAGCAGAGAAGCTTATTAGGTTTTGGAACAGAGCTATTGTATATAAATCATTGCAGCACGAGTTAGCACCCAGAAGCAGCTTTTAAATTAAAGTGTCTTTTCATTTTCTATTTTTCTTTGTCTCTTTTAATTTCATCAAGAAGAATGAGGAGTGATGTTTGCAAAAAAACTTACTCTGAGTTGAGTGGGCTCGGACTGATATAGGAGAAGGTTGTCTGGTCGACTCATATGCAAAAGAGATAGCTTCAACTATCCACTTTCTCATGTCAAGTCAAGTCAAGTCATCTTCATATAGCGCTTTTAACAATGGATGGTTTCAAAGCAGCTTTACAGAGACAAAAATATTATTTAAGGTAACATAGATTGTTTTGGCTTTATAGCGATTCTTGAATAATGTTATTTCCAGCTAAAGTTAGTTTTGATTGATTCACTTCCGGCGAAATGGTCATTTGTTATTAAATTAGGGGCCGCTAACACAACGCCGTTCTCTCTAAACAGAACGCGAACCTGTTATAAACGCTGATGGCGTTCACATGCGCATTAAGAATTGATTCTATGTGCTTTTGAATATATGTGTGCAGGTTTGTAATTCCCTTCAAACCATGCCTAAACAAACTACTTGTCTTGCCTATAAATTTGATACAGAATTTTGTTTTATTTTATCACTTCGTGGTAGGTACGTGAACCGAAATTCACAACGCTTTTTCTGTAGAGTAGGAAAGGGATCCTCTGTAGGTAGAGGCTAGTTGGCACTTAAGCACTGCATTGTCATCAGGTCCAGGCGAAGCTCCTTCATCATAACTGGATACGGCCTGACACTAAAATGAGCGTAGACACTAAAATGAGCGTAGATGCCATTCTTCTTATGATGTAACGAGTACATCAGGATTTAAGGGAAGTGT
This sequence comes from Semotilus atromaculatus, assembly GCA_031834385.1. Classification (NCBI taxonomy): domain Eukaryota; kingdom Metazoa; phylum Chordata; class Actinopteri; order Cypriniformes; family Leuciscidae; genus Semotilus; species Semotilus atromaculatus. Next base: position 9,684,517 of record JAULUF010000025.1, on the reverse strand, counting down.
TCCCAGTTCCGGCTGACCTAATCTATGCAGCCTAACATTGAATTATAGAAGTTTATAATGTATTATGTGTATGCTAGGTCAAAGAGATGTGTTTTTAGTCTAGCTTTGAACTGACAGAGTGTGTCTGCTTCCCAGACAATGGTAGGAAGACTGTTCCAAAGTTTTGGTGTTAAATAGGAAAAGGATCTACCGCCAGCAGTCGATTTTGATATTCTAGGTATTATCAACTGGCCGGAATTTTGAGATTGCAATAGACGTGAAGGACTATAATGCGTTAAGAGCTTGCTCAAGTACTGCGGAGCTAAACCATTTAGTGCTTGTAAGTAATCAACAATATTTTACAATTTATACAATGTTTAATAGGCAGCCAATGCAGTGTTGACAGAACTGGGCTAATATGGTCATATTTCCTGGTTCTGGTAAGAACTCGAACTACTGCGTTTTGAACCAGCTGTAGTTTGTTTATTAAGCGTGCAGGGCAACCACCCAGTAGAGCATTACAATAATCTAGTCTTGATGTCATGAACGCATGAGCTAATTGTTCCGCATTTGTCAATGAGAGCATATGGCGTAATTTAGATGTATTTTTAAGATGTTCTTAACGACCTCAGTTGAGAGACTGGAATCTGTGAGGTGGGCCCCCTTAGAGGCCAGGCCCACATCTTCCAGAACTCTTGGGAGCAGAGCGATCTGGGGAAAAGTGAACAGATCTATCCATGCCCATGTCTGAACCATAGCATCCAGTCCCAGAGGAGCTAGAAGCGTGACGGAGTACCAGAGTGGACAGTGAAACCGAACTGTACCGAACCACTTTTTTGGTACCCTTCCGTCGGGGTACGTAGCAAAGTAGTCTGGTACCTAAAGGGTGGAGCTAGACTCTCAGCAGAATGTTGATTGGTTGACAGAGAATCATCACTTGTGCGTACTACAAGGGGAATGACAACACAAGAGGTGCCGCTTTGCTGAGCACACTTCGCAAGAACATGCCGTGATTATATTACATTCCCCATAGCGTCATCAGATGATGCAACGTTGAGAAACCAATATTGAAAGGGAACATCTCCGGTTATTGACGTGACCTCGGTTCCCTGAAATGAGGGAACGAGACGTTGCATTCATGTCATGTCACTTATGCTCAGGGTTTTTTGTGACTGGCTTATTCAGTCAAAAGATTCTGAGGAAATGCTGGTTAGCGCCATGTTATATAGGAGCAAACGACATTGGCTATTGAAAGGCAATAGCGTGATTCATCCAGACTTCATTATTTCTAGGAGAAAGGTGTTTTCCCATAGCGACAACAGCTGATGCAATGTCTCGTTCCCTCATTTCAGGGAACCGAGGTCACGTCAATAACCGGAGATGATGTTCCCTTTCAATATTGACGCTATGGGGAATGTAATCCAATCACGGCATGTTCTTGCGAAGTGTGCTTAAACCGGGGTTTAAGTCAGAAACGAAAGCCCCTGAGCTGTCAAAAGTGAATTAACGTGAATTTAGCGGTCCAGATAACATGGAGAACGAGTAAACATTATTAATTTACATATAGGCCTACTATTGACATATTAACAACACAAAGCAGGTTGAAAATCAGCAAAGTTACACTTTAATGATGCATTTTACAATGTAATATATTTTATGTAAAAATAGTTTATGAACGATAGTTGTTGATGTCAGGAAAATACATCAACCCGCTACATTTATTTAAATGTATATGATTCTCTACATTAAGAGCCTAATTCATTAGGTTACATCAGCTATATAATATATCTGTTATGGTAATTTCTATTATCACTGTAAAGCTGCCTTGAAACAATCCATACTGTTAAAAGCACTTTATAAATGAAGGTGACTTGACTTTACTTAATATGAGTAGATGTTGTAACACTCGTGATCTCATAGTTATGGTAATTCTGACATGACTTATACACACCATAAGACCTGAGGAAAAAAATATTGATGCAATTCAGCCGTCTTCATAATTAAAGAAAGTAATGTGTTGAATTTATTTTTGTATTTTTGTATATTTTTTTTTTGACATTCCAAAAACCTTATCTCATGCAGCTAGATGTACGTGGTCATGCGGCTAGATGTACCCTTAAGATGAGACCCGGAGTGTGGCTGTTTTGAAAGGCATAGAGGACACAGGCCTACAAATGACATTAATCAAAATGAAATAAGGCAGTGTGTCAGAGCGGCAGACGGAAGAGTAACCATGTTTGACAATTTCCTCGCACAATTCTCGCCAATCACTGATTGATCCAGACACTTTTTGTTTCAGCAGTGCCAAGTAACCTTTTTAAAGACAAGCCTTAAATGCCTTCATTTCCTTCTTGCTTTTGTATGTTAAGGGAGTGATGGTATAAAACAGGAAGTTAAAGACCCTTTAGCCTTGTGATTTAGTAATTCTCTGTTTTTTCTTCTTCTTAGTGGTGGTCTTAAAGAGAATCTCAAGAGATGTTTTGAGTTAATTATAGAGTACCTGTAAATGAAAGAGAAGCTCAATCCGATCACTTTATGCTACTTTGATAATTAAGTTGCACTTATAATACCAATTTGCAAGTATACAGACCATGAAAGTGGTCATTGTACATGCCAGACACATCATCACAGCTATTCATGTTTTTAAAGCTCATCTTTAACCACTGTCACTAATTTATAGGTTCCTGTTCAAAGGTGAGCATGACTCCATCTATGTTGATTTCAAACAGTACGCCCTGCAAAAGGAAACCTTAAAAGAAATGGCTATGTTTATGACAGTGTTTGCAAAGCAGCACAGTACTCATATTCGTAAAACATTCTGTTAGGTTGTTTTTTCCCCCCCAATCCCCTGACTATTAAACATCTGCAGCTGATTAAGCCTGAGCCATTTAAGCCTGCATACAGAGACTCTCTTCATACTCTGTTTAGGAGATCATTTCATGCTTAGGTGTATTGAATTATATTTTTTGGGGGGGGGGGGGGGTGGGGGAGGTATGTGCTTTGTAAAACGGCTGGCAGATTTTGAAAATACACAACTCAAATGGTCCTACCTTCTTTCCTCCAACGCTGGCCCTGATTCGCGTGAGGGGGATAGGGGTATGGTTCAACCGTTGGATTGACGGACTTACTGTCCAATGATTCTAGGTGGTCTTGGAAATGATTAGCTGGAGTTTTTCGAGTCCTGCCCGTTCCACAGATGATTAAATTGATTAATTTTCATTTCAGTGCTTCTAACTAAGTGGCTGTAAATGGGTTATGAATAGGATTTCAAGTGATTTTGAAAAAATGGACAAAAAAGATAATGATATGCAGTTGTTTTTCTTGCATATTTGCATATTTCTTCATATTTGCAACTATTTGTCCTGAGATGAATGCATATACAGTGAGGAAAATAAGTATTTGAACACCCTGCTATTTTGCAAGTTCTCCCACTTGGAAATCATGGAGGGGTCCGAAATTGTCATCGTAGGTGCATGTCCACTGTGAGAGACATAATCTTAAAAAAAAAAAAAAATCCAGAAATCACAATATGTGATTTTTTAACTATTTATTTGAATGATACAGCTGCAAATAAGTATTTGAACACCTGTCTATCAGCTAGAATTCTGACCCTCAAAGACCTGTTAGTCTGCCTTTAAAATGTCCACCTCCACTCCATTTATTATCCTAAATTAGATGCACCTGTTTGAGGTCGTTAGCTGCATAAAGACACCTGTCTCCCCTTACAATCAGTAAGAATCCAACTACTAACATGGCCAAGACCAAAGAGCTGTCCAAAGACACTAGAGACAAAATTGTACTCCTCCACAAGGCTGGAAAGAGCTACGGGGAAATTGTCAAGCAGCTTGGTGAAAAAAGGTCCACTGTTGGAGCAATCATTAGAAAATGGAAGAAGCTAAACATGACTCTCAATCTCCCTAGGACTGGGGCTCCATGCAAGATCTCACCTCGTGGGGTCTCAATGATCCTAAGAAAGGTGAGAAATCAGCCCAGAACTACACGGGAGGAGCTGGTCAATGACCTGAAAAGAGCTGGGACCACCGTTTACAAGGTTACTGTTGGTAATACACTAAGATGTCATGGTTTGAAATCATGCATGGCACGGAAGGTTCCCCTGGTTAAATATAACTTTTTGGTTATAATTCCACTAACCGTGTTTGGAGGAAAAAGAATGATGAGTACCATCCCAAGAACACCATCCCTACTGTGAAGCATGGGGGTGGTAGCATCATGCTTTGGGGGTGTTTTTCTGCACATGGGACAGGGCGACTGCACTGTATTAAGGAGAGGATGACCGGGGCCATGTATTGCGAGATTTTGGGGAACAATCTCCTTCCCTCAGTTAGAGCATTGAAGATGGGTCGAGGCTGGGTCTTCCTACATGACAATGACCCGAAGCACACAGCCAGGATTACCAAGGAGTGGCTCTGTAAGAAGCATATCAAGGTTCTGGCGTGGCCTAGCCAGTCTCCAGACCTAAACCCAATAGATAATCTTTGGAGGGAGCTCAAACTCCGTGTTTCTCATTGACAGCCCAGAAACCTGACTGATCTAGAGAAGATCTGTGTGGAGGAGTGGGCCAAAATACCTCCTGCAGTGTGTGCAAACCTGGTGAAAAACTACAGGAAACGTTTGACCTCTGTAATTGTAATTTTTTTTTTGTGATTATGTCTCTCACAGTGGACATGCACATACGATGACAATTTCAGACCCCTCCATGATTTCTAAGTGGGAGAACTTGCAAAATAGCAGGGTGTTCAAATACTTATTTTCTTCACTGTATTTGCATATATTTGGCCATTTGTTGCTAGCTAAAACCTTAACCTAAAACTTCCCTAAACTTTAACACTGTTCTTTTGCTGCATTGCAAGCACTCCTATTTCCTTCAGGAAATTCTAGTTTGGTTGATGTTTCTGAGACGGTAACTGTCTGTAGGTGTGTTTGGTCGGAAAACATTCTGAACTCATTTTCACACAGTAGTTTCTGCAGTAAAGAACCCAGCAATTTCCCTGTTTGAGAATACCTGCTACGTAATCTCTTCACATCTCTACCTATCCAAATCTTCCTTAGTACCCTGTGGAGAAGCCAGTGAAGCCACAGTAATGGAGCAGGGCTGCTCTTTTAAGCTGTCAAAGAAAATCCCTGACTAAACACAAGGGAGAAGCAGTTAATACCCTGGCACTGTATAGGGTTGGAAAAAAATACCCTGAATTTGTCAATGATTGAGTCAAGTTATTCTGAGGCATGACCTTAAATAGATTAGCTCATGTCCTGAGAGCTGGATGTGTTCAAAGGAAGTGGTTTTAGTGTGGGGCGGGATGGAAATATCTATTCGAAAACCTAGTGAGCTGTGTACGTAGGAAGCATTTCAGGCATCGTAGGTGCACTTTTCAACTCAGACAGTTGTCAAAGGTAGGCAGCATTATAAGCTGCATGCCTTCTAAGACACCTAGTGTTGGCTAAATTTTAAGGCAGCCTTGCACGGAGAAGGCAAGGCAATCCCATTATACAATATGACAAGCTCAATGGGAAAAAAGCTTGGGTTTTTCCCAATGGGTTAAGCAAGGGACATTTCAATTCAATATAAAACATCTAATTATGTATATGCTTATTGAATTAACGCTTTCTTAGTAGGGGTGTGCAGTGGAGCCAATATCTGTAACAATATCAAAATGATTCGTATCAAACAATATCAAAATTATTCGCATCTGTATCTGGATAAAACCGAAAGTGGAATGGGGCTTTACCCAGAAGTTCGTACAATTACTTGAGAAGACCGTTATGTCTATGGCTATCTGTTTCCTTCATATAGTTATCACTGAAAAAATAAGCCTTGTATAAGTGATAAAATAGTAGGCTATTTTTTATTATGACTATTTATTTAAATAGTTTACCTATATGGTAATGAGAAGTCACTTTATAATAACTGCATGCTGTTTATCATAGGCATTAGTAAACAGTTCATTCATAATTTATAAAGCATTAATAGACATTAATAAGCAGTTTATAAAAATGCTTTATTCTTGATTTATAAGCATTTATACATTTGTATTGTCATACTTTCTTAATGATCAATTTATCATTTTTAAATTAAGTATAGCATTATTTACAAACCAGTTATTTAGGAGTTATCAGTGATCCATAAGATCACTTAGAAATAGTTAAATTAGAAAACTTAAAACCGTTATAGAATAGTGCATAAGTGTATATATATATATATATATATATTGTTGTTACTAATCTCATGGGATTACCATCGCAGAGATTGCCTTCTGTGAAGTAAACGTGCCTTTCTTTTTCCTAAAAAGCTTCTCTGGGAATCTGACAAAGCTGCAGTGATGATATTCTGGTTATATTCCATGTATTTGTACTGATGATTATATGTCTTTAAAAACATTTTGTCATATAACTCAGTGTGTTGCATTCCTTTCAACAGCAACAGCTATGACTACAAAACACATGACAATTGTTAAATTTACATACACTTTGTTGTACTGTTTACTCTCAACAGCTAGGACCTGTGGCTCTAATCTGCGGGGCCCCAAAGGCATCATAACATCTCCAAATTATCCCGTCCAGTATGAGAATAACGCACACTGCGTGTGGGTCATAACAGCGGTGGATCCAGAGAAGGTACGTTTGTAATTTAAATCAAAATTAAGACCTTAGGCTGACTCCAAGTCATATAAGTATACAATTCCACAAAACACGCTTATGGTTCATTCTTAATCTGCCAAAACAAAACATGATATGCTTTTGAATAGCCTCCAAGACATATTTGAATGGCACCTTGCATAAATGTCAAAAATAATCTTAAAGATAATTTGTGAGGACATTTGCATTGCAGTCCACAGTGTTTGCATAATTGTCAACCTCTTGCCCTGGTTGTCTCTGGCTATTACTGCTTCTCCAGAATTGATTAGGTGTAGCCACACATCTTCAGCTCTGTGACAAGAGTGACAGTTAATACAATCCAGCATGAACTCAACACACACCACGAGAGTGACTCATGCTTTTGTTACTAAATCGAGACCAAACAAAGACAGTCAAACTAACATTAGAGTAAAAAGGAGCTATCCTGCTCCCCATGCTTTGCATCTTTCTTTGGCAGATTTTAATGTTGGAAATGTTTGAAATTACTTTGAAAGATCTTGAAATTACTGTAAAATGATGTAACAGTATAACACTGTTTACATTTAGATATTTAGCTTTGTGCTTTGGGCTGGATGAAACATCAAGTATGAAAGAAGACTCTTATGTACAGTAGAAACAGTAATATTGTGAAATAGTATTGCAGTTTGAAAATGTCATTTATTCCTGTGATGGCACAGCTGCCACATTAACCTTCAGAATTAATTCTAAAATTCTGATTTGGTGCTCAAGAAACATTTCTTCTTATTATCAATGTTGAAAACGGTTGTTCTGCTTAATATTTTAGTTAAAACTGTAACTGATTGATGAATAGAAAGTATTTTAAGTAAGAGCAGCATTTATTTGAAATAAAATATCTCTATATGTCTCTATCACATTTGATGAATTTAATACATAATTGAAAGTATTTACTGAAACAAACAAACACAAATCTTACTGACCCCGAACTTTTGAATGGTAGTGAATATTTGTGATATATGTATCACATCTCTGATTTAAAAATTAATTATATCACCAAAATTGGTGATATAATTCGGTGAACGAGTAGAAAATATTTGAGTGAATTTCCATCACCCTACAGATATATAAGCCACTTGAGTAGAACAATATAGTAGATCGAAAAATGTATCATTATGTTTTTATATTTGAATATATTTTATATTCATATGAAGTATTCCTTGTGTTCTTTTAGTGTTAAACTTTCCTTGATTATTTTTATAATAAGCTTGGCAACAGTGTTTGGTTGAAATATTGGTTTCTCAGATAAAGGGAATACAATCTCATCTTTTTTTCTTTTTATTTGGAGCCCTAATTGTTTTGGAGCCTTAATTCCAACCCTAATGGTGACGCATGTTTTTGAACACATAATGTCTCTTGGTTTGAGGTAATTTACTTTCTAAATCTGATTTTTAAAACATGTTGTCTTGGTTTCCATGAAATTCTGCAGCAAACTGTAGTTTTCCCAGAGCAGCTGAATTAGTTAAACATTCAGATCCTACAGTGCTGTAGGAAACAAAAACAACTAAAAAACATTTGATGTATAAAATCCATCCCTCTGGAACTGGATGTGTATAATTAGTCACACAGATGATAGACTACTGTAAAATCTTAGTGACATGCCAGTAAATTGAAAGTACCTGTTGGCGGCCATCATAAACAGACTTGACTATCGTATGCATAAAATCCCAGCCATGTCACAACCAGTATATTTTTACTCCACATGTTTTCGCTTTGATCTTATGATGAAAAGATGTGACTTTAATTTATCTCACAATGTGCTTTTTTTTCTAGTTTTTTTTTCTGCGTTTGCTGAACCGAAAGGCTCTGTTCCAAAGCCTAGCTGTCTATCTAGACTGCATTTAAAGGTTGTATCAGTGATTTCAGGCCCAAAAATAAATGTCTAATCTTTCCTAACGATCCGCTAGCTGCCCCCGCCCCATTAGCAGGCTGTTAAAAAAAACGCGTCTCTGTAGGCAGCCTAGGCTCTGAGATCTGCACACAAAAACAAATGGGGACAACCACCACTCAAAACCAAAGCAAACAGTGTTCCAACCAATCATCGACAGGGGCGGGTGTTGCTCCGACTTCGCGTCCAGCGTGCACGAGCGCAAAACCTCACAACACCCGCCCCTGTCTGTGATTACATAAAATTCTTCAGAATGGCAGTTTCTTTTGACCAAATTCTAAGCCAGCATCACCTATATCCTTCATGGTATAGTCTATCCCAGAATGAATTACAATGAATATTTATCTCTATATTTTTATGTTTTTTTATATACAAATATTCAGTTAGCCATGCTTTTTCTTATATAAACTGTGCAAATGTATTTACAACTTCACACAGGACTGGCAAGTATAGTTTGCCGCTGTGTTTATTAAAGGTCTTTAAAAGTAAAATAGTAAAAAAAAAGTATAATAATAAGAAGAAAGCTATAGATGTATATAGAAGATTAGCTTTAAATAGCCATGGTACTCTTATTAATTAAAAAGCCTTAATTGTCATGTGGCTACATACACAAAGTTAAGATAGTTCTCCTAAGCATTTCTGTGTACACCTTCCTCATGGAGAGTAATGGGAGAGTTATATCATTAATTTAGTAAATCCCAGTAAATTTAGGGTACCAGTTCCGTCCAGGATCAAATACAAAGTACTACTACTAACCTACAAAGCACTCCACAACCTTGCTCACCCTTACATCCATGATCTCCTGACCCCATTCAGTCCTTCACGCTCACTCAGATCCTCTGACTAAAATCTCCTGGCTCTCCCCCGCTCCAGACTTTCCACCCTGGCTGGCAGGTCCTTCAGTGCCTCGGCCCCCAAACTCTGAAACTGCCTCCCACAATCTATTCATGACTGTCCTTCTCTTTCTTTCTTTAAAGCACGTCTCAAGACCTTTTTGTTTAATGATCAATGAGATAATGAGATAATTTGTCTTTGTTGTATTATTTTGGTTGTTTGCTGTTGTGTTTCCTTGCCTTTCCACTACGTACAGCCACCTTGGGTTTGAGAAAGGCGCTAAATAAAAAAAAACTTTAAACTAAATAAAATTATTATAATTAAATCACATGATCAGATATCAGCAGAAATTTGACGTATTATGTGACATAATAAATAGGTGGGTGAGTCCCAATACCCATACTTGCGGTCATTGCACATATCTGGTGTTTGGCCTAAGTCCGCAATTATATGTAGTTATATAATAATAACTACAACCACAACTTTTGATTATCCGATAAAACACACAGCATAGTGTTGTAAAAATATTGTTACAGTGTAATTATATATTTAAGTACAAAGTAATATTAAGTAACTACATGTATGTACTTACTATAGGGATATGGTAGGATTAGGAATAGGATTAGGTTAAGAGTTAGTTGCATGTAAATATGTAATTTACTGTTATTACTACGGTAAGTACATGTAACATGTAACAAGGACACCGTAAAATAATGTGTTACCCTGTAATGTTTATCACAATAAAACTGATTCAAAATATAGACTCCACTTTTGCCATTTAAATAGTATAGGCTTATGTTGCCCTTTTTTGTGCATATTGGAACTGTATAAAATCTGGTTGCTGCATGTCAAATTTAGACTTCTGTTAATCTGAGAAATATTACATTTAATCCGCTTTATCTGCGATAAAGAAAGTGTCCTATACTTGACGGCTGCGTTTTCAACCCTTTCCACGACTGCAAGTGGCAAATATTGCCGTTCACTAAGGCCAGCTGCAGCCGAAGTCGAACACACCTAGACCCACCCTTAAACCCATCCATTAAACACAACCTGTCCCTAACCTCATCCATATCCCACAAAATTGTTTTGCAATACAACATGAACATTTGTACACAATAAATACGTTATACCTAAAAAAAAAATTTAATGTATATGTTACATGTTAAAGACACCTAATATTAAGTGTGACTGAATGTTCTATACAGGACTATGAATGTGTGTAGTATGAATGAAATCTGGTCATGTTGTCATTGTCATGTGACCTGATAGTGTCAGGTTTTTTTTTTTTTTACAAATCTGCACCCATGGGCTCATAGTAAAGTTTCAATTGGATGTGCAGACATTATAAAGTTTCAATTGGATGTGCAGACATTCAATTGGATGTGCAGACATTCAATTGGATGTGAGTTTCAATTGGATGTGCAGACATTATTTTTTTACTCTGCTCAGAACAGGTTGTTAAGACCTCAAAAGGTCATAAAAATGCAGTCTTGATCTTTGTCTCTGTCATAGCATATGGTCAGAGACAAGAAGGTCGTTCCACAACATGCTCTGAATGCCGATAGCCTAAGATTTAAGGCCATTTCACATTTCAGTATCAGTCTGCTTACAAACCAATAGCATTTTGTCATGTTGATCTGAACTGGATAATGTTTATTGTCTATCTAAAAAAAGAGGCCATTTACAGTCTCACCATTTACTAGAAAATATAAGTTTCCTACTGAAGTTGACATAACATATGAAACTCAGATTTAGCTCAAAAAATTATTTGTTCCTGTCCTTGAATTGCTTTAGATAAAATATGTAGTGCTGCCTTTCATATTAGCTCAAATATGTTACATCTCAGGCCCAAAATTATACTAGTGATATTACTATTAGACTATACTATCTTTTTATTAAATGTAGAGCACATGCACCTCGGTTGGAGTCAACATCATCACACAGCTGGCTGAAGAATATCTTATAATCACTAGGGATGCACCGAATCCAGATTTTTGGGGTTCTGCCGAATACCGAATCCATTGGTTAAGATTCTGCCGAATCCGAAACCGAATACCGAATCCTACTCTCATCCTCAGTCACTTAACACAGTAAACACATTAATGAAGTAAATAACGTCCACAGAAGTGGATTTTTCCTTTTATTTTGTTTTAAGCAACATTATTCATTTTAACAGCAGCTTGTTATGTTATGTATTGTTTAGGGTCCTTGCCAAGTCCAAATTGTATTCTTTTGACTGGAAGTACTGTCAAACAACACTTTTTCTGCTCATGAGTTCCATTTTCACTTTCTCACAGCATTCGAACGGTGCACTAACGAGTGGTAAAAAGGCGTGGCCCCTTTAAGAGCTGCGCGCGCGGTTGTTTGGTTGTTCGGTTGAACAATTTTTTTTTGTTTTTTGCGCCCTGTTGAACTGTCTGCAGTCTGTATCGTGCGTGTTGTGGGTTATTTCTGTTTGATGCTCATTTTTATCTCATTTTGTTTATTAAGTAGTGCTGTGGACGGTAGAACGTGTGAAGACAGTTAAACGAGTTCAATTGGGAAATAAAGTGCGAGTTGTGAGATGGCAATTGCCTCCGTGAATCTGTCTGGCCTCTGCTATAACTTTAATGTTAGCTGTGAGCGATCCCTATTTTTCTTCCTAACACGACGCGTTACACACATAGGTTACTTCGTAAACACCTTCCCGTAATCAACGGCGGCGTGACATTGACCAGCGTAGCGCAAGCCCGGGTTCGGTTCGGTAGAAAAAAATTCTAAGGTTCGGCAGAAACCGAACCCCGTTAAAAAGCCCAATTATTCGGCCGAATCCGAATCCGAATCCTGGATTCGGTGCATCCCTAATAATCACAGGCACTGGAGATTTGTAGGCTTTTTGTTGTTTATGAAGTGTGTCGATTTATGGTCAATTGAATTTGTCCTCTGTTCGGAGGTAAAAGTTAAGATGAAGAGGTTAAAGGGTACCCCGACTAGTGTGGCATGTTGGCCTTATAAGATTAACGTGGGCGTCAGCTATAAAAAGGTGATACAAAAACACTCCAAATGTTTTTGATTTTATTAAAAAAAGACGAAAATCCGATCACTCGTAGGCCGCCATAGTTATTTACATCTCAATGCATTCTGGGTAGTGACGTGTAAAGGTTGTAGCTAGCCAAGTTTTGACAGTAGCGAGATGAACACGTCTGCCGTTCAGCCTTTTCAGTTTGAACCCGAGCGCACCGTAGGCTTAAATCAAGAGAATAACGCGGATAACGATAGGCCTACTCAAGAGTTACATGAAAATGAAGATTATCAGAGAGTTGAGGAAGCGAGAGTGGGGCAAAATAGATGGTGTCTGCGGCAGTTTGCCAATGCCAAGCGAGAACGAGAGCGTTTGCTGTAAAGAGCTATACACTTTTTGTCCACAGCTGTCCTGGGTAGGCTATAGATCAGACGATCGTACGGTATAAATAATTTAATAAGTCATCTACCGCCGTCGTTTGCTTTATTTTCCCTAAGCTGTCACCATGTAGTTGAACGCATAGAAATACCCTCTCGGATCTTGTTCAAAATCCTGCCGCGCCACAGAGCACCATTTACATAGTTTTATATTAAATTTACATTTATTTGTCTCAAATCGTTGTTAATGTATATACTGACTTCACCCTGCGCAGCAATATACATTTAGTTTTACATTCATTTACAGAAATCGGCTGGTTGAATGAAAATTGCTGATGTTACCGGATTTTGAGCAAGTTAACGGACGCTCTGAGGCAAAGTGAATTCAGACTGCAGACTAATAAGCAACGATTGTATTTAATTGTACAGTACAATCATAACATAGTACAGACATGATCTTATTTCCATAATGTCCTTAAACATAACAATATTGCTGGCCATAAACTGACAAAGTGCGCGTCCGGTGTGCGATACCTCGAGTTGTCAGAGACGCGGCGCGGCACTGCGCTTCTCGTCCGGACCGGTGTGCAACCCCCTTTTACACTGAACAAAGTCAACACTATTCTGCTCATCTACCTCATGTACATTTTCAATCTTACAATTACAATATTAATAATTACCATTGCACTAAATTGCCGTGCACTACATATTTAAAATCTGAAATCTCAGACTATACAGACTACACTAAGCTCTTTACAGCAAACGCGGTCGTTCTCGCTTGGCATTGGCAAGCAGTTGCCGCACAGACACCGCGTTATTCTCTTGATTTAAGCCTACGGTGCGCTCGGGTTCAAACTGAAAAGGCTGAACGGCAGACGTGTTCATCTCGCTACTGTCAAAACTTAGCTAGCTATCCGGTACGTTGGAAAAACAATATACGAAGCGGCTACAGCGGCTAGGCTCAACCGACTACAACCTTTACACGTCACTACCCAGAATGCATTGAGACGTAAATAACAATGGCGGCCTACGAGTGAACGGATTTTCGGCTTTTTTTAATAAAACTAAAAACATTTGGAGTGTTTTTGTATCACCTTTTTATAGCTGACGCCCACGTTAATCTTATAAGGCCAACATGCCACACTAGTCGGGGTACCCTTTAAGGGTTATTGGGAGGCTTCAAAAAAGTTTTCATTTGTAGTCTTTTCAGGTATTCATAATATCTGTGGTGAAAATGATCATTCTGAAATCAAATGACTGGGAAGTCAGTTAAAAAGCAGAGTGCAGAAAAACAACAACAACTTGCTTATTTGATATGGAAGGTGAAGTTGTCTCAATTAAGTAGTTGCCTTAATTACAAGTAAAAAAAAAAAACAATGTTCAATTTGTTGAACAACCTGGGTGAATGAAAATGCTCAAGAAAACTACACCATTTAGCAATTTCTGAATAGCATCTGAGACGTCTTCTCTCAAACTCATTGAGGCTGCTGTCAGGCTTTTTCAATTTTGTATAAAATAAAGAAATCAATAATTCTTTCATTCTGGTTCAGGGAAAAATCACTAATACGTCATGTCACTCTCTGATTGTGTTTATGTAGACTATGAGTGCTGTTTTTATCCTCTTGCTAAGTCTTCTGTAAAAAAAGAAAAGAAAAAAAAAGGTTCCTTACTTTTGACAGGATAATTTAAAAGCCTGTATTTTAGACTTCTCGTCTAAGGTCTTGCCAAACGACTCTGTATCCACACTGACATTTTATACAGATTGCTTGTCAAGATCTTCTCAGTGATGCTGAATCATTCCTTTCTTTTCAAACTGAAGCAGCCAACCTGCTTGTTCTTTGCCACTGACAAACAAATTAGTGACCCTAGACATTGTACAAATCATATAACGTTAATATGACTTCTTTGTACATGTGTCACTGTACTGAAACCTTTGTTAAATAAATGTATTATTAGTGAGATAAATCACATACTATAAGTTACATTATGCTGTGCTGTCTGCACCCCTTTGAATACAAAAAGTTGGAACGATATAAACTGATCAGAATCTAACATCAGAATTACCCTTTCAATATTAGAATCACCACAATACCACCACAATTTTAAAGGGCATTAATCTGATGTTTTTACAAAAATGCATGCACGCATTCTAGATGTTTGAACAACTGAATTACCAAAAAGTTTATCATTTCTAATTATACTGAATTAAAGGTATGGTTAGCCACTTCACTATCATTTGTTAGACTAAAATTGCATAACATTCAAAGTCGCATTTGGGACATTCATACTTCACCGACCATAAAGGCATTCCAATAACAAAAGATGTTGTATAAACCAGCGAAAGGCCAACAGTATTGGTTAGGTGTTTGAATGTCAACAAAGAAATGTCATAGCAACCAAATTGCACATAGGATGCACAAGGCTATCTAGCGTTTGGCGTACATATATCAACAGACAGGAGCATTTCTAAGTTAGAAGTTCAACATGAACTGGAATTCTATTGGACTTTTTCAAGTAGAAAGTTCGATTGAGAGGCAGATTGCTAACATAAGACAAATGAAACTTTGCTTCACATTTATTACATAATGAACACTTTTAAGTACTTTGATACCACAGCAAAAATTCAAACATTATTTAAGGCAAATGAACAGACACAAATAATAACACAAATTAAAACATAATATAAAACATAAATACTATAGAACAGTTTTAAATAGTTATGTCTTACAGTAGTCTTCAGGTACCGAAATGTAATAATATAAATATAATTGTAATTAAACTGCATGCATGTTCACTGTAAAAATTAAATATAGATGTCAAAGTTTGGTTTGTTTTGTTGTTTGTCAATTAGTTATTTTTAGGCTGCAGTCGGTAAATTCACGGAACCAATGCATGAATGCACGTCAGAATGCACGGAACCAATATGATGAAACGCATCCGAATTCTTTCTCAACTTGTGTTCACTTAAAGACAGAACCGACAATTGAATAAATCGAGCAAAATCGATATCTCCTTTGCCTCTTCTTGCATTTAAATTGTGTAAAAACGCTTGAGTGTTTTGAATGAGCAAATACTTATTCTCACTATATAATGGTTAAATGCAATTAATCATGTTTGTGATGTGCTCTGGTTAGATCAATGGTAATGGGCATATGATGTAAGGGTTGAGCATTGTTGCTCTGCCGGTCAGGGGTGTGTTAGAACAAACGACAGAGTTGCAACCATTTTACTACGGTTTCAGGAAACATGTAATGACTAGCTAGTTAATTTGTCTTAACGATGCATTGCTCTATGGTGGTTTAGCAGCGAGTTAAATTGTTGTACAGGAAACGTACCTCTGGTAAGGATGCTTAGAGCCATAATGTGTACACTTTTTTTTTTTTTATAAAACAACCTACAAATGGCTTACTTATGTGTCTGCATATTAAAAGGGTAGTACAGATGAAATTTTACCTACTTATGTCCAATTTCTTTTCTTCTTCTGTGAAACACAAAAGGCTGAATGACAGTCTCAATCCCCTCTCACTTTCATTGTATAGAGAAAAAAAAATGCAATGAAAGCGAATGGTGACTGAGGCTGTCATTCTGCATAACATCTCCTTTAGTGTTCCACTGAAGAAAGAAAGACATACGGGTTTTGGTACATGAGGGGGAGTAAATGAGGACAAAATTGTCTTTTTTTCTCTCTTTAAGATAGAATAAAAAAATAAAAAAAAATGCCCCAATCACATTTATAGACGGTACAGAATATTGATGAGAATAATAGCTCTTAATGGCCCATTTAAAAAAATAAAATTAAAAAAATAAATAAATACGAGGATGTTGATAATAGGGTTGTCCTAATTAAGCTTGATTTTTTTTTTCCTCCACAGCAATCTCTCATTGAATCCAATTTTCTTTCTGTGCTCACATCAAATGAACATGCATCCCGTTTCCTCAGGCTTTGCTCCTTACATGGCAGAACTTCTCAAAATCTTACGTCTTAAATGAAACAAAATTATTTAATTACACCTTCATCGCCGCTCCTGCAATCAGCCTCACATACCTATAGCCATGGAAAAGAATTCAGAGCGATGGCTGACCTGCTTTGCTTCTTCTACTTATTTTTAATATGATCATTCTGAGTCAGCCTCATTGTCCTCCGGGCTTTTTTTGGTCTGTGGTGTTTGTCATGACCTCTCCTTTATCCCTGTAGGTCATCAAGCTAGCTTTTGAAGAGTTTGACCTTGAGCGAGCGTACGATACGTTAACAGTGGGTGACGGAGGGAAGATAGGTGATGCTCGAAGAGTGCTTTATGTGTGAGTAGAGAAAAAAGGTCTCTTATTTTAAACTATGAACGTTCATGTGCTTCTATTCACAAATGCCTCCATACCTTCTCTTAAATGCTCCATGGAATAACAGTTTATTATTTTCTTTCAAGATCAACCACTACATCAAATAGGCTCTGGGTTTATGTCTAAGCTTTCATGGCTGCATATGAATACGTAAATGAAAGAATAAAATTAGATTTTGTGCCTCTATTCCAGTCTCACAGGATCCAGCGTGCCCGATTTGATTGTGAGCATGAGCAACCAGATGTGGCTCCATTTGCAGTCCGATGACACGATCGGATCGCAAGGTTTTAAGGCTGTATATGAAGGTATGTCATTGTAATGTTTGGAAACCATGAACACCTGCTGCTTTTCTGTTTCATATGCTCATTTCCACCCACTATAAGAGTGATGAAATAGGACTGTAAACGGTCACCCTTTTCGTATTTTCCAAGAAATATAAGTGTGTTATTTATTATTTTTTACAGTGAAAATTTTTGACTTGGTGACTTTCGGTTGTTAAAGCGTGGCAGTTTCTAAACGGTATGCAAATTGAAGGAAAATGGACCAGCGTATGTGCTGTGCCGACATGTTTGAAAAGCTTGCGTGAAATATTCTACCTGCCGTTTACCCTGCAGGAGAATAGCATCAAAGCAAGACAGATATGAGAATACATTGAGGCATGTATTTACATATGCACAGATAAACTGATAAAATTTGCTACAACAGCAGCCATTTCTTATGCTATCAATTGACACAAGTAAACATGTTGCTCAAGATCTGAACTCTTGAGGGTGTGGTGATATATTCTATTTAACATCCTGTTATGATATATATATATATACACTCACCGGCCACTTTATTAGGTACACCTGTCCAACTGCTCCTTAACACTTAATTTCTAAGCAGCCAATCACATAGCGGCAACTCAGTGCATTTAGGCATGTAGACTAGGGATCGACCGATATGGATTTTTTAGTGCCGATACCGATACCGATTTTTTTTCCATCAGCCTTAGCCGATGACCGATACGGGCTGCCGATTTTCTTGAGCCGATATTTGGAGCCGATACTGCTTTTGCTCCCTCAATTTGCATCATAAAAATGACACGATGATAACAAATGTTAGGTCTCAATTTAAAAAAAAGTAACATTTAACTAATATTAATATATATATATATATATATATATATATATATATATATATATATATATTAGTACTTTCTACTACATTGTTTGTGGGATATCATTGGGCAGGATGTGAAATAATGTTGATATTGAAGGATATGGAAACAAATATATTGACTGTAATGTAGGCTATGCAATATATTATGTGCAAAAAGGTGGTTAAAATCACATTACATTCTAACATTAGCCTACAATCTAAAACCAAAAATAATTATTTTGTTTTTAAATTGACTAAAGGCTAAACTAAAAATGAAAATAAAAACAAAAGCACAAACTAATTATATTAGCCTGCGTTTGATTACCACATTATAATGGTCACTTAAAATGTATACTTGTACGTTTAAAATTCTACATATGGCACATTTATTGTCCCCAACAACAAATATTTTAGCAATACGTATTTTAGTCAGAATTATTGTGCTCCGTCTGTTTGGCGCGGATGCGCGCGGCGGCGCTCGTTCAAAGAAGCTTGAATTTTAGCGGAGATTCACTTGCAGAAGCTCGTCCTCTCCTGACAGGGAGTCAGTGACATGGACAGTTTATTTAAGTTTAAACATATTTGACAACCGTATTACCTACACAAAAACAAGTAAATCAACTAATGGCCAAGACCGCAGAGCTCACTCTGGCTCGCTCGCAGGCACTCTTTCTCTCTCTCGCCCTCACGCTCTCTGCGCATAACGGTTTAAATGAACAACAACAAACAAATGTTGAGTGCTGATCAAGAGTTTTGTGCAAGCAATTTAAGGTTGCGATCTTGTCCCAAATATAGCAGGCTTCATTCAGTGATTGAAACAAATAATATTAACATTAATTGAAGTTTCACAGTATATAGAACCGACATTGACCGCTCCGAGCGAGCTGTGCTGTGGTAACATTAGTCTGCTACCGCGGGCGTGTTTTTCCACATTCGAATATTAATTTTCACCTTCGAAATTCAGTTTTTTAAAACTATTCGAATATTATTCGAATTTAGAATATTCGTTTTCAGCCCTAACTGAACGGATAGCCTACAACTTAGCTATTTGCAGCTCCCTAAATACAATGGCAAGCAGTTTTATAGACGAGGCATTCGCGGTTTCCATTTTGATCCACAAACTTGCTTAGCTATAGTTGCAAGCACATAGAGCAACGTGTTTCCATTTTCAAAGTGTATGGCAATATTTCAGCAAAGTCAAACAGTTAAAAGATGCTTTGAAAGTTTAAAACTTAATGTTACCATTATCTTGAAGAGCATTGCACTCAGCTAGTGGGAAGGGGCAGTGCATGGTCTGCACGTGAACTGCAGCGTCTCCAGCAGCACAGAGCTGCCTGTGGACGCCTGTCTGTAAATAATGCCGGGAAAAAACTATCGGCGAACGCAGCAGCCGCGTATCGGCCGATTCCGATACACGTAAAAAACGCAAATATCGGCCCGATATATCGGCCGGCCGATATATCGGTCGATCACTAATGTAGACATGGTCAAGACAATCTCCTGCAGTTCAAACCGAGCATCAGTATGGGAAAGAAAGGTGATTTGAGTGACTTTGAACGTGGCATGATTGTTGGTGCCAGAAGGGCTGGTCTGAGTATTTCAGAAACTGCTAATCTACTGGGATTTTCACGCACAACCATCTCTAGGGTTTACAGAGAATGGTCCGAAAAAGAAAAAACATCCAGTGAGCGGCAGTTCTGTGGGCGGAAATGCCTTGTTGATGCCAGAGGTCAGAGGAGAATGGCCAGACTGGTTCGAGCTGATAGAAGGGCAACAGTGACTCAAATAACCACCCGTTACAACCAAGGTGGGCAGAAGAGCATCTCTGAACGCACAGTACGTCGAACTTTGAGGCAGATGGGCTACAGCAGCAGAAGACCACACCGGGTGCCACTCCTTTCAGCTAAGAACAGGAAACTGAGGCTACAATTTGCACAAGCTCATCGAAATTGGACAATAGAAGATTGGTAAAACGTTGCCTGGTCTGATGAGTCTCGATTTCTGCTGCGACATTCGGATGGTAGGGTCAGAATTTGGCGTCTACAACATGAAAGCATGGATCCATCCTGCCTTGTATCAACGGTTCAGGCTGGTGGTGGTGGTGTCATGGTGTGGGGAATATTTTCTTGGCACTCTTTGGGCCCCTTGGTACCAATTGAGCATCGTTGCAACGCCACAGCCTACCTGAGTATTGTTGCTGACCATGTCCATCCCTTTATGACCACAATGTACCCAACTTCTGATGGCTACTTTCAGCAGGATAATGCGCCATGTCATAAAGCTGGAATCATCTCAGACTGGTTTCTTGAACATGACAATGAGTTCGCTGTACTCAAATGGCCTCCACAGTCACCAGATCTCAATCCAATAGAGCATCTTTGGGATGTGGTGGAACGGGAGATTCGCATCATGGATGTGCAGCCGACAAATCTGCGGCAACTGTGTGATGCCATCATGTCAATATGGACCAAACTCCCTGAGGAATGCTTCCAGCACCTTGTTGAATCTATGCCACGAATAATTGAGGCAGTTCTGAAGGCAAAAGGGGGTCCAACCCGTTACTAGCATGGGGTACCTAATAAAGTGGCCGGTGAGTGTATATATATATATATATATATATATATATTCATACAGAATTATATTATCAGCTAATGAAAATATTTCTATTTTGCATTCATTTCTAATTTAATACATTGGTTTAATTATATTATCAGTATGATGATATGAAATAAATGTAAATAAATAAAAAAAGTCTTAGAATTTAGTGTGAATTGTGCTTTAATGATCACTACACGAGAACGCTCGCGGGTGAAAACGTAAAAAATATTTTATCAGATGTGCCTTTCATTTACACGGCGACGGCTTAAAAACGCAAAAAAGTGAAACCACCCTCCAGAGTGGAAATCTTAAAAACGCTCCACCGTCGCGTTCCCGTCTAAACAGTAAAAACGCAAATCTGCTCACGGTGGCTCTCGTCGCGTGCGCGTTTACGTCACAGGTATGTGCCAGTTACAGGAAAATAACAACCAACATGTCGGATTATTTCCATATGTCGGACCTTCAAGTTGCCCTAGCAGCTCTGATAAACGTGCTAGAGTATTTTCAGCAGTTGTACAAAATATTCTCAGATATTGGTGTTGCCTCCTAGCCACCTGGAGTACATACTACATCGAATTTCACACACTTTTGCATCACCATATGCACGCAGATTTCCCCCCATAACGCTCGTCTAAACGCAGAATAAAAAGTGATGACGCAACGCCACTTTTGCGTTTTCTCTTCAGATCGTCTCCGTGTAAACATAGCCTAAACCTGATCATGTTTTGACTAGCATGATTTGACTGTTTAAAAAATCTGACCTTTTGAACAAAGGAATTCACATGTAGTGATCGACCGATATATCGGCCGGCCGATATATCGGGCCGATATTTGCGTTTTTTACGTGTATCGGAATCGGCCGATACGCGGCTGCTGCGTTCGCCGATAGTTTTTTCCCGGCATTATTTACAGACAGGCGTCCACAGGCAGCTCTGTGCTGCTGGAGACGCTGCAGTTCACGTGCAGACCATGCACTGCCCCTTCCCACTAGCTGAGTGCAATGCTCTTCAAGATAATGGTAACATTAAGTTTTAAACTTTCAAAGCATCTTTTAACTGTTTGACTTTGCTGAAATATTGCCATACACTTTGAAAATGGAAACACGTTGCTCTATGTGCTTGCAACTATAGCTAAGCAAGTTTGTGGATCAAAATGGAAACCGCGAATGCCTCGTCTATAAAACTGCTTGCCATTGTATTTAGGGAGCTGCAAATAGCTAAGTTGTAGGCTATCCGTTCAGTTAGGGCTGAAAACGAATATTCTAAATTCGAATAATATTCGAATAGTTTTAAAAAACTGAATTT
Source organism: Semotilus atromaculatus (assembly GCA_031834385.1). Classification (NCBI taxonomy): domain Eukaryota; kingdom Metazoa; phylum Chordata; class Actinopteri; order Cypriniformes; family Leuciscidae; genus Semotilus; species Semotilus atromaculatus. Next base: position 9,662,392 of record JAULUF010000025.1, on the reverse strand, counting down.
CGAAGGTGAAAATTAATATTCGAATGTGGAAAAACACGCCCGCGGTAGCAGACTAATGTTACCACAGCACAGCTCGCTCGGAGCGGTCAATGTCGGTTCTATATACTGTGAAACTTCAATTAATGTTAATATTATTTGTTTCAATCACTGAATGAAGCCTGCTATATTTGGGACAAGATCGCAACCTTAAATTGCTTGCACAAAACTCTTGATCAGCACTCAACATTTGTTTGTTGTTGTTCATTTAAACCGTTATGCGCAGAGAGCGTGAGGGCGAGAGAGAGAAAGAGTGCCTGCGAGCGAGCCAGAGTGAGCTCTGCGGTCTTGGCCATTAGTTGATTTACTTGTTTTTGTGTAGGTAATACGGTTGTCAAATATGTTTAAACTTAAATAAACTGTCCATGTCACTGACTCCCTGTCAGGAGAGGACGAGCTTCTGCAAGTGAATCTCCGCTAAAATTCAAGCTTCTTTGAACGAGCGCCGCCGCGCGCATCCGCGCCAAACAGACGGAGCACAATAATTCTGACTAAAATACGTATTGCTAAAATATTTGTTGTTGGGGACAATAAATGTGCCATATGTAGAATTTTAAACGTACAAGTATACATTTTAAGTGACCATTATAATGTGGTAATCAAACGCAGGCTAATATAATTAGTTTGTGCTTTTGTTTTTATTTTCATTTTTAGTTTAGCCTTTAGTCAATTTAAAAACAAAATAATTATTTTTGGTTTTAGATTGTAGGCTAATGTTAGAATGTAATGTGATTTTAACCACCTTTTTGCACATAATATATTGCATAGCCTACATTACAGTCAATATATTTGTTTCCATATCCTTCAATATCAACATTATTTCACATCCTGCCCAATGATATCCCACAAACAATGTAGTAGAAAGTACTAATATATATATATATATATATATATATATATATTTATATATATATATATATATATATATATTAATATTAGTTAAATGTTACTTTTTTTTAAATTGAGACCTAACATTTGTTATCATCGTGTCATTTTTATGATGCAAATTGAGGGAGCAAAAGCAGTATCGGCTCCAAATATCGGCTCAAGAAAATCGGCAGCCCGTATCGGTCATCGGCTAAGGCTGATGGAAAAAAAATCGGTATCGGTATCGGCACTAAAAAATCCATATCGGTCGATCCCTATTCACATGATCAATGTCACCAATTAGACCTAGAAATAGAGCACAGTATTTCTAATTCATTATGTCATAACTTAGTTCTGTTTCATATTTTTCTAAAGTTTGGTTTATTTTCTGATTCAAATTGAAAGTACTATATATATGTCATTGTTTTAGAATGTAGTAGATTTTCTTAAATATAATGAGACAACTTTGATTGAATTTAACATGATTAAGTAGTCTTTTTGTTTTGTGTTTATCCATTTTGTTTCTTCCTTTTTTTGTACCCCCTAACTTGTTTTTCCAAAGCGTGCTGTTTAATACCTTGAAATAGAGTTTTTCCCTAGCCGATCTTCATTTTGAACTCTAACCTCACAATTGAGCAATTCTCACTGTCTGGATAGCCCAGCACAATGACACAAACCCAATTAACTTTGTGTAAACCCAATTTCACACTTGTGCTTCTAGTCACGTTGTCATGTTTGACAACATTTCCACCGGGACACACTGGTGGGACACTTTGTTTGAGGCTGTGTAGATGTCAAATTCATCATTTCATACGTTAATTTAAAAGTTCTTAGATTGGCAAATGATTGTTTTCCCCTCAACAGAAGTGATAAATTGTACAGAAACTGTGGTCACCAACAATGAGCTTCTTCAGACCAAAGCCTCATTTCATAGTGGATGATTAAACCCAAACCTCTAAAGAGTTAAATGAATAGTATACCCAAAATGAAAACCAGTCATTGTTTACATGTTTCATTCCAAACTGATCAACTGGAATTCAGTCATTGCACATTGACAAATTTAAATCTTACCCTCCAATGCAACTCTTAAATATTTTATTTTATTTTGTAAATTATTTCTAATTGTCAGTATTTAATAATTTCAATTTCCTTTCCGTTCCCCTCACAGAACTATTGCATGGCTTCAGAGAATCACATTTGGTCTGCTGTTGAGTTTATTTTGAATTGGACTTTGATTGGGTTTTGCACTATTTTCTGTTCTGTGTCCTTTGTTTGCCTTCGTTTCTATGGTGATTCGTTGTTTGAATCATTTGCAACACCTGTTTCTTGTTTACTTGATTGGTCTGCCTTTGTTCTTTGTCCGATCTCTGTTCGCTACTTGTGTAGTCTGAGAATTCGCGAAGTTTTTTTTTAGTAAAGAACTACTGTTTGCGATTAGATTCAGCATTTAATTTCATTTGTGCCTTAACCGCTGCTGACTAAAACATGTAAATTTTTTCTTGTGTCAGAACTTGAACTTTAGTTTTTACAGCCATTTAACGGTTTTGGTTGTTGCCATAGACAATTCTCCTGGAGGTCCACAGTAGGGCTGGGCGATATGTAATAAATATTTAATCGATAATCGCCTTAAAAAATATGGCGATATCCGATTATATCGTCTACCCAAGCCCCGCCCCCAACACGCCCCGCCGGAGACAAGTCCACGGAATACACCGGTAACAAGTCATGTTGAGTTTGGCTGCACTTTATCTAATGATAGCCTGCGATTTAGTTAGTTTAATTTAATGATTGAAACGTTAAAGTTTTTACTTTGCAGTTTGAGCTTAAACGAGCATAAAACATTAGCTTTTGCTTGTTAGTTGTGTTGTTAATAATTTCCTCACTGTTCTTATTGCATCTGTGTTTGAAACGAATTTCGTTTCGTGAGGAGAAATGTTAAATACAACTACAGAACACAATTTGGTGATTGTAAGAATGGTGAATTAATGCATGATGTTATTATAGCAAGGTGTCTTGATTTGTTTTCATAAGGTCCGATTTCTTTTTTCTTTTCTTTTTTTGGCGCTATCGCCTGATTTAATGATAGGCTAAGTTTAATTTCCTAATAATGTGTAGCACTGTTTTTAAACTTGTATTCAAACTATAATATATTTGTTATTTGTCTAAAACTAGGAATTAAAAAAATAATTGTTTCGTTCTGCATGAGCAGAAACGTTTTGTTTTTTCCTCCTCCTTTTTGGATATGAGTTCCAAGGTCACCTTATGCCGTTTACGAAATAAAAATGACTGCTTTATTTATTTAGAAACAGAAGTCATTAAAAATTATATTTGGGGATTTTTTTGTTTGTTTTGTTTATTTTATTTATTTAATCTAAAGCAAAGTATTGCGCTCCCAAAATAGCCTAGGCCTACTGAAACGGAGCTGCCAACATTGTAAACTCCGAACACGTGCATGAGATAGCCTATTCAAAGCAACGCAATTTTTCCATCCGTTTGCAATATAATTTAATTTTAATTACAATGGTCATCTTTGAGCTTTTTGATTAGGCCTTTTCAATATGTGCAACATTTAAATTAATATTCAGAAACGGGTAAAGTTAGCCTACTTCTACCATTTGTTTCTGATTAACTTTTATCAGCCTGCAAACCAAAATAAAATAGGCCTAGGCAATTTATATATAGCCTATATCAGGGATGGAAATTAACTTTGTCCACTGGACCAGCCACTTTCTTATTTTTAACCGACAATGTTTAACTGCATATGAAAATGAACACCCACAAGCAAATGAAAGGCGCTTCCCGAAGCTGGCCACTCCAGCGAGACGTTATCTGTATTCACGAACATCAGCTGTGCCATCGGAGACGGTGTTTTCTCTCTGTGCTCCAGACTTACCCAACAGTATGTAGACTGTAATGCTACTTTTTAAGACCAAAACTAGACAAGCTGTGGATTGAGGTAGGCCTGCTATTTTTATTTGACGGAAAAACGTAGTCTGATGGAGAAAAAAAAAATGCCGGTTTTTCAACGCTTCAAACTGATTCAGTGTTTTCTTTTTGCCATTGTAATTTGTTAATTATTTAAGCTAAAAATATATATATTTATTGTAGGCTTATTTTATGTTTTTTATTTATATTATTTTATTCTTTTTTTCTCTGTTGTCACTGTCAGAAATGCAGCAGGTGCGTGAAAATTTTATCTGAATCCAGGTTCTGTTGATCTGTTCTGTATGCTGCTGTTTGCTGTTTGCACGTTAAAGTAAACCCTTTGAACCCATTTTTTAAAATATATTTTTAATGGGTCACAGATACGCGTCAATTTTATTTTTATTTAATGCCAATTCAATCTTATCAGTTAGCGGTTAATAATCGATTAACAAGTGGCGGTTGTCGGTCGGGAAAATTAACCGAAATGAGCATCCCTAGTTTATTTGATGCAATAAATTAACTAGAAGGATAATTGTGAGAGACAATTCTGTGTGTATTTGTCCGTGCACTATATGAGAGGCGGCTTTTTGCGCGCTTTGTATGAGTGCACAGCTCAGAAAACCGCGCGCATGCAGACGTGTTCTCTTTCGTCTTGCGCTTTAAGAATGCTATCAAAAATCGATGTTCAAATCCTAATCCTACTAGCCTATAAAAAAAATATTTAATTCATGTTATTGCATGTGAAAAAATATGTGTTTAACTATAGGGCTGTGTGAAAAATAGCCTGTGTCATTTTTTTATGAGGATTATCGTCTGGAAACAGACTGTTAAATCGACATCGTGATACTTGCGAGACATCGTCGATATACGATAATATCGTCATATCGCCCAGCCCTAGTCCACAGGCTCTAACACTATTTGCAGGTGAAGAAAATATCCACGATTGAAATAACCATCAAAATCCCTCCATTTAATAGATTTTAAATAAGAAAATGCTTGAGTAATTACTAAAGAACCCAAACACAACTGAGCTTTGGAAAACTATTTTACACTTAATTGCACAGAAAATGTCCGAGAAGTGCTTTTCCATTTATGGCTATTTCAAGTCATTTATTAGTCACTGTTGCCAGTGTCTAATGTACACAATGACTTGTCCTGGCAAATTTGACATTTTTGTCAATGGGACACATAATAGATTTGTTTGGTCCAGAGCTTAAGGCAGGTAAACACATTAGCTTAATGGTGTGTTAACAGACCCCATACAGAAATATATGTGAATGTTTAACGTAGCATTTCTATAGCTGTTCATTTTCCCAGTTGCCTTTATGTGCGTTATTTAACATTGTTCCATGTAAGAGCTGTTTGTTTCTTGGTCATGATGAGTTGGCAGCCTTAACACGATAGCCTACCATTCTTGTGGGTTCTTGAACTAATTCCTAAGGTATTAGGCATGCTCTTAACACCTTGTAGAGGTTGTGGATTTTGCAGCAATTGGGAAACTCATCCACTGTAGATTATCGTCTCGCTGGGTCAATAGCGCACTTGCTGCTTAGCTGACACCATAGTTGTGAACATAAAAATGAACTCTTCCCTGAACATCTTTTTTTTTTGTCACTGTTGTTTTATACTGCGTTCCAAACACTTACTGGAGATATACAGCCGTATCTTAATAGTTCTCACCACTCTTGTGCTTAAAAATGTGCTTAAGGTCTGGTCTGATACCACTAGAAAAAAAAGAAAAAAAAAATGGCAAAAAATAATGTTAAATACAAATAATACAAAAGCAACAAACAATAATCATATTAGGATAACAATATAAATTGTTTTATCAACTTTTAAATGGAAGGAGAAAATGTTGCAAATTGTTTTGTTAAAGTAATTAGGAAAATACCAAACTGCACTGCTCAATTGACATGCTAGAGACATTTAGAAATTAAAATGGTCAATAATCAAACGACAAGCAATAGCACAAATAAACACAATAATCCTTTCAAGTTTTACAGGTAGATCTGACAGTAGTTGGATACAGATTAGGTAGATTAAGTTTGAATAAGTTTGCCTAATCAACTGTAAAATAACACTGCATAGTCATCACTGTATAAACTAAATGAATACTTATTAAATTTACAAAAGTTATTCAGACAAGAGCATTGAGTATATTTTTGTTTTTGCAGTGAGTCTTTGTTGTTTGATTAACATTAAAAACAGACAGCAGAATAAATATTATTAATATTTTGTGTGAAATTGTGCGTTAAAGCATAATAATTTGTGAAAGAGGACTTATTTAGTATTCACGTGCTTCAGATGTGCAGTTTGCACACACAACACTTCTCACACAGCGCGAGCAAGTTCTCTTTCGCTTGAATGTTAAAATTGGCAAGGCTTAAAAACGTGTGAAAATAATAAACTTTAAACTTTTATGACGACGCACCACTGGTCCGATCGGGACAGAGACAGTTCAGTCAACAAGCCATGCATGTGCTCTGCAATTTTTTGTCGCCTCTCCTGATATTTGGTCGCATATGTGAGTGATTTACTCCTATCATGGAGGGTTGTATGTTGAGGCTATATTTCTTACGTTTTTGTTCATGTGTTCCTTCAGTAACATCATTATGGAAACTGTTTGATTAGAACACATACCGGTGTATATATATATATATACATTTTTATTCATGATTGGTTGACTGCAAAATTAAAATCTTAAACAGAACAATTAAAATTATGTTATTAACCGGTTAATGGTAATTTCAAATAAGCGTTTCTGTTCAGAACGTTTAAGCTTGATTTCTTTTTGTTTATGTTCCTGTAAATGTTGTTTGTTTCCAGTTTTTATTTTTGTTCGGGGCCCTGTTGTTGGATGTAAGCAGTTCATGTTAATTTTAATACATATCAGTAAGGACCTTTTGTTTACTTCTGCGCAGTAAGTAAGTGGTACATTGTTGCGTCAGCACTTGATGCTTAAGGTAAAATCCAAGTTCTAGAGCTAAAAGCACTGCATTAGACCCAGAACAACACCCATAGTAATAGCCTGACTGAAAACAACATATTTAAATTAAATAAACCATGTCCCCTTTTTTTCCACAGAAATTGAGAAAGGTGGCTGTGGAGACCCAGGCATCCCTGCATATGGAAAGCGAACTGGAGACCGTTTTTTACACGGTGATGTGCTGACCTTTGAGTGTCAGGCTGCTTTTGAATTGGTTGGCGAGAGGACAATATCATGCCAGCAAAATAACCAGTGGTCCGGAAACAAACCCAGCTGCGTCTGTAAGAGTCTTTTTCTGAAATGCATGGTTATAATTAACATGTTGCCATTTAGAATGATTAATGTATCGTCGCTGTAAAAACATGACATCTAGATTAGGGACAGATATGAAGCCGAATGGCATCCGTCCATGCTGGCAATTCCTAGGTTTGCTGTATGAGAGGTCAATTATCATATTTCTGTTTCTGGAACATGTTACTGTTCCTCCTCCTCACTCTGGAGGGGATGCAATAAAAATGGTGTGTTTGTTTGTAGATCGGGATGTATGCCTGATCTATAAACATATTCTATAATATCTATCAATCTATACTAATCTAAATTTACATTTAAATAAGGTGCTTGTCACTGAAAAGAAAATAACATTTTTATTGTTCTACATTTTTTTTTGGTTTAAACTTGATTTAAATGCACATGGTGTCACACTGTACCAGTTATTGCACTCATAAATATAGGCACTGTGAAGTCACCCCACAATCTGAGATAATCCTGTCATACAGTGGTATTTTTTCCTTAAGTACAGTGATAAGAGGAAACAGTGTCTCGTTAATATGTTTTGTTGTTAAAACGAAAACCTTTTGAATGGATTTTTTTTTTTTTAGTTTTTCTGACAAAGCTCATACTTTGAACCAATTCCTTGACATGTCATCATTTCTGCACCATGCAGCGAACTCATTATCATGGTCTATGTATACTATCTTTCCTCTCATCTTTGTTTTTTTTTTAGAGACAAAATAGCATTCCTGGTAACATCCATTTTGAACTAAAATAAATATTGTGACCTTTGTAATGGAATTATATATATTTGTCTTCATCTCCACAGTCTCCTGCTTCTTCAATTTCACCACTCCGTCAGGCATCATCCTCTCGCCAAACTACCCAGAGGAATACGGAAACAACATGAACTGTGTGTGGCTCATTATAGCCGAGCCAGGCAATCGGATCCATCTCATTTTCAGCGATTTTGAGATGGAGCCCCAGTTTGACTATCTCATTGTGAAAGACGATGGGATGCCGGAGCCCACCACATTTGGAACGTTCTCTGGGAAGGATGTACCCTCGCAAATCGCTAGTAATGGCCATATAATGCGCTTGGAGTTCCAGTCAGACCACTCGAACACGGGAAAGGGGTTTAATATCACCTACACAAGTAAATGCAATATATATTTTTGTGATGTGCATTATTTTTAAAGGCAAAGTGTGTATTTTCTGTACTACTAAGAGTACAAATAATGTAGCTGTGTTGGGCTGGTTGGGAGTAATGTTTGACAACGCCACAGAGCCATATTGTTTCCTCTTTTCAGGGAAATGATCCCAAAAATTGCTTATAAAGCAATATATCCACATATTAAACTGGGATATAACAAAGTCCCTTACAAGGCAAGTCAGTTAATTTGTCAGCCATCTTGGGAATGCAGTCGGGCAGCTATTTTCAGTCATGCAAGTTTAGCTCTTATCTAATTAAATGGGGACATACCAAAATGTCACAAACTCACATTTCAAAAAATAAAACAATAAATAAATAAAAACAATGGCAATCAGAGATTAATGGTATCCCCAAGTTTTGTTAAGACCAAGCAGTGACTCATATTTGGAAGGCAGGACTTATTACTAGATCCACCATAGTGGCAGCTTTCTCTTTTTCATTGCAATACCTGTAGTACATCAAATTTGACATTTTCAATGTCACTTTTTAATTTCTGGTATCCTGGACATGCATTTTATAGCGAAATTATATATTTCAATCAGTCCAAGAGACATTTGGATCACTTACTCCCATGGCTAGTCGATTCTCTTCTTTTGTTTTCCTGAAACTTGCAAAAACATAGGGGTTGTTTTTGCGGCCTTTGTCTTTTAAATTTAAATCAGAATAATATCTTTGAAGGTGATTACATTAATTTGTAATATTTACTTTTCTAGGTTGAGAATATTGTGGTGAAATATCTTAATTGTAAAAAAAAAAAAATCCATACGTTCATACTTTCCACACTTAAAGGGCATTTTCACGAGGTCCCACTTTATATTAAGTGGCTTTAAGTACTATGTACTTACATTGAAGTTACTACTTTGATACACTGTACTTATTGTGTACATACATGTTTTTACATTGTACTTATATTTTGAAAATACCTGCATGTAATTACAACTGTAATTAATTTATGTAATTACATTTGTAATTACACAGTTGACCCTTCCCTTACACCTTAACCTACCCTTAAATCGACCCATACCACCACACCTGTCCCTAACCTTACCTGTATCACATCTCAATAGCAGCAAAAGTGTTTTACAATACAACATTAACACAATAAGTACATTGTACTTATTTTTCTATGTAAGTACATAGTACTTAAAGCCACTGGGATTCTATTTTTATAGAAACAAGCTTTTGACCCCCCAATTCAATTTAGTAGCTTTCTCCTCTCTGCAACGTTGCTTTTATACCAATGTAGTGTTTCTGTAGCTTAACTGGTACACCGTGTCCTAGCAATAGTCAAGGTTTGATTCCCAGGAAACACATGCTTTGGATTAAAATGGCATCTGCTAAGCATAAATACAGCTGTAATGTATTAATTATGCATTTTAAAGAATAATTAACAATAGTAATGACAGACAGTTAGAATGCCATTGGAGATGACTCGAGTCAGTGAGCATAATAGCTGAAAACAGAAATATAGATTTTTAGTGAATTGGTGAAACCAGAACGGTGATCTGTGTTGGCTCATCTACTTGGGAACAAAATTTGGGGGTTGATGGAACCAGTAGTTGCAGGCGATGTCAGTGTCAGTGGATTGTGTTGTTTGATATCTCAACAGTGCTGCTTCGGTAATGGTGTGTCATTGTCTCAGAAAGAAGTAGACATGTTTCCGCTGGAGTGGCGCTGGAGCAACTGTCAGGAACGGTCGTAAGAACAATGAGGCTGTCATTTGGGAATGGGGTAGAGCTGCGTACATGCCCTAAGCCCTGGCCGCAAGGTCTCCATGCATTAGCCATCACACTTCCACAGGGGCTTCGCAGACAGATGTGTTCACCAAAATGAAAACACTAAAATAGCTTTGGCAGGATTCTCTGCTTCTGCGAGTGCACATATTGAATAATTGAAGCTTCCACACTGACATCTGTGATGCATGTGCGACACATATGTGAGCTGTCTGCAGAGTTGTGTTAAGGGAAAGCAGATTTGACGAAATCTGAGTGTGTCTCAAACCACTATAGAGGGTTACGAGGGCGACGTGATGCGACTGAATGCTCTTTGCCGACAACACACAACGCCTCAACGTCTGTGGCTTTCCATGTGATTCGGATTTATTTTTCATGAGAACTGTTAATGTAAAGTGAGAAATATTTTTTTTCTATTACTATAAGAAATTAATGAATTAAATTATGAAAATGTATGCACACCCTGCAGGATGGTAATGCTGCCTTGACACAAATTGGAGTGTGCATTAAATATTTGCATTGATTTTTGTGATAAACGCTGATGGTGTCCACATGCGCATTAAGAATTGATTCTATAGTTTGAATATACATTTACATTTAGTCATTTAGCAGACGCTTTTATCCAAAGCGACTTACAACTGAGGACTAAAGCAAGCGAGTCATCGGGAAGACGCAAAGAACAACACAAGAAGTATTCAAAATACAAAGTTCAGGCATTGCTCAGAGTAGTAAAAATCAGACAAGGGGAAGGGTTTTTTTTTATTTTTATTTTTTATTTTTTTATGTTAAGTGCAAAGAGATGAGTTTTCAGCTGACTTTTAAATACTGACAGAGATTCTGCATTCCGGATGAGGGTGGGAAGATCATTCCACCAGCATGGAACCGTGCATGAGAATGTTTTGGAGAGTGATTTTATGCCTCGCTGTGAGGGTACCACGAGCCGCCGCTCCTTGACCGATCGTAGGTTTCTGGTCGGGGTGTAAACTCGTAGGAGTGAGTGGAAGTAGGACGGAGCTGAGTCAGTGGTAGATCTGTAAGCAAGCGTCAAAGCCTTAAATTTGATGCGAGCAGCGAGTGGTAGCCAGTGTAGTGAGACGAACAGAGGAGTGACATGGGCCCTTTTGGGCTCGTTGAAGACAAGACGAGCTGCAGCATTCTGGATCATTTGTAGAGGTTTAGTTGCACATGATGGAAGTCCTACCAAAAGAGCATTGCTGTAGTCAAGCCTTGAGATAACCTGGGCCTAGACTAGAAGTTGTGTTGCATGCTCAGTTAGGAAAGGCCTGACCTTCCTGATGTTGTACAGTGCGAACCTGCATGATCGAGCTGTTTTTGTAATGTGCTCTGTGAAGGTCAGCTGGTCGTCAAATGTAACTCCAAGATTTCTGACCGACCTTGATGGGAGGATTGAGGATGAATCTAGCTGGATAGTGAAGTTGTGCTGTAGAGACGGATTGGCAGGGAGGACGAGGAGCTCACTCTTTGCCAGGTTGAGCTGTAGGTGGTGTTCCTTCATCCATGCCGAGATGTCCGCCAGACAGCTATATGTGTGACAGCTATATGACAATATATGTGCGCAGGTTTTTTAAACCATGCCTAAACAAACTACTTGTCTTGCCTATACATTTTGATACATCATTTTATTTTATGATTTATCACTCGGGGTAGGTACGCGAACTGAATTTCCCCACAACACTTTATCTGTAGAGTGGTAAAGGGATCCTCCATAGGGAGAGGCTAGTTGGGACTTCAGCACTGCCTTGTCATCGGTTCCAGACGAAGCTCCTAGTCTGATCTGGGGTAACACTTTATTTGATGATCACTTTTGAATGTGCTGTTGACTATAAGTAACTAGTAGATCAGTCGATCTAGGAATTTTGAGATCGCAATAGACGTGAAGGACTATAATGCGTTAAGAGCTTGCTCAAGTACTGCAGAGCTAAACCATTTAGTGCTTTGTAAGTTATCAACAATATTTTAAAATGTATACAATGTTTAATAGGCAGCCAATGCAGTGTTGACAGAATCGGGCTAATATGGTCATACTTCCTGGTTCTGGTAAGAACTTAAACTGCTGCGTTTTGAACCAGCTGTAGTTTGTTTATTAAGCGTGCAGGGCAACCACCCAGTAGAGCATTACAATAATCTAGTCTTGATGTCATGAACGCATGAACTAATTGTTCCGCATTTGTCAATGAGAGCATATGGCGTAATTTAGATATATTTTTTTAAGATGGAAAAATGTGGTTTTACAGATACTAGACACGTGACTTTCAAATGAAAGATTGGTATCAAAGAGCACACCCAGGTTCCTAACCGACGACAAAGACTTAAAGGAGAACTCCGGTCAATTTTAACATTGAGCTTATTTTTTTGTACATTTGGAGTGCTGTCAGTACAGAGAACAACGACAAAAATCGGCGTTGCCTACACCGTGTGATCGTCTTTTAAAAATTTGCTCCCTGTTGACTTCAATGGGGCAAGTTTTAAGCCTGCTTTTAGCCTCTTAACATCCTTGATATGTCATTACAAGTGCACAGCCATGTGAGTGGTGTTATTAAGAGTGAACACGGTCAATCTGACTGCAGTAGATGTGAAAGATATTAATAAAAATGATGTTAATTCAGACAGCTCACATACCTGTATTTATTTCCTGTTTTCGGTCGAAGTCCACAGTAGTCGATTGTGGAGTTTGCGTGCGCGATCATTGGTAACAAAGCAACAGTAGAGACTCTGACTGTCAGCTGTCAGCCGATGACGGTGCTGTGTGGTGTTCGAGAATATCAGCTCAAATGGATAATTCATCCGAATCAGATGTTGAACACACGGAGGAGGTTTTTGAGTTTGATGATCGCGCGTGCGAACTCGACAATCGACTACTGTGGACTTCGACCGAAAACAGGAAGAAAATTCAGGTATGTGAGCTGGCTGAATTAACATCATTTTTATTCATATCTTTCACATCTGCTGCAGTCAGATTGACCGTGTTCACTCTTAACACCACTCACATGGCTGTGCACTTGTAATGACAAATCAAGGATGTTAAGAGGCTAAAAGCAGGCTTAAAACTTGCCCCACTGAAGTCAACAGGGAGCAAATTTTTAAAAAGACGATAACACGGTGTAGGCAACGCCGATTTTTGTCGTTGTTCTCTGTACTGACATCACTCCAAATGTACAAAAAAAGGAGCTCAATGTTAAAATTGACCGGAGTTCTCCTTTAACAGAGAAACCATCAAGTGTTAGACAGTATTCTAGGTTATTTCGTGTGGAAGTATTTTGTCCAATAATTAGAATCTTTGTTTTTTCAAAATTTAGTAGTAGGAAATTAATAGACATCCAATTTTTTATATCAGCTATGCATTCCGTTAATTTTGTGAATTGGTAACATCTCTTTCAGTAGCTTAGTCGGTATAGGGTCTAACATACAAGTTGTTGATTTAGATGAAATTTTTTTTTCTTTGTTGATTTAGATGAATTTTCCATTTTTCATAGCTGTTCAAATAGAGAAAATGAAAATACAGAACAGTTGAACTGTAATTGTAAATGTAATGGTAAATACCCAACCTCGTATCCAAACCCTATAAATCTAAGCATGATGATAACACAAAGTCGTACATTTTCATACAATTTCTTCTTGTATAAATTATTATGAGTTGCCATGAGAGTGTCTTCCCGCATATGTTAGATTTGATCATACACAATCATTGCAGTCTGTTTCTGTTCTGAATTCAACCATACGGTGTACAGGACAATCATCCAAGATTATTTTAATTTGATATATCTTTGACGTATTGGTTTTGTCTCTACATGATGGCATAATTTAAACACATGATAACATACAAAGATTAGTGATATATGAATTAGGTTTAGTGGTATCATGGTTGTTAGCATGGTTTTTGCACGTGTTGCAGATTCTCCAAAATGAGGTTATATTGTAAGTACACAGTGAATTGTCTCTGCAACAACATTTCCCTTATGAGACTGGGCATTCTGAGTAATATCAGTTGCGTTAGTTGATCTTTAAAAGATAATTATAGTTTGCTTAATTGAAGGTTAGGTACTCTTATAATGCATGTTAAGTGCTGATAGACAAAGAGAGGCAGGACCTAGAATTAAGTATTATACTGTATGCTTCAGCACTGATTATACTTTCATCCCGATTCTGTATTCTGTAGCGTTTGGCCAAAATGAATGTCACGACCCTGGCATTCCCATCAACGGGCAGCGTTTTGGAGAGCACTTCTTACTGGGCAGCTCAGTGCTCTTCACATGTGATGAGGGCTTCATCAAGACACACGGATCCAAATCCATCACCTGTGTCATCCAGGATGGAAACGTGGTGTGGAATGCAGCCGTCCCCCGTTGCGAAGGTGAGACTTTGCTCTACTTAGCTTTCTGAAGGTGCTGCCGGGATTTGTAAGATGGGCTTTTGTTGACATTCTATTTTTCTGCACTCTCACTGTCCCAGCTCCATGTGGCGGACATCTAACGGCTCCCATGGGAGTCTTACTGTCCCCTGGCTGGCCCGGATACTACAAAGACTCCCTTAACTGTGAATGGGTGATTGAAGCCAGAAAGGATCATGCCATCAAGATATCTTTTGACAGGTATTGAGTTGTTTTTGGGAATTCAGAGCACATGAAACCCCAAGACACCCAACTCCTGTCCCATTTCTGGAAACCTTGACCGCAGTCTCTCTCTCAATGCAGTTTTTCTCTCCTACAATTTCACTTGTTAACCTTCCAGTTTAATCTCCCTCATTAGAGTCATTCTGCTAAAGACCTAGGTCATAAGCAGACGTTCCGCTCATTTATTATTATATATTTTTTCAATTTCCTGTGTAGGTTTCAGACGGAGGTTAATTACGACACGCTGGAAATTCGGGATGGGCTTTCCAATTCGTCGCCGCTGATTGGCGAGTACCACGGCACTCAAGCCCCTCACTTCCTCATCAGCACCAGCAATTACATGTACCTGCTCTTTACCACTGACAACAGCCGCTCCAGCGAAGGCTTCCAGATCCGCTACGAGAGTGAGTCAGCATCTGCAGTGATTTAAATGCATGGATATTGGGTTTTCATGCTCCACAGTGGGCGGTTCTGCAACACTGCACAAATTTTGGCGGGACATGCTCTCTGGTGCATGTAATGTAATTGGAACAGGGTTACAATTAGATTATAGTTTAAAAAATTTGTGTCTAAAAATTATTTTGAGAAAACTAGTATGTGTGATAGCATCACGTGACAAATATCAACATCCAGAGGCAGTAGACAACTTTAAGAGAGGCGAGGAACCTCTGTGAATAATTAAAGATATGAAAATAACGTTTGTTTTCTTTTTGAATATGTTTGGTGATGGTGGGTTTATAAACTCTGCTTCAGAGTGCGATTAAAGTTTAATGTCCCGCTGACTCAAGGACTGCTTGTTGTTTATGCAGGCTCAACAGATAGACCAATGATAATTGTTAAAAGCATGTTTTAATGCTCTTGTTGTTATTGTCAACTGGTTAAAAGGGATTAGACCAGAACAAGCTGACATCGGATTTTAAATCTATTTTAGGAATATGTAAAAAGAAATTGTAAACCTCATTGGGTATCCTGCCATTATCGGAAAATGGATAAACCTCCACTTGCATAAACGATTTTGATCACTGTATGTCAAATTTAAAGTTGTGTAAAAATAAAAAAAATATAACATTTAAATGTTACTTTAATCTTAAAACTGTTAAAAGACAAGTTAACATATTCTCAACCAGCTTTTTATGGTTGCAATGTCAGTAGTATACATACAGTAATTGAACAATGCATACTCTTTCTCCATGTTAACTACACCCAGATCCCCGGTTTATTTGTCAGCTAAAGTCCTCGAAATGCATCATCTGGTGATTTTAATTTAATTTTTAATTTTTAATTTAATTTTTTATACAGCTCCTGGCTTTCAACGACTTTCTACTATATAGACAGCCAAGTTTTATTAAAAGCCCATCTTGCCAGTGATGAAATATTATTATTGAATATAAATTGTTTTGCTTTTACAATCTACTGCATTCCTGATTCCTCATCTGAAAATTATGCTCGGACATGTAAACTGAAAGTATACGTCCTAGCATAATTGATTGTGTGTGGGTAACTTATTTTTCATGTAGACTTATAAATTGCATAAGAAATGCGAATTGTGTTTATTGTTATTATTATTATAATCCATGTATGATTTGAGTTAAAAATGCCATTAGTTACATTACGTGTGACATTTTAGTTGTCAATTATGAGGAGTAGCAACCAGGAATACTGTCCAGGACCTATAATGTTGTAGAAGTTCATTGGTTGTATAGTTTACTCATTAGTCATAATAATTTCTCCATAATAATTTAGTCCTTTTGAAATTAAAGGAAGGATGACTGAGTCTGTTTTGAAATCAGGTTTTGTTGCGCCACCGCTTTCTTGCTGTGTTGATTGGGCTGTTAAATACACTCTTTTTCTTTTCTTTTTTTTCAAACTTGACGTATTCATAACAATGTATTATTCCAAATCCTCATATTTACAGTTGTAATCAATATTATTCAACCCCCATTGCAAATCAGGTTTATTGGCAATATTTGCAGACTTTCAGCTATTTACAATGAATTCATCAAACACAAGTAATTGAAATAGCTCAACACAACAAATGTTTCAAGTGGTTAATTCCCCAAATTCAACTGAAAATGCAACTTTTAATGACTTCTACAGTCTCAAAATTATTCAACCCCCTGAATAGACTCCCTCACAACAGCACAAATCTGCAAAACAGGTGTTGTCTCAAGCGCATCTGATGCAACTAATCAAGGGCTTCATTAGTTAGAGTTAGAACACATGGAATATCTGAACTGGCTAGGTTTGTTGAGTGTCACATTTGACAGTATGTTAGAAATATGGCTAAGTCAAAAGGTTAAGAGAGTATATCACCGCCTTCACAAACAAGGAACAGGATACAAAAAGATAGCGAACGTACTACATGTACTACATACTACTAGAGGCACTGTTGGAAACATAGTTTGCAAGTTCAAAGTTAAAGGGACAGTGGTTACACTATCTGGACGGGGCAAAAAAAGAACTGCTGCAACCAGATTTCTGAGAAGATAGGTGCAGAAAAACCCTTGAGTGACTGCAAAAGACCTTAAGCAAGACTTGGTGGCAACAGGTATTCAGCTTGCACATTAAGGTGTATACTAAACGCATGCGGTTTCCATGCCAGAACTCCAAGACGTACACCACTACTGACCCAAAAGTACGGATCCAATTTGCTCAAAATCATATAAATAAGCCACAGGAGTTTTAGGATTCTGTTCTGTGGAACAATGAAACAAAACTGGAACTTTTCGGCCCTCTGGATCAGCGGTATGTCTTGAGGAAGGAGGAAGCATATGCTGAAAAGAAGACTCTGCCTCCAGTTCAGCACTTTGGTGGCTCGGTGATGCTCTGGGGCTGCTTTGCATCCTCTGGCACTGGAAACCTGCAGCGTGTGGATAAGGTATAAGGAAATCCTTGGAGAAAACGTCATGCCATCAGTGAAGATGAAGCTTGGGCGCCATTGGACCTTCCAACAGGGCAATGATCACAAGCATACCTCAAATTCCTGTGACCAAAGATTATACAGTGACCATCACAGTCACCTGAATTGAACCGCATAGAAAATCTCTGGTGAAATTTGAGGAAGGCTGTTGTCACACGCAAACCAAGAACTGGACTGGACTTTGCTTATGAGGAAGGGACTAAGATCGTCAGAAACTCTGCCAGAAGCTGGTGTCTGGATTTACATCTCATTTGCAGCGGGTCATAACAGCAAAAGGGTGTTCTACTAAGTACTAAAGATGCTTGCCATGAAGGGGTTGAATAATTTTGAGACTGTAGAAGTCATTAAAGCTGCATTTTCAGTTAACCACTTGAAACATTTGTTGTGTTGAGCTATTTCAGTTAGTTTTGTTTAATTTGTTAGTTGCAAACCGCTGAAAGTCTGTACATTTTGCCAATAAACCTGAGTTGCAATGGGGGTTGAATAATGTTGAAAGACTGTATCAAATTGAGCACTGCCTTTTAGAAATATTGCACATATAAATTTCCCTGCTTGTTTTGTATTATTGTAACTATACAAATAGATCTGTGTGTAAAATGAAATGTTATAATTTTTTTCCCATGAGCCTAAGTGAAAAATGCAAATAATATCTTTATAAAACCAAATGACATGACAAATAGTCTCTAGTTGCTCTTAACATAGTAATTTAACATCTTTATTATAATGTAATGTGCTGCAATAGAGACAGAAAAATGAGAAATGTGGGCAAGAGGGAGCATGAGATGATTCTCAAACGATATTCATGACTCCCAATAAATTACCTCTGACATTATGCCTGATATATATGAAACTCATTCAAAGTGTCAAAGTGTTCTCATTTTTCAGACTTTTTAGACAGCTATCAGAGGTTTATCTGTGGCCACATAATAGAGCCAAATGCTTGGGAAATTGACAAGTGGAGAAATTCCTCAAAAAAGTGCTGTCAGTTATTCCGAATGGTCTTCAATATATATATAAAAAAGGAAGTAGAAATAAAAATGTATTGGTTGAAGGAAGGTAACCACAGGGGGACTGATATCTGCTGATTTATACTGTATAAAATGCTTCCGACACCATCCTCCTTTCGATTTAGACCTTGGAGGTGAAATGAAATATTTTGTTTTGTTCCTTCCTCACAGGCATTATGATGGAAACAGATTCCTGTTTAGATCCAGGGATCCCGGTGAATGGGAAGAGACACGGGAACAATTTCGCTATCGGCTCAAGGGTGACGTTCAGCTGCGATCAAGGCTATACTCTGAGCGATGAGGAGCCCATTGTGTGTGAGAGGAACCATCAGTGGAACCATGCCCTGCCTAGCTGTGACGGTAGGCAATTCTCTGTAGACCAAATTCTGGTCATGTACAAGAGGAACAGCTTCACCCAACCACCTAATGTAAAAACGTCTAAAAATTGGACCCTGGTGTTAGCTTGCACTGTGTGCTTTGAGCACCTAGGTCACCTAGGAGCCCCTTGACAATCTGGGGCCTTAGGGCACTGGTCCGGTCCATAAACTAGCCCTGCCGGGCTGCATTACACTTTTATCTGAGGGGAAAGGGCAAGCCTTCTTAACACTCCTCCGAGATTTGAGTTCATACATTTTTGATTAGAGGAGCTGTGACTGGCGTGCACTGTTTTATAGATAACCTTAAACGGTGGTGGGGGGGAAAGGGAAGCGGGAACAAATAATGGAAGTCCTTAGCCAGATACCTACAGGAGAGAGCTCTATAAAGCTGTTTATCTTATTTGTTTCCCGATTGCAGGGATTGAAAGTAAACAAAGTGTTTTCCAGTAAGAGCAATCAGGCTGTTGCCTGTCTGTTCCAAAATTCCCAATGTCCTCTTATATCTGCGTCTTATCAGCTCCGTGCATTTGCTTTAACAGCCTTTGATTCTGCCTGATGGTCTCTCATCAGAGCCTGACCTTCATTACAGACAGGACAGATACTCCCCATTTGTTTGCGGGAATGTAAATGCATGCTCATAAAAAAGATTACACATTTCCTTACTGTCAGACTGATGTGTTATTATTAAACGGATAGCTCAGACTTAATTCTGATTAAATGAGACACATTCAGACCCATTATAAAATTCAGATCAATTTACTGTAAATTTACAATTTACAGTCTACTGTATACAATTTTATGCAAATTTACTACATTCCTTATGTCATCTGATTTACATTTTAAGCAAGTAAAGGGCCTTTTAGTACTTCAGGTTGTCTTTTGGTTACACTTTATTTCGATAGTCACTTTAGACGTTCTACTAATTATAAGTAACTTTTGAACTACATGTCAACTAACTCTCATTAGAGCATTAGTATGTCATAGCAGACTGTCAGTAGACTGTTAGGTTATGGTTAGGTGTTAGGGTTCGGGTTAGGAGAATAAGTTGACTTGTAGTCGCCAAGTTACTTATAGTCAGTTGAATGTCTGTTGGGGGACCATCAAAATAAAGTGTCAGCAGATATTAAGCTGACAGTCTACTAATACTCTAATGACAGTTAGTTGACATGTAGTTGAAAAGTTACTTATAGTTAGTAGAATGTCTAAAGTGGACTATCAAAATAAAGTGTGACCTGTCTTCTTGCTGTGCAATCTTGAATGATTTTCATTACAATCTTTCAGAATTGTATCTCTTATTTTGGTCATATAAATATCAGCGACTGCACCAAAATTTTCACTCAGTTTGGGCCTCTGAATGAAAATATATATATATATTTTTTATCTTCGAGTGTGAGCTCCTATGAAATGTTTCCTCCATGGAATAAAACAATTTAAAATACTTTAAAAAAAAAAACTTTACAACACTCAATTGCGAATTTATAGTTTGTCAAAAAAACTAAAAACTAAAGTCATAATTGTGACTTTTTACAGTTATTTTTTGCTCACAATTCCATCACACAATTATGAGAAAAAAAGTCATAATTGTGAGATGTAAACTGAAAAAAAGTTACTTTTTTTATTTGTTCTGTGGCGGAAACCAGCTTCCATAATATTGTCCTTTATCATTCTATTGAAAAAGAAAAAAAATCATACAAATATAATTAGTCAGAATTAGTCATTTGATGAAGAGATTTAATGGGTTCAAAAATTTATGTCCTGTCATAACCTGTGTTGTATGACATATTTTGATCAAAGCAGGACGATGAGCATGGCTCTTGGACGTATTCGATATATTGTTATGATGTCTGTCTTACAGCTCTGGTGTGCCTCAAGAAAGAAAAAAAAAAAGCTTTTTTTTTTACTGTCTCCACTGACAGTTGTAAAATCGTCTCAGTTGTTACATTTCCTTTTGATCTTCTTGCAAGTATTTATGTTGTATGTGATGTCAACCTCTTATTAGTTAGCGCATCGTTAAACTCTGCTGCTTTTCATGTACAAACATGTCTATTTCCATGTTTTATTTTCCATCCATCATCTTGTAGTTTTGCTATAAAAAGTCTTGGAAGTTGTATTGTATGGAAGTTTTATTATGTGGAAGAAGTATTTTACATGTTCTGGATATTGTTTGCCAAGTGTGACGCAGATATCTGCCTCAACTTCATCTGGACTTATATTTTAACCGTTGTTGATTGTGTTATGATTTGAGCAATGAAGCACAGGGCTGGACTGGGACAAAAAATCTGCCCGGGCATTTTGGCCCAGACTGGCCCACTACACATGAACATAAACACAACCGAACTTTGTACGTCCTTGAATATGTAGCCTATAACAACAACTCCTATTAAAACTACCAACGCCATGTAATAATGAGTGAGCAGGAATGAGTAAGAGTTAACAAATGAAATAACTACTGAGTGTAAAATACAATTCTCCAATTGCATTGGCAATACCAGCGTTTCTCACAAGATGTTTCAATAGTATCGATGAGTGTACTTCTGTCCCTCTAGAGGGGTTCGGGGGCATGCTCCCCCGTAAGAAAATTGTGTGCTTTTTAATGTTAAATTCATCAATCTGGTGCACTTTGAGAGTTCAAAATTAAGAGCTCCAACCAATATTCAGTAATAGCCATATATTGTAAAACACATGCACTGAAAAATAAAAGCAACTTTCATAATTAGTTTAGAACTAATTTCTATACTTGAAAGAGATAAACACATTATAGGCTATCTTTTATTTTGATGGAAACTGCATCGAGCTTTTATTTTGGCGGAAAACATGGTTTACAAACGGGTCTCATACTCTCATTACAATTCTAGTAAAATGCGTAATCGTCAAATATGCAGATGTAGAAATAATGCGTAACTGGGTAATGGGTTCCTTCTCATAGCCTGTTTCCTGAAAGTAGCCTAGTTCTGCGTACCACAGTTCTCTACACTCACTAATGTCTCTCCTGATCCTCCTCACTCCTCATCAGACACTTTTTTTTTCCACGCCATTTCTCTGCACATTCCTTGCGTTTCTTCTCCATCGCTTTTTTAACTATTTTGACAGATAGACACTGACACTGCACACTCGCTCAGAGCCCAGAGGGGGAGGTGATTAAAGATGTGATTGGCTCAGCCCAGTGTCAATCAAGAAAATAACCAATGGGCCGCTGATCTCTGTGTTTCATGGGCCGGTCTGTGAGAAAGAAAAAAACCCACGCTGACTTTTTTGTCCAATGCATTTCAACAGCACAAAGATCCCAGCGCCGCGGCCGCCAATTAAGCAAAACGAAACGAATGGGCCGCCGATACGAGTTATGTATGGGCCGTAAAAAAAAAAAGGAAAAAAAAGAGATGTATCGGCCCAAAAAGCGCGTCGGCCCACCGGGGAAATGCCCGGTATGCCCGATGGCCAGTCCAGCCCTGATGAAGCATAATATAGAAACACCCTGGCAACCATCCAAAACATCTTAACAACCATATAGCAAAATGCTGAAACCACTCGCTGCTTCTTAGAAATTCAAACATGAGTTCTTCTTTTTTATTGTATTTCCAGCTTTGTGCGGGGGCTATATCTACGGAAAAACCGGAACGGTTCTTTCACCTGGTTTTCCAGATTTCTACCCAAACTCGCTGAACTGCACTTGGACGGTAGAAGTGTCTCATGGGAAAGGTAATACCAAAGAACAGGTTACAGGTGCGAGAGCCATACAATCCATTGACTGATAACAGTTTGAAGCACATTGATTTTACTCATGAGGTTCCTTTCTGTGCCCTTTGAAATTACCCTTGATAACGAATTTAAGATACCTTTCACATTTCTCTACATTTTATTACTCAGCACCATGTCGGGCAAATGCAATTCTGTTTCGATCAGTATTATGTTCTCTCTGAAGGCTTCTCAGTGGGTTGTGAGGTTGAAACAGAGATTTTGCTTGTGACTGACGGCCCTAATCTCATCTGAAACTCCCCAGGAGTGCAGCTTCTCTTCCACACGTTCCACCTGGAAGACTCCCATGATTACCTGCTCATTACAGAGGACGGCAGCTTCGTTGAGCCGGTGGCCAGGCTCACAGGCTCCGTCCTGCCTCCCTCCATCAAAGCTGGCCTGTTCGGCAACTTCAGCGTCCAGCTACGCTTCGTCTCGGACTTCTCCATGTCATACGAGGGCTTCAATATCACCTTCTCTGGTGGGGGCATCGCTCATTCTGTTCATTATGGTGTGCTTGAAGGCACTGTTGTCATGGTGCTTACTCTAACCCATGCTTTGCTAAGCAGTCTGAAGGTTTAAGAGTTATTATGACTTTGTACCACAGAGTACAGCCTGGAGCCGTGCGAGGACCCAGGAGTGCCAGCATACAGCAGGAGGGTGGGCTTCCAGTTCGGGGTTGGCGACTCGCTGGCCTTTTCCTGTTTTGCGGGCTACCGTCTGGAAGGCGAGAGTAAGATCACTTGCTTGGGTGGAGGGCGGAGAGTATGGAGTGCAGCCCTGCCCAGGTGTGTGGGTAGGTGGTCATTTGATTTCATTTATTATTCTCAAACATCAGTGTGCTTCTTTAAGTAGTAATTAAACTAAATATCATTCTTGTATGTCAATCCACTGAAAGACTAGTTAATCACAATGCTCAAGCTTCAAACAGTGCATTAAGGTGTCTAAAATAATCCATATGAATCATCAATTTAATACAAGTTTTCTGAAGAGACACGTTTGCTTTGTATTATTATTATTATTATGTGTGTTATATGGTATAATATAAGTATTATATGGAATCATTTTAATATGTCTGTTTACTTTTTGAAACTTGAAAATGTTGATTACATATACAATGTTAAGGTTGGAAATTCAGAATTAACATGATAAAAAGACTATTTAAGACTAAAATATTATTACTGTAATAAGAATGAACTTGTGAGTGAGATTCAAAATGCAGTTAACACATTTGGAGCTCTGTTACTCTGAAAAAGGAATTCAATGTTAATGAACTGGAATTAAGTGGAATTGGAATGTCTTATGATTTATATTCTTAATAAAGTATTTTAAGATAGAAAAGCATCTACATAAATATGCACCCGGTTTCACAGATAAGGTTTAAGCCTAGTAAAATATTTCATTGCCATTGTTTTGTCTCAAGATGCACACCAGTAATGTTATGAATAATGTTATGAGTAATGAATAGACATTTAAAATGCCGATTTCAACTATTAAGTCATCAATTCTCAGTGCTTTAAATCAGTAATTTCTAGTGTGTTGGCATTTTAATATTGGTCATGCTAATTTGGCCATAAAATAAATGGGAGGGAGAACTAGATTGAAATTTAGCCAATGCATATTTTTAGAAATCTGGTCTCTGCCTTTCACCCTAAATTGAGTCCATTTTACAGTGCCTCAAATTCATTATTTAAATGCTCGGACTATTCCCCCATCTTATTAATGTTTTATTTATAGTGGAACTTGACACAGTAAATGTTCGCATTGTAGCATTGTAGGGTGAAAGACTTTCAGAGATGGATCCTGCTATAATAAATGAATTAAAATTGATCAGATTGCAGATTGCAATCTTTCTAGTGTGGCTGTTAAGTGTTTAAGGTCATGAATATTTGTGGACAGAGTTAAAAAAAACGCTGACAAAATAATTAGTTGTAATTGTGCAGTCCTCCTGTCAGACCGGGTTTTAATAGTAGTTAATCGCTGTGGAGTAATAAGAGCTTGTGAGTGTGCCTTTAATTGGTCTGGTGAACACAACAAACATTAGCCTGGAGAGGTTAGGATTATAGTAGCTACAAACATTGATAAAGGGTTGATATGGAAATTCTAATTGAAAGAAATTATCTCCACTTTTTGAAAGCCTCCAGACCAGAGTTTCCCAGTCAAAAATTATGATATTTAATTATAAAGTGGAGGGGGAGGGATATACACCATAGCTATTTCATTTTAGGGGTATATATATATATATATGTATACATTACATTTAAGCCTCGTTCACACTACAAGCGACTTTGTCGCTGCAGGTCGCCAGTGGCTGGCGATGAGGTCGCTAGTGGGCGTTCCCACTACTGGTTGCCTAGTAATGTTTGTGAGTGACATTCATGGATGTTACTCCATGTTGTAGACAACAAATACGTTTTCTTGCTGCTACAAACAAAGATTTTGGAAGGAAAAGTCTAAATATAAATGGAATCAGTACATAAAATGACTAATATTAAAGATGAACGAGAAACAGCGAGTGCTCTTTGCCATCGCGGCTATTTAACTGCAGCAAACGGGTAAATACCGGTCTATCTGGGCTCATGAAACCATTCAGGCACGGAGTCAGCACGGCGAATACCACTGTATGTACACGGAGATGTATCATAAATGATAGGACCGTTTCTGACTGCTAAAATGAGCTTCTCGTTCAACTTGCCTCGGTCAGACTCAGCACTGAAGAGTGACGGTTCACGCGCGCTCCAATGACTTCACTCCTATTGGTTGTCGCTCCCAAAAGTCGCTCTTCATTTGCATAAAGTTAAACAGATCTCAACTTTGTCGCGTCGCTAGACACGCCCCATCTGGTCACCAACTGTCGCTGTCGCGCATGTCGCCGGAAATCGCCCGCGCCCCATTGAAATGAATGGTAACGTGTCGCTTTGTCACTTGTAGTGTGAACGGGGCTTAACATTGAATTGATTGTATTCATTGCATGCAACTACATGTCAACTTAATCTAACCATACCAGTCTACTAATACTCTACTTACACTCTGATGAGAGTTAGCAGACATGTAGGTGCAACGTTACCTATAGTCAACAGAATGTGTTAAAGGGACCATCAAAATAAAGTGAATCAGACCAGACTAATTCTTTATTCTTGATGTCTTCTGACACACACACACACACACACACACACACACACACACACACACACACACACGCGCATATGCCAACACGCACAAAACCACCTTCCTTTTAGAATCAATTCTCTCAGTAGTTTGTCTCTGAGGAGAACTGATACCATTTTTAAAAGTCTGGATACCAGGAGGCCATTGCTGGAGAGTTTTATTTTAAGTTGCTGAGTTCAAGGTCTTGAAGCAACATCTGCTTATATACTTACAGAGTTGCTGGTGCAGAATATGAAACAGAAAGATATCTGATACTAACACAGCAGTGAGCTTTTGTGACCAGCAACTAGCTAATGCACAAAGGCCTCTGTTAATTAGTATTCCTCTGAAGTTGTTCTTGCGGTGATTCATCAAAATGACAAATACTCAATCTTACCGGTACAAAACCTTGGCCTAAAATTGGCCTATCCCTGGAAATAGAGTAGCAGCTGTCAGGGCACAACAGGCTTCAAGGCAACCCAACTTATTTGTGACTGACACCTAGTTTTCTGCAGCTACGTGCTACTTTAAGAAGTTAAATTAGATATTTGCACTTTTAACCCTCAATATGTAAACATTTGGCTTCTCACCTTTTTCTGTATTTTCAATCTCTCTTTCCCATCCGTACTTCTGGATTTGCCTAGCCGAGTGTGGAGCTACTTCTGTGGGCAGTCAGGGTGTACTACTGTCCCCCAATTACCCATTAAATTACGACAACAACCACGAGTGCATCTACCGCATTGAGACCGACAGAGGCAAGGGGATTCAAATTACAGCCGCCAACTTCCAGCTTCACGAGGGAGATTTCCTCAAGGTAAGAACGACCAACATAAGTCATTTTATATCGCTGTACATTATTTTATACATAGGGTTGTCAACGTGTATATATGTCATTTATATGTTAAATAATTGTGAGGTCATGCATCTAAGTTAATTTATTTATTAACTAATTTGAATGAGCCACATTAGTTTAATGACTACATTTCAGTTGAATTTTATTTTAAAGTGGTCATTTGTGACGTTACAAACACAAAGCAGAGTTGCATGAAGTTTGATGAAGTTCGGCGATTTTTGCAACACCTCTGCAACAGTTTGTAATCCATGAGAGACCAGCAAATGGGACTTGGAGACACCATTAACTATTCATGGCTTAATTTACGTTACAGTGCTCAAGGCACATGTACCATCACAGAAGAAAGATGGTCCCTTAAGACTAATAAGGCCACTAATTAAGTCACAAATGAAGGGTAAGAATGAGGTGCTTTAGCAATTCCGAACACATACATTTTGTCACAGTTATGGTGATTCTGCTGCATTTAATCATCAGAATATTGTTTGTCAACATTTCAGGATATTTGAATTGAATCTGCCAGCAATTTAACTATTAGACTTAGACTGCCCGGACAAATAAATAATAAAAAGAAATAAAATTAAAATTGGCTGTTTGGATTTAATTAGGCAAATACTTAAAGAGTCTATGACTGGATCATTATAGCTGTGATTATTGTTTATAGCATGGAACAGATCTTTTAAGCCTAATTGATGGAGTAAGTAGCTTTTCATTTCTTAAACGACCATTGAGGAAGTGTATCATGGCCATATTCCATGACGACAATGTCATATTCAGGTTCAAATTGTGAAAGAATGATTGGGAGGGAGCATATAGAATCATTTTCACACATGAATTGGAACCTCTGAGTCTAGACCTTAAATGCATTGAAAGTATGTGGGATGTGCTGGATTAAACTTTAAAGAGGGCTTGACTCTTGCATTGTCAATAAAAGATCTTGACCAAAAATGTATGCACCTCTTGATGGAAATAACATCACACCATTTATTTCCGTCAAGAGGTGCATCAATTATTGGCAAGATTACAAGAAAACCGTTTTGCCCTCATTAATTATGATATTGATTGGTTTTGGCCATTTTAAACTACAGTATATCAGGTGCATCATTGCAGACGATCAGCGAAAGCAATGTCAGTCCTTAGACCAGTGGCCCATTCTGCATGGAATCACATATTTTCCATTAAAGCTTGAAACAGTGTCCTAAACAACAGAAAGTGGAAAACTGCTGCTTGACATTGATTTATGACCTTTAATATTTTTCCCTATGCTGCAGTGTTTCCCCTGCTCTCTTCGCAGGGTTATTGTTTCAAAATATATGCAATTTTGAAAACCAATTGCATAATTCAATGCAGACACCAAAGTCATCATTTTGAGAAAAAAACAAAAAAACAAAACACTTGTTTTTGTATTTTATAACAGGCGGGTATATCATAAAGACAAGCAATTCTGAGACTGACTGCCTGCAAAACAAAACATTCCTGCATCCTTTAGTCTTTGTTTTTGTTTTTCATAGGTTTATGATGGTCAAGATAGCTCATCAAGACTCCTGGGCAATTTCACAAAAAACGACATGTCTCAAGCCATCCTCAACAGCACATCCAACCATCTCTGGATGGAGTTTAACAGCAATGGTACCGGTACCAGCAAAGGATTTAAGCTATCATACAGTAGTAAGTTGAACAAAATGTCAATAAAGGCTCCATCTCAATATTATGCACCGAATCTTGACACACAGTATTTTTTATCAATGATTCTTTTAAGCATGTCCAATGGTATTCACATATGTTTGGATGAAACTTGCTTCTTGTTTCTTCTTGTTTTTTTTGTACCCATCACTTCAATATGCTGACACTGTCCGATAGAAAAATGTCACATTTATTATACATTTTGACAAATCTAGCATTCACTTTGATTAAGAATGAATTGAGTATATGGTTTCAAACTGATTTTCAGCTCAATCTATTGAATTGTCACCCCTGTGTGACAGTAATTTGATGGCTGACTGCTGACAATCCTATTTTGCACATCATGCATGAAGTAGATGCAGTAGCCAAACAAAGGTTGTTGTTTTGCCTATGATGGTTGTGAAGCTGAAAATAGAAGCACAATTATGAAACACACACACGTAAACACCCGCACACATTTGTTTTATTATATTAGTGAGGACATCACTAAGACTTCCATTGATTTTATATCAGGTTAATAATATTTTCCTTATTGCCTAACCCAGCCGCTATCCCTAAACCTACCCATCACAGAAACACGTGCAAAACACTAGATTTAAATACATATGTTTTGGGCGATTTGTAACTAGTGAGGACCAGTAAAATGTCCTAGTTGGTTGTCATAATATTTCACTATGTAAGTGCATTTGGCCCTCACAAGTATAGCCAAACCTACACACACACACACACACACACACACGTATATAACACACACTTAAATCTCTGTCTCTACATTTTGACACTAAAATTAATTTAAAAAGAATACTATTGCTGTAATTGGAAGAAAGAATAAGTAGAAACAAACACAGTAAAGACACAGCATGTGCAAGATATTACAGTTTTAATTGCTGGTCAGAGACAGTCTGATAATATCCTCGTTACCCACTTCTTATTATTTCCTCGTTAAGACTTCCACCATCTTCCCAGCTAAATAAAGGAGACTAGTAAATGCATTAAAGAGTGGCACAGCAGGTCTATTGTTTTCAGATAGGTTTCTTGAAAAGGCTGAAACATGCATTAACAAAACAGATACTGGAAGAATGGACAACATGTTTAAAAAGGTGATCTTTGAGTTGAGCATATGCTGTGCTGGTATTAATTTGCGGCAGGCTCCTGGGGGCTGCATAGGTAACTGTTTTCAGCAGGTGTATCATTTATTGCACCGCCTTTATGTCATTATTAAGCAAGAGGCCAATCAAGCCTGCCAGGGGGTTGATTTCATGTTGCCAGATGTCTTTTTACTGTTCAAATTGGCTTACCTTGATCCTGCCCCCCTAACAGGTTTTGACCTTGTCAAATGTGAGGAGCCGGGGACACCTAATTACGGCTACAAAATCCAAGATGACGGCCATTTTGCAGACACGTACGTGCTGTACAGTTGCAATCCTGGATACACACTGCACGGAAGCAGCACACTGACGTGCCTCAGTGGAGACCGTAGGGTGTGGGACAAACCACTTCCATCTTGTATTGGTGAGTTCACCACATCAACAATTACACAAATGAATTAGCTCAGATGATATGAAGACCCTTAACCTTGTGTGAATGGCTTTCTAAAAGCATAAGGTTTACCAGTCTAAAACTTTTTGATATCAAATGTTGTTCCAGCCCGTTCTCATCCTTTGGCGTCATACATGTGACGCTTGTGACATTTCGTTGAAATCTTACGCGCATGGCATCCTTTAGCGTCAATATGAGACGCAGAACCCAAGGCGTCATACATGTGACGCTCGTCTAAATACGACGCACATAGCATCCTTTAGCGTCAATATGAGACGCAGATCCCAAGGCGTCATAACCGTAACCCTACCCCAGACCTAAACCTACCCATAACAGTGCGTGTTATATTGACGCTAAAGGCTACCATGTGCGTAGTATTTCGACGTTTTGTCATATGGCGTCACTTATATGACGCAAAAGGATGAGAATGCGTTGGTTGTTCAATTTACAAGTTGTTCTTTTCACATTTGATCAGTGGCGTGCTCAGACCTCCTCAGGGGCGGAAGGACCAAAAAAAAAAAAATTTGAGTTCCTTGTTTTTTTTGTTTGTTTTTTTTTTCCTTTATTTCCTTGGCATTCTATGAAAAGACATTGATACAATTAGGATCCATAACACATCAAACGAAAATAGGGAAATTATGATAATATTACTAAATAGTATTTACTTTACCAAACAAAACAATGAGAATCAAGAAGGTAATTATGAGGAATTCATGTTTAGTTTTGTTGATTTTTTATGAAATTTTATGTATGTTATATGCATTAAAGTGTTAGCTCATGAGTTCAGTTACACTTTACAATAAGGTTTCATTAGTTAAATTTATTAACATGAACTAATAATGAACTGCACTTCTACAGCATTTATTAATCTTAGTAAATATTCATTTCAGCATTTACTAAAACATTTTTAAAATCAAAAGTTGTATTTGTTAACATTAGTTAATGCACTGACTGTGACATAACATGAAGACACAATTAACAGTTGTATTATCATTAACTAAGATTAGCAAAAACAGGAACAAATGTGTTGCTCATGGTTAGATTGTTAGTTAATAAATGAATAATAAACAAATTAACCTTATTGTAAAGTGTTACTATGAAATCAAATAAATAAATTCCTTACAATTTAGAGTTGGACACTTAAGATTTCATTTCACTAGATATAGGCCTATTTCCCCAAGCTAATAACACTTGCCTTGGATAAAAACGAATGACATTGTCAGACTCAGAATGCGGCTGAAATCGAGTAGCATGGTAGGATAAATGTAACTTTTCCATATTAGCTTAGCGTAACCTGCTGCTCCTGTAGTTTGAAGTTTGCGCTGCAAAGGAAACTCCGCCTACCACTTCACTTCCGTCAAATGCTTTTTTATTATTATTGTTAGTGGCAATAGTGTATAAGTGTATTGTTATCTATTCTAATATTTATAATAATAATAATAATTATTATTTACAATTGTCAGAGAGGGGCACAATACATTTTGAGACAAAAGGGGCGGGGCTTGAGCCCCCACAGCACCAACCCCCCCTCCCAGCCCCTGGTGTGTATTTCAAGTGCATGTTTTCCCTTTCACTAGTAAATGTTTGAGAAGGGTTTGAGTTCCTGTCTTTCCATAAAAACCTGTCAAAGAGCCTCTTAATTGGTGGACTTAGGAAAATTTTTGAATGTTTACAACTCTCATGCCCCTCCCCCACTATCAACGAATACCCTCCCACCGAGTTCGTGCTCGTTATTGCGCCATCACTCTTCGCTACTGCGCGAACTTCAGGCACACGCATGTGATTGACGTGTGCGTGCACGACTTGTGATTGACAGTCTTATCTCACACCCCCCTGCGCTGATTGGACACAATGAACCGGGAGCGGTGGATTTTTGCACAACAAATAACACGCTCCAGGTGGAGTTAGAAGCTCGGGTTTTTTTCTAAAACCACTTTATGTTGTTCTGTCGGAATATAGTGTCGAATTCGCTGAATATGATCGATATGAAAGATATGAATATGAAAGTTGCCGACGGCAGCTTTAAGTGATAAACAAGTGTTTAGGAAAGTGCTGTGGCGGTTTATCTAATGTTAGGCAGTTTAGCCTGAGGGGCCTTTAGTCTGTTGTACACATATTATGTGGTTCAGCAAATTTGATGATGAAGATGAGCAGTTGCACCATCCACTGCCCTCTCCAACTCGCGTAACAGATTGTAATCCAAGAAAGATCAGCAAAGGGAATTACCATTTACTATTCATAGATTAATTTACGTTGCAGTGCTCAAGGCACATGTACCATCACCGAAGAAAGGTTTCCCAAAGCTGATATTATATTCAGTATTTCAGTATGAAGACCATCAGAACTCTCTCTTGCTTTAGGCTTATATAAACCAGTAAGATATTGTTCTCGCTCATGACTTCTGGTGAACCTGGTCAAATACAACACTCCCATTGACTCTATTGAGGATTTATAAGATTTGCAAAGACTGATGACTTTAGACATATAAAGACAACATTTCACAACAATGTACATCACAATATAGATACCAATATACCAATATCTTAAAATAGCTATTTTTACTTTGTCTGTTATTGTAACAAGAAAACAAAAAGGTTTTTTAGGTCTACATAACAGTAGCATTCAAGTAAGAAATACAAGATACATTTTTCAAAAATAAAACACTGCATGGCCTTCACTGTATAAATTAAATATACACCGACTCTTATTAGAGCTATTGAAGTTATTCAGATTTTTAGGATACTCACAAAGGCAAGCACTTTGTGTGTATTTGAACATTCAGTCGAAGACAGGCGGTTTTCTGTGTGCAGGTTTTGGGTGTGTGTCTATTAGACAGCACGAGTAACATATTGAGTTCTTTTTCGCTGCTTATTACACTCAATAACTCATTTTAACATCAAGCAGGTATCATTAAATTTCTCATTCATCCAGTAATTTCTTTATTACTCTAACAAATCAATAACTTTAAGCAGTACTGCCTTGTGCAGATATATTACTTACCACAATATTATAGCAAAACCTCTATCGATTGACACTTTATTACATCGTTCTATCTATCACCCATATCATGGTAACACTATGATGTTCGGTAACACTTTCTATTAAGCCTGTATTTATAATGCATTATAAGGGGATTCTCAATGCATTATAGTGCATGCATAATGCCTTATAAGCAACATTATAATATGTTGTATCGTCTGATAAATAATCATAACAATTACATTATAATACTTACCTATTTGTGGTTATAACTTTTAAGAGTACAATGCATTATAACACAGGGTATTTTTAATTCATTAGAATGCATGCATAATGCCTTATAAATACCCTTATAATGTGTTGTATCATCTCATGAATAATCATAACAACAGTAATAACACTTACCTACTTATTAGATTTCCTAAAGCCTTGTTGTAAAGTTTTATGAATAAAACATGATTTGCATTGTGAATCTATGTTCCTTTGTACTTTTCCACACAACTCAAGGGACATGTCTTATAACCACTTAATGAGATCTTCTGTTTAAAAGAAGACTTAACCTTTGTTACTTTACTTAAAGCAGACAAAGAGCATTATGACCACATTATAAAGCGCTGTAGATGTTTAGTATGTATGTTGTAGTATGATACTCTGCAGATCTTAAGCAAACAATGTGAAGATATGAGACTTGGGAAAGTAAAAAATATGAAACTATGGGATATACACTCACCGGCCACTTTATTAGGTACACCTGTCCAACTGCTCCTTAACACTTAATTTCTAAGCAGCCAATCACATGGCGGCAACTCAGTGCATTTAGGCATGTAGACATGGTCAAGACAATCTCCTGCAGTTCAAACCGAGCATCAGTATGGGGAAGAAAGGTGATTTGAGTGACTTTGAACGTGGCATGATTGTTGGTGCCAGAAGGGCTGGTCTGAGTATTTCAGAAACTGCTAATCTACTGGGATTTTCACGCACAACCATCTCTAGGGTTTACAGAGAATGGTCCGAAAAAGAAAAAACATCCAGTGAGCGGCAGTTCTGTGGGCGGAAATGCCTTGTTGATGCCAGAGGTCAGAGGAGAATGGCCAGACTGGTTGGAGCTGATAGAAGGGCAACAGTGACTCAAATAACCACCCGTTACAACCAAGGTGGGCAGAAGAGCATCTCTGAACGCACAGTACGTTGAACTTTGAGGCAGATGGGCTACAGCAGCAGAAGACCACACCGGGTGCCACTCCTTTCAGCTAAGAACAGGAAACTGAGGCTACAATTTGCACAAGCTCATCGAAATTGGACAATAGAAGATTGGAAAAACGTTGCCTGGTCTGATGAGTCTCGATTTCTGCTGCGACATTCGGATGGTAGGGTCAGAATTTGGCGTCTACAACATGAAAGCATGGATCCATCCTGCCTTGTATCAACGGTTCAGGCTGGTGGTGGTGGTGTCATGGTGTGGGGAATATTTTCTTGGCACTCTTTGGGCCCCTTGGTACCAATTGAGCATCGTTGCAACGCCACAGCCTACCTGAGTATTGTTGCTGACCATGTCCATCCCTTTATGACCACAATGTACCCAACTTCTGATGGCTACTTTCAGCAGGATAATGCGCCATGTCATAAAGCTGGAATCATTTCAAATTGGTTTCTTGAACATGACAATGAGTTTGCTGTACTCAAATGGCCTCCACAGTCACCAGATCTCAATCCAATAGAGCATCTTTGGGATGTGGTGGAACGGGAGATTCGCATCATGGATGAGCAGCCGACAAATCTGCGGCAACTGTGTGATGCCATCATGTCAATATGGACCAAACTCCCTGAGGAATGCTTCCAGCACCTTGTTGAATCTATGCCACGAAGAATTGAGGCAGTTCTGAAGGCAAAAGGGGGTCCAACCCGTTACTAGCATGGGGTACCTAATAAAGTGGCCGGTGAGTGTATAATCCAATATAACTTAAGTTGATACAACTATGTTATAAATCATCATACTCTTAAAAGTTATAACCACAAATAGTTAAGTATTATGTTGTTATGATTATTCATGACATGAAAACAAATTATAAGATTGTTTGTAAGGAATTATGCCTGTATTATAATGCATAATACAGGCTTCATAGAAAGTGTTAAATTATGTTCTTTAAAGCACATTATCAGTCAAACAATTGGACACAATATGTTTCCCATGAACAAAAAATGGCTGTATATTTATGCAAATTGTGCCTATCTATAAATACAAAACTAAAAGTTTTTTTTTGCAGATGGATGAGTTGGAATGGATACATGTGAACATCCAGCATGTGAACTCCCTCGATACTGTTTAAAAAGCCTCGCAGAATACGCCTCATAAAGTCACATGAGTGAGAGTTTACAGGGCTGGAATCTAGATAATAAAGAAGCTAAAATATAAGACAGTTTTCCATTTTTGTGTTATTGTTGTTGTTGTTATTTTGATGACTTCTAAATGTGGAAAATAGTCATAATAAAGAAGGTATAAATAAAGTAAGCAAACATTTGACCATGAAATATCCTGTAAATACTGTAGTACATTAATTGAGGATCTATATATCAAGTACCCAGGTATTTCCATTTGATACCATCACTGAACTATGGTACCACCACAGGATTTGTTGTGTGAGGTAGACCATAAGATCAGAATAGTGTAGTACTTACTGTAGTAGCGAAGATACCAATAACGCAAAGCACAATACTTTGCACACAGTACTTCACAGAACAGATCCACAATGAAATTATATATTAAACATCTACAAATTCTTTATCTCAATACAATTTAGATGTTTATGGTGTTGAACTCTGACTTCCTGGAAGTCTGGATATCCATAAGGTGTAGCAGTGCATCAGGCTGGTATACTGAGTGTGAACGAATGCGAGAGTGTCTTCATACTGTAATTGTGATGAAGAGAGCTTCCTTAAGAGACTCAACTTCAGTGATTACATGAGAGACCCAAGAGCAAATAAAGTGCTGAGGGGGATGGAGAACGGCTCTCCCACTGTGGTTAGGATGAGGAAAATGTCCCATGATTACTCTGCAAGCCCAGTGCGGTATACTTAAAGTGCCCATGAAATCAAAATGGAAGATTTTTGGCTTTTAGTATGAATATGTTAGCCTTACTGTTATCTAGAAGCTATTGTGCTCCAAAACAATGTCAACATTCGCATTTAGACGATACAAACATTGAAAAATTACAGTCTCTCACTTCCACTAGAATTGATAAACGATTTTGACTCTGCACTTCATCTTCTTGTCATCAGATTTTCTGTCCAATTTTTTTATTTTGATCTCTAGAATCTAAATCTACATCCTGCCCATTATAAATAGACGCTGAAGCTGTGGCTAAAATCAGTCACTTGTTCACACATTTCTACATGGTAAATGGCACATAGGGCACTATATAGGGGATAGGGAATTCAGACGGTGTAAATATGCTTTTCATTGGGGCGAATGAAGTCTGGTTTCACATTAATGGCATGCGAACCACCGCAGCTCCGGTCCAGAGACACAATAGCACAGAACGAATCATATGCACGAGTCGTCAAATACCAGAAAATGTATCGGACCCATTTTAATTCTGCACAGAATTCTATATTTCAAAGCGATATGAAGGAGATTAGGAGGAGAAACGGTTACAGATTAGGAGGAAACTGCTTTAAATGAAACGCTATTGGCTATTTAAAAAAAAAGAAGAAAAAAAAAAAGGCCAGGAACTGTTCAATATGTCTCACCCTGTCTTCCTGTTTCGGTGGAAATTACGTCAACTTATTGAATAATGCTGCACGTCTACATAGTATATGTAATGGCTAAAACTACACACAATATACTAATAGTATAATTACATTTCAATGCAGCATAATTTAAATGGTCACATTTGGATTATACTCTGATGTTAAAGTTTTAAAATCAAATTTTTAGCATTTAGAAGTAACCTTCAGCTAGGATGTCATAGGAATTTTTGCATAGAGACTTCCGATTGGGCTTCATCTTCGATTTATTTGCATACTGAACTGTGATTGGTCTCAAATGAATCAATCGTGCAGTAGTTTGATTATGTATGACAATGACAAAGCAGCTCTGATGTGGCCTTTAATTACACACAAAGTAGCATCAAATGTATAAGCATACCTAAAACTCTTTTTATGCTTTGCAAGCACTGATATTTCTTTCTGGAAATGCAAATCTAGTTAAAGACCTTAATTCATTGTGTGCGTGTGTGTGTGTAGCCGAGTGCGGAGGACGCATTAGCGGCGCCACATCTGGAAGGATTCTGTCACCTGGTTACCCAGCCCCTTACGACAACAACCTTCACTGCACTTGGTCCATCGAGGCGGACACGGGCAAAACCATCAGGTACGAAAACCCGTGGTTGCAAACCACATTATGTTTTTACCTCCCCTCCGTTAATTTCCATATAATTCCCATACAACCTATAAAGGAGCATGGTGATTGCATTTCACCCTGCTGTGCGGCCTACCACTGGCTGGCATCTGTTCCTACAAGTGCATTACTGTTACACAGAGGGGGAGGGTTAGTGAAAGGGCAAAAAGAATAGAGACACAAAAAGCGATAAGCCAGTTAAGCCTTCAAAAACGAAGCAAAACTCAGGTAAGCCAATTCAGTTGATCCGTTTAAAGAGAAGATGGCTTATGAAGAGCAGAAAACAGGAGGAATTGTAAGAGTGGGATGTAATCCACACCATCAGGCTTGAGTCATTTCATTTGCGTGCTGCAGGTGTTTCAACTATTTCTATACATACAAGGTCTAAAATGATTGCTCGCCAAGCACCGAATGCCAGTCAAAATTGACTTTGGCACTCTGAGTATGTGAGTGGAGTGGAGCAACAGCAATTTCCCCTTCTCGCTCAAAGCATCTGTAATCACTCCGCTACAACTCTACTCCATCTCTCGCTCCCCGTCACAGGTGAAAGAAACCCCTCTGTGACTTCTCTCCGTAACATACATTTGCACAATAACTGCTCCACAAGTTCTCTCTGTATCTGTTTTATCGTCTTAGCTCAAGATGCATTACATGAAATCATGTTTGCGTAATTCTGTACAGTTGCGGGGGTGTTGCATTAGTATGATGACATGGTTGTTCACAATTTTCAAAAGACTGCACTGAGAGGAGAGAATGATGTTTTACCCACCTTCAGATTTAATTTTCATATGTTAAAGGAACACTTCATGTTTTTTTTTTCTTGTCGCGACTTTTTCAATTTAAAGTCTGACACTCACCTTTTTGTTTTCTTTTTAAATGTATTTTTTATTTATAAATAAACTATTTTTTATTTATAAATAACAATCTATTGAAACAATTTATTCATAATCCTTTTTATTATTGTTATTATTGAGTTATTATTTTCATACCTATATTAGTTAGGTACACACTACAGTTCCACTGTTGGACGCTGCTAGTGAATGAAATGTCACTTCTGAGAGGTGTGGAGATATCTGAATGTGTTTGCAGAGAGCAGAACTCATGGTTGTCCACCCACACATCCCACAGAGACAGTCATTGTTGTGACTTAAGTTGATCAGTGCTGTGTTTACATGCCAGCTGCAGTGCTGCGCTTGACTCAAGGAGGTCAGGCTACAGTCGTGTTGAGTGTAAATAATATAAATCCCAGTGGCTCAGTAAAGGAATACATTTATTCTGAAGGCATTTTTTAAATATATATGTGTGTGCGTGTGTTTTTTGTTTGCATTCAGCAAGCATTTTTTTATTTTAAAAGACGCAAAAGATGATCCAAACATATAAAAAATGTCATATTGTGAGGAATCAAATGTCTTTTGAAACATAAGATGTTTAGAACTCAAAAACGTTTCCTTCTGCAAAACAAGACTATTTATTAAAGCTACATTTAAAAAAAAGAATAACAAATAACACAATTATATTAATGTGAGGATGGCAAAAAAAACAACAACTTCTAAACCATATCTTTACCAAAATACACTTTGATAATAATGATTTATATTTTAGAGCTCTCGGGGCGGATCATGTCATATCCATACACCGAGAAAAATAGCTCCGTTTGTGGGTAGTGCAAAGCTGAAAGCTTTGATGAAGATGATCATTAAAAATAGCAAACCTCCAGGGAATCATGGGTTGTAAAGACAAGAAAAAAAAAAAAAAGTATTTAATTGTCCAACCACACTGATAAGTTGACCAATATTGGTGCCTCGAGCCACATTCAAGGATCATAGCCGAAGCACAACCAAAACAACATTCTTCCGCAAGACACAGATTCTTATTTTTAACTAATAAAGGGTAAAGTTACATAGTTTACTGTAGCTTTAATTATGCATTATAAATTAATTAGTTAATGAATTTGTTTGCTTATAATATGGATGCAATGTGTTTGAATGTCTTGAAAAGAAAATGCAACAAAACTGAATGTTCTCACTATATTTGACCTTTTCAGCCTCCACTTCATAGTCTTTGACACAGAGGTGGACCATGACATTCTGAAGGTTTGGGACGGACCAGCAGAGAGTGGCATTCTGCTGAAAGAGTGGAGCGGGTCGCTTTTACCCGAAGACACTCACAGCACTTTCAACATCCTCACGCTTCAGTTTGACAGCGATTACTTCATTAGCAAGTCTGGTTTCTCCATCCAGTTCTCTAGTATGTATCCGCTTCTCAGTATGTTCTCTTGGCTGTGTTTAGAATAGGATACTAGCATATTTCTCTTACTATATTTGCAGTATGCATACTGTGCACTGTACACTAATGTTCATTATGAATGGTAACTGGAATACCTGCATGAGCACAAAGTCAGCAAGATAATACACAAATAATTTCATTCACATAGCCTATCACTTAAAACAAAAATCCATCCTTCTGTCTTTTTAAATGTCCGTGTTAATAGAGCATGTTAATAGGGCCGTTTAGTGAAGCTGATGGCTGTAGTTTACGTCCAACTTAGGCGTGTGGTCTTCCTTCATTTTTAATTTGTAGCTGCTGGCAATTTTGTTGGTGATCAAATATTTAATATCTCTACTCTCCATAATTAAGGTAGTTGGTTCATTTTCAGCGGTAACAGTTCAAAAAGCGAGTATATAATTTACATCTCTACGATGGTTGGTTGATATATCAAGTGAGGCTAGCCTCCGCTGCAATGTATTTTTCTCAACACCTAACCTCTGAAAGTGAAATACTCGATGGTGATTGTCTAATTTTTGTATTTTTTTATTACCGACTGAGACAGAAGTCTCAAGCTTATGGTTTTTGCTTCCCCTTTTCCTTTCTCTATCCCATCAGACTTGCCTTAGTACAGTTTTCAGAACAATTGTAATTACACTCACCTAAAGGATTATTAACAACACCTGTTTAATTTCTCAATGCAATTATCTAATCAACCAATCACATGGCAGTTGCTTCAATGCATTTAGGGGTGTGGTCCTGGTCAAGACAATCTCCTGAACTCCAAACTGAATGTCAGAATGGGAAAGAAAGGCGATTTAAGCAATTTTGTGCGCTGCATGGTTGTTGGTGCCAGATGGGCCGGTCTGAGTATTTCACAATCTGCTCAGTTACTGGGATTTTCACGCACAACCATTTCTAGGGTTTACAAAGAATGGTGTGAAAAGGGAAAAACATCAAGTATGCAGCAGTCCTGTGGGCGAAAATGCCTTGTTGATGCTAGAGGTCAGAGGAGAATGGACCGACTGATTCAAGCTGATAGAAGAGCAACTTTGACTGAAATAACCACTCGTTACAACCGAGGTATGCAGCAAAGCATTTGTGAAGCCACAACACACACAACCTTGAGGCGGATGGGCTACAACAGCAGAAGACCCCACCGGGTACCACTCATCTCCACTACAAATAGGAAAAAGAGGCTACAATTTGCAAGAGCTCACCAAAATTGGACAGTTGAAGACTGGAAAAATGTTGCCTGGTCTGATGAGTCTCGATTTCTGTTGAGACATTCAGATGGTAGAGTCAGAGTTTGGCGTAAACAGAATGAGAACATGGATCCATCATGCCTTGTTACCACTGTGCAGGCTGGTGGTGGTGGTGTAATGGTGTGGGGGATGTTTTCTTGGCACACTTTAGGCCCCTTAGTGCCAATTGGGCATCGTTTAAATACCACGGCCTACCTGAGCATTGTTTCTGACCATGTCCATCCCTTTATGGCCCCCATGTACCCATCCTCTGATGGCTACTTCCAGCAGGATAATGCACCATGTCACAAAGCTTGAATCATTTCAAATTGGTTTCTTGAACATGACAATGAGTTCACTGTACTAAAATGGCCCCCACAGTCACCAGATCTCAACCCAATAGAGCATCTTTGGGATGTGGTGGAACGGGAGCTTCGTGCCCTGGATGTGCATCCCACAAATCTCCATCAACTGCAAGATGCTATCCTATCAATATGGGCCAACATTTCTAAAGAATGCTTTCAGCACCTTGTTGAATCAATGCCATGTAGAATTAAGGCAGTTCTGAAGGCGAAAGGGGGTCAAACACAGTATTAGTATGGTGTTCCTAATAATCCTTCAGGTGAGTGAATATCGGCAGATTCTGCACTTTCAGGGAAGAGCAGCTCTGGTAATATTTTATGATGTTACAGTGGTGAAATTACAAACAATACACATTCTGAGACATGAAATGAATAAGTGGCAATTTTATCAACATTAAATCATCTATTTCCCATTTTCCTTCTCAAAATCTCCCTTGCCATCCTGATGAGCTGCCACTCTATGTTTGCCAAAATGTGCAGTGTAATGTTGTATCAGCATACCAATTCTTTCTCTCTTTTTTATTAAATAAAAAATATAGAATAATTGTGTTTTCAAAACTGTAAGTTTATCATCTAATAAATAAAATAGCCAGGAGTGTATTGTATAGTGTAGGCTGTGCAGTATGCAGTAAGTAGTAAGCTATTGTTGCAACACAGCCTTTTTATCTTATTAATGTCTTAAGATCCCTCTGTACTTGTAGGCTATCTATGCATTTTTAAGTGGTTTTGGAGCATATGTTTGTTCAAAGAGCAGAGATCATTGCATATTTTATTTGACATTTTGACAGTAATATGATATGATTGATGAAATATAATAAATTTAAAATCTCCATAAACATGAATTTAACTCCTTCAAATGAGTGTGATGCTTGGCATATTTATTCAAGAGCAGAGGTCTATTTTCTTATGAATAAGTTATTTTCTGCTCTCTCTAATGTCTCACTGATTCACAGCTGATTCAAAATTAATCTTTTTATTTCAGCTACAGTTGCCACGACCTGCAACGACCCAGGGACCCCTCAAAATGGAACACGCTATGGAGACAGCAGGGAGCCTGGCGACACCATTTCCTTTCAGTGTGACCCTGGGTACAAGATTCAAGGAGTGTCTGAAATCACTTGTATTCAGCTCAACAGCCGTTTTTTCTGGCAGCCGGACCCACCCACCTGCATCGGTGAGATCCCACTCCACTGTGTCCTTCCATAACATAGTAAAAACTGATGTGCTATCGAACACTCTTTTATTTTAAAAGTAAAATATGAATAGAAATTATGTCTTTCAATGCAAAAT
This sequence comes from Semotilus atromaculatus, assembly GCA_031834385.1. Classification (NCBI taxonomy): domain Eukaryota; kingdom Metazoa; phylum Chordata; class Actinopteri; order Cypriniformes; family Leuciscidae; genus Semotilus; species Semotilus atromaculatus. The sequence continues at coordinate 9,619,941 of JAULUF010000025.1, read as the reverse complement.
GCAATAAGAAAAAAAATACTGTTGATACTAATAGAAAGTCTGGTTTTGTACCAAACTACTGGCATATATATATATATATATATATATATATATATATATATATATATAGTATATACACACACACACACAGTGTGTGCATAATTACTGTATAATGCAAGTTGATAATTGACAACCACATTTTAGCAATTACAAACCACAATACCCTTAATAACTACTATTCATTTTGTATTTAATCATTTATTAAGTGATACATAATTGTTAAGGAAGGCTAGAAGTGGAAAACGTCTTGTGTATATTAAGCAGATTTTCTTTTATGGTTAAAATGGGCCAAAAAAATATATTTTACTCGGACTGAAAAGTAAAAAATTATGAAATGCTCATGGTAAGGATCCAATACTATTGCAATACTAGAAATTGCTAAATTAAGGCATGACCAATGGACAGCAAAACACTCATTGGTGAAGCAGGAACATACAAAAACAGGCCAAGAAGAAAAGTCACGTTAAAGGAATAGTTCACTTCAAAATGAAAATTCTGTCATCATTTACTCCCTCTCAATGGAGTCCATCAACTGTCTGGTTACCGACATTGTTTAAAATATCTTCTTTTGTGTTCAGTAGAAGAAAGAAATTCATAAAGGTTTGAGTGTGAGTAAATTATGACAGAATTTTCATTTTGAAGTGAACTAATCCTTTAACTGCTAAACATTTTTAGGAATTAAGGTGAATAATTAGGTGTGAAACCATCGGGAACCCTGAGAATCTGTCTATAAAGCCTTCAGACAGATAGATTGTCTTTAAACAGTTTCCATGTATTTCACAACACTTTCACAACAGCTTGTGATTCTTATTAATTGTGGGTCATATTTCAGGATTCTTTACCATACCATTCTTTACCATACCTACCTGCTCCATGTAGGTTGCCGTTTTGAAAAACGGTGGCACTGGAGACTAAAGGTTCCTGATGGTTTTGACTTTTCAGTCTGAGTTTAATTTTAATTTTTTTGGCCCATTTTACCTGTAAAGGAAAACCTGCTTAATTATTATGCATACCTGAATATAAGGCGTTTTTCACTTCCAGCCTTCTTTAACCATTATATATCACTATAAATGATTAAATACAAAATTAATAGTAGTTATTAAGATTAATGTGGTTTGGAATTGGTAAATGTGCTTGGGAAAAAAATATGATCAGAATATCAACTTGCATAATAATATACATATATATATATATATATATATATATATATATACATACACTTGTCATCGCCTGCACAATACCATCCCAACAGCAAGAGTGGCTTAGGGGTGACTCAGAGCCTGGACTTGAACTCAATTATACATCTCTGGAGAAACTTGAAAATGTCTGTCCACTGACAGTCCCCATCTAACCTGACAGTACAGAATTCCGCAAGTCAGGGAATATTAAAATCGAGAACCATCACTCTACCATTGTAACAACACTGTACTTTTTTGTAACTCTACTCGGTTGTCCACTACCAATCATAAAGTCATGGCACCATAAAACTGTTTTTTAGAGTTAATGTCTGCATCGAGTGGTCTTCTTATAGTTATTTATGAAATATGAATATGCTCAGCATTATAGGATAAAATATAGCTGTCTCACTCACTGCATTACACAGTTGCTTTTATATTATGACTATGACCTTCTCTCAGACCTCCAGTATTTTTCTGCTTCTTATTCTTTCTTTTTTTTTTTTTTTGTCCGGAAGTATGCTCTGCACCTTCTAAGCATTTTCAAGAATAGCTCTTTTTTTTTTTTTCTCCAGTGTCCCTATTGACTTTTTTGATGTCACGCTTTAATATTCCCATGAAATTCTACAAGGTCATATCACGCACAATTGCCGAGTTCAGGAAGTAAAAATCACATTCATCTTCTTTGAAGAGAGAAATTGATTTTTAATGATAATGTTTAAACCATTCAAGACATACCTAGCTTGAGCTCCTGAGATTGTTACGGGATGATATATGCTTTTGTACCTTCATTAAGAGAGAAAAAAAAGAACAATTTAATTGCTGAATTCCCAGTGTAATGCACCATTACCCATAATTCTAAAGTCAAATCCACCAATCTGAAAACGGTGTTTACAAGGAAGCAAGAATTAGAATATGAATCTTCAATGATCTGCTCACTCCCATCAATTTTTATATTTGTATATATTTAAAAAAAATGTCATAAACCGATAATCCATCATATTTTAGACAATGGCCATTAACTTCAGTCAGTAGTTTTATATTGTATTGCCATTTTTTCAGTCTTTTGCAATGCTTCATGGGACATAGTTCATTCCATCATAAAATACATGGGACCCTATTTTAACGATCTAAGCGCATGGTCTCAAGGGAACGCCGCAAGTGCACTTAGGGTGTGTCTGAATACACTTTTGCTAGTGTAATGACTACACTAGCACCCGGCGCATGGTCTTTAAGGGTTATCCCTATTCTCTTAATGAGTAATAAGTGTGTTTTGAGCGTAACGTGAAATAAACCATTCAGAGTCTCATCTCCCATTCCCTTTAAATGCCAGTTGCGCTCGTGCCGTGGCGGATTCTCTATTTACATGGCGGAATTTGCAAGCGGAAAAACGGAGCGCTCGTTCAGAGAGGAAACGGATCTGCTCGTGCGCAAGGTTAAAGCGTGAACAGACAATCTATGGCACAAGCCGGATTCCACCATATCTTTATGCACACTATAAGAATCTTTTACATTGTAATCCTTTTATGTTTAATATTTGGCATTTTTGTGTGCTGCTGTGATCCCTGTGTGTGTAATAAGCAGAGTGTGCGCACGTAGTGCACCCGCCTATAGGCGCATATTACTAATGCACCCTAATAACACAAAATAAATACTGCGCCATTGACTTTAGATTAGGTTTCAGTTGGTCAATGGCACAGACTGTTTCCTCAAAATAGCAACGTGCCAGGAACACACCTCGTTTTTCAGACCAGCACGCCCATGGGCGCATAAATGGCCGTAAATTAAATTGTTATTTAAACAACGTGGCGCAGAACGTGAAAATGATAACTGCTTCGGGCTGAAACTAGAAAAACTTTGCTCCTGTCGCTGCATTGCACCGTGTGTATGATAGGGCTCATAAATGATACAGTCTTTATTTCATTTTATATATTTGTATATTTATATATATATATTTCAATTTATATTTATTTTATTACAATCTTAGTTTCAGTTTTTGTTCTATACAATTTTTTTTAATGTTGTGATCTCAGAGCTCATTGATCTGGTTCTTTTTTTTTAGAGCTTATGGGGAAAATATTTCCAGAACCAATGCCAGCAAAAAAACTGGCAGGTCCTATTCTAACAGTATTGATCAGTGCCAAGCATCAAGTATAGGTTTTTTTTGTTGTTTTTTTGGCTTGTGTGTGTTCAGTCAATATAGTCAGTATATTAATACTTGTTCACCAAACAAGACATACCCTTCATATCTAGAAATCTCCTAGATGTTTTGGTAATGAAGTCCTTCCTGAGCTCCTTTACAATTTACATTTACATTTATTAGTTATTATTATTATTTAATGTTGTGGCATGTAGTTGTCCTGCTATATTAACTGATAATGAGCTCAGAGTAATCATCCTGTAATCAGGCTGCTTTAACATTGTTTATTATTACTGCGTTGAAGGATCACATTAAATAATCTCTCAACCTCACTCTCCTTGTTATGACAGCTACCTGCGGGGGCAATGTGACAGGGCCTGCTGGGGTAATTCTATCACCCAACTATCCTCAACCCTACCCACCAGGAAAAGAGTGTGACTGGCGGATAAAAGTCAACCCTGACTTTGTCATTGCCTTAATCTTCAAAAGGTAATGTGCTCATGCAGCGCTGGGCACCTCTGACTCTCATGCCTCCTAAAGGGGTATAACATCTTTTACAGGGTTAAACTTCAGGTTCTATAAATGTTAAGTGTATTAGAATTGAGCCAACATATGTAATGGGGACGTATAGTACTGTGCAATAGTCTTAGGCACATTAGTATTTTCACTGTTTCGAGGTTTTAAGACAGTTATTTATATATTTTGCTGTAGTGTGTCAGTAGGAAATACCAGTTTACATTGCCAAACATTCCTTTTGCCATTAATTGTAATAATCCAGTGAGATTTTTGTATGCACAATGAGTCTGACATCAGCCGGTATGATCCACACGGAGATCTGATCTCACCATCATCGAGTCCATCTGGGATTACATGAAGAAACTGAAAAAAAAAAAAACTGAGACAGAATAAATCTAGAAGAACTGCGGCAAAGTCTCCAAGACGCTCGAAGAAACTCACCTGCAAAGATCTCCATGTGGAGCCCCGGCTGATGTAAGAGTCCTTGTCCATACAAAATCTCACTGGATTATTACAATTAATGGCAAAAGGAATGTTTGGAAATGTAAACTGATATTTCCAACTGACACACTACTGCAAATTCTATAAATAACTGGCTTAAACTCAATTTTTTTTGTGCGCCCGTTACTGTATGTTCTTGTGACCTTTTTACATATAAGAGTGCATTATACTATGCAAACATACTGTATGTGTCAGGACTCAAAACATACTTTAGTCCAAAAACGTCTTTTATTGAAACCAAGCTACCAAAAAGACTTGTATTGTTTGAATACATTAGCACAAGACTCTCTGACACAGATCAGCACGTACAGTACTTTTCCGTGATCACCTCATGGTCACCTCTTTGATCTCTGGACTAAAAGTAACTTTTCCTTGAAATTTATTTTCAACAAAATTTCAGGAGAGAGCTTTCTTTCTTACATTTCACTGGATTCTTTGATAAACCAGTCGCAATTTGACAGGATTTGCAAACAGACATTTACAGAAAGATATGGATCCAACAGTAATTCCGCAACATATCAATAACATGTAAATTACAATCTGTGATCTGCAATTTTTTTATATGTAAAGACTTGTGTACAGTCAGAGTCAAACATTCTTTGTTACAACATTATTTGTTTATGCTCAAGTAAATTAAGCCAGTTAATAAATGGTCAATTACGGTGGCCCAGTAGTGCACAACACAACGAAATTTTAAAAACAAACATAAATTCACAAGACAATGGAATCAAGCCACAACACAACAAAATCAAGCTACAACACAACAGAAACAAGCCACGACAAAATCAAGCCAAAACACAACGGAAACAAGCCAAAACACAATGATATCAAGCCACAACACTACCGAATCAAGCCACAACACAACATTAGTTTTACCAGTATGTAACCATTGTATATCGACAGGAAATATTAAATCAAAATCACCTACATGCATTATAGATGCATATTTATACCTGAGAATGTTTGACGCGCTACCACGGCACATAATGCCTAAGGGAACGTCTGCCAATTCCACCAAGTGGTTAAAACGTATAATTTGTATAAATACAATTTTTTAACATTTAAAAAACAGACATGTTCAAATTCCAAAGCTTGAAGTATAGGTTCTTATTGGTAAGACATTGACAGTAAACTTTAACAGTAATTATTTTTAGTTCATGACAAACACTCAATGGCCAAGGAGTGTGCCAAGTTCATATGAGGGATTTCTAGACAGATGTGGTCAGTATATCATTGCTAGATTACATTAATAATCAGAGCCACCAATCAGAGGTTCTTTTTAATTCATAGATGTTTCATTATGTTTAATTAAATAGCTATTATTTTATGGATCATAGTGAGACGCCTAGTTTCCCAGAATACTCGTATTTACCCTCAAGTCTTCAAAATGGAGCCACACTGCATGGAGCAGGTTTGCAAGATGAAGACCTGAAACAGAATTTCTAAGAAGCTAATGATTGTTTTTTTTAGTGGTTTAGAACTTTGTTTTTTTTTTTTTTTTTTTTTTTTGGTACTTGGGGGGGAAATACATCAGTGTTGAAGCATATTATGAATTCAAATCACTGCAATTGAATGAGTGTCTTGTATCTAAGCCTTCACACACAAATCCACAAGCACAATCATCAACTCAGTCACATACTTAATATTTAGAATGATTATGATTGCTTGTGTTTCACTCTGCTAAAATCATCATGACTTAATGGACTTTCATTACAACATTACAATTACAAAACAGACCGACTACAATGAAGGATTCCCTTCTGGAAACTAGTGGGCTTTCTAGTAAAGCAGGTTAAGCGAGGATGTACTGGTCACTGGATGTACTTGAACAATTTCCTGGATTAACATTCTTGTTTATTAAAAGCATTTGTCAAAAAATTTATTTATACTTTAACATATCAGTACATAATAATAGAAATACATTACTAAAACATTTTAATACATGAACAATTTTAGAGACTGTCTAGTCTAATGATATGCTCTTTAGGAATCTCAATGGCCAAATTAAGCACATTAAAGCTAAGATATTGTGAATAATGTTTTGCCCAGCTCTATTTAGTTTTACAGAAATGTTGTTAAGCATGCTAAGCTTCCAGGGGTGTGTTTCCTGTACAACGATGTACAATGCATCGTTGAAGAAATCAAGTAGTTTGTCACGACTATTTCCCAAAACCATATTGGCTTTAAATTTAGTACATTGGTGGGACACTTATGTATAATGCCTCACAACTGAATCAAATATCTAGCAACTCCTATCTCTTCATTTGTTGTGCAGTTTTAACATGGAGCCCAGCTATGACTTCCTCCATATCTATGAGGGTGAAGACTCCAACGGACCACTGATCATCAGTCTGCAGGGGAACCAGGTTCCTGACCGCATCGAGAGCAGTGGGAACAGCCTTTTCCTGGCCTTCCGCAGTGATGCCTCCCTGGGGATGTCTGGTTTTGCCATTGAATATAAAGGCAAGTCTCACCTTGTAGGTCCATGGTATGTTCCCTTGAGGGAGGGGTTGGGAAAGAAGTAAAGCACGGGGTCAGTGATCACTTTCAGATTGCCTTTAAGCTTGAGTGTCATGAAAACATGTCCAGGTCCCATTTCAAAATAAAATAAATGATCTTTTAGTGCTGCTGAGGACATATTTTTTGCAGTATGACATTCAAATACATTTCTCCCTGAATTGTCATTCATGTGTTAATTTAACAATTTAAATATTATTTTAACACTACATTAATACTAATTTAGATAATCAAAATGATATAAGGAGGTATAATGATAAATTCTTAATTGCCATGAAAGTGCAAAAAATCTTAGCTATCCTAAAAATTATTGATTTCTTCATATTTGGAGAGTAAAATGACCTAGAGATGTCCTTGGGTTTTGCATAAACCTCATAATTCTCTAGGCTAAAAAAGCTTGTTATTTTTAGGATCGTCTGATAGTTTTGAATGCTTTATCAGTTAAAGCTGTAGTAATTAGATTTGCTTTCGTCTTAAGTGAGTGACCGTGGATATTTGTCTTTTATGTGGACTGTGAAGTTGGGTAGAATATCTGAATGTTCTAAGAACTCTTGGATGGAATTAGGTTTAACAAGACAATGGCTAATGATGAGCAGCTCCTTTGTAACTTACGAATTAAAGTAAGAACTCATAAATACTGTAACACCCATGAAATGCTGACCTCGATGACCAGATAAGGACTCTGGAGTTTTGCATATATGTCCTGCTCATCCTAAGAAGAAGAGGCTGAGGGAACTCTGACACGTTAAAAGCACACACTGCATTTTTATATATTTGAGATGCTGATATTAAAGACTCCATTGAATTCATAGGAGGGCTTTGTGGCTTTTAGTCCATGCCTATTAGATTTGAGGCTATCATTATACTAGTGTACTCCTAAATTTGACTCCTAAATAAAGTCTTTCTCTTCCAGGAAATTGAATAAAAAATATTGATGACTTGCCTTGCACTCAGGGACGTATTCAAAATTCTCTCAAGAATGTGCCCTGAGTAGTTATATAACAAGTAGAAAATATTTAATCACAGATAAGAAGAAAATGCAAGACCATGTTATAAAAAAGGATGCTTCAATATGTCTTGTTACAAATACCTATTTCAGTAGGAAATACATCAATACAGGAAGGACATTTGTGCTTGGGTAGCCTTTTCATGAGGTTCTTAGCAATACCGTCACTTGGACGTTTGGCATCAGTACTGGAGTACTAAATGCATGTGTTAGTGAAAGAGCATTTGTTAAATGATTCACAGGCGTACAACTTTCCTTTAATTAGTCAAACCAAAAAAAGAAGCTCTTAAGTGGTATTGAGTTATATGTTGTGTTTCTCTTCAGTAATACTATTAACCTTTCTCAGTGAATACTGGGCAATATTCCCCACTGAAATAGCAAGTTTCACCAATCTGCCCTATGTAAATGCTCTTTTAAAAAGAATGAGCGTTTGTATTTCGAGAATCAGGGCATGCGACAATGACAATGCAGCGTCCCTAACGTGCTATGCACCTCCCTGAAATCATTTCCACTCCCAGCGGCCCTTTTTATATGATGATTATGGTTGAGTAAAAGTGCAGTTCATGGATTGTTGAATATTTTAATTGTAATTATTTTAATGGCAGCCTATTGCACAGTGTAGATGAACTCTGACTTCAACCTTTTGTCTTTGCTCCACATGAATACCCAATACATTTTAAAAGCTTGCTTGTCAATGTATTATATTGCTTTGTGATGGTCTCAACATCCCACAATGCTTCAGGATTTCACTTTCATGGCGTGACATTAGGTTTGTCCTGTTTATTGGGAAACTAAGTGACACATGGGAGTTTGATTTTCGCTGTGAAAGCTCATCAGAGAAGCACGATCAACGCACAAGTGATGTGACTATTCGAAATATATGCTTCACGTCTCTATACAGTGGTTGAAATCCTGTTGAACACCTAATTCTGAAGTATTGATTATATTATTGATAGCATTTCATTACATGTCTTCTTTTGACTTGAATTTAAAGGTGAATTGTAATTTCTCCACCACTAGTGACGGTTTTAAAAGTGTAGTTTTAAAGTGTAGATCTGTGAGACATTAGTTTAGTTTCTAGCAATTGTCACTCTGCATATACTCAGAATCCCAATGTTAGGGAAAAAATAAGAGAAGATAAGAGATAAGATGAGAGAAGATAAGATGAGATATAAATAACAGAAGGTTTGGCACATTTCAGCATGGGTTATGAGTCTATCACAATGGAAAGGTGCTCTTATTGAAGAATGCATCAGTTTAAAAAACAATATAACAACTAAATATACATTATTAATAAAGCAATGCTCTGTTTAATTTTTACGGCTGTAAGTAGGAATGGAAATGGTATTGAAAACCGACAGAATGACAATATCTGGTGCTAAATAGTTTGGGGTAATGCATTGCAAGTGATGCGAGTTATGTAATCAGAGTATTTTTTTAAGCAACAAATAAAATATAACGTTACTTTAAATTTTACAATGAAATATGGGTATCAGTTTTTTTCCAAATAAGAAATGTGTGAGAAAGTTGCAAAGTTGTTGTGTGCGTTGTTTGAACATGATGGTTATTGTAGTTCTAGACTAAATGTGAGCATGAATTTACGAATCTCATTTGCACAAAAAAAGATTAATTATTCCTCAAAATGAATAAAAGCAGGGAAATGCAAATTCATTATATTACACAAACCTTCAATAATTAAATGATACATTACACAAATATACTTTATGTATTTAATCTCACTTTATTTACCAATATATTTGTTACTAACTTTCGATAATCCAACTCATACCTACTTTTAAGCAAAAATGACATTTGTTATTTTTTTCTTATTATTTTATTTTTATTTTTTATTGCTGAAGTAATAATTTTGAACTTTCTTCTCCTGAATTCTGTTTTTATGCAATCCAGAATGGCAGCACAGCTGAAAGGTTTGTTTCTCTAATGTGCAGGCTTGAATTTACACTCACCAAGGATTATTAGGAACACCTGTTCAATTTCTCATTAATGCAATTATCTAATCAACCAATCACATGGCAGTTGCTTCAATGTATTTAGGGGTGTGGTCCTGGTCAAGACAATCTCCTGAACTCCAAACTGAATGTCAGAATGGGAAAGAAAGGTGATTTAAGCAATTTTGAGCGTGGCATGGTTGTTGGTGCCAGATGGGCCGGTCTGAGTATTTCACAATCTGCTCAGTTACTGGGATTTTCACGCACAAACATTTCTAGGGTTTACAAAGAATGGTGTGAAAAGGGAAAAACATCCAGTATGCGGCAGTCCTGTGGGCGAAAATGTCCTGTTGATGCTAGAGGTCAGAGGAGAATGGGCCAACTTTGATAGAAGAGCAACTTTGACTGAAATAACCACTCGTTACAACCGAGGTATGCAGCAAAGCATTTGTGAAGCCACAACACGCACAACCTTGAGGCGGATGGGCTACAACAGCAGAAGACCCCACCGGGTACCACTCATCTCCACTACAAATAGGAAAAAGAGGCTACAATTTGCAAGAGCTCACCAAAATTGGACAGTTGAAGACTGGAAAAATGTTGCCTGGTCTGATGAGTCTCGATTTCTGTTGAGACATTCAGATGGTAGAGTCAGAATTTGGCGTAAACAGAATGAGAACATGGATCCGTAATGCCTTGTTACCACTGTGCAGGCTGGTGGTGGTGGTGTAATGGTGTGGGGGATGTTTTCTTGGCACACTTTAGGCCCCTTAGTGCCAATTGGGCATTGTTTAAATGCCACGGCCTACCTGAGCATTGTTTCTGACCATGTCCATCCATTTATGGCCACCATGTACCCATCCTCTGATGGCTACTTCCAGCAGGATAATGCACCATGTCACAAAGCTTGAATCATTTCAAATTGGTTTCTTGAACATGACAATGAGTTCACTGTACTAAAATGGCCCCCACAGTCACCAGATCTCAACCCAATAGAGCATCTTTGGGATGTGGTGGAACGGGAGCTTCGTGCCTGGGATGTGCATCCCACAAATCACCATCAACTGCAAGATACTATCCTATCAATATGGGCCAACATTTCTAAAGAATGCTTTCAGCACTTTGTTGAATCAATGCCTCGTAGAATGAAGGCAGTTCTGAAGGCGAAAGGGGGTCAAACACAGTATTAGTATGGTGTTCCTAATAATCCTTTAGGTGATTGTATATTTCCTTCAGTCTGAAGCTTATTTATTTAACTTTTGGTGTAAATGGGCCATTTAATCTGTTAAAAGTAGAAGGTTTTTTTTGTTGTTATTAATAAGCAACCAAGAAAAAGTAATGCAAAAGTAACGTAACACTTTAATGCATTACTTTCCAGGTAACGCATTTTTTTAGGAAGTAATGCAATATTGTAATATATGTAATAATGCATTTCTTTTAAAAATTACTTTCCCCAACACTCATTATAAGTGGATCTTTGATGTTTGAAATGAGCTCTTTAAATATTATAACTGCATATTGACGACTAAAATTGTATTGTTTAATGTTATTTTTATTAGTATTATTCTTTATTAGTATTCATAATCATTTATATAATGTATTTTGTGAAGTCAGAGTGTGTCTGTACATGTGTGCAGAGGAGAAACATGGGATGAGCTATATTTGGCCATACAGGAGTGTGTGCAATGTAACATTTGTTCCACTGATGCAAAGGGTATACAGTACGTATAGTACAGCATTCTATATGAGGAATGAGAAGAAAGAGGATTGTGCCTAATGTACGCGTGAGGTATACAGTACGTTCTATTTTAAACATAAACAACATATTTTTCTGGTAATGCACTTTCTTTGGTCAAGCAGCATATAAAACCCAACCGTTGTGTCCAGAGGAACAGAGAAAGCTGGGTATGAGAACATCTCTCCAGTAAATTGTATTTTTGGCCTATGTCTTGATATTTATTAATAAATAAGAGATCTCTTGGCAAATAACTGGTCCCGTGAATTAAACAACAGGGATACAAGTTAATTCCAAGTCTACAATATGCTCGGTTTTTACAGAGTAGAGTTCGGATTTCTCCCTCAATCATTAGTGTTGTCCATTTAACTGTCCATAAGTTAAGATCTTAATGTGATTATGTCATTGTTTACTATTTGTTCTTGCCTTTGTTTTGCGGGAACAACAGCACTTTCTGTGTCTCACTCTCTCCATTGAAGCTTTAGAATGTGTCATTATGACAATGAAATGATGGAGTCCTTTGTTGTATTTTCTTTTAATTAATGCATTGTCCTTATTTGCTTTTCCTTTATATAAAGCCAATCTTTGATCTGCTATTGTTCATCACACACCAGTAAACCCAATCATCAATGCCCTTATTAGGGGAAAGAAATGAATATGAGAATATTGCAGTCTAATGACTCTCATACCTTGAGGAAAAACACAATAGATTGATAAATGGAGAAATATACAATAAAAAGTGTGACTCTTAAGAGACACTTATGGAGGTAGGAATGCCATTGCATTTAGATCAGAGATTTCACTTATGAGATCATTTATTAATAAATGATGGACCCAGAATCTCCTCAGCCAAACTTTTGGCTAAAATGCTCTTAGTAAAGTGTTAAGATTTATACTAACTTTTATAAATGCCTATTATAATAAATAATAAAGTAATGACATCATTATCAGTTTTGGGTGAACTCTTCCTTTAAGAGTGTGACTGGCAAGCTTGTCTCATTTAGTCACATTTCAGTTCATTTTGAAGAATTCCGCAAAAGAATGTGTACAATTTCCACACATTTTATTTGGCCCTGCTAATAAGGAGTTATTGAATCTGAAATATATGCTGGCAGTGAAGGCAGGCAGTCTCATGACAGAAATGCAGATTAGGGTGAGCAGAACTGTGAACACTCTGTTTGAATGTTAAGATCCCCTTTCCCAAAGGCAGCATGTATGCTTTAAATGACGACAGAATATTTATTTGTGGGCCTATTCCTGTTAGTCTGTGCGGTGCACTCCAGGTGCACTAGCTGTTCCTCTGTTGTTGCAGAAACGAGGAAGATTGTGTTGCACACTTGCAATTTTGCAGATAGAATCTTCCCCACCTCCTTCCCACTTTCTCAGGTCCCCAAAGCGCAGGCAGATAGCTGTTAACTGTCAAGTTGTTTGGCAGCCTCTCCAAGCACCACCTCCGGAGCTTTCTCCAACTGTCCTTCTCCCGTTGTCGGGTGCCAGAAGGACACAGACCATCTTCCGCATCCCCGGCGCGTTCACCTGCCTTTCCCCTGGTGTTAGTTCGCTTTAATGCATAATGCCCTCAAGCCACTGTCTACTCTCTCTTCACACTCACTGTCGATCTTGTTTTCTCGTCTCATGCTACCTCTCTTTTTCTTTCTGTCTGGTACCTGTCTCAGCCCTGGGATAGGCTGGCAGGTAACACAAGAGCGGGATGTGATTGTGCATTTGATTAGTTTTGTTCAGGGTCAGTTAAATTACAGGTATGATCGCTTATATTTAAGGCTGTCAATTAAAATCATGTAGGAATCAAATTACTGACTTAAGCATTTCACAACAGGGGCATTCATGTTTTTTTTTTTTCTTCTGTTTAATGTGTTAAAAATAATGTGTAATAAAATAACACAACGCAGCATCCATTTCCCCCCCTTGGATAGCCTTACAGTAAATGAGAAACTCAGTAGAGCTCAGTAGATTGCTACATGGATGACTAATTTTTGTAGGCCAATCCCTGGAAACTAGGGTTGGGTACAGTTCACATTTTAACTGGTACCGGTGCCTGAATTTTGTGCCGGTAACCAACAGTACCTTTTTTTGGTAATTTAGGAATGTCATTTGTAGAAGTGTTATTGACATTATGCCAAAGCGGCCTTGGTCGCTGTCTGCCATTGTCTGTGATGCTTGAATATTAATAAAAACAACAATTTTAGTAATAAATAAAATGAAAAAATTCTATGAAATGTTTTGTTTTCCACAAATTCTGTGTTGTGAATTTTCTAGGAATCAAATTAAGTCATAAAACATTTATTCAATTGATATTTTTTGTCAAACTTGCAGCACAACTAAGCTTTACTGTTAAAAAAGAAAAAGTGTTAAAGTTAAAAAAATATATATTTTTTTATTTTGTTGTTTTTACTGTTATTATTATTAAATTATCTAAATTATACTGTACAACAGTAATATTTTATCAAGTTAAACCAAACTTTTATTTTGACAGGTTGTGGTAAAGACCTTTGAGTTTCCGTGTGTTAATCATTGTTGCCAACTTAGCGACTTTGTTGCTATTTTTAGTCAGACCCCTTTAGCGTCATTTTTTTTAAAAAGCGACAAATCTAGCGACTTTTTGGACAAACCTTAGCAACTTTCCAAATATCGCCACTGCAAGCGTGAGGTCTTACTTCCCCGCTGCAGCCCACATCTCTCTGCGTCTGCTCAGTTCAGTGAGCGGCTGAGAGAGCAGCACATGCATGCCAGCTGACATAGACATGAATGAGCTGTGCCCACTGTATGCAGGGACCAATCAGTGATCACATATCAGCTGCCTTCTCCTTTGTTTTTAATGCAAACCATTCAATTTGAAAGTTTTTTTCCCCCTCAAATTCATATACACATGCAAAAACGCATATACACACAATATAAATTCAACTTTATTAAACATATGAACATAATATAAATATATATATTTTTTAATTTGTCAGTGCTATGGCTGGTTAACATGTAACATTAGCCTAAGTTCGGCTATATATTTATATAAAAACAGTGAGCACTGTTTAGGGGAGATAACCGTTATTATAAACTGAAGTACCGACAAATTAGGCAGAATGCCAATACGACGCGATGACGTCATTAATATGCTAATGGCGCATGACATCATATGGTGACTTTTAGCTACTTTTCTAACTGGCTTTAGCTACTTTCCATTGAAAATAGTTGGCAACAATGGTGTTAATGATATAACCATAGTTTTTCTTAAAAGAAACTGTAAAATGGTGATGGACTCTCAGAGCGGCTCTGGAAATGAAGTTCATGCATTCATATTCTCATAGACTGCAGAGGCTTAAAAACACAGCGAGCGTGACGCGGGCTTTAGGTAAATGAAACTGCCACTCAGGTGCTGAAATTTGCCACTGATTGATTTAATGTGAATCGGTACTCGTAGTATCGACGTAATTCGAGTTTGGTTCCCAACCCTACCGGGAACAGTTAGCATTTTAACACTCTCTAATCATCCTTTAGTCAATGGGTTTTTTGAACGGGTTTTTGGTTAAGTCTCTGAAAAGGGGGCCAGATGCATAAACATAGCCATTATGTTAAGACTGTGTATAAAGCACTAGGGCTGGGTGGTATATCGAGTTTGTACAATAGGCTATATCGATATATTTTTTTATACAATATGGAATAAGGCAATACCGTTTATTGACACATGTAGCCTATACGAGCACATCTGAAAAATAGCAGAGGACGCAGTGAGCTGCTGCAGTGAACGTACATAGTACAGTTTGTCCTAAACATGACACAAGCTTATATTAAGGGCTTCAAAATAACTGGTAAGATATTAACAAGTTTAAAACAGCTTGCTCTGTCAGATGCTCTGACAGATACTGTTGCTGGCTGACAAATAAATACTTGCGCTGTTTAATGGATTTGAGAATGTGGTGCTTTCCTCAGTGCTTAACTTACTTATTTCACAGGTATATTCTCCATCTGTAAATGTTAGAAAGTCAAACAAATATGTCAATTTTACTGTCAGGAGAGGACGAGCCTTCTGCAAGTGAATCTCAGCTAAAATTCAAAGTTCCGTAAATGAGCCCCGCCGTGCGCATGCACGCCAAATAGCACATTAGAATAGTAGCATAATTCTGCATAATTCTGACTAAAATATACATAGGCCTATTGCTAAAATATTATTTGTTGGAGACAATAAATGTGCCATATGTGGAATTTTAAATCTACAAGTATATTTTTAAGAAAGTGACCATTATAATGGGGTAATCAAATGCAGGCTAATATAATTCGTTTGTGCTTTTGTTTTTATTTTCATTTTTAGTTTAGCCTTTAGTCATTTTAAAAACAAAAGCATTATTTTTGTTTTTAGATTGTAATGTTACAGTGTTAGAATGTAATGTGATTTTAACCACCTTTTTGCACATAATATATTGCATAGCCTACATTACATTCACTATATTTGTTTCCATTTCCTTCAATATCAACATTGTTTGGATATCATTGAGCAGGATGTGAAATAAATGTTTTTTAAATAAATGCAGATTTTCTTTATATAAAATAAAAAAATGGGTCCCACTTTATATTAAGTGGCTTTAAGTACTATGTAGTTACATAGACAAATAAGTACAATGTACTTATTGTGTTAATGTTGTTTTGTAAAACACTTTTGCTGCTATTGAGATGTGATACTGGTAAGGTTCGGGACAGGTGTGGTGGTATGGGTCGATTTAAGGGTAGGTTAAGGTGTAAGGGAAGGGTCAACTGTGTAATTACAAATGTAATTACATCAATTAATTACAGTTGTAATTACATCCAGGTGTTTTCAAAATATAAGTACAATGTAAAAACATGTATGTACACAATAAGTCCACTGTATCAAAGTAGTAACTTCAATGTAAGTACATAGTACTTAAAGCCACTTAATATAAAGTGGGACGGAAAAATGTAAACTATCAAGATATATATATATATTCGTATATCGCCATTTAACCAAAAAATACAGAGATATGATTTTTTGGCCATATTGCCCAGCCCTATGACCAACTCACACTTAGTCAAAATTTATGAACAGTCTTATAAACAACCTTATAATATGTTGTATCATCTTATAATGTATTGTAACAGTTGTTATGATTATTAATTTAATATAATACTTACCTATTTGTGGTTATAACTTTTAAGAGTAAAATGCATTATAACACCAGATGAAGCCTGCATTCATAATGCATCATAAGGGTATTCTTAATTCATTATAATGCAGGCATAATACCTTATAAACAACCTTATAATTTTTGTATCATCTCATGAATAAACGTAACAACAGTACAGTAATAGTACTTTTATTTATTAAGAGTGATTTATCACACACAATGAATATCATTGTATTGACTTAAGTTATAATAAATTATATATCACATAGTTTCATATCTTTTACTTTCTCAAGTCTCATATATTGACATTGTTTTAAGATCTGCAAAGTATCATACTACATTAAATCATACTATATTTTACTGTGTAAAGTAGTGTGACAAAAACAAAATCTTCTTTTAAACATCTAAAAGGCTTTATAATGAAGCCTTAATATTTATAAGTGGTCTTTGTCTGCTTTAAGTAAAGTAACACAAGTTGAATCTTCTTTTAAACAGCCATAAGATATCTTGAAGTGGAGACATTTCCCTAAGGTAAAATCAAAGTTGTGTGGAAAAGTACAAAGGAGCAATACATACCGGTACACAATGCAAATGGCGTTTAATTCTCATGGAAACTGTAATATTACATGGTTTTACCAAATCTAATACCTATATAAATATATTGAAAATAAAGCATGCAGATTCTTAATATTTATATACAAAAAGAAACTAGAAATCAGAATGTTGTTTTTAACAAATATTTTCAATTGATATTTAGAAGTGTTAAAGTGTATGTCCTGAAAACGATAAGAAAATATACATTTAAATATACTATAAACAGTTATCAGCTTTAGGTGCACAAAAGTGCACGCAAATATGTTATTTTACAGTCTGGTTAATCACATTCATGCAAGTTGTATTTTCTAATGTCATGTATAAGGCGGCCAAAAATGTGTGTGGGGTGGTTCCTGCACTTTCAGTGGTTAGCTGTTACTTTTTTTCATATTTGATTGTCTCCTATGAGGCTAATGCTAATTTCAGTGTGACCTAGTTTAAAGGGATAGTTCACCCAACAAGGAAAACTCTGTCATCATTTACTTTTAATTTGTTCCAAACCTGTATGAGTTTCTTTCTTCTGTTGAACACAAAAGAAGATATTTTAAAGAATGCTGGTAATCATGGTATTTTTTCTTACTATGGCTGTTTGATGTCAATGGCTACCATCAACTGTTTGATTGCCAGCATTCTTTAATATCTTCTTTTGTGTTCAACAGAAGAAAGAAACTCATACAGGTTTGGAACAACTTGAGGATGAGTAAATAATGACATTTTTATTTAATTTTTGCTATCCCTTGAAGCGCACGGGAAACTCTTTTACATTTAAGACAATAAAATATTATTTTGTTGATTTTACAATAAAAGTATTGTTGAAGTATTGCAATAAAAATGTTCAAAGCAAATAAAAAATGTTCAAAGAAAATGTGTTACAACCATTTATAGCAGACAAAGTTTTAAATATTATAACCACATTATAAAGCTTTTTAGATGTTTAAAAGAAGACTTTGTTTTTGACACTTATGAGAACACTCATAAGATGTAGTTTGATACTGTTCAGATCTTAAGTAAGGGATAATCCACGGCCTGCTGTGCATTAAACAATTTTAATGCACGATGTGGAGGCAAAGAACCACCCGACGCGATGCCCGACATTCCAAATCCATTTGTCCTGTTGTTGGAAGAAGCGAAATCATGTGGAGTACGCCAAAAATAGAATCGCCATGCGAATACTGTCGAAAACTAAATGCAGAATTTTAAAGATTTTCTCATTCAAGTAGACATAACTGCCTAGAGTCATTACGCAGATGCCTGCTGAGAGATCTGACTTTGTTTTAAAAGGACTTTTGTCATTTTCTGATCCAATCCATTTTTTCCCTTGATTATCCAAGTAAACAATTTCGTAAAATGTTATTTATATATATTTTTTTTTTCAGAAAAGCCACGAGAATCATGCTTCGACCCTGGGAATATTATGAATGGAACTAGATTGGGAATGGACTACAAGCTGGGATCAACTGTGACGTATCAGTGTGATTCTGGGTACACCATTGCGGGACCACCCACTCTCACCTGCATCATTGGGACTGATGGGAAACCTGTATGGGACAAGGCTCTGCCTACGTGTAAAGGTAAGACCTGAACAGTGGCATTTCTGTTTCTGTACAGAGACATAAGGGGTGTTGATAGGAACTACAGAAATGGGAGTGTCGATTTTTATTGTTGCACAGCAATAATAAGTCTTTTAACTCAAATGGTACATAATGTGTTTTTACACTGTGTAATGATTGCATGCTACTATACTTTAAGACCCATGTTTGGGGTGTCCCGAGCCCTGCATTCAGAGTAAAGGAAGCGAATGTTTGGTTTGTGCCTTCTTTAAACAAAATACAATTGTTAACTATAACCTGTGTCATGCAGATTATTTATAATGCCACTATAGGTTACAAGTGATGCCAGACTTATGTTCGATTTTGGGTTGTGTCTATTAAATTACAATTTTGAAACGAATGAGATGAAGTACATTTTGTTTGTCAAGTATTTATTTCACTGCATTATTCAAAAATAGACATTAATAATTTTTCTCGTTTCATTACCATAATTAATTATTAATAAATTATTCATACCATGGCATATCTTTTTTCTCCTTTGGACACCACCCACCAATACAGGACATTTAATTTAATTATGCTGGGTTTTTATTAATTCATTTATTAAATCACAGATTGTTTGGTGCATTGATTTTAGAACCTTCATTTTTGTCCTGCAGTTTTAAATGCAAAGTATTGATGCATGTTTCCTTTTGTTGTTTGCAATCTTGAGAGTTAATTGATTAGGCTATTGTTACATGCATAGTTCTGCTCTGTCACACTGCCATTATTTATTGGGTTTGGAGAAACCGTCTGGTTCTCCCATTGGCTTACACACAGAGAGAGAGAGATAGAGAGATGCGGACAGAGGCCTTCAAAAGAACAGTGCTCAGGTCTTTGTCCCTTAGTGACAGAAGAGAAAGCTTGGGTGGTGACAAGTGCCACTCATTCACACATTTCCTGTCAATCCAAGACTTTTCTCATTTCTCCAGCTTCCTCCTCTGTCTTCCATTTCTTTTTTTCAAACCTTTTGGGTTTTGGGCACATG
The DNA here is from genome assembly GCA_031834385.1 of Semotilus atromaculatus. Taxonomy (NCBI): domain Eukaryota; kingdom Metazoa; phylum Chordata; class Actinopteri; order Cypriniformes; family Leuciscidae; genus Semotilus; species Semotilus atromaculatus. The sequence goes on along the minus strand of JAULUF010000025.1, from coordinate 9,600,039 downwards.
TTCAAGGATCTAGCAGTCAAGGCAAAGCATAGAACTATCAGGGATAGTAGATATATATCCCACCAATCATAATCCAAACCTGCCATGGTTGAGTCAGTGTTGTTATGTCCAGCCCAGTTGATCCACTCAAATAAACAGATTGCAATTTCATTTTGTGCCGCTAGCTATGCAGAAATCACACACTCTGCTGTTATGTAATTCCCAGTGTTTCTGTGATAATAGCTCAAATCACATGACAAAAGAAGCATGTGCTCCCTCTGAACCCAGGATGTTTAAAAACAACACCAGGTTATAGATATGAACGTGCAATGAACATCATTGACCCCAATCTGAAGGTCAAGCAAGGGTTTTTGCACCTCAGTAGCATCCGTTGATTATTTAACCTCTTTTGATGGAGATGGAAAGCCGCTGATGCCCTTTGTGAGACAGCCTCATTTCCGCACTCCAGGAACATTTTGTTTGTCCTCACTGATGGAATTTCCAGCACGTTGCTTTGCCCATCTTTATGCATGAGCTGTAACTGTGGGGCAGAGACATATTCCTATACAGGTCATTGTTGAGCTAACATAATCATCTGATTGTGTCATGAGAGATGCTTTATTTGAACTTAATCATCCGCACAGAGTGTACGCAAGCCCACGTTCGCACAATCCATTAGCTTTCTGCCTGCTAAGAATCCCCCCCGGCTCCTCTATTAGTTAAGTGAGGATGTCTACCAAAGACAACTGGATTCTGGAGAGGTTGGACAGCCTGACTCAGTCGATATCAGCCTCTTTAAATAACGGTAGCAGGGATAAACATTTTTCTTTTCTTTTTTTTAAATAATGAAGTGTTGCAGTCAGTTGCAGTTCAACAGAGACAGTTTGCTGCTTCGGTTAGGCAATGCTGTTGAAACACCAGCATGCTGGTTTATCACAGTTTTGTACAAACAGCTAAAACCCCAGCAACTGCCTAGCAACTACTCAGATCACCTTCGCAACAACATGGCAAGGCCTATGCCACTTCAAGCTTCAGGTCTCTCTTCAAACTGTATTCAAAGTATATAAAACGTCCAGGCAAGGCTGTCAACCCAACATTCAGATTTTGGTTTGCACTTTATTTTACACTGTGTCTACTTATAGTGTACTTACCTAAGAAAGTACTGGGTAATGTAAGGTAACTACATGGGTTAAGGTTTGGTTTGGGTAGGTTCAGGGTTAGTACCTAGTTATTACCCAGTTATTGTAATTACTATAATAAGTACATAGTATGTACTGTACATGGGGAACAGGACTGTATAATGAAGTGCTACCAAATTTTGTTATGAACTTAACTTCTCTTGTGGTTAGTCCTGGTTTGGTCCTTAGCTAGTGAACCAAAATAGCAATCCTGTCCAACAGTAAAACTTATCCAGTGAAGGTGGTTGAACAGAATAGTTTTTCTGGTGAAGCTGGCTGACTAAAGATGATCATATCATAAAGATATGATCATATATAGGGATGTACAATATATCAGAATCATTTACAGTTGTATATAAAGTAGGCCTATGTCCCATTTTTAAATAGGATGATTTACTATATTGCACATCCCAACTGCTGGTTTGCTATATTATCCAGTAGCACCTCATTGCAGTACACAAGATCCAGGGGGCGGAGTCGGATCCAGATTAAGGGGTGGGGTTGGGTAGGTTTAGGGGTGGGTTTAGGGATCAGGGGGTGGAGCTGGGTAGGTTTAGGGGTGGGTTTAGGGATAAAGGGGTGGAGCTGGGTAGGTTTAGGTATATGTAAGGTGGGAGGAGTTGGATCTGGATCCGACTCCTCCCCGTGGATTTCATGTTCTGCAGTGAGGACCATCTCATATTATCCCCCAGGTCTAATCTGCTAAATGTGACTATAAGGCAATAAAATATTAAGATATTATAAACATTAACTATATGATTTTCTGCTCTTAAGCTGTTTTGAAACAGTGTGTATTGTGAAAAGCGATATACAATTACATTTACTTGACTTGATATTGGATATATACTCGGTTACTATCGTAACCTCAGTTCCCTGAGATAAGGGAACAAGTATTGCGTAGCTATACGCAGTGGGAAACTCTTTTTCCTCGATTTACTGAAGCCTATATGTAAAACGCATTTGCAATTGCACAGCTAGCACATTGAGCATCTAGCTCACTCATAGGCTGTGCTGCGGCAACTGCACATCCAATGGCGCGGGCGCCTCGACGTGTGACCAATGAGCTTGCCCTACGTCATTACACGTCAGAGCCAGTATTGCGTAGCTAAACGCAGTAGGGACACCATGCAAAACGCCGCACTATAAGTAACTGGTTAAAGAACCCTATAACTGGTATAAGAACCCTGAGCTCACATACCAAACCAGAATATATATATATTTATAACAGACTGGACACCGTCGGGTCTAGAATAATATATATATATGTGTGTCAGTAACTAAACCAACATAATATACTAATAGGACCGGACACTGTCAGGATTATGAGTATAGGAAAATATGACTGTCCAAAGCGGGTTTTATAGAAATGTGTATGTGATTGTGCACAGTAACATTTTTGTAGACAAGACCAGACACCGTCAGGTCTAAATCATACCGAAAGCACCTTCGCCTGCAGGGAAGGTACCTCCATATTATAAAACTTCATAAATGTGGAAGGCGAGGACCAGCTGGCCGCATCACAAATATCTTGAATGGGAAACCCAAAAGACCAAGCCCATGACGAGGCCATGCCTCTAGTCGAATGAGCCTTGATACCTATAGGGCAAACCTGACCCACTGAGGTATAATCCATAGAAATGGCATCCACTATTCAACTAGACAGTCTTTGATGTCCATTAGATCGGCCACCAAAGCAGACAAAGAGCTGTTCCAATTGTCTGAAAGACGCAGAACGCTCCTGATAGTTTCTCAGCACACTGACAGGGGAGAGAAGATTAACCTTCCCATCCTTTGGCAGAAGGGCTAATAACGTAATAACCTGTGCTCTGAATGGTGTTGAGAGCACCTTGGGTACATAACCATGTCTGGGTTTGAGGATGACTCTGGAGTCATCTGGTCCAAATTCCAAACATGAAGGGCTCACTGAGAGAGCCTGCAGATCTCCCACTCGCTTGATAGATGCCAGTGCCTACAGGAGTCTTTAGTGAGAGAGGTTTAAGATCAACCAGCTGGAGCGGTTAAAAAAGGCGGACCCTTCAGAGCCCCAAGGATCGTAGAGAGGTCCCAAGGAGGCACAGAAGGAGGTCTGGAGGGGTTAATCCTCCCAGCACCCTTTAGAAACCGTATCAACAGGTCGTTTCTTCCTAGTGATTGGCCAGCCACCAGAGCATGATGAGCTGCAACGGCTGCCACATACACTTTGAGAGTGGATGTGTGGAGCGGCCCGTGTCCAACAACTCCTGTAGGAAGGAGAGTATCACAGATACCTTGCATGACTCTGGATCAAAAAGATTTTTTTGAGCACCAGCTGGAAAACCTGACCACTTCAAAGCATAAAGACGCCTAGTAGACGGGGCCCTAGCCTCAGAGATAGTGATTAAGACCTTCTCAGGAAGGCCCTTGGTTACCCGTTTAGGGGCCAAATTCTTAAGCTCGAATGGATACTTTGACAATTTTCAATCTGGTTTCCGATCGCATCACAGCACAGAGACAGCGCTCATAAAGATAATAAACGATATTCGCTTAAATACTGATAAAGGCAAATTATCAGTGCTGGTACTACTCGACCTCAGTGCTGCATTTGACACTGTCGATCACAACATACTTCTTGACAGACTGGAAAACTGGGTGGGGCTTTCTGGGATAGTCCTAAAATGGTTCAGGTCATACTTAGAAGGGAGAGGTTACTATGTGAGTATAGGAGACCATAAGTCTGAGTGGACGTCCATGACATGCGGAGTCCCTCAAGGCTCAATTCTTGCGCCACTCCTATTCAACCTGTACATGCTCCCAATGAGCCAAATAATGAGAAAGAATCAAATCTCTTACCACAGCTATGCAGATGACACACAGCTCTACTTAGCCCTATCGCCTGACGACTACAGCCCCATTGACTCCCTGTGCCAATGCATTGATGAAGTAAACAATTGGATGTGCCAACATTTTCTTCAGTTAAACAAAGACAAAACTGAAGTCATTGCGTTTGGAAACAAAGATGAAGTTCTCAAGGTGAATGCATACCTTCACTCTAGGGGTCTAACAACTAAAAATCAAGTCAGGAATCTTGGTGTGTCTCTAGAATCAGAGCTTAGTTTCAGTAGTCATGTCAAAGCAATAACTAAATCAGCATATTATCATCTGAAAAATATTGCAAGAATTAGATGCTTTGTTTCCAGTCAAGACTTAGAGAAACTAGTGCATGCTTTCATCACCAGCAGGGTGGATTACTGTAATGGACTCCTCACTGGCCTTCCCAAAAAGACCATAAGACAGTTGCAGCTCATACAGAACGCTGCCGCCAGGATTCTGAGCAGAACAAGAAAATATGAACACATCACACCAGTCCTCAGGTCTTTACACTGGCTCCCAGTTACATTTAGGATTGATTTTAAAGTATTATTACTGGTATATAAATCATTCAATGGCCTAGGACCTCAATATATTGCAGATATGCTCACTGAATATAAACCCAACAGATCACTCAGATCATTAGGATCACGTCAGCTAGAAATACCAAGGGTTCACTCTAAACAAGGAGAGTCCGCTTTTAGCTACTATGCCAGCCGCAGCTGGAACCAGCTTCCAGAAGAGATCAGATGTGCTGCTACAGTAGTCACATTCAAATCCAGACTGAAAACACATCTGTTTAGCTATGCATTTACTGAATGAGCACTGTGCCACTGTATGTGTCTGACTGTTTGAACTGTATTTTATTTAATTTTTTATTCTAAACTGTTTTAATTATTCTTATTTCTGTTGATTGTTTTAATTTCTTTATTCTAAACTGTTTTAATTATTCATATTTCTTTTGATTATTTTAAATTTCTTCTATGTAAAGCACTTTGAATTACCACTGTGTATGAAATGTGCTATATAAATAAACTTGCCTTGCCTTGCCTTGCCTTGCCATACATGGAGGGCCCATAAATTTGATCGAGGATGCCATATTGTCCCATTGGCCTGTGTGAGGAGGTCTTTCCTAATTGGAACAGGCCAGGGGATCCTGTCTGATAACAGGACCATCTCCGGAAACCATGGCCTGGATTTCCAAAGAGAGCCACCAGGAGGACTGGGCATCCACTCTCCCTGACCTGTTTGATGACTTGTGGAATCATCGAGACGGGGGGGAAAGCATAAAGAGGGCGGTTGGGCCAGAGATGGGCCAGCGTGTCCCTGTTCTTCGAGAAGAACACTTGTGCAGTGAGTGTTGGTTCTCGAGGCAAAAAGGTCGACTTCGGAATACACTCCAGTATGAGACCGTCTGTGAGTTCAGGGACCACTCGCCCAGGGGAGTGTTGCCCCGCGAGAGCATATCCGCACCCAAATTCTGAATGCCAGGAATGTGCACTGCTCTCAGAGAACTCAGATGGGCCCATAAGAGGAGGTCTCTCGTCATGGCATACAGGTTGCCACACCTGATGCCGCCCTGGCGATTTATGTAGGCCACCACTGACGTGTTGTCCCTGCGGACTAAGACTTGGTGACCTTTTAGGTTTGACAGAAATTCTTTCAGGGCCAAATCAACTGCTTTCATCTCCAGACAGTTGATATGTAAGGTCTTTTCTGTGCTCGACCAGAGGCCGGAGGCAGGCTTGCCCTCGAGCAGCGCTCCCCATCCCAGGTTGGATGCGTCTGTAAAAAACACTTTCCTCCTGGAAACTACTCCCATGGTCACACCCTCGTGGTACCAGTCCTGAGCCCGCCAGGGAATCAGGGTTCTTAAACAACCGTGATTCACCATGATGCGCAGGCTGCCTGACTGCCATGCATGGGTTGGCATGCGCCGTATCAGCCAGTGCTGCAGCGGGCGCATGCGCAGTAGTCCCATACGGAGTACTGATGATGCTGCTGCCATGAGGAAATTTCTTTAGGGGTTGTGCGCTCGCGTGCCCTGAATGAGGCTGCTAGCATTCGCACAGAGAGCGCGCGCTCTCGTGTGAGCCGCGGCATCATCATCACAGAGTCTAAAACTAGAGAGCTAGCCACGCGAACATCTACCCCCACTTCTTCCGTCGAGGCTCGACGAGGGAAGAAACGGGGGGGAGCGCGAGAGGCGGTTTGCCGTCCCTAAGGAGAGCTAGCCGCGAGCGCATGATGTAATATGACAGAACAGGTATACAGAGAGAGCAGCCTCAGGCATAGAGTGCAGTTCAGCATGGGATGTTCCCAGGCATGTGACGCACTTTGTGTGTCCGTAGGCCTCGTGCAGATGCATCCGCACTTGGCACAAGATGAGCGAGGCATTTGCAACAACCCTTCACACACTTAAACACAGAATAGACAATAGAAAGGATATTGCGTCAATGCCGGATAGCCACAGGTGAACGGCGTCAGGAGAAAACGACTGAGAAGGCTTAGTCCGCTGAAATGATGCTCGCTCAGGCTGAAGGGCTTGTTCAACGGCGAAGGCTTTCAGGAAAAAGTCAGAGACGTGAAGTTGTTGCTGAAGGAGTAAAATCTGCTATAATGGCGAATTCGGGGGACTATTCTAGGCTAAGGCCCGCGCCATTAGATGTGCAGTTGCCACAGCACAGCCTATGAACGAGCCAGAAGCTCAATGTGCTAGCTGTGCAACTGCAAATGCGTTTTACATATAGGCTTCAGTAAATCGAGGAAAAGGAGTTTCCCACTGCGTATAGCTACGCAATACGAAGTGACCGCTCGAAAGGGAACTTCTGATTTTAGATCAATATTATTTTTTTTACTAGTAATTTCAGTAGCTCAAAAAGTACATGTCTAACAAAACATTGTCTTTTGATGTATGCTGTTTATCACATTGGATAATTGGTCATTGATTGTTTGTTTTTTATATTTATATTTTCTTTAGGATCCATCTAATGTTTTTTTATTTATTTAATATGTGTAAAAAAAATTATAATAGAATTCCAAATTCACCTCTGATTGTTAGACCCCACTAATATCTCAGTGTTACTTTACGATCTCTTATATTATATTATGGTTTTTATTACCATTTTGAATTTCATGTTTTAGTTTTTGTTGTTTTAATACATAAAGTTTAAACTCAATTAAAATGAAAAATGGTGTCAAGTAGATTATTTATTTTGTTTTATTTATTTATTTATAAGTTTTTAGTTTTACTTACCTCCAGGAACCCTGCTCAGTATTGTTCTTGTTTATCAGTCACTAGAAGTCACTAATCATTGATATACAGAAGTATTTTGTGGTGGTCATGGCACATTGATTCACAGACAGCAGTTTGTGGAGGTTAATCCTTTTAGCCGTCCTCAGTCAGAGCCCTTAAATGCAGAGGTGTGAGTTTAGACGAAGTAGAAAAGAGACTGTGAGCCATTTGGAATGCTTTTATACACTGCCGCTGCAGCTTCCTTTTATCAATAGTCCATGCTTACAGCTAATGAGGTAAATGGCTTGCTGAGTACTTATGACCTTTTAGCCAAAGTGGGCGCTTCCAAATAGTCCAGTGAGAATGAGTCAGATTTGATTGGGGGGTGGCAACGGATGAACGGACGTATCGGAGTTTCACTTTGTGGGGTGGGCGATGGCTTAAACAGAATGCAGTAGGCACAATTGGAAATCGTTCTGAAAACCAAGGGAGATGTGAAGCAAATGTTGCCGTTTCACGGGCCATTTCATCTTATTGTCTGTCACTTCAGTTTATTTCTAGTCTCCAAAATCTGTTATTTATGTCACCTTCAGCAAGGAGAGGCAACACACCATCACTGCATTTATCCATTGTGTCGACCTCCAGCGATACACAGTGCACATAGTGTTCAAAGCATAACTAATATACTGGAGCCTTAGGCCAGGCTAATGACTTTAACAAGATCATTTAAGAATTAATGGGGTGTGATGCCCTCTCATCATTTAAGCCATACAAGCAGACGCATACATACAATGCACATGTGGCACATGGCTGTAATAAACTTCTGATTTCATATGGGCATATATCCACTTGAACCACTTGTAGGAAAACAAATAGAAGAAATTTTAACATTCAACATGATGGCTGTAGGAATGAATGTCTCTTTTCAAGACAGGCATCACATGTCTTGAAAAGACACCTATTGTGGCATGTGTTTCACAGGATTCGCAAGTGCAATGCTTTAGCAAGCGAGCTACCGATCAAGTTTATATACGTCAAAAAAACTTGTCAATTCAGCTGGAAACTTCAGGGAATTGTAAATGTAGGTATGTTTTGCAAAAATGTAGGTACAAGCATACTTTTCCAATAAGCTTGTGTTGTTTAAAAGACCTAAAAAGTTTTAAATTCAGTTCAGCAATCAAATTTAAGGCCATAAAAAAATCTTAAATGGTATAACAAAACCAGCCAATAAATCCCAGACATTCATATGATCTAATATTGATGAATTAAGAGTTTTTAACATGCGTCATTAGCTGATTTTTGCATATTTTGGCTAATTTTATGATAGATTCATCTAACAACAAAGAACCATAAACACACACAGCACCACACAAAAATCTAGCAGCATTCAATAAACCACAGAGAACAACTGCTTACTGCCTGTCAGACTTCAAATCTCTGTTCAAACTTCTGCTAGTTTGTGTAAAGCTGAACTTTTCTCAACTTTACTGCATCACACAATGATTTGTAGTGATGGGAAGTCATTTATTTTCTATGAGCAACAGCAACCATTGCTGTCACTCATTGAATATGAATGACTTCCACTTGGTGAAAATTACTGTATGTAGCGATGTTCTGTATCATGACCCATAACATCCTTAGCAACACACTAGCAACCATCCAGCAATGTTATGACAACAACCTAGAGCACGCTAGTAGCCACCTACCTTGTCCTAGGATCCACCAGAACACCAGAGCAACCATTCTATAAACCACCCGGAATACCAACAACTACTTAACGTCCATTTAGAACAAACAGCAAAGCCCTTCAGCCCTTCAAACTTCAAATCAATCTTCAAACTTCTGTTCATTTTCATTAATGTCAATTTTCTCTGCTGCATCACTGGACGTGCCCATGTCATGCATTAACAGACTTGCATTAATGCAAGTCCACACTACACACACTACAATTAAATATATTACATATTAATAACATATATTGTTGAACCAAGCGATGGAGATGTGACCATGCATGAAACACATTTACAGCAGCACATACATCTCCATCGTTTGGTTCAACAAAATATGTTATTAATATGTAATACATGTAATATCTACACACAGCCAGCAGTATTCTCCACAGCATCATTTCTCTGAGATGCTGCTGCAATGAGCATGACTTCTGAGGACCGGGGGTTGTTCCCTGCCGTTTTGATTTATAAGTTCCCTCTTAAGCCTGGCTCAGACTACATGAGTTCATAAATCTTAACCGTTTGTGAAATCTGGTTGTATCACACACATAAGGAGAATCTTCACAGATTTTCTTCTTTCAAATCTCAGACCTGTACACACTTCAAGATGGTAAAATCGTGGCTCATCACACACTACAAGATTTCCTTAAAATTATCATGCCAGATTTAGCACCTCATGTAAACAAAATGAATAGTGTGTCGCGGCAACTTGCTGTAGACATTATATGAGGAGACATTATAAAGGCAGTTGTGTTGTTTCCACATTTCCTCCAGCCGTTCCTCCTCCTCTGTTGTCCACCGGACACAAACAGCTGCTTGTTGTTTCGCAGTCGCCATTTCAAAAGTTCCATCACTTCTATATCCTTGTAGTCTCTCATTGTAATCATAGTCATAATCATCCCAAATTTAAAATCCTATATTATCAAACATGTTTGATTTTGTTGGTACGGCCCGATGTGTCGCACCGGAGGAATCTTTTCATAGTTCCTAGAACTATTGGCGGAAGTACCCGTAGACGGCGTGTTCGCAACGCAGGAACTAGGAGCGATTTTAGTTCTAGGAACTCCTTTTGGAGGAACTAATTGATCTCCTACTTCAGAGTAGGGCCTAAACCAGCACTATAAGAACCAGTGACGTTTGTGTACGCTGATTGGCCGAACGCACGCAAAAACCAGCACCCGCCATTTTTTAAAAAGCTGATAGGATTATAGCCTATTTTTACTCCACAAACTAACTCTACGAACATGGAAAACAGTGATAGATGGGCCTCTCAACCTTTACGCTGAGGAGAAAATCCAACACAACTTGGATGGAGGGGACCAAGCGAAACATGATTATGTATTTCTGCTCAGCTAGCAACACTGGAAATCAACCACACGGCATACGCTAATACCTTTTCATATACTGTCTACTTTCTATGTATAACAGTTAATAACGTATTAAACAGGACTGTTAGACAGATTGTAAACTAAAGAACGCGGAGAATGTGAGCACTGTGTGCTCAGGCTCTGGCGTTCTCAGCTGCGTCAGAATGAAAGTCACAACAACAAGCGCGGCTTATGTCACTTCAGAGTTCCTACTGGCGGTGCAAATGCAACCGGGAAAATGTTCCTAAGGGAACCATTAGTTCTCGGGGAACCACCCTGGTGGCTAGTTCCCTAGAACTAAGTTCCCAGAACTACTCGGTGCGAAAGCCCCTATTAACAGATTATCTGGGTTGAACATTAAAAACCGACCGATGCCCTAGACCAATGATTTTCTCTGAATGTTGGAAGGGATAATTCTGGCGTAAATCTGCCTAAAGCTCCTGTAGTCTGTGTCTGGCTTTACTTCATACTCTGGGGTTCTCATATGCACTTATACACATGTGCCCTCTTCTAAAACGACACTGATTGTCAACCATTCCCCCAAAATGATATTGCATATGCTTCTCTGAGAGTGCAAGTAGAGAGTGCAGTGCTCTATGGTGCCTCTGAGTGAAGGTCTTTGTGGCAGATATGCAGATCAGGGTGAGCAGGGCTGGGAAAGACTCGGTTTGAATGTTAAGGTTCTCTCTCTCCCAAAGACTGCACACGTAGAAATGGCTTCTATATGCAATATACCATAACCATCAGTCCAGCATCAGCTTTCTAATGAAATGGCATGCTGCATTAGTAGCTTGTGCAGTGTTAATGGGGTTTCATCAGAACTCCGCTAACAGCCAATAATCGTGCTTTTACCAAGTGCATTTTTGCTTCTGTAACAATTACTGCTTGCAAAATGGACATTTTTAATTGAGAAGATTGATTTTAATATGGTTAGTGACTGCTTAACAAGTAAATACTGTGATACTAAACGTTGGCAAAGTTGCTGACGAGCCCTTTTTTTTTTTACACTCTTGTAATTTCCCCACCAACGTTTGGAATACTGATGCAGCCCAGAGCCATGTCCCCAAGCTTTTAGACAAAACTCATTAGAAAGAGGTGAGGTCCCTTTAAATAATGAAGGATTTTCCTCTCTTTCTTTGGTTCTCTCACCCAAACAGATCTTTTATTCGTTTCCATAGTAACTAAAAGACTGTCTCTGTACTGTTGAATGAGGACTCTTCCCTGGCTGTAAATAGCGAGAAGCGTGGGGGTTGGGAGTGCGGTGGCATGGCGCCTCTCAGAGGCCGTACAGATACACGGCTGTTTCTAATCCCGAGAAACCTCCTTTTCGTGGATGCGTGATTTTGCACAACTATGTTTGAGCGCTGGATTGTGAGGGAAGTTGGGGTTGGTCAGGTGGCAGCCACAGCTGTTGTCTCCATGCTTATGTGAGGCAGGAACACATGGGCTGCTACATTTAGCCACGCATGCAGTCTGGGCACAACAGAGCGCCGCTAACAACAGCTAATGAGCTGCCGTCTTAGGGAATATACAGTTATCCCGCGGTGACCTGTTCTTATGTAGGCTAATGCCTGTTTTGATATCATGCGCTCTTTGTCGAGCAGTTTTGGGCTCTCAGTGGATATTTACAGAACATAGAAAGATAAAAGGCTGAATCCAAACGTGGATATGGCTGAATTTAGTGTATGTAGGTTACCACAAGCTTTTGAGCACTCTCTGTTTTATGATCCAAATATTATGTGCTTTTTTTTTCTTTTTTTTTTTTCTGTAGCGATGGTGTCTTATTTTTCAAGATCATTGCACTGACATTTTGAGTTGCATTAATCTGAATCACTGTCAGCTGTTCATAAATTATTCTGATGTCATTTACAGGAATAGATCAACTAAAAGTGGTATGACCCTCAAGGTTTTTTTTTTTTTTTTTTTTTTTTTACAGAACACAAAAATAGAACTTGTGAATGCGGTAGATTGCATTCATTTTTGCTAATACATCAGAAAAATACACAAGTAGCTATGTAATTAAGTAACTATAAATTATAGATTTTTTTATTGTTGCAATCTACAACTTACAGAGATGCTCCACCAGAAATGCTCTTATTATTTGTTCACTGTCATTCTTTCAAAAATGTATATTACTTACTTTCCTCATATTTCCCTTAGAAAAATAATCCATCTCTGTGAGTCCATATAATGCAAAATGACATAAAAAGTCCTGAAATCAACATGCTCTGAATCAACATGCACCAATGCTACATTTTTCTAAGTGTTATAATTATTTGTTAACAAACAAATATTCATTCCTTCCATGAGCTCATTGTTTCTGCCTCAAATTATTGAATTGTTTAAATTAATAAATTTTTTGCTAACTGTGATTTTACGATAAAGTCTCATTTGCTAATGCATTAAATAAAATGAGATAACAATGAGCAAAAAGCATTGATTAAACTCTGTTAATGTTAGTTCACAGTGCATTAAATTACATTATGTAATAGATACAAATTTGTATTCTTAAAGAAAATTATTAGTAAATCAACTAAGATTACTAAATGTAATTCAAGTATTGTTCATTGTTAGTTAAAATGAACTAATGTAGTTAACTAATTTTAACAAGTGAAACCTAATTGAAAGGTGGTGGGACTCGAGTTCATCAGTTTAATTTGTTTACATGCATTTATTTTGTTCAACAAATTAGCTTATTCAGAAAATTCCATTTTAAGCATTTTCATAAGAAAACAAACTTACAGAAAAATTGCTACAGTGCAATTAGAGTTCAACCATGATTTATTTATTTAGTCAGTTTTGGGTAAATGTTAAAAATGAAGCGAGAGGACCTAATGATTAAGTTATTTAACACGCATTAACCGAATCGAAAATTAGATTATAACCGGAGATTGATTTGTTGATTTTTCTGAAGAAGGTGGTTGTCATGTATGATAGTGACTTTATCCCTGTAGTCTGCTACTACCAGTCTACTAAATCTGCTATTTTATTGGTCTACCTTTAAGAAATCATTTTTAGGTGGAATTGTGATTGATATTATTTAGCAGGAGTTGCAGTTTTTTTTTTCTTTTTTTTTTTTTCTTCAAATTCCTATTAGCATCCTTTACTCCGAGCAAAGAAGTGCTAGACCAGATACTTCTTCATGTCGAAAAAACAGAAAGCATTTTGAATTATTTGTCAATGTTGTATGGATCTATATCCCATCATGCTGAATGGTAATGGCTGGTGTAAAGGGGGGGGCAGAAGTGATGTCTAAAACTTTCCGTTATTCACGAAAATAACATCACACACTCATGAAAGAAAGAAAGAAAGAAAGAAACCCCAGACAGTCAAGCTGAAAAAAAATATATTTCCGAAAACCTGAAATTTTCTTCCATCTCAGTGTGAAATTGTAGGTTTCTAGGCAAATCTCCGGACAAAAGGCACAGTATGTGTGTGCTTGTATTTGCGTATGCCCACTTGCACACAAACATGCTCAACTTGCTGTGTGTGTGTGTGTGTGTGTAGCTCCAGACAGTCTTCTCATGGCGAGTGTGAAGGGAAGGTGATGTGATCAAAGCTACAGGAGTGAGTTTGATATGCAGAAAACAGGGAGCCTCAGCTGCATTCTGACACCAGCTTTTCATGAGCTCACAGAAGCATTGTGAGGCAGATGAAGCAACAGACCTGTGGGTGCCAGAGCCCAGAGGCTTTAGCATGGGACTGATGTGCGAGGAATCTCAATTGAAGATCATTGTTACTGAGACCTGAGGGATGAAAGGAACACAGCCAGAGCAGAGAGATCACAGATGGCATGGACTGCGATTTTGGAAGGCCGGGATATTCATTGGCATTGAGATAAAGGCAAATATGAGCAGAGTTATTCCAGGGTTTAGGTACACAGAGAACTTGCTTAGTTCTAATCTCACTCTTTTTCGTGATTCGCCACAGTCGGTGGCTTTCAGGAAGGGCGTTTTACAAATAAAAGGCTTCTTTCTCAATTAAAATTCTTCAAAAATATCTAGGTGATTATTATTTCTTAAAGCAAAGCATTGAAATATTTGGACAACAGCATTAATATTTAAAAACGACTTGTGGTATCCATTTGTGGTGTACTCACCATGCAGTCAAAAATTATAATAGTAACTATAATAAAACCATAGTAAATGAACCAACCAGTAATAAAAGTAATATTAATAAATCCAACTTCTTGAAAATTAGCGATTTTCTGTAGCACGGCCCAGAACCTTAGCAACACACTAGCAACCACCCAGCAATACTAGTACTACATTCCTAGTAGCCACATTCCTTGTGCTAGCATTCACCAACCATAATAAAACCAACCAGTAATAAACAGGTCAGTAAGATATTTTGATTAATGACCTGTTAACATGTTAGTTATGACACATTGGTACCTTTTCAAATGTTAAATGAAATGGCCTCAAGAACAATCATGTTATACCATGATCTGAATACTTAATTCTGATAAAGGTGTGCATTAAAACCATTTAATGCACAATTAGTTCAAGTCAGTTTAATCACTGTTCTATATTAATGTTCTGATTTCATTGATGCACACACTCTGACAGTGAGAAAGAGTTAAGAAATCCTTCTAATATGATGATTTGTTACTTTAGAAACCCACTCAACTAGGAGTATGGCTGCCTCCAAGACTATTCTGTCAGGAGTTTCACTTCTGGATGTTTGTGATGCGGTGGGCTGGTCCTCTCCGCACACATTCGTGATGTTCTACAACCTGGACTCTACACTGGGGTCCCAGGTGCTCTCGCCTTAGTGCTGCTCTTTACGATTTCACATAAGACAGACACTTGTCATTATAAACATCCCCACAGCGTCATTCTCCACGTAGCGAGAGTTCCCTTGACAGGAACACCTCGCTTACGATTGCAGCCTTACGACTGCAGAGAAGCTGCGTCGCCCAGCCATACTGACTTACTTCAGCATATTAGAAGCTGACATGCTTTATAGTTTTCTGGTTGTGACGTCACGCTGATGTCCCTTTACCCCACTGGACTGATTTCACACGTGCTTCATGATGCAACCATGCAGAGCGTTCATACAGCGTCAATTTTATCGCAGCGCCTCATTCCCTCTTCAGGGAACCAAGGCTTAATGTTGTAAACTAGGTGTTTTTTTACCAGCTAAAATAACCTTGTAATGTCTGACACCGAAAAGCTTGCATATTCAAGGTAAAAATGGCTGTCTGCTCTTACGTTAAAAATAAGGTGGATGCAAGTAACACAATTATCAGGCTTGCATTGATTCTGAACATCTGCATAGCTCTACAAATCCCTGGCCTCTTGTGTGATCGTTTGTAATATTTTTTGTGCTTAATTTGATTATACTTTCAGATTAGCAATCTAGCTAAATTTAATATATTCTATCTTTACTGCAAAATTTCAATTAAATACACATTTATTTGTTTAGCGTATTTATTCACAGTTAGCTAAAAAAATATTATTTTAAACAATTCAATAATTTAGAAACAATGAGCTCATTGAAATAATGAATTAATAAATTATTTCAGTCAGTGCAGCAAAAAATCTGCAGGTTTGGGCCTGGTAGTTAATAACTTATAAATTAATAAGTAATATGAGTAATACGATTATTATTGGTCGACTGGTATGATTTCTTTTTAATGACCAATTGTGATTGCTGATATCTAGAGAACAGGATGTCTTACACTGATATACTGCACATGCAAATGTATGATACAATTGCTAATATGAACTCCTATTTTTCATACCTAAAAAAAAAAAAACCCTGAAAATGATTCAACTAATAGAAGGGGTTGGTAGCACGTCTGTTAATCGGCCAAGCAGGCTCAGCTATTGACCAGAGTTTTCTCTAAACACCAAAATGTGGGCTGATTTCTTACAATAACTTTTAACAGTTAAGATCCTCAACACTGCGTAATACAGGTGGTCCATGGGTTACAAGGTCACACGCAATGGGCCAGGTGTGACAGAAGCACTGACACTGATTAATATCTCCACAAATACTCTTTGCTGACCTTCTCAACCTCAAATTTTTACACTTGGCACTCTCAGTAATCCTCTCGGTGACCTTTGTGGTTGATTTTCTCTTGTTTTTCCTGTCATGCACAGTCAAACACCTGCAGTAAGTGTTTAGCCTCTACCCATTACGATCATGATAAAGAGATAACACACGCCAATGCACCAACACACAGATGATTTATAGTCTTCATTGGCTGCTCCTCCTCAATACTCTCTCCTCATGCTCAGACCTGAGTTACGAATCAGTTTTACTAAAATACCTGTCAGAGGCTATAGCAATTCCAACAACCTTTCCACGCGGTTTGTAAGATGTGTTGTAGGCCATTATAGCAGTGCTACCATAAAGCTGGTTTGTGCAATTAATGTCAAGCTCAAGCAAATTAACCCTGCTTGTATAAAGGTATGTACATTTTCCAATATCTTGTTATTGACTTTCTTGCTCCAATAAATTTTTCGGAGTTAAGTGAACTGCTTGCTGCAGGATGCAATGATCTGGTGTCATTAGCTTGTACGAGTCCACACAATACTCAGACCCACAGGGCCTGAATTACGGTTACTGTTGAGTTGTTATTAGCGAAGGCTACTTCTGTCTTTGATGTGAATCATGTACAGTGATTGATTATTAATGTATTGTTTAAAACAGCAGTGTGTTTTAAAGTGTGTCAGTGAAAACAGCCTTTTTTCAATTTCCTCTTGTAATTACTCCACTTACCTATTATTCAAACACTACCTTGTTTTTGAATAAGGTCTGCCTTGCAATCATGATTTTTTTTTTTTTTTTTTAAACCTACTCATTCAGCAGGGAATATCTGTTGAAGTTTTTTTCTTGGCAACATTCATTCATTTGTAATGCTCTTCAACGTCATCAAACACAGGTAACAATTAAGTCATTATGCAGATTAGGGGTTTCATATATAAGGATATTCTCATGTAAATAAATATTATGTAAATCACTATACTTTCACATAAATGCATATAATGCATCCAAGTGTGTTCTTTATAAATATATTATTATATCTTTCACTTAATATAAAATGCATAATTCATCACACATAACCCCCCTAAATTTGTATCTTCCTGTCAACTGATACATATATGCACACTTAATCCCAATGCCTTTTGATTTGCTCTTTGAACATATAGCGTACAATTTAGAATTAAATTATAATGGTCGGATATGGACTTGGAAGTGCGCTAACAAGCAACTGGAACTAACCATAAGCACATAGAATGACATGAAACATTAGAGTCTATAACACTCAGACATGTGACAAACTGACTCCAGAAAGCACAAAGTATAGTACATTTATTAGATCTGACCTATCATAATGGAAAAATTACTTAGTTTGTGCTTTCCTCTTCTCCCTCTTTTGAAATTTGGAAAGCTCCCCGGTCTCACTGGTCATCACATATCTAATACAGTACTAAAAATGACCTCATTACCTAGTCATATGGACTGAACAAGAACACAAGCCTTTTGGGTTGTTTTTCTCTTTTCAGCACCATGTGGTGGGCAGTACACTGGATCAGAGGGAGTGGTATTATCCCCAAATTACCCTCTCAACTACACGACAGGCCAGACATGCTCCTACTACATCACAGTATCTGGAGAGTTTGGTAAGTAAATAAAGTTACTTACAAAGGTCACAGTTCAGTTCTTTTTAGTGTAATACAGAGGAATTCATTGAAAATAACAAAATGGGAGTAGGACTTACTTAAAAATTTAAGAAATAGTTTTCAGTAAATTGAACAAATCATCTTTTCAAGTAAAGACTGCATACAATTGTTGATGGTTTTAGTTAGAAATTCTCAAGTAATATTTATTTGGTATACTCTCTGTTTCAAGTAAATTTTACTCAATGTATATATATATTTGCATGACTGAAATTCATTTGTGAAGCATTAATCAAATAATCAAATCTTTTTGAATAATCTGTTAAACGTTTCCCCGTCAGCTTTTTTGTTTTTCTGTCAATGCTGGGGAGCCATTGTGTCATAAATGATGGAAAATTCCGTCAATGGCAGGGAAAGAGTTAATTCAAGTGATGAATCCTCTATCAGAATGTTCTATTATATACAGAAATTTTATGCGAATTAACTTAAATACATTGTTGGACATACTTCATAACCTCAACTAATCAAAACTAGAATTTACTAAATTTATTGCAGAGAGAAAAAAAGAAAGAAAAAAAAACAGCTGTTCATGCATAACAAATAGCAGTGTAAATAAGGCTTTAACATTTTAAGTTTGTGGAAGTGTTTGTGAGCCAACAGAAATTCAGTCAAACTGATATTTGCAGAGCCGCTAGCAGTGGCCCTTCAGGTTTTCTGTACTGTTTGAGTATGAAGCGAGGGCCGACATCTCATTACAGAGGAGACAATAGAGTCATCACAGTGGCCCGTATGACCCCTTTCACCCCTCTCTGCTTAGCTGGGTCTCACACCAGCACCTGACATGCATAGCATGCCTCTGTGATTTCCCTAGTCTTTCATTCCCTAACCGTGAGAACCACGTGTCCTTTTTGGCAAGCCAACACATCACAGCTTCATCACTGGTCTCAGGTCAGAAGGTATGGAGACCAGACGCGACCAAACATACACATATTGCATACATTACAGAAAGAGTTTTATGATTTTAAAACGATACGAAAAAGTGTACAATGATGTTAACACTCTTGTACTTGGTAGTACTCTAAGAGTAAAAGCACACAAAAGAGAAACTGATTATTCAACTTTACATTGCTCTTTGAACAATGTCAGTCATTAAACTAAGCATTAAAGGGGCTATATGTAAGACTTGTCATGTATTACTTGCCTTTTTATGCCAATGTGTGAACCGCTTCTAACAAAATGTTAAAAAACGAGACCTTCCCCGACTTCCTAGGTTGTCTGTGAAAGTCTGTAGACTGATTGTGATGTAAAGGAATAGGAAAATCAATCATGCGACGTTTACGCTCGCTCCCAAGAACCTATCTTCCTTCCTATGATGCCTAAAGAGCCATTCTCAACTTTAATGTCAATGTATCATGCAAATGCCATTAATTCAAACTAGTCTCACATAGCCAAATCTGTATAGTCTATCTTATTTATAAATATATAATTTATAATCAATTTATCGTAGTGCAATTTTAATTAACTCATCTGTCGTCATGATGCTGGTGAATGGCAAAGCTTTCTCTATGATCAAATGCTTTCTAAACGGCTACTTTCTCACATTTTGCCGTGCGTTTTTGTCACTGAGAGGAAAACGTGCAGCACATATTAATCTAAACGTCGCTCTCAGCAGTGTGGACAACGTCTGGATGTTTGTTATCAGTATATCACTGCAAGGGTATTTCCTAAAACATATTTTTACTTCTAAGCAAAGAACGAAAAAGCATTTAACCACATTCAGGGTGTGTTCACACATTGGTTCGCTTGGTTCATTTGGTCCGGACCAACAAAAACACAAAAAAAAACGATTTAGTCCTAGTTCGCCTAGCGTTCACATTTGCATTTTAACACCGAACCTAAAGATGCCGGACCTAAAGGCATAGGGATATGTTCACAATCTGATTGCTCTGCTTTAATTCCATATATTTTGCAACGGAACTTACCGAACATTCAAAACAAGTTAGTGTGCTGAGCTAAATGCGCTCGTCGTTTGACGTTTACAATAAGTTGCTGGCTGCAGAAGTTTACTTTATGGCCACCAGTGTCGCTAATAACAACGGTTTCTGAATTCTACATATAGAACCTTTGAGTATTTGTTGTAAGTCAACAACCCATGTGTTTTGGATTATTTCATTCAAAAAGAACCAGCTTAGTCATTTGTTCATCAATCAAAACCTGGGCTCTTGATTCCCACATATCTCTGTCATTTGTTTTCAGGACAGCTGCCGCAGTAGTGTAAGTGGTGTTCTGCGGTATGAGTTTACGGTTTATTCACAATTTCACGGCATGATTTCTGTAATCTAAATCTTCTATTGTAATGAATTTAATCTCATGTGCCACTTTATCTAGATGGGGCTGATGTGTCTAGGCTATACATACTCCTGTGCAGACTGCATATGGACACTTATAAAACCATCAACCTGAAATACGAGTGTCAATGGGAAATTTATGTTTCTTTTATTCTTAACTCATTGTGCTACTTTTGTTAGTGTCTCTTCCCAGCAGTGGTGATGATAGTAACACGCTCTGTGTGTTTCATTGTGTTTCCTCAGTGGTGTTTGGGCAATTTGCCTATTTCCAGACTGCCATGAACGACTCCGTTGAGTTATTTGATGGGCCCAATCAGAATTCTAGGCTGCTAAGCTCCCTGGCTGGATCTCATTCCGGTAAGTAATGGCTTTACATTCACCACAGTTTTGTTGCTTTGAGTTTGCTTTGAAATGCACAGAACCCGTAGAAAAGAAGCAAACAGTCATTTATGGCTTTTTAAATCAGTGAAAAGACAATTGAGCAGTGAACGAGGTCTCAAGTGAGGTTTAATGGCTTCTTTCCAAAGGGGAAATGCAGAGGGAGTATTATTTTTGGAAAGTGTTCGCTGATTATTTTGTATTTGTATTTATTGTTTCAAATTTCTGTTATACAGTATAGTGTGAACACACTTTGTCAGGCTCGAGCAAACATAAGTCTTCTTTTTGCAAGCAATATATTTTTACTAAATCATAAAAAATAAAATAAAAATGCATATTTGCAAACATCAACCCAAAAGACCTCATTAAATCAGTTTGTATTAAATCTACAGTATATTCTAATTTGATTTTTCTTGTAACACAACTATTGTAATTTTAGATGCAATTAAAATATTTTAAAAATAAGTTAAATAAAACTGAAACAATAAAAACTTAAGATGCAGTTTTAATGCATAACGGTACCAAAGTTGTAACTACAGTAACAAGTTCTTCCACCTTTTGAATCTATTTTACCTAAACTATGATATAGATTAAGAATAAAAATGAGTTCTGATAAATCCTGTCTAGATCTATAGTTTTGAAAATAAATATGTCATTGCATTAGACAACACAATATAAAAGAAAATGGAATCTGCAAATTATGCTAAAATTTTTCTCAGAAAAAATTCAGTTTCCCATATTTTTATAAACTTGAGCCTTAATTGCAGACTTTTTTTGCAGACATTTTTTTGTGTGTTTTTTTTAGATAAATAAGTCGGTTCTATTTAAGTTCATAGAGGTGTCCTATCAGAGTAGCCACAGGTGTAGAGAATCACATTAACTATCAACATGATCCACTAATGTCTGGCAACCAGAAAGTGTCAAAATACATTTTGTCCTTGTTCTAAACAGTATATGTATTGGTTTTTATCATTTCAAACCTAAAGAATAAAAAAATATTTTTTTGCTATCTTCTTTTAAAATGAATGCTGCTTGGTTTGATAATTAGTTTTTTTATTTATTGATAATGACATTTTAAGTGTGGCTTAAGTGTTCAAATACTTTTTGGACCACCGTATTTATATGAAGTATAAATCTTAAATCTTGGATCCATGTTGTCTATTTTGCCCTTTGGTTCTAGACTTGCTTCATTCTTTCTAAAAAGAAAATGTTATCCTTGCAGCTTCCTGCTGAATTATTGCTGGTATTATTGAGTGAAAGGTGATAAAATGCCAAGAACAAGAAAATCACGGCTAATTCCACAGCCTTTGCAGGATTGATGGTGGCCATTGCACACAAACTGTTTGTGTGGCATTTTTATACTGTATATCTTCATGGTCTGCTGTGCAACATTATATTCCCATGGGAAGCGCTGTAAATTCATATCATTTCTATCTCAGCTTTGTGAGCAGTGGGCCAGAAATCTTGACAGGCCACTCAATTCATAGTTAGAGTGTTTAACCCTCCAGGCTCAACTGTAGTGTTCAGTTGCCATCTATATCAGCACTTTGTTTCCTCCTTTGGATACAACTTTATAAAAGTACACTTTGATTTTGGAAAAGCTCATAGTTTAGCTCAAGGGTAAGTCAGCCTTTCGGTTGGGGATTTTCTTTTAATTTATCCACTGCATCTATGAACATGCTGAAGACAGCTTGAGTATTTCTTTGGGTATCCATCAGTTTTAGGCCCATTGTTGCTGACCTGCTCTCTCCACCCTTTGCCTTGGAGGCTGATCAGAGTTATTAAGCCATTCGTCATGTACACTACCTTAAGGCTACAGTTTGTTGTGGCACATTTGCCTCCACAAGCAACTCTGAGAGATTTTAATGTCTGCCATATTGTGTTTTTGCAGGAGAAACCTTGCCCTTGGCCACTTCAAACCAAATCATGCTGAGATTCAGCGCAAAAAGCGGTCCATCTGCCAAAGGTTTCCATTTTGTTTACCAAGGTAAGCACACGCTCAACTTTCAGTCAATAACAGGTCATCGTGCAGAGCCAATGCTTTGTTTCTAATCTTCAATTCCAAAACATTCAGTTAGCCTTTGGTGTGTTTGCGTCGTGAATATATTGGCAGCGTGTATAGGGTGAAGTGTATATATTAGCACTGTGTATAAAGTGAAATCACGGCTGTGTAGTGTAGAGCCGGTCCGCTGATCCGTGTGCCTGAGACCGCTTACTGTGGGAAATAGCCTTTATATTTCACACAGAGAAGTTAACAGCGCAATCACAATGTCATAACCAATACACAATAGAGTCAAATCAGGAAGGGGCTTGAATTTGATGTAATTTGTAATACATTTAGCTCTGAGTAAAGCCGAATGGGAGAATGATTTGCACACTGTTCTCATGAGAATTTTGAGAGTTGCCTCACAGTTTTATGCTTGGGGACATTTTCGGTAACACTTTCTATGAATTCCATGCTTATAATGAATTATATCCCCATCTATACTTATTTATAAGTATTACTATTCTACAAATATATTTATAAAGACTCATTAAGACCTATACTGCATCATAAGAACAGTTATAGTTACATTTATATTATTTTTAGAATTACTTATTAGTCATACATTTGCTTTTTCAAATGTGCATGTTCATAATTATAAATGATCAAATATAAAATATAAAACAAATGAAAAGCATTTTTGGGTGAGCTATTTTTGGGGATGACATGAGGGTGAGTAAATACGTGTTTGGTAAACTGTTCCTTTAAACGACTCAAGTTTCCCAGACAGCAGTAGGGTGCCGCAGGATGTGTGAGGCTTTTAAAATGTGTCATAAAAGAGTATATAAATGACTCTTTTTAACTCCCTTTATCAGCTTCCTTATAAAAATATACAATGGGAATGTTTCACGGCCGCATCAGCGAGCTTTCACACACACAGAGCAGACCGCGACAAGCCTGCTCTGTCTCTTTTCATATCTCCTCACCATTTTATAGCGTACAGCAATGGGCGCAGAGGAACAGCGGGTGTGTGAGAAATGTTCTCTGACAGTTAGGACAGTTCATTTGGCTCATGGAGGTATCCAGGTGATGGTGGATGGTCCTACCAGCCTCTTCCTATATATCCACAGCCGTCAGATGAAAGTTAAGGCACAAATAGACAAAAAGAACCAAAGTTGCTACAGTGTTCGAAAACAAAACCAGCAAAGTTATCTGTGCTAGGGTCATGGAGATGCCCATAGAAATGTACTACAAAAATACATATGTGGGTTTTCTATAAAAAGAGTGCTAAAATAGTCACAGTGTACACTTCTGCACCGGGAAGCCTACAACAGTAGGTTACAAACGAATATGGAGCGTTTCAAAGCTAAATGTTGTTTTTAATTGATTCAATACAAAAATAACTTTATTTACCAAAAATAGATATGGACTTTACATAATAAATGTCTGCTGCTGTAAATATTTTTATAATGGGTTTATTAAAGTATTGAGTCATTAGCTTAGCAACATGGTAAAAGTAAAACTCATTTGAAGTTGTGAGTTGAGTCGCCTATGGGTTGTGTTAGCAGTATTATTTGCCCTCATGTTCACCAAGGCTGAATCAATTAAATACAGTAAAAGCAGTACTATTGTGAGTTATTATTACAATTTAAAATAACACCTTTTCCATTTGAATATATTTTAAAATGTACTTTATTCCTGTTTTGGCAAAGCGGAATTTTCAGCATCATTACTTCAGTCTTTATTGTCAAATGATTCTTAGAATTCATTCTAATATGGTGATCAGCTGCTCAATAAACATTTCTTATTATTATCATCAAAGTTGAAAACATTTGTTCTGTTTAATATTTTTGTGGAAAGGATATAATTTCAAATAAAGTTTTTTTCAACTTTCCACAAAAATATTATATATATATATATATTGTGACAGAAACCTAGTAATTGACTATATTGTAACCAGATACATTGTTACTATATTGTAAAAGCAGCTTGAGCTTGAGCTTTTGGCACACCTGCCCCATTTTGATTAGAGATCTGTTTCCTGTCCACTAGCTGTTCCCCGCACCAGTGATACACAGTGCAGTTCCATCCCAGAGCCCAGATACGGCAGGCGGATCGGTTCAGAATTCTCAGCTGGCTCCATTGTTCGTTTCGAGTGTAACCCCGGATACCTTCTCCAGGGATCCAAAGCCATCAAGTGCCACGCGGTCCCGAACGCTCTGGCACAGTGGAATGACACCATCCCAAATTGTATAGGTAAGCTATCCTGGATTTATCCAAGGTAAATGCACACTAGTCATGTTTTAATCTGGATGGACTAAACAATTCGTTGTGACTGAGTCTTAGAAATGCACAAAAATAAAGACAGTACAAATTCCATGTTACTTTTATTTACTTGCTAACAGGTACCATAATTCAGATTGGTATTCATTGCCCTGTATTTTCTCAAGTCATAGAGAATGTAAATGTGCGAGGAGTTTCCCATGATCTTCTGTAACCTTGAGGCAACTAATAAGGGTTAGGAATCCTGCTGGAGGACGAAATGGCAGTGGCCTCTATGAGGATTTAAAATGTCAGGCCTCTAGTTAATATTTCCTTCTATACTGCCATCCTCAAGGGGCTGAAAGCTGAATCCAAGGGCCTCTGGGCCACAGCCTTCAGTTCAAAGCCGTAACCTCCAGGCTTTAATACTGAGCATTTAAGTGTCGCTGTATTCTATAGTGCTGTCACGATTTTATCACACCCAAGGCACATCCTCATTTCAGTCTGCTTTCAAATCTCAATTCCCCAGTTTTCATAAGTATTACAAACTGAAAGGTAGATATCTATTAAATATTAATAGAAATTAAATATATTTAGCTTCTTAGCTGCAACATAAAAATCCTTCCACAATCATCCATTTCATCTATGAAAGACTGTTTGCTGGTCAGCCTGTAATACCTGAATAGAGATTGAGCCATAAATGTCATGCAACTAATTGCTCTGGAGCTGCAAGGAAGTGATGTCATGACAATCCTTCACAAGTTATATGTGACGCCAAAGTTATCAGACAGAATACATACACTATTTCTGAATTTGAATACTTCCCTACTATTGTAGGATGCAAAAAAAGAGTAGTATGTCTGAATACATAGTATTCGAAAAACAGTTTGCGAAAAGTCCCCGGACGACCTACTACTTCCGCCTTTACTTTCCCATGAGGCCACTGGAGAGGATATATGAATTGCAGTGAAGTGACACAACTGCAACAACATGGCGGATGTAGTATGTCCGAATTTCATTAATATATAGATTAATGTTTCATATTCGCGATTTCGGATACACAGATACTCTTTTTAATGCTTTTAAGAGCCCTCCACAAAAATCAGATGCAGGGAATGGAATGTTTTTTTAAACATCCGTCAATGGAACAAAAAAATTGGAATCTATCAGCAAAGGATAAAGCATGACATTGTTAATATGTTGAAAAAAGTACTACATAACACAAGAAACCGCAACCCATTTTACTTCCGTAATTTGTCATTTTTAAATTTGGAATGTTGGTCATGTTGACTTATTAAAAATGTTGTTAGCTTCTATGGCTAGAAAGTATTTACAAATGCAATGATATAACATTGTTTCTTGGTAAATATAAAGTGGTACCAGAAAGACATTTCTCATTCAGAGAATGTATGTTTTAGCAGGGTGATGATGGCCTTGGTTCATGTTACGTTAGGCATAATCACATCCTGTGCCAAAGGAGAAGACTGTCTTTTTCACAGGACTCAGTTCAGGCACTTGTACTGTTCCATCCACAGCATGATCTTAATTTTGCCTCTTTTTTGCTCCACAGTTCCATGCAGCGGGAATCTAACAGAAAGGAGAGGTACCATCCTCTCCCCTGGGTTCCCGGAGCCTTATGGGAACAGCCTAAACTGTGTGTGGAAAATCATTGTAACAGAAGGAGCCGGTATCCAGGCAAGTACAAAAGAGCCATGTGTGAACTCATCAAATGCAGTAAAGCTACACCTGCTGAAATGATAAGATGGAAAAGATTCCATTTCACACTGCAAGGGAGTGGATTACAAAAGTTAAATTAAGCATTGTATAAAATGTTGTGTGTGTTAAATAAAAGATCTAACTGTGATGCCAAATGTAGAGTATGGCCATAAATGAAAGTCAAGATAAATCAGTCATATTTTTATTGTGGCATTTATATGAATTGTATTTTTAATAAATGTATACAACGGCTTTACAATTCCTGATAGCCGTGGTATTTCGAGACCACAGGAGGAAAAAGGCTGTTAAACACATTCTTTAAAAAAAAAAAGAAACTAAATTTAATATTAACAATTAATTAGATAACAGCCAAATTCGGTAAAATCAAAGCAATGTATATTATTTCTCTATTGACCAAACATTGCTTCACACTTTTCCTCAATTAAAGCAAGTAAACAGTTAGTAATAAAGTAAAGAACAAATTATAGAACAAATGAATAAAAATTCACAGAATAAAAATCCACATTTACAGTGCTTAAAGTTTTTCCTGGTAATCTGAAAGCTCTATATGAAGCATCAGAGACATTCAGAAAAAAATTATAATAAGATAAAAAAAAAAGATTAATAAAGTAATCAGATGTAAAATACATAATTCATTAATACTGATTGTATGCTGTCAGAATTTGAAGCATGTCTTGAAGCAAGTAAAAAATTAGGACTTTTTTCTATTATTATTTCCTATGAATAACTTTGCGTTAATTTACAGTTGTTATTTTTGTTATGTTAAACAATAAGGTACAAGAGGCTGAAGGGTGAATACTGTACTACTGACATAATTATTGTTTTTAGACCATCTTGTTGTACTAAAGAAGTCAACTTATTAAAAAATAGGATTATCCTTGCTAAAATACTGTAAAGAGATTAATGTACTATGTGGGCATACTGTAATATTCACAGCACACAGTTACTTCCATAGTTCAGCCAGAGCATTTATGAAATTTAAACTGAAAAATGTCTCGGTTAACCTTGGTTCCAGTTGCAACCTTGGTTCCAGGAACGGGACGCTGCATAGAGAATTGACGCTGTGGGAACACCTCTGTGTGATTGCAGTCCAATGGCATAACGACAACGTCTTAGGCAGGTGACGTCATGACCAGGAAGCTATAAAGTACACCTAGACCAAACAATGTCAGCTTCTGATAGGCTGAAGCAAGTCGATCACAGTTATGCTGGAAGTACAGTTCTGTGCAAAAGTTTTAGATCGGTAAGATTTTTTATGTTTTTAAAAGAAGTCTCTTCTGCTCACCAAGGCTGCAATTATTTGATAAAAAAAAAAAAAAAACAGTAATATTGTGAAATATTATTACAATTTAAAACAGCTGTTTTCTATGTGAATATACAGTAAAGTGTAATTTATTCCTGTGATCAAAGCTGAATTTTCATCATCATTACTCCAGTCTTCAGTGTCACATGATCCTTCAGAAATCATTCTAATGATGATTTGATGCTCAAAAAACATTCATTATTATTTTCAATGTTGAAAACAGTTGTGTACAATTTTTTTTTTCAAAATTCTTTGATGAATAGAAAGTTCAAAAGAACAGCGTTTATTTAAAATAGAATATTTTCTAACATTATAAATGTCTTTACTGTAACTTTTGATCAGTTTAACTCATCCTTGATGAATAAAAGTATTGATTTATTATATTTCTTTCCCCCAAAAATAAAATTTAAATTCTTACTGACCCCAAACTTTTGAAAGGTAGAGTTTAATGTTACAAAAGCTTTAGATTTCAGATAAATGCTGTTCTTTTTAAGTTTCTATTCATCATAGCATCATGAAATAAAAATGTAAAAAACCTTGACAAGAAAGCCAACAAGAGCGGTGTCAGGGTTGCTGCAGGTAGCTGAAGACGAGGACAAGGGCTTCAATATAATATATTTATTAAACAAACTTAAAACGTCCAAAAACAAACGAGAACAAAAGAACAGAACTCCAGGACTTCAGGGTTAACACACAACCATACATTGACGACGACCAACAAACACTGAGGGAAAACACAGGGCTTAAATGAACTGAACCAAACGAGATAATAAACTGAAAACAGGTGCAGAAAATTGGACACAAACGAGGAGCGGGAAAACTAACAGGACTAAACCAAACATCACACAAGACAGGGGAAAACAAGATCACAAAAGATAACTAAACACACTGAAACGTGACAGTACCTCCCCCCTCCCCGAAGGCGCGTCCTCGCGCCGTATAACATCTAAAGGGGTGGGAGGGTGGGCGCCCTGGAGGCTGACGAGGGCATGGTGCAGTTCCAGGAAGCCTCCAGGGCGGAGCAGGCTGTGGGCGTGGCCACGGCGGTGCAGGCTGTGGGCGTGGCCACGACGGTGCAGGCTGTGGGCGTGGCCACGACGGTGCAGACCCTTCAGGTGGCCACGGCGGTGAAGGCCCTTCAGGTGGCCACGGCGGTGAAGGCCCTTCAGGTGGCCACGGCGGTGAAGGCCCTTCAGGTGGCCACGGCGGTGAAGACCCTTCAGGTGGCCACGGCGGTGAAGACCCATCAGGTGGCCACGGCGGTGAAGACCCTTCAGGTGGCCACGGCGGTGAAGACCCTTCAGGTGGCCACGGCGGTGAAGACCCTTCAGGTGGCCACGGCGGTGATATTTTTCCGGGCCTCCGTGGATCTTTGGCTGGCCACGGCGAAGGCGTATAGCCCCCCCCCAAAATTTTCTTGGGGAGAAGGACAGGTTCAGGAACGGAAACAGACTTGACATCAACGGGCGCTGGGTCAACGGGCTCTGGCTCTGGCGCTGGGTCAACGGGCTCTGGCTCTGGCGCTGGGTCAACGGGCTCTGGCTCTGGCGCTGGGTCAACGGGCTCTGGCTCTGGGTCAACGGGCTCTGGCTCTGGCGCTGGGTCAACGGGCTCTGGCTCTGGCGCTGGGTCAGCGGGCTCTGGCTCTGGGTCAACGGGCTCTGGCTCTGGCGCTGGGTCAACGGGCTCTGGCTCTGGCGCTGGGTCAGCGGGCTCTGGCTCTGGCGCTGGGTCAACGGGCTCTGGGTCAACGGGCTCTGGCTCTGGGTCAACGGGCTCTGGCTCTGGGTCAACGGGCTCTGGCTCTGGGTCAATGGGCTCTGGCTCTGGCGGGCAGGCGACGGGCTCAGGCTCTGGCGGGCAGACAACGGTCTCTGGCTGGACGGTCTCTGGTTGGACAGTCTCTGGCTGGATGTGGCTGATGTGAACCCCAGCCTCGGCAGCCATTCCTTTGGCTAATCGTACTGATATCAG
Organism: Semotilus atromaculatus; assembly: GCA_031834385.1. Taxonomy (NCBI): domain Eukaryota; kingdom Metazoa; phylum Chordata; class Actinopteri; order Cypriniformes; family Leuciscidae; genus Semotilus; species Semotilus atromaculatus. The sequence goes on along the minus strand of JAULUF010000025.1, from coordinate 9,570,086 downwards.
CGGGGGATCAGTCATACAGGACATCAGCCGGGGAAGTCCAGGGACCGATCTGGCGGCAGGACTGATGCGGTGTGCAGGCTCTGGCGGGCAGGCGATGGTCTCATGCTCTGGCGAGCATGCGATGGGCTCAAGGGCTGGCTGGCTTGGCACTGGCTGGAGTGGGAGATCTTCCACGTGGTATGTGGATCCACACGCCCACAGTGTGTGATCCACAAACTCCAAAAATGACAAATTGAGATCCTTGACAAGAATTATTTGGGCTAGTGGGTCTTTCAGTCCACCCCAGAAACTCCTTGTTAGTTCCTCTTCCTCCAACGACACATCATCATAAAGGTCTAAATAGAGCCCCGCATACTCTTCGAGTGAGCGCTCCTCTTGGAAGAGGATTGGGTTTTCGAAGGGGCTCACCTCTTTCTTCTTCCTTCTACTCATTTTCTGTTTGTGGTTGGTCGTTCTGTCAGGGTTGCTGCAGGTAGCTGAAGACGAGGACAAGGGCTTCAATATAATATATTTATTAAACAAACTTAAAACGTCCAAAAACAAACGAGAACAAAAGAACAGAACTCCAGGACTTCAGGGTTAACACACAACCATACATTGACGACGACCAACAAACACTGAGGGAAAACACAGGGCTTAAATGAACTGAACCAAACGAGATAATAAACTGAAAACAGGTGCAGAAAATTGGACACAAACGAGGAGCGGGAAAACTAACAGGACTAAACCAAACATCACACAAGACAGGGGAAAACAAGATCACAAAAGATAACTAAACACACTGAAACGTGACAAGCGGAGCTAAAACTCCCGATAGTGCATTCTTTTCTTTACACTGTAACACCTGTTTTGATGCTGCATAAAGAATTAAGGGACCAGAAACTTCCATGCTTCAATGAGTCATGTGTATTAAATGTACACTTCAAATCAACATACAGCCAGCAAACACATAGCATACACAGCCCTTCAGCTGCAAAGGAAACACCAAATAGTTCAGACTTTTATAGTAGCAGTTTGGCTACCAAGAGCTCAGTTTTTGGAGATGTAGGAGTGAGATGAAACAGTAATTAAGTGCAATGAGGATAATTCATTACATTTCTATAGCGCTTTTCTCTGCACTCAAAGTGTGTTACATAGAAGGGGGAATCTCCTCAACCACCACCAATGTGCAGCATCAACTTGGATGTTGAGACGGCAGCCATACTGCGCCAGAACGCCCACCATACACCAGCTTACTGGTGGAGAGGAGATGGTGATGAACCCAATTAGTGTATATATATATACAATATATATATGGGGATGATTTGGAGACCATGATGGACAGAGGCCACTGGGCAAATTTGGGCAAATGATGAAGCCACATCAGCCTCTAAACAAGTCTCCAAGCGTCTGTTGGTATCGTTGATTTCTTGTAGCTCATGAAATGAACAATAGATTGAAAGAGTGTTGTTGGCAGAATGAAGACAATTAATCCCTTTTTGGTCTATTTATAGTTGAACTGTTTCCTCGTGCTTACACGGACCCTCTGCATCAATCAAAAAGACAAAAATGTGATTAGTCCTTCCCATTAACATATTTACCAATAACATAGTAACATAAACTGTATCAAACATCATACATACAAACAAAGTACTAACAATAGTACACCAGTGAGTTATGGAACCACAAGTTCCTCAAAACAGGGCACAAACACAAGGTAGCATCGGTGAGAAAGCTTCTCCATGTAGTTAAAACATCCTTCCTACCTCATGCTTCTTCTCTTCTCCTTTTTATGTATTTAACCAGCTAGAACGCCCCCTAATGACAAGATTAAATATAGTAGTAAAAAAGCTACTTGGACAAAAGTATCAGTAAAACGGTTAAAACACGTCAGGAAATTTTATGAGTGAACACTGTCAACCCACACGAGAGCTGATGTGCATGTTCCGCTCCCAAACAAACAACACATTAAGTGTTTCCTCACCCATCACGTAGCAAGGCCAGGGAGGGACACACGATTCAAAATGCTGTTTGCTCGCCAGTATACTCCTGTCTTGATATATATATATATATGCTTGTGACAAACAAACAATGAATAGACAATTCCACACAGAGCGCTTGCTGAAGCCATAGAAGCTGACATTGTTTGGTCTGGGTGCACTTTATAGCTTCCTGGTCATGTCGTTACCCACCTAGGATGTCCCATCAGGCCATTGGACTGATTTCACACGTGCTTCAGGACGTAGTCACGCAGAGGCGTTCCCACAGTGTCTTTTCTTGACGCAGCGCGAGTTCCCTTGAAAGAGATTTGGATCTCTCAGAAATCGTCAGGGTATTAACACCATGAGTACATTAACATATGACCATATCCAGCTACGAATCTATTTAAATATTAATGTCTTAAAGGTATTAGCAGAAACCACCTGTTTAGGTTCAGAGAGATTGCTTAGGATTATAAGCAATGCTGCAAAAGTATAGCATATGGCCATTTTGTCAATGAATTGTTTCATTGTACATACATTTGTCACTTCATGATGTGTGTCTCCATTTTCTTGGCAGATCCAAGTCATGAGCTTTGCTACGGAGCATAACTGGGACTCGTTAGAAATCTATGATGGTGGCGATATGACAGCTCCAAAGCTCGGGAGCTTTTCAGGTTTGTATTGTCTTTATTAATCTCCTTTTAACTGCTAATTTTAATATAGTCTGTTGGAGTGATACAGCATCTGATTTACAGAAGTCCTCCTACAGCTAATTTGCATATCATGTAGTTCTTTATAGCTCATTACGCTTTCATATTGCAATAAAACTGAGAGCCAAACCCCGCCACTGGTTTTATGCCCCTGGATTCTTGGAAGGGCTGAAATTAGCTCCAGTCCTGGAATGTTGTCTATGTGCCATCCCTTACATAACAGATGAATGTCCTCATTTTACATTTGGTTGATTAACAGTATCAATTATTACACCCTTTTGAGTTCCAGTTGGCAAACCACCACCCACATTTATTCTATCCCACTTCATTATCACGATGTTCAGTACCAAAAAGCTGAATGTTTTGAGTTTTTTAAATGCCATAATTACAGCTTGTGTATGTAGACTTTAGCTTTTTCTTACTCTACTGAAAAGTGTTTTATTTATTTTTTCTTTTGTAGTTGTTCATAGTGGATATGAAATACTTCTGGAAAGCTAGCATTTTATGACCTCATATTTATTTAATGCTTCTGAGAGACTGCATATCGTCACTGACGGGTGGAAAACTTGTATCTCCAAAAATGCAACTTTTAAGAAAATGTTTTTTTAAATGATTAAACAATAAATGAACCACATTGTCAAAGTTGATATTGTGGCTTTAAATGGTCAGACACTTGCATGTGTCGTTATATTGTTAACATTTTTCCAAAATCAAGCTCAAATGGAGTTTTTGAGAATTTCTGTGTTTTGTCCGTCATTAGAACGGCCGCATCTGAGGCAGTAAGTGCATCGCATTACGTTTTCATTAACTTGTAGGCTATAAAGTTTACTGTAACTATGTGTGCGCTGTTTTTTTTTCCTGTTATCTGGCCAAAATCTTATGTTATTAAAGATGAAGTGCTATGCAAAGGCTTTTTAAGACAGTATTGGCAATGACTCAACAACAAATGCTGGACTTAGACACTCTTCTCTGCTCCTCAAACACATACAACATTAGCATTTATATACAGTATATCATGTTTCTTGAGTAAAGAAAGTGATGTACTTATTCAGATAACCAGCTCTTTATTAACTTTTGCATTGCAAACAAGCAGAGACATAAAAGAGGTGGTGTTGGAGTTTTTACCAACAGTTTGACGATCCAATGAATTACGTTGGATCTTTTTAAGTCTTTTAGTCACAAGCTCTTTTTAATACTTTTCATTAGTTATATCATTTCAAAACCCACAGACAGACATAAAAGGGTGACCAATAGTAATGATTTATGAAGAAAAAATACAATGTTGAGAAACGAGGTTTCAGTCTGACAGTGACTATATGTAAAAATGTAAAAAATGACCAGCATTTAAAATGATACAAAAAAAAGAAATAGTGACCAGTTATATGTCCATATACACATTACCGTATATAATATTATGCATGTTATATCATAAACCTAAAAATACGACATAAAAAGAGCTCAAAAATCTAAAAAGGCACATTACGCACCAACTACCCAAACAATAATAAATTGTATGTTAAAATATACAAAGTATTTAATGAGGGTTAAACAAAGCAAGCAAATCAAATGAATATAGATTTCATAAAGCTATTTAAAAAAAAAATAACATTACAAAATAAAAAGGAAAACATTTTTACAAAAAGGTCTCACAGCATGCAGGGTTAGGATGAGGGGGCAAGATCTTCCTTTGAGAGAGGAGCCTTAACCTTTTTTGGGTCTCTCCCAGTAGACGGAATTTGGCCAGGCCTCTAGCTATACTTTCAACACGGCTATAATGAACTTCGCCTCTGCGCCACACTAGCATGCTGGTGAAAGGTCACCCAGCCAGGGAGCTCCAGCTGCTCTAAGGCATGTGTTCACTGGCACTTTACACTGTCTAGCACTCCTCACCTTCCCCAAGCCATATCCTCAAAAGCTAAGAAGCACTTTAAATGCTAAACCATCTTCACCCCATCTCCCGAGACACCTGATGCTAGTCTATGATTGAATTTGATGATAAAACGGTAATTTCCCCTCATTTAGATCTCAATGGTCCAAATTATACAAGCCTGGAGTCATTTGTGAGCATTGGTAAGACATGGCAGGGAATCAGGAGCCAGCGTCATTAGGCATGGTGTTTGGCTGCCCATTAAAATGCACTCTTCGCTCTCCTGTCGCCTGCGTGATCGCCTTTTATATCCCTCGCACACTCGCCCATCACAATCGGTCGTTTCATTCTTCCTCTAGTCACAAATCCATTAGGATAATACCCTTAATTAAACTGTCAGATATGTTTTGTGTTTCTGTCTCCCCACACATTTCATCATGTGGGATTAATTGCGGCTCAACAAATACCAATTTAATTACAACTGCACACATTTTTTTGTGTCTTTAAAAGATATTGCTGTCATTATTTACATAATTCTGACTGCACGTCAGGATCCTGAAGATGAAACATGGTTGAGATCAGACTATAATCACCATTTCTCCAAAGGAGGCTTTTTAATTTATGAAAATTATGGGTAACACTTTTGAATATTGTTCCAACATCAATGAATATCTGCAAAAGGACAACAGAGGAATGCAATATTAACATTCTAGTAACTGCTATTAACATTAGCATTACCGAATTAGTAAGTAATAGCCCTACAATCAGAAATAACATTTTTTAAAACCTCACCGAAACTTACTATGAAACTATATACACTTTCACAATTAATGTGAAACTAATCAATAACTAATGAATAAATTTGAACCACTTGACTAATATGTAACATATGTAAAATTATTTTTATATTTAATAATTTCTTTGGCTACACTACTTTAAGGTCTCCTTGTTACAGTGTAATTATATATGAAATACTGAGTAATATTAACAACATTACTATAGGGTTAGGATTAGGATATTTGGTTTAGTGTTAGTTATGCATTGTATTTAAAATGTACATAATTTGTTGTTTTTATCGTAAGTACATGTTATGTGTTACCTTTTTCTAAAAATATTATTGTATAACTAGAGGCCACATTTCTGTACATATTTTTGTCTGTTATTTTGTCGTTATGAACATGTAACCTCTGTAGTGTTTAAGGATTTGCTCATGTGGCAAATTGATCAGTGCTTCACATTTCCGCACATTATCTCCCAAAGCTTCAGTTCCGTACCAAAAATCAATAGACATGTAGTTGGACTCCAGGTCAAACGCTGGCCAATCATCTTTTACCCCACACCTTTTTGAGTCTGTGCAACTTTTTTGTCCATCTGTGCGGGAGCAACATCAGTGCTCATCTTAGAGGGAATCATGGGCATGTATATCAGAAAGAATCCTTCCTCTCAAATCCCCCTAATCTGTGAGGAGGCATCTCTCCTTGTCCTCTTTGGCAACCAATGCGATGCAGTACTTTAAGAGTAACATATTCTGTCTGGCAAAGTCCATTTAAGCTCATCTGAGTCTCGTCGGAGGCTTTTAAGATCTTCTCAGATTGCCTTGGCCCTAATAGAGATGATAGACTGCTGAATAGCTGGACACTGGATGAGCTCTACGCAGCTGTCAAACTTCATCCAAAAATTATTAGTCAAATCATTCAAGCGCAAAGGAGCATTTTTCAGGCTTCGGTCATCAGTTTAATGTACTTGGACTTGGATCAACTGGAATATTAGCAGTCAGATGCACAGGATGTTTTAAATGCAAAAAATGCTGGGGAACCATTTCCTGGCAAATGCAAGACACCATTTTGGGTGTTTTTGTTAAGATCTAAACAATCCATGTATGAATAAATGCTATAGATGTGAGTTTGAAAGAAATCTTTCTTCTCAAACTAAACAGTTCTCTGAGAGCATGCCATGGCTATGTGGGTGTATTTAAGCATTCATCCCGAGTCGCTGTGCGGCGGCGTACTTTAAGGCACTGAATACTCTAAGCTGTATTTGTTGATTCTTTTTACAATCTTGTTTACTCCAGCCTTATTTACTTTTACACGGTATTTGAATTGTACATTCATTCCCACAGGGAGATGTTGGATTCTGATGTGATGCATTGCAGGTTTTATTTTTGTTGTTGTTGTTTTTGTGTTTTTTTTTGCCAGAGCTCTACTTCATTTATTACCGTCTTGTTGTGAGATAAAGTTTTACATCTTTTTACACCATAAATAACATTCTTCAAATGCTTTGAATTAACCAAACAAACTTTAATGTTACCACAGGTGAGATGGGAACACTTTACAATAAGGTTCCAATTGTTAACATTAGTTAAATTAGTTTTAAGATTAACTAACAATAAAATAAAGTAAAAGAATACTTCCAAATCTCAACATTTACTAATACTAATGAAAGTTTCCCTGTAGTCAATAATTATGTCCCTTAAAACTCATCTTTGATCACCAAAAATGCCTTTTTTTTCTGTGATTTTTTTATTTTTATTCATGCCTTAAAATAGCTTGAGTTCAAGTCAATCAAACATACAAGCTAAGGGATATGATTATTGACTACAGGGGGACTTTCATATTAGTATTAGTAAACGTTGAGATTTGGAAGCATTTTTTTCTAAATTGTTAGTCCATTTGGTTCCATTTTATATCGAGAGTCCACTTTAGACTTTCTACTAACTATAAGTAACTTTGCTATTACATGTTAACCAACTCTCATTTGAGTATTAGTATAGTAGACTGTCAGTAGACTGTTAGGTTAGGGTTAGGTGTTAGGGTTCGGGTTAGTGGAATAAGTTGACTTGTAGTCGCCAAGTTACTTATTGTCAGTAGAATATCTGTTGGTGGACCATCAAAATAAAGTATTAGCAGATATTAAGCAGACACTCTACTAATACTCTATAATGACAGTTAGTTGATATGTAGCTGCAAAGTTACTTATAGTTTGTAGAATGTCTAATGTGGACTATCGAAATAAAGTGTTACCATTCATTTTAACTCTACATCCTTGCTTCATACATGGAACCATGAATATGTAAATGAGCCCCGCCTCCACTCACTCAAACAGGGTCGCCGTCACCTACAAGTCGATGTATCAGAATGGTAATGTGTTTTAGGTATCGCTTTCCACGTCGGACACATAACAGTAATTAATATGATTAGCCTTTTGCTTGATTATGTAATCAAACAGCTAAAAATGTGTTGCTAATGTTACATAAACCAACTCAGAGTCAGACAGCTGCCTTATAAAAAATCAGCATCCTTAGAACGCTTTGAGGAGATTAGACCATCAGTGGAGAAAGGCATATAGTTTATCATAACATCTTAATATACATCATTATACATAATTCACTCGCTATATTGCTAAATGTACCCAATTTTTCATATCAACAGAAAAATAACCGGGATAACTCTCTTGAGACTCCCCTGCTTCGCAGCATAGTAATGATGATATGCTAAAGCCCGCCCACACGTTGATGTGATTGGTTACAAGGTTTTTTTCACTGCGGTTTTAAGTACAAAATATTCAGCAAAAGTGTTGACTCAAGAATTTGCACATTGTTTGTCTTAAATCATATTAAAAACACCACATAGACATATACACATCATAAAAAAAAAACTTGATTTTCACCACAGGCGGTCTTTAAAATCAAAAGTTGTATCTGTTAATAGTATGTAATAGATAGACCTGAGCTAACAATGTTTGTATGAACATTTGTATTTTATTAAGTAACATTAACAAAGATAATTTAATAGTGCAACAAATGTATTGCTCACTGTTAGTTAATGTTATTTGATGCATTGGACATTATTGTAAAGTGCTGAAGCAAGACTATTGCTAAGGAATTCCAGTGTCAAGAAAGTCTTCTGTACAACAGTGGCTCTCAACTGGTTTTATTCAGGACCCAGTTTGTACAGTTTTACTTGGGACCTCAATTAGGGACCCAACACAATACAAGACATGTTTATTGCACAATACAGGTTACAGGTGTCCTCATAATCATATATTACATTACATTAAAGGTTGTATCAGTGATTTCAGGCCCAAAAATAAATGTCTAATCTTTCCTAACGATCCGTTAGCTGCCCACCCCATAAGCATGCCGTCAAAAAAACGTGTCTCTGTAGGAAGCCTAGGCTCTGAGATCAGTGTTTCAACCAATCACCGACAGGGGTGGGTGTTGTGAGGATTTGCGCTCGTGCACGGCTGGACGCGAAGTCGGAGCAACACCCGCCCCTGTCGGTGATTGGTTGGAACACTGTTTGCTTTGGTTTTGAGTGGTGGTTGTACCCATTTGTTTTTGTGTGCAGATCTCAGAGCCTAGGCTGCCTACAGAGACAAGTTTTTTTGACGGCATGCTTATGGGGTGGGCAGCTAACGGATCGTTAGGAAAGATTAGACATTTATTTTTGGGCCTGAAATCACTGATACAACCTTTAACAAATGTTTACCATAAACCGGATAGGATGAACAATATGATGGATGGATGGATGATATGGATGGATGGATGGACAGACAGACAGTTGGATAGAGTGATGGATGGATAGACAGTTGGATAGACCGTTGAATAGAGTGATGGATGGTGTTGAAGATTTTATTATTTAGAAAATAACTAAATTAGCAATATAGTAGTACACCATTATTTCCCTGTGTGTGTGTGTGTGTGTGTGTCTGACTTTGGAAGCCTAAAAGGGCAAAATGCAGAGAGTGCTATTTCTGTTTGTCACATGGTACAAAAGTATTTCTCACAATATCTATAGAATGTATTACCATTTTTTGGAAGGGTTGTAGGTATACAGTGAAGAAAATAAGTATTTGAACACCCTGCTATTTTGCAAGTTCTCCCACTTAGAAATCATGGAGGGGTCTGAAATTGTCATCGTAGGTGCATGTCCACTGTGAGAGACATAATCTAAAAAAAAAAATCCAGAAATCACAATGTATGATTTTTTAACTATTTATTTGTAAGATACAGCTGCAAATAAGTATTTGAACACCTGAGAAAATCAATGTTAATATTTGGTACAGTAGTTTCAAACGTTTCCTGTAGTTTTTCACCAGGTTTGCACACACTGCAGGAGGGATTTTGGCCCACTCCTCCACACAGATCTTCTCTAGATCAGTCAGGTTTCTGGGCTGTCGCTGAGAAACACAGAGTTTGAGCTCCCTCCAAATATTCTCTATTGGGTTTAGGTCTGGAGACTGGCTAGGCCACGCCAGAACCTTGATATGCTTCTTACAGAGCCACTCCTTGGTTATCCTGGCTGTGTGCTTCGGGTCATTGTCATGTTGGAAGACCCAGCCTCGACCCATCTTCAATGCTCTAACTGAGGGAAGGAGGTTGTTCCCCAAAATCTCGCAATACATGGCCCCGGTCATCCTCTCCTTAATACAGTGCAGTCGCCCTGTCCCATGTGCAGAAAAACACCCCCAAAGCATGATGCTACCACCCCCATGCTTCACAGTAGGGATGGTGTTCTTGGGATGGTACTCATCATTCTTCTTCCTCCAAACACGGTTAGTGGAATTATGACCAAAAAGTTCTAATTTGGTGTCATTTGACCACATGACTTTCTCCCATGACTCCTCTGGCTCATCCAAATGGTCATTGGCAAACTTAAGACGGGCCTTGACATGTGCTGGTTTAACCAGGGGAACCTTCCATGCCATGCATGATTTCAAACCATGATGTCTTAGTGTATTACCAACAGTAACCTTGGAAACGGTGGTCCCAGCTCTTTTCAGGTCATTGACCCGTGTAGTTCTTAGGATCATTGAGACCCCACGAGGTGAGATCTTGCATGGAGCCCTAGTCCGAGGGAGATTGACAGTCATGTTTAGCTTCTTCCATTTTCTAATGATTGCTCCAACAGTGGACCTTTTTTCACCAAGCTGCTTGGCAATTTCCCCGTAGCCCTTTCCAGCCTTGTGGAGGAGTACAATTTTGTCTCTAGTGTCTTTGGACAGCTCTTTGGTCTTGGCCATGTTAGTAGTTGGATTCTTACTGATTGTATGGGGTGGACAGGGGTCTTTATGCAGCTAACGACCTCAAACAGGTGCATCTCTAATTTAGGATAATAAATGGAGTGAAGGTGGACATTTTACTGGCAGACTAACAGGTCTTTGAGGGTCAGAATACAGGTGTTCAAATACTTATTTGCAGCTGTATCTTACAAATAAATAGTTAAAAAATCATACATTGTGATTTCTGGATATTTTTTTTTTGATTATGTCTCTCACAGTGGACATGCACCTACGATGACAATTTCAGACCCCTCCATGATCTCTAAGTGGGATAACTTGCAAAATAGCAGGGTGTTCAAATACTTATTTTCTTCACTGTATATATGAGAAGAGGGCCACTCCTCTGGAGCGATTTTCTGCAGGGGTCGCTCAGCTTTGTTCGTTAATAAAGTCTAAGATTTCTGTCATCAAAGATCTCTGAGAAGTCATTTCCCAAAAAGATTGAAACCACAACAATGGATAGATTGATATTCATGCTAACTTTAGGTTTATGTCTTCAGATACTTTCCAAACTGTGTATTAACGTTTACACTGGTGCAACTGTACAGGTATTACTATATAATGTGATTTTGCTTTGTTTTTATAAACTGAGGGGTGACTGAATTATTCCTGTGGTAATTGATATCAGGCCACATGTCAGTGGAGCACAACTTGGATTGAACAGAAAATTTCTATAACACATTTCCGCCCACATTACTTATCAGTGCCTGTTCAGTATTCTGCCACTTGGCAGGAATTTCCTAATGATACAGTTGCAAAAGCAGCCTGTTGAATTATGTGTGTAAGGGAAAGGGTAGAACAAAATGAACTAATGCTACTATGGTGCAAAGTAACATTTACTAAAAGTTTAAGTGTCAAAAAAGTAGCGGCCTAAAATATGAAATTATAGAAAATAGCCCTTGGGCCCTATTTTAACGATCTGAAACGCAAGTATCAAGCGCGAAGCACAAGTAACTTTGTGGGCGGGTCTTGGGCGCTGTTGCTATTTTACCGGCGGGATAAATGACTCTTGCGCCTGACGCAAGTTTAAAAGGGGTTGGTCTGAAGTAGCTTCATTATTCATAGGTGTGGTTTGGGCGTAACATGAAATAAACCAATTAGAGCGTCATATCACATTCCCTTCAAGAGCATGATAACGAGGTACGCTTGTTCCATGGCGCGATACTATTATAACGGCGCATTTACCAGGCGCGCTTCAGAATCGGTTCACAGCCGAGGAGTCAGGGCCGTAAAAGAAAGAGAAGTGACATTGAGGATGGGACAAACCCACCCAAATTAGCTTCGGTTATACATGCATATAATAATTTGGGTAAATATGTAAGCTTTATGCCTATTTTTCCCATCGTCATGGACACAACAATGATTTCCCTCGTGTTTTAATATTTTTCCTTATAATAATGTATCATTATTTGCAAAAAGGAAAATGCATCTGTGTAGATGAGAGAATCATCTACAGTGTATGCGCGTTGTTCACACTCTGTATTATGATCAAGCATGCACGCTTAAAATAGCATCTGAATGTACGCTCAACGCGCCACTGACTTTAGACTAGGTTTTTTCTGGTTAGTGGCGCAATTGTTTTCTGGAACTGCAAAATAGCACCAGGGATTGTTTGCGCCGGAACACGCCTCCTTTTTTTGTGCCGACCCGCCCAGGGAGCGCAAGTTCATTCTCTAGTTTGCCGGCGTGCGTCTGTGGAGGGAAAACCCCGCTTTGCGGGGGTGCAAAATACGAATGATACATGCGTCAGTGTACAAAGTCAATTGCGCCAGGTGCAAGATAGGGCCCCTTATGTTAAATATTAAAGATATCAAAATGTCAGATATCTGGTTTTAATGTGAACCATTCATTGGTGCACCTCCTCAATTACCTGACTCTGGTACATAACGTCCTTTTCTTGTTCTTTCTTTTTTTTTTCTACAATCCAACCAATTCCTAAAGGATCAAATCAAATCCCGGCCAACAGGTTTTCTCTCCCATTTCGCTCAGAAATATATGAGATTAGTAAAGTTGCACTGCAGCACTGTTACATGTTGACTCTAAGGATGTTATGTAGTATTCATGACATTTTCTCCACGTATTAAAGATGTCACAGTCTATATTAGCTCTGTCCATATATGTATAAGCAGAAGGAAAATCTTCTGCTTTGAATCCAGAGTGGCAGTCGCTGTTTTGCTTTTTAGTCGGATAAGTGACTCTTTTCTCTGAGCTGTGAGGAAAGTTCCCCCATGAGAGCTTGGAAGGATAGCGACACACTTCAATGACTATAGCGCCTGTCAAGCATTTCCTTTTTGCCGACTCCGTTTCATTTGGCTGATGTCCAAAATGGTCAAGTCTTTTCACGAGAGCGATCGCCTGCCGTGATTAACAGCTGCTTACTTCCCTTTGCCCTTTTGTTTCTGTGTGCACACTCTCATTATTTAGCTAGTGTGTGTGTGTATGTGTGAGAGAGATCGCTGGAATGAGAACATAATGTCCGTGCGTGTGATAACTCTAGCCCTTTTCTTGCTCAGGTTCTTTTTGGTGTTATCTTCCAGGTACAACGGCTCCAGCCTTGTTAAACAGCACCTCCAACCAGCTTTACCTGCACTTCCATACAGATATCAGTGTCGTCGCCGCTGGATTTCACCTTGAGTACAAAAGTGAGTATAGAACATGTCACTATGGTGCTTTCATTATCCTGAACCCTCTGCCCTTGGTAACAGTCCAGAGCAAGACTCGCCGCTATATTTCACCGGCAAACACACACATGGCAGGGACACGAACACACACATGCACACACACCGAGCCGTATTTCTTTCTTCTCTCTGTGCTCTGCTGTCAGGTAAAGGCAGAAGACTGTGAACCCCAGCTCTCATTATTTGCTCGGCTGCGGCGTTTGTGTTAGCCAAAACCAGCACGAATAAAATTGGAAAACTACAGGGATCCAGTTGAACCTTACATGGTTCATAAAAAAAAAAAAACAGTCGTGTATTTTAAGTCGTACATTTGTATTTATTTATGTTTACCGATGTCTTCTACAGTGGCCTCACAATGTATCTGGACAAAAGTACACTTTTATTTCATTGCAATAGCTAAGTAGATTTCAACCCCCCAAATATTGGTGTAGTATTTGCTTTGAAACAATTTTCACGTAGCCTATAAATTGCTAGTAAATTTCACAACTAATTACAAAGAAAACAACAAATCACATATTGAATTAAACGTGAGATTTTGAAGTAGAAATACTGAAATAGTATTATGTGGTAAAATGTACCTACTCCAATTATCTGTTTTATTTAAATCTGTGAAAAAATTATTTTTACTGTGAGAGCACTCGATAATGTCCACTATGGTTTCGGACACCACTACAAATGGCTGTCCCCTCAAATATCGCCCTATTTAAGGGTATAGAGGGCAATTTAGAACACAGTCAATGTGTCAGATAAGAGAGACATACATACATACATACATGTGCAGTGATGTGGGCAGGGTCGTTATAAAAAAGTAAATTCAATTACGTTTTTTACATTGAAAACACTTTAACATTAAATAAAATATTTAAAAGTTACGGCAAATATTTTTTTATTTAGTTTAAGTTGAAGTGCTAAAGTAACTACTTAATAATAATAATAATAACTATAATGACAAAAATACACAACAAAATTACAAAAACTTTAACAAAAAATGTTAATAAAATAGAAAATATTCAAATAAAATATAATTCTAAATAATAATAAGAAAAAACATAATGAAATAATAGTATATAAATCATATTACAATAACACTGGCAGTGGATCCCCACTACCAGGCTTGAAAACCATTGCAATAGATAACAAAATATCAAAGCAAGTGCCATATGCAAATACTGAATGTTTTGACATAATTAAAGTTTTCCTTTCAAAGAAATTGATAAATTTCTTATTAACAGAACAGCAGGACTGAGTGTTTAACAATCAATAAAGCGACAGCTTAGACCCTTTGCTGTTTTCAGATAATACGCTAAAATATTAAATAAATTTTTGCAGAAGATTGTTATCAGTTTTGTATGGACAGCTGTGAATATTTAAATGTACAACTTAAGATTCAGAACTAAAATATAACAGTTAAAGTTATACGTTCATGTATCTAGTAGTTTTTATTTCTAGTATTTGGACACTCGCAAATGCATGCATATTATTTAATATAATTGCATTCACTTTTCTAAGCCATTCTTGACATTTAAAACAGTGACCACAGTTTTTTAAGGTAGCCTATACACTTTGGTGTCTTGTTACCATTTCTAAAACATTTAAGCACAAATCCCATGTTTTTGTAGTGAGAATAATTGTGCATGTATATACAGCAAACTATGATCTAACATAAGATTATAATATATAGCATGCATCAAAGGTAGGTAGTTTGAATGGGTAGTTTTGTGCCTCAGTGGTCTTGATCTTATTGTCCAACAATTGAAACTATACAAAATGTATATTATTTTGAGATGATTTGTTAAATCAATATTTATTTAGTTGTATTAAATTGGTTTGGCTTTTAATTGCCTTTTATTTTATTTATTTTTTTATCTGAAATGCGTGCAACATCTCATTCCATTTTCTAAACTCAATCAATACACTAACCAGTAAAGTTAAAGTTATAAATACATTTATTGTAACAGTTATGATATAAGCCAGCTATAATATAAGATATATAGCTACAAATGTTTTAATATATGGAAAATATTTAAGCAATGTCACATGAGCAAATTTGCTGTTGTATTGAATTCTAGAGACAAAGCCACGTGTGTGTGTGTGTGTGTGTGTGTTCAAGCCTTTCAGACTGTGACCTTTAGTGTGCTCAAACCAAGCCTCATAAACCACCATACCAATTCACTTTCTGCATGTCCCATTTGTCCATTTCTAAGGGCAGTGTTCCCAGTGGGACAGCCCAATTTATCCATGTTTCTTTCGCTCGTCTGTGAAAGGGCAGTTTAGGGCGGACTGGCTGCAGCAAAGTTATATGTGACTAGTCACAAAATAGATAGGTAGATAGAACATTTGATAATAAGAAAGTGCTAGGAGTTAAGATCCCACACAATACTCGTCCGGACTTTTCGCAAGTTAAAAAATAAATAAGTATCAATCATGTTTACACACTGCCTCCAAAAATGTTGTCCGTCATAAAAAAAAATGTATCGGGCAAATATTTTTTAGAATCCGCAGCAAATATTTTGAGATGTGTTTTGACAATTCACAGCCACTGAATGACGAATACAAAAAACACATGACATTTTCAGACTCGGTATGCAAGGACCTTTAGAGTTGAACATTTTGGTCTCAAAAAAGCTTAAATAACAGTAAGCTGATTTTGTAAAGCCAAACAAATTAAACTCCATCAAAAGCAGCATTGACAACTGTAACTGCCTTTACAGTGTAAGCACCCTCAGTAAACACAGTCAATACCTTATCTGCATCTCTCTGGTTAATAAACAGATAAGTGCAACGTGGAGTTCTATGAGATTTTGACCCTGGGGTGAGCTCAGATTAGCTTCTTTCTTTTTTTTTCTTCTTTTTCTTACTCTCTTTCCTTCCTTTACTGTATATGTTACAGTGGATTAATCAGGGACATTTTTATTTCTGCGGAGCAAGCTGTCAAGCATATCCTCCAAAAAATGGATGAGAAAATAACTGTACAGAGATAAAGCAACGGAAATATGCATTAAACAATGTGTAAATGAGTCCTTTTAAATAACACTATCCAACAGCGACACCAGCAGATGTAAAATCATCTTTTTTTCGCTAAAGGTCATTGAAGCATGAATGCGCATGTTGGGTAGCACAACACAGGTGAAAGTCACAGGAGAAGAAGCAAAGCTATTCGCTGATGACTATGTCAAGGATATAGTATCCGATAATTTCCGTGAATATCATGTGGAAAAACCAGTCTGTAAATCAACCTGAATGGGTTGAACTGGTAATTACAACTCAACCACTGAAACCAAATGAAAATGAAATTACTGAAAAATAATGATCTGTGACTAAACTAATTTTTAGAGACCACTCAGACCTCTCAGTTTAATTAAGGCGCACCTTTAATGGTAACATTTGCAATGTTTATTGAGGGATGTAATGACTAATAGTCTGAGAAAACGATTAATAATAAAAGCCGACCAACGGTTAGTAGTAACAGAAAATACACAAATTATACTTGTTGCGGTATTATTATTATTATTATTATTATTATTATTATTGAATACTTTTGGCCAACTAAAAGAGTACTCTAACTTGTTACAGCTTTTCTCAAATTGTATTTATGGTTTGGTTTAATATAATATTAATATTGAATATTAATCAACTATTAACCTTAATATTAATCAAAAATGTTTATTTTCTCAAAGACATTTATACAAAAATAATAATTAGATAAAAGAATAATCATAAAACATAATTAAATATATATAAATATATATATATATATATTGCTTTTTACATTTTGATCTCATCATAGACATAAGCTAAATAAGCTATAATATGAAATTAGAATTTTCACTTAAGATAAAATCTAAAAACAATTTGTTAATCAATGTTTAATTTAGTTTACTTACAATAAATAGATAACTTTGAAAGACCTCAATGCTTATTGTGAAGTTTTGTACAAACAAACAAAAAAGATAAAACCCACAGTAATTTCTGCATTCAGTAAAGCTTGTTCTGCACATCCACACTGATGTGAAGTGAAAATACTATTTATAGAAAATGTCCCCCTCTAGGTTGTATTATTTGCTTTTAGACAAACTGAACAAAAATAAATAAATCAAGTTAGAGGTAGTAGAAACCATAATTTTCACTTTAAATAAATGAGACAGTCATTTCACATTTTTTTCAGTGTATATAAAATATAATCATTTTCTTGTTAGTGTTCCTTATGCCTTCAACCCAGAAACACCAAATGGAACAGGAACAGAATTTATTTACTGAATGGAACTGAACTAAAAAAGAAAACTCAACGCTGAGTGTTACGGGTGTGAGCAGACAAGCAGACACAGAAGATTAAGGTTCCGACACAAAGTTTACTCATAATCCAAGCAGGTAGCAGAAACACACACGCAGGTATAAACGTGACCGGACACTGAATGACGGTGAAGGAGAAACTTTAGTGTGAATACAAATTAGCTAATTAGTGATATATAGCTGATACACATGAACTCATGAAGACAGAAACCATGACGACCGAGGAGTGGCGGGAAAATGAACAAAGGGAGATACTGCAAACTAAGTCTGTGATAACTAAACAAACTGAGAGGGACTTTGCCTTTTCATTGCGGGCCACACCACTCAGATTAATATATGCTGCAACATTAGCTTTGTTGAAAATTTAAGAATCATGTTGACTCTGATGTACTGGAGGGCTATGAATAAAGATGAAATGGAGTGAGAAAGAGAGGGTCTTGGCAAACCGCTTCAATTTGCTACATCGCCATTAGCTTTGAGCTGTCATCTTTGGCTCAGCTCTCAGAACATAAGCTCTTTCCCTGCCCAGTTTCATAGTACATCCTCTGAGAGACCCCACAGCAGGGTCGTGGTAGTTAACTAAAACCATGAAAATACAAATAAATATTAAAAACTGTATATTGTATTTATCAGGGCAAAATTTCTCATTTTTATTTAGTTTAACTTGATGTATTAAAATAACTAAAACTGACGTGAAAAATAATAACTATATAAACATATTCGGTTACGCTTCCTTTTACAGTCCAGTTACCCATGTACATACTATGTACTTATTTTAGTAATTACAATTACTGGGTAATAATAACTAGGTACTAACCCTGAACCTACCCCTATTCCACGTGCTTACCTTATATTAGCCAGCACTTTCTCGGTAAGTACACTGTAAGTACTGTACTGTAAAAAGAAGTGAAAAATAAGAATAAAGTTAAAATGCGAATACCAAAGTAATTCAAAATATGAATAAAAACTATAATAGTATCTGATGGATACTAAAATAACTCTCGCCCGCAGTAAAGCACATGTGAGAAATGGTGCACAATGACCTTGAAACATCATCTTGCATTCAGAACTAATTGACTTCTTAATGTATTATTATTCATGTATTATTGAGTTGTAGTGACCATCAAAGATCACAAAAGAAATGTGCTCTTTTCATCTTCTTTAGTTTGTAGACATATTTCTGCAGTGTAACTTTATCACAAACGAACACTCGATGAGTGATGTTTGCAAAAATACAGAAAAAAGCACACCACAGTGACAAAGCCACCCGTCGTGTGACACATCTCAACAAGAGAAATGCAGAAGGCACACTCTCATGAACCACACCACAGCCGTTGCCATGGCAACATCTTGCTGCAGTCTATTATGGTACTGAAGTTACGCACTGAAATCGAGTGGATAAAAGACAGCATAAAATTACGACGAGCATATGGGTTCAAATGATTGGGAAAACCGGACACTATTTTGAGAGTTACGGTATAATATGCTGATTCTGTATCTCAATGCCTTCTCTGATCCATTTAGCTGTGGGACTGACAACCTGCCCGGAACCCGTGATCCCAGCCAATGGTATTAAGAATGGTGACAGGTACATGGTGAATGAGGTTGTGTCATTCAGCTGTGAGCCGGGATATGTGCTTCAGGTATGGTGCTGATTTTCCACATACAGTTTGCCTCATTTGCACACAGGTACAAAAGAGCAATCATGTGGTAGAAAATGGTATCACGTGACCTCTTGCTTTCCAGGGACACTCTCACATAACGTGTATGCCAGGAACCGTGCGTCGCTGGAATTACCCTCCTCCACTCTGTATTGGTATGTCTTTCCATTCTAATCAGATGGCACATTTTCTTAGCCACATGACTTTTTCATAGTTTTTCATTTCAAACACCTTTGGCATTCTCTTTTATGTCTGCTTGTGTTTTTTAGCGAAGTGCGGCGGGAGTCTGTACGATATGAGCAACGTGGTCCTGAGCCCGGGTTTCCCTGGGAACTACCCTGGAAACTTGGACTGCACCTGGAGAATCGTGCTTCCCATTGGATACGGTGAGTGCGCCGAGAGCTGCTCCTGAATCAGCTGTCAGGAGATTACAACTTGAAACGGTTGCTCTCTAAAAGTTTTGTCCTCTTCATCTTGTACACTGCAGTGTGCCATTATGACAAGCATTGAGGGGAAACTAACTTTTATAGTGAAATTACTGACTTAAAAGTCTACATGGAATTGAAATTGGCCATATATATTTTCTGAATGGACTTTCCTGGTCATGTTGTGAACATGAAATAGTCACAATTCTTCATTAAAATGTAAAAAGTACCTCCACTTCTGATGCAAGTTTAATTTTCAGATGAAATAACTTCTAATTTTTTTCTACTGATTAATTCATTTTCTTGATCCAGACAATTTCAATGGACAAAATCAAATCCTGCTCGACTTTTGTCTTGTTTCACTACCAGTTGGTCAAATTAATTGAAAACAGCATTTGAAGGTAGGGTAGGTAATTTTCGGAGAGGGTTAGTGCAATAGTGAACTAGCTTTGAAAGCATAAGATCCCACCCTCCCTTCAGAGTTCTCTCCAAAGTCATGCATGCTTCAAAAATCATGGCACAGAGCAAACAAAAGTGGCGTTAAACTGCCTCATGTCTCAAAGCACATGACATTACAAAAAAAATAATGCACATAAACAACTTAAAGAGCACTGACCTGTACCACCTGACTGCTGCAGTTCCATTTTGACGTTGATAGTGTTCCTATTGAAACGCATAAATTTGAGACACGACCATTTATTGGTCCTACGCCTTCCGCAGACAAGATATACTGTATATAAATACATTTAGACCACTTATCTTAGTAATTGCTATCAGGAGAAGGCAGACAAGACTTTCAACCAGCATAACAAAACAATGTTCCTTAAACAAATCACCTACACTGCCTCTAATCCCTCCATCCATTCTTCAAAATCGTATCCTATGTAGGGGACAGAAGATCATGTTGACTTCACGGTTTTCAGTAGCATGAGGGCTGCAAAATCGGCACGTTTTTCCTCCATCAAGAAAATCTGATTTTGACTAATTGCTTTGTTTATTTTAAAGAACTGTTAAATAAAAAATTAGATTTTTTGGAGAAATCATTTAATAGAGCCTACATAGTATTTTAGTCTTACATCATCTTTGTTAAAATGTCAATATTTGATTAGAGCTAGCTGTTGTTTGAACTCACACAATTTATTTTGACAGTGTTCATGAGTTTGTTTACTCTGTCTCATTGATGGAACAAAAGCATTGAATTGAATGTGACAATTGCGCAAGAGTGTTTTCCTGAATGTTTCACATAGAAATTCACCCGTGTTTCATGAATGACACCGACTGACTAAGCAGACTAATTGCACGAGTAGACTCATGTATCTGGTATTTACCCAAAAAGCAGACAGCATCGTGCTGAATACCGACAGACACAAAGTAATACTTCCTTTCCATCTGATGTTCTGACACTTGACGCAAGAGTGTTATTTGGTTTCATCTTTCTGAAATTTTAAGATGTTGTTTGAGACTTTGGCAGTCGACGCAAGTCATTTAGTCGTAGCCCATTTGCTCTCTCCCGCCTTACAATTCAAATGAGTTGAGAACAAAGAAACCATTCCAGCTGTTAACAAGGCAATTGCATGTCATTAAAAAAAAGCCATTCACACTTATCCTGGAGCACAACTATTTCTTCTCCGACCCCCTCTAACTTGGAAGAAAACAATGTAACATTGAGATATCCAAAAGCAATTTTCTGCCTTATCAAGCAGCCACTGCACAAACAAGAGCAAGAACCATCATGTTTGTGCTGTGTAGCAAAAATGCATTAGCTTTCACTGTTAACAGGCTACAATCATTTGAATAAGACACACAGATGGCTTTGTGGGTGCTGATTATAGCTTTTAGGACAGTCTGAATAGGTGGAGTTAAGTGCAGTTAGGGGATAGCACCGCATCGGAATGACAATAAAGCTAATCTTTAAAAGAGCTGCCCTAGGTGTCTCGGAGCGACACATGCTTTCAGTGAAAATGGCTGACTTGTTTGATACTCTTTAGACTTCGGTGGAATCCGTATGTTCGTTTGGCCGGAAGCTAGTTATTTTTTAATAATAATAATAATTCATTACATTTATATAGCGCTTTTCTGGGTACTCAAAGTGCTTTACATTGTCCTCACCCACCACCAATGTGCAGCATCCACCTGGATGATGCGACGGCAGCCATACTGCGCCAGAATGTGGTGATGTGATGTGTAGTGATGTGTCTCCACTGGAGAAGAGACAGTTATGAAGCTAATCAGTATATGGGGATGATTAGGAGGCCATGATGGACAGAGGCCAAGGGGCAAATTTGGCCAGGACGCCGGGGTTACACCCCTACTCTTTTTCGAAGGACATCCTGGGATTTCTAATGACCACAGAGAGTCAGGACCTCGGTTTAACATCTCATCCGAAGGACGGTGCTCTTTGACAGTATAGGGTCCCCGTCACTACACTGGGGCGTCAGGTCCCACACAGACCACAGGGTGAGCGCCCCCTGCTGGCTTCACTAACACCTCTTCCAGCAGCAACCTGGTTTTTCCCAGGAGTCTCCCATCCAGGTACTGAAGTGATATGGGTGATATGGCTGCTGCCAATTTACGTAATTTACTTAAGACCCCGTTTTTTTTTTACTTAATAAAGTTTTAAATATGAATGTTTTTCTTACACAAACTCATCGTTTTGTTTCAGAAGGCAATTAACCCCTATACTTTATTAACCCCTAGGAGGCGCATAAAGATTATGACAGATGGATGCACGTTTTTTGAGCTTCAATCTGTTAGTTGCAATCCACTGCCATTATAAAACTTGGAAGAGCCAGCATATTTTTTTAATATAACTTGAGGGTGAGTAAATTGTGGGCTAATTTTAATTTGAAAGTAAACTAATCCTTTAAGATGCATTTTGATTGATCGTATCACAAGTGGATGACACTAAATACCAGTGTAAACGAGGTCTTGCGTAAATTTCAGCTTGTCCGCTTTTGACCACCTCCAGTCAAAAACGCATTTGTCCGGCTCAGAAGGGGTCGAACAGCCACAAAAGACTGTCTACTCTCCGCCTACTGCCTGGTGCGTAAATATTATGGGACGTGCGCTAACCAGACGGGGTCATGACATTCCAAATTCATATGCTGTTAGTTTATTACCTTGATACTCCATTCAACCAAAAAAAAATGATAATTTCATGAAGACATAATAAACACAATTTAATTTATTGATTGCAAGTATTCTGAAGAGACACTAAGAGGTTGCCTAATATGTTGATGTAATTTAATCGTTTATTAATATATAAATAGAGGACATGAAATATGGTAAAGGGAAGATTAAAAGTTATCTTTTTACATGCAAGAACAAACCTTATTGGCTCTTGTGTGTCAAACAAGCACTTTTAAACTATAAAAAAGCCTAAATTGAATCTGTTCATTATATACAGTAAAGCTCTTAATCAAAATTACTGTGATGAAACTAGAAAATGTCATAGTTTCGAAGATAAACAGAAGTCTTACAAATTTGGAATGCCATGAGGGTGAGTAAATAATGATAAAATTTTTAGGTGTGCTAATCCTTTAATACTAGAACTATTTGTTAATGGAAATATTTTATGAAATGATTCACTTGTGCTATCAGACAATTGGTCCGCATTTTAACATAAAATGCGACAATACATTTCTTTCATTTGTATTATTTATATTTTAAAATAATAAATGTTTTATACGTCGGCTACATAGAGTCTGACAAGTACAATCTTCTGTTGAATCAAGATCATTTTGTTAGTAATATGTTAGTTTTCTTCCTGTTTTCCAGCAAAATCACAGTTCACATGGAGCCAATTACTGAGCAAACATGAATACGTTTTTTTTTTTTTTTTGCGCACATGAACATGAGGGAATAACGATTCACCAATTAACAGTGTCTCAGAGCAGCAGAAACAGCAGGTCTGTACAGGCCTGTCAGAGTCAATGGTTTAAAAAAGCCTGTCACTTTAAAGACATTCCTTATGTAAATTATGCACATAATGCACAGCCTGTTGGACACTGTGTAAGTCTAACATGTGACTCACTCCGCAGGGGCACACATCCAATTTATCAACTTCACCTCTGAGGATAACCATGATTTTTTAGAGGTTCGCAACGGGCCACACCACAGCAGCTCTCTGATTGGACAGTTCAGCGGAAGCCAACTACCACCCCCTCTGCTGAGCAGCACGCACGAAACCGTCATCCACTTCTACAGCGACCACTCTGAAAACAGACAGGGCTTCAAACTCACTTATCAAGGTGGGTGACACTCCATCTTCAATTTGCATACTGCACTCTCTTCTCTTCTAGACATTGGCCGTCCTTGATTTTGTATTGGCCCTTCATGTGGGAGTGACGGCCTTTTACCAGGATCATTGGAAATATCTAAAGATCCAGTTCCTTTGAGATCACTGGGAGGACACTCCATTATGACAGCTGGGGTCTTGAAAGCATTTCAAAATCAATAAGATGGTGCATTTGGATGTGCACTTGGATTCCACTCGATATAAATAACTCACCATTGTCTGGTCTCCTCACTTTTAGGTCAAACAGTTCGTCTCTCTCTGTTTCTTATCCACTCTAGACTGAGTTGAAAAGAGCCAGGCTTAGCCTTGATCTGTGCTGCCAGACGGAGGGGAATACTGATGCCATGTTTTGATACACAAACAATAATGCAGGATGAAATAATATGATTATAAAGCTGTTGATCATAAGCACTGCACTTGAAATGCTGTCTGGAGATGCACTTATGCTAGTTTGACAAGCTTTCTGCTTCTTCACTTGAACAGGTGACGGTACGCAGATTAGGAACATGTTGCTTGTATGTTTGTCATAAATTCCTTGAAACATTATTTTAGTATCGTTACTGAATGTTTCCCAATTTGAAATGTATTCAATCAAAAAATATTTTCGTAATTTTATCATTTGTGCACGAATCAAATTAGCTCTACCCTTGGTAGACATTTGAATTAACATAAAAGATTGCATATGTGTTTTATGTTTTGTATCATATTCGTACATCAGATTTTTATGGGCCACATAATATGATATAGAGAATATGAAGCTCATACTCGAGGAGGAATTTTCAGAGGCCCAAACTGGGCAAAATATGCATATCAGTTGTCACTCTATGTTGTCACTCCAAAATACTGGACCAGATTAACTAAACAGGGCAAATTTGCGGGCTAGCACAAATCCAAAAAAGCAAAATGGGTGCGCAAATTAAAGAACGCACACGCAGCCGGATCATTCCCATAATGACTAACTCAATCTACCAAGAGCAGCACACATTAACGTCTGGTTTAAGACATGCTTTGATTTCACTTTATTTTGATGGTTCCTTTAACACATTCTGTTGACTATATAAGTAACGTTGCACATACATGTCTACTAACTCTCATTAGAGTTATTTATAGTCAGTAGAATGTCAGTTGGGGGAGCATCACATTAAAGAGTTAGCAGATATTAAGCAGACAGTCTACTAGAACTCTAATTATGAGTTAGTTGACATGTAGTAGAAAAGTTATTTGTAGTCATCAGAATTTTCAAAAGGGACCATCAAAATACCCATGCTTTTTTTTTTTGGGAGGTAAATAATGGAGCAAATACCAGTAAATTGATGAGTGCAAACCTTAGTAAATCACCTCTCAAGATTTATTTAAAAACTCTTCTCCCATAAATTGTACATCTGAAAGGGAAACTACAAATGCATATGCAGAAAAAAAAACAATAAGTACAATTTACTTAGATTTTAAATTTTACATGTATGGATTTAAGTAAAATCTACTTAACTAAGTTGTGTAAAATTAAAATTAACAAAGAGAATAAGTAAATTTAACTTGGTCAGTTTGGGTTAATTTATTTCGATGGTTCACTTTTAGACATTCTAGTTACTATAAGTGAATTCTCGACTACATGTCAACTAACTCTCATTAAAATATTAGTAGATTGCAGTTGACTGTTAGTAGACTGCTTGGTTAGGGTTAGGTTTTGTGTAAGTAGAATAAGTTGACGTAGTTACAGTTACTTATAGTCAGTAGAATGTCTATTACGGGTGGCGCCGCCGCTCCCACCACGCGCATAATGCACTGTGCGTACCAAGTGCTGAGGGGGCACCAAAAATAGCCTATATGAAAAATCAAATATCATATCATAGTCAAAATAATTATAATGCCAATATTATTTCTGTATAGAAATATTATCAGGTACTTTTTAGGGATGTATATAGGATGTATATAACAAAACAGGCGGAACAAGAGTATTTAATTGTTCTACAAAGTAACGATGGTGCCGCCGCCTCCTCAGTGGTCCGTTGGATTGCGCGTTAAAAAGTTGGGGCATGGGTCATCATAAAGGAATTATGCTTAGAAAATGGCTAGCAGCGGTACTGATTACGGGGAGCATCAAAATAAAGTGTTAGCCGATATTAAGCAGACAGTCTTTGAATACTCTAATGACTGCTACATGTACATGTAGTTGAAAAGTTACCAAAAGTTAGTTGAATGTCTAAAGTGGACCATCAAAACAAAGTGTCACCAGAGTTTGAGTAATTACTTACTCATTTGAAGTTTCAAGTACATTTTACTCACTCTTTGTATATTTTACTCAAACAATGTAGCACTGAATTAAGCAATGATTTTAAAGTGTATGCTTTACTTTTAAAGCAGTACATTTAAGTAAACAATACACTAGATTTCCTGTTACACTTTCAACCAGCCGAATGTTGTATAATCTATAAGACAACATATCTACACAATATAGGTAATGAGGTACCCAACCGAACACAGAGACTTTGTACACAATAACGGTCAAATTTACTGGATAGTTTCTGAGTATGAATAGGTCAGATTGAGTAGAAAATTAACACTTTTTCTCCCGTATTAATTAATGCCTCATTGCATGATGTGAACACTAGTATCAGGAAGTTAAGCAGGTGTTCCTTTATATTATAACTTTGATATTTACTTGAAGAGTCATTAATGTAAACATAACAAACAATTCCAAGTAAAATATAATTTTAAGTTCAAGTACTAATATAGATTTTTTTTCTGTAGTATTTACTTCACTAAATAATCATTGTTTATCAGTGTAAATAAAAAATGGAATAAATTAATGCATCCATCAATGAAATTGATGACATCTTATTTTATGTTTCAAAAAAGATGGGTTTTGGAACAACATGAGGGTGGAAATATCATACTTCCACTTCCAGACATACAGATAATCATAGTTATGTTTTGTTTTGTTTTGTTATTTTAGCATATGAATTACAAAACTGTCAAGACCCATATCCATTCCACAATGGATACATCATCAACGGCGATTTCAATGCAGGACAATCGATAACATTTGAATGCTTCCCTGGATATGTGTTGGTGGGCCACCCTGTGTTAACATGCCAGCACGGAATCAACAGGAAGTGGAACCAACCCTTTCCTCGCTGTGAAGGTAAAGGGAAGGGAAGAAAGTAAAGACATGTGTTATTTTTTCTTCTATCCCTGTTAGCATTTCTTTAAGTTTCTCAAGTTGTGTTGTGATAAGCACACTGTTATTTTTAGCCGCCTTTGCCCACACTTTGAAACAGAAAGCTTTAGAAATGCTCTGACATTTCAAGACTTCCAAAGGTATTATCAGTACACTCCCAAATGCCTTTTTAACTATGCTCTTTAACTGAAGTGTTACTACTTTGTATTACTGGTACAATAAGAGCCATTGTGTTTTAAAACCATCTTTAAAACAGACTTTGAAGACCTGAACAGTGGAGACATAGGCTACTGGGAGCTGTTCTAAATTGTAGCCTTGATGATTAGCGTGGGTAGTGTAGTGTGAAAGCCGACCTGTCTATTATCGATCAGTCGCTCAACTTGTTTCTTCCAGGCTTCCGTTTGCAGGGAATTTGAACTGCAAAGACTATTGGGCCTTTTTTCTTCTTTCCTAACTGTGTTATTGTGTTGTGAACTCTGTGCCAGTATCTTGTATCCATGTTGTTTCTTGCAGCCTCAGGAATGTTTTGTTCTCTTCTTCAGTTTTCACTCATGTGCAAATGAAACCGTACTCTCAGCTATAGGAATCTTTACTGGAGTATATCGGCAAAAATTTACATTTTGTCATTGTTTAAGCGTCCTCATGTCATTCCAAAATCCGTATGCTGTGTTTTTCACCATACAACAACAAGCAACACTGTAAAGCTCAAAACATCTTAAAAGTAGTCCATATGACTCCTGAAGTCATACAAAAGGTTTGTAGGTCTTTTTTATAGTGCCTATATGGTGCTTTTGGTCCATTTTGGAGAATTATCCGGCGGGTGGTGTGTGAGGGGGGTTGTGTGTGTGCAGTTTACAGCATACGGTGTTTGAACAACACGAGGGTGAGTAAATAATGTCAGACTTTTCATTGCTGGGTGAGTTATTCCCCTAACATTCAGATTTTGCTGCATTCCCTGGTTTTTAACATTTGCTGTCATTCTGAAAGACAGATTACTAATGCAGTCATGGTTGAGTAATGCTTATCTGCACACAGCTCCCTGTGGCTACAACGTGACGGCTCCAAACGGCACCATTTTCTCTCCAGAGTACCCAAATGAGTACCCAGACTCTCAGGACTGCACTTGGCTCATCACCGTGCCTCATGGTCATGGAGTTTACATCAACTTCACCCTGCTCCAAACTGAGCCAGTGACTGACTACATCGCCGTCTGGTGAGCAGAGCTCCATTTAACGAGTCGTTTGGCAAATATCAGACTGAGATGAGGACAAGGCAATTATTTAAGCTTGCAGACTAGACTAATGCTGCTGCTGTTGTTGTTGTACGTCAAGCAAATCGTTACGCAAATCGTGTTCCACTTTTCTTCCCAATATTTGTAGTCTGTAGTCACTGTGCAAAGCAAGATTTGAAGAAAATTCAGCTGTCTAAGAAGTTGTGAATCTTTTCACTCAAAATCATTGGGGTAATTCTCCAAAAAATAAACCATATATATATATATATTTACATGCGTTTTAGACAATTCATTACAATAACAATTAAAGGTACAGTTTGTGCAATTTTGCATTAAAATGTCCCAAAACCACTAGAACATAGTTATAATGGCTTGTGTACTTACATTATCCCAAATGTTTCCAGCAGTGTTTAAATCCAGAGAAATACGCAATCATTTGTTTGTTTTGCAAAGGTAACCCCATAAAGCAAAAATGGCTGTGGAGGTGAACACGACAACTCCCATGATTTCACGCTCAGTCACTGTGTCATCAAGCTACGTCTTTGTTACTGTTTTGAATAAGCGACCTCTAGCGGTGAAACTTACGGTAACGCTTTAGATTACAGCCCGGAAAGTACTGCGTAATTAAAGCGATTTTACAACGTAACCTTCTGTAATTATAGTGTCCATATAACGTACTTACAATATAAGTATAAGGGAATAATATTTTAAGTTTGCGGAATAAAGGGGTAACAACCAGGAGAATTAAAAAAGTATTTATACTGTAAGTATTAAGGGGGTACTTATTCTACTATTATGATACAACAATCATACATTTGGGAGCAATTTAGCATTTTGAAATAATGGTGAACCAGTACATGTATTGCCTTTTAAAAAGTACATATCTATACATTTATAAAGTAATATTTTTAACAAAAGTGCACTGAAAACAAAAATTATTGCAACTTTTGCTTAAATATTGGGGAAAGATTATTTTTTTTCATGTATTTGTTACCGCCTTGTTCCATGTAGTTACAGGGTAAGTACAATAAAAATGCATACACAATCTTATATCACTGACTCGGAAACCTTTATTTATTATACAAGCACCACTTACCCTGTAACCACATCAAACAAGATATATTTCCCAGTATGTAAAAAAATTTGCAATAGTCTTATAAGCAATAAGCTTTTCTTGCCTTGAAACATGTTAGCCCAAACTTAAACATATGCACTTTTGCTAATAAAAAAATATTTGCATAAATGCATAGATATGTACCCTGTCATTTTTAAAAAGGCTATACAGTATGTATTGGTACACAATTATTACAAAAAGGCACGCAGTGTATGTTCTCACCAAATTGCTCCCAAATGTAAGATTGTTGTATCATAATAGTAGAATAAGTACCCCTTAGTTCTATAATACTTACAGTATAAATATTTTTTTAATTCTCCTGGTTGTTACCCCTTTATTCCCCAAACTTTACATATTGTTCCCTTATACTTACATGAAAGTACTTTATAGGTACACTATAATTACAGAAAGTTACACTGTAAATTCCTCTTAATTACACAGTACTTTCCGGGCTGTAATCTAAAGCGTTACCAAACTTACATACTGTGGCTTTAAGCCATCAAAGGGTTAGTTACAGAAGTTAGAAGTAACTGAATTTAAATCTCGCTTTGTTAATAATAACAGACCACAGAGCAAAATGTAATTTCTACTGAATAGTCTGAAACAGTACTGACTTGATGAATATAATATGGAAATATACATCTTCGGCGCTTTCCCAGCAATATCAGCTGTTCATTTTCATAAGTCATTAAACAAGCGGACTAGTCTGTGAAGTCATCATTTTTACTGTTTTCGTTCAAGCTGATCTGTAATGTAATTCTTTTATTCAAAAGTCAGCACAATCTCACTGTAACTTTTGAAGATTATGGCAGGATCACAGGTTGTAATGTAATTTCAATGCAAGTTTCCCTCTTCCAGGGACGGCCCAGAGCAAAGCTACCCGCAGCTGGGGATTTTCAGCGGCAACACAGCCCTCGAGTCAGCCTACAGCACTTTCAATCAGGTTCTTATCAAGTTCCACAGCGACTTCTCGACAAGTGGATTCTTTGTCCTCAATTTCCATGGTTAGTTTCTCCTTCAAATGAAAAATGTTGCAGCTGAAATATATTGCATACCGTAAAGTACTGCTCGAAATATATTTGAAGCATGGGATTCAACTTGTTTTCATACACTAAGGAAGCATGACGGCTGCTCCTGATGACATCACGTTATTTCAGGAGATTAGAAGAGTCAAAAATAGAAGCTTCCTTTGGCCTCTTTGATATCAGTGTCAGCATGCAGGCATGCGTCGAAGAGCATTGGAAAATCATGTGAAAATGAACCTTTCATCTAATCTTTCAACTTTCATTTCAGAAAAAGTCTGGCATACTTGTGAGTTGTAGACAGGCGGTTTAAATACAACTCTGTATTCTTGAGAGGGCTCTCAGTATGTTGATTCATAGAACTGTATGTTGTCACATGTCGTATGTGAAATGTATACTCTAGGTGGGTTGTTTGGTGTCATGTCATGCTTATATAAAGGTAAATAAAAAGTCAAAATGCTTCAGAACTTCTTTTTTTCATTTCTTTAGCTTATCGGCTCAAGAAATGCCCTCCTCCCCCTATGGTTGAACAAGCAGAGATATTATTTGAAGACCAGGACTATGAAATCGGTATGAACAGCTGGTCATTTGTGAAAGAATATCAAAGACATGACGCAAACAATATTGAAAAATGTTGAATTCTTCTTACTGACCACGCAGGTGATATTGTGAGGTATCGATGCTTTCCTGGATTTACATTGGTTGGCAGCAATGAGGTCACCTGTAAGCTGAACTCTCACCTGCAGTTTGAGGGACCACCACCAGCATGTGAAGGTTAGTAATAAAAAAAAAGACCTTATGAATATGTGAGGTATATATTTCACAATCGTCATGATTATGGAAAAGTGACTTTGATGCAGCATGAAGGCTAAAACTTCACAAACATTCCAGTTCCTAGGTTTTATTTAATTATGGTAAAACAGAAATAAAGGACTATATTACAGTAATGAGAATCTAATGAATAATGGTAATTACAAAACTCATCCAAAAGAGAGTACTTAACTTAAATAAATTAAAGACGGTTGGGGATCAGTAATCAGAAATAAATAAAGATGCTGAATCATTAGTGTGATTCTTGTAATCAAAGCTTATACACATATAATCCATAAAAAGATGGCACGAAGTCCCAGAAGCAACATTGCTTTGTTGTATGGTAACAAATAGACAGTAGCCGACAGCTGCCTTGGGAGCAAGGGGGAAAAAACATTCCAGTTATCCTCGGCAAAGCTTTTAGTAGTAAATTTGAGCCGTTTGGCTTGTCTGTGCTTTCTGTACAATGCCATGAAGAAGCGATAGTTCTCCTGGTTTGTTTCCTTCACCCTCCCACCCACAAAGCGGATTAACAAAAAAGCTTCAACTCACTTTGTTGCTTCCTCGTACCAAGGCTCGTGGCCCCTGAGGTGAATCCAGGAGAAGCGCTGCACATGTTAGAGAAAGTTTTTTAAACTTTACTGGAATACTCTGGAGCTTGCATCTTTGTTTGTAGGAAAACCACATTGCGATTTCTAATATTAATAGCCATGATTCTTGTGAATGCTGTATCTACCCTACAGCTCAGTGTCCTGCAAATGAGGAGCGATCTGCCTCCTCTGGTGTGATCCTGAGTCCTGGCTTCCCAAAAAACTACCCCAACTCCCAGACCTGCTCTTGGATCATCAGAGTGCAGCCTTCCTTCACCATCTCCATTTATGTGGAAATGTTCCAGAGCGAGAAGCAGTTTGACGAACTGGAGATTTTTGATGGTAAACGTTACTTTTGTTTCCTCTGTACAGATGGAATGTTATTGATTATTTTATCCATACATCCATTTAAATTCCGCTTAGCCTATGTACTGTAACAATGTATGCAGGGAAGCTGAAGACAGAAGACTCAGGTTCTCACAAAACACTAATAAGTATAATTATTATACAAAAACAGGCAGTGCAGGCAGTGCAAACACTGCCACACTAAATCACACTAAATCTAAACATAACAGAGACCGTAGCAAGCGTGAAGAAAAGGGTGAGGTTTAAATAACAAACTGAAATGAGCTAATAAATGACACACAGCTGAAACCAATGAACTAATAATGACGGTAACCATGGAAACTGAACAAAGGCGGGACACTGAACAAAGGAACAGGTGAAACTCAGACATGAACAAAACAGGGAAACAGATCAAAAACAAACATAACCCTAACATGTATAATGTAATATAATAATTATAATATAATCATAATTATAAATATTAAACACATACTAAACAAAAAATACAAAAATGTTCATTTGTGACACATTTGACCTATTAATTAAAAAGTAAATTCACACTATTAAAAATTGGGTTACACTTTATTTTAAGGTGTCCTTGTTACAGTGTAATTATATATTTAAGTACAGAGTAATATTTAGTAACTACATGTACTTACTATAGGGATAGATAGGATTAGGATTAGGTTGAGGCTTAGTTGCATGCAATTATGCATAATTTACTGTTATTACTTTAAGTTAAGTTAAGTACATGTAACATATATTACAAGGACATCGTAAAATAAAGTGTTACCAAAAATTGAAATAACAATTTCTGAGCCAAAAACTGAGATTTTTGAAGAAAAAAAAAGAAGAAAAAAAAAGAAAAGAAAAAAAAGATGTGAGCTTGCTATTTAGGAGGAATGCTTACAGGAATGCTTACTAAACACTGAATTTAGCACTCGGTTTTGAGCTATCAATTTGGGCAATCTAAGCACATCTAAATAGACAGGAGAAGTTTAAAGATATAAGATATTGCTTAAGCTTCATAAATATATATTTGATTGGGTGTTAGTTCATTTCAAAGTTTGAAATTAATAACTGTAAAACAATTAAATGCTATTATTGTGGTGTATGTGTGTTTTAGAGCATTTTCAGGCCCCGTCCACACGGACACGGGTATTTTTAAAACCGGGACTTTTTTAACGCGGTTCGGCCGTTCGTCCACACGAAAACGCACTGAAACCGAATATTTTTGAAAACCCCTGCTGAGGGTGAGTATTTTCAGAAACGCCGGTTACGTGTTGTCGTGTAGACAGTGAAACCGGGGTTTTTGCCTTGCGACGTCAGAGTGTGCGCCGTTATCCGCTGTGTTTGACGTCAGATTTGCGCCTACCGGAACCGGTAATAACTTTTTGTTAGGCTTCTGATTGGCCAACGTGGCTTTACGGTTAGGGTTATTTCGCCGCCTGCTGGCGTGGCATGCTCTTGACCGCGCTTGATAGCGTGTTTTTGCGTTTTCATGTGGACGGGATTTTTTTTAAAAACGCTGGAGGAAAAACTCCGGTTATAAAAATACCCGTGTCCGTGTGGACATGGCCTCAGAGATCTTCAAGAAAGTGACGGATAAAAGCTGTTATGTATGTGTACTGGTACTATTGTAGGTGGAACTTGAAAACTTGGATATGCTGTTTGAAGTTTGGTCCTTGGCTTGAAAAGTTTGAAAGTCACTGTTACTTCTTAATGTCTCTTCTGCCTTGCTGCCCAACAGATGCGTGGTTTGCAATATTTAGCTTTAGCTTGTATTTTTTATGTTTTATTTACCAGGGCCATCTGGACAGAGTCCGCTGTTGGTGGCTTTGAGTGGGAACCACTCCACACAATTGAATTTCACTAGCAAAACAAACCAGCTTTACCTCAGATGGTCAACTGATCACGCAACCAGCAAGAAAGGCTTCAAAATACGCTATACAGGTTTGTTAAACACGTTCACATCTTTTCATATTTCACTTTTTCTTAATGCATCCAGAAGTACTGTAGAGTTATTCTATACAACACTTTGTACAAAAACAAAGTACTTATTGAACAGAAAACCAGCAACACTTGTATAACGGAGAAATCAAAGAATCAAGAAAATCTTTACACCTTCATTTCTGATGAAGGCCTGTGCACCGGAATGCGTTGGCGAACAAAATAGCTCCATTTGTTTGGTTCTTTGATTTCTCATTTCCACTTTTGATTCATCCATACATCTTAATCAGGCTTACATTTACAATTCTGTCTAAGTCGCCTGTTGGTACAATACATTCAGTAGTATTTATTAATGTGTGCCAGATTTATTCTGGACTTTTAGCCCTTCAAGGTAGTTGCTTTGGATCCAAATGGGTCAATAAGTGAGGAGGTCAGCCTTTTCTAAGTTAGCCCTCATTAGGCTAGGACCAGACACATCTTACCTCCAGGGAGCCATTGGCAAGTCTGCTGTAATAGTGGTCAAAGATGCAGCAATAAATTTTGCTGAATAACTACCATGTCGTATTCTTCTGACCGACATTTCCACCAATTGCTAAACATGATTTATGGGCCGCAAACCCAGTGGCCATGATTACTTGGCATCTCTTCACCCGTTCCTCTGCTTCTCTGTCAACGTTTCTTGGTCTCTCTGTTCATTTCAGTTGATCTTTCAGACATGCTGTGCCTTATTCAGGCCCATTATTCCAGTGTGTGCCACATGTTTCCTGTTTATTGGATTTTGTCAAGAGCAGACAGAAAGAGAAACGACTACATTGCTCGAGGGATTGTGTTTTTGAAACCCTCTGAGTGGCTACTGTGTATTTAGATTTTTTAGTTGAAATAATCACAGGATGTAGGTAACACTTTTTGATAAATATAACACTTTTATCTCTACAAAACATCTTTCAAAAGCAACTTCAAGCCCTCCTTGTTTTTCCCGCCTTTCTTAGTCCGTTGGGCTTTCGGAAATTAGAATTCAGTGCCACATGAAGGTTTTTTTTTTTTTTTTTACGCTAGGTCTGGTTAATCACTCACAGCTAAGTCTAGACCTCTCAGCAGAGTTGGTGTGATGATGCATTTGATTTGATCTGTCTGAAGTGAGATTAAGCTTTGACATCCCTCGAGCTTCTGCTTTCCTTTTTATGATGGGTAAACTTGTATTTGTGTCACATCAAAAACAAGATCTAATGATCTTTTTTTTTTCATAACCAGCAAGCTGCATTTTCCTAGCTCCGAATCAAACTTAAACACAGTTTTAAAGACTACATGAAATCTGAATTTGAGATGTATGACTTTTAGTCCTTATCATCTAAATGGTCATGTACCACCATAAAAGTTTACAAAATGAATGTACAGAAGATTAATACATTTAAAATGTGTATAATCGTCTTGCAAGAAAATGGATAAAAAATATGGATACACATTTCTGTCTAATAAAAAGCTATCTAGAGAAGTGGAGGTTTTGCTTTAGTACATTGGCCAATATTGTACAAAAGTAAACAGAAATCTCCTAAAAATCAAACATTTAATTGTATATATTTTTAAAATATATATTTATCTTTTCACTTTATTTTAAGGTGTCATTGTTACAGTGTAATTATATATTTAAGTACTGAATGATATTAATCAACAAAATGAGCTTACATTTAAGGGTTAGGGTATGATTTGGTTAAGAGTTTGTTGCATGTGATTATGCATGATTTACTGTTATTGCTATGGTAAGAATATGTAACATATGTAACAAGGACACTGTAAAGTTTTTTAAGCTACCAATTTAGGACAGTAAGCAAACACCATGTTCATCCTAGTTCCAGCTGAAGCCATATTCAGGCTTGCAAAGATTCATTATGTAGTTTTGGTGATGATTTTTGAATGTCACTCTGTATAAAATCTGTATTTTTGTTTTCCAGTACATTTTTGAAAAATACATATATATTTTTTTTTTACCTGAAAAGAGAAACATGGCATTACCACCACACTCAAAAAAATCTGTAAGGTGGATCAAGGCCATGATTAGATCTGTATTCAAGGACATGTGATGCATGATTTAACATAGATTAAAAAAAAGTATCACCCTCAACATCATACTGTAACGAACTGTCTCCCGCAGCTGCATACTGCAGTGTGAACGATCCACCCAAGAACGGAGGAGTCATCAATAGGGCGAGAGACCGGCCAGGCAGCAGACTCCAGTATTACTGCAACGCTGGCTATAGGCTCGTGGGTCACAGAAATGCCACATGCAGACTACATCCCAATGGGCTTTACCAGTGGGACAATCTGGCTCCACTATGCCAAGGTAAATCACACTATTCAGAGACATTCACTGACTCAGTCCCCTCATTCAGATGTCTGGGAATTGCTTTGAAAAGGCGACCTGCCTCCACGCATATGACGAAATGTGTCATTCTGCGGGGCGCTCAAAAGCACCTCCGCACGCCTCGGCGAGAAGCCGCTTTTATTCCATTAAACACTTCCGTCGAAGACTGTGCAATGAGATCACGAGTGTCCTTTGTCCCAATGTCATAATGGGGGACTCTTCAGTCACGCTAAGACTAAGACAGAAATGTAATTGAATGTGTTTGATGTGTCGCGGGTTCTCTTAATTTCATTGTTCATGCTTCCTTCCCTGCTCCTTCGTCTTTTATTGAGGTGCTAATTTTATCCTTCAGCCCACGTTGCATTTTGTCTGCCCTTTCTCCTTTCGCACTGAGCCCTCGCGTATTCTGTTCCAGAGCATTGTCAAAGAAAATGGTCTCTTTTGGAGGTTTGCTAAGATTTCATTAGCAAGACGAGTCATCTTTATATCAGACGCGTATAAATTGTGAGCAAATGAACTGTAGGTCGAATTGTTACAGCTGTTATTTGTGCAGCTTTAAGGCAGGTTATATAAGATGATTTGAAGTATACTGCACTTTCCTGAGTAATGTAGGAAATAGGGCTGCTGAAATCTCTGGTTTATGTTTTTTTTATTTATTTTTTATAAACGTTTCTTAATAAACATAAAAAATTAAATAGACAAAAATAGAACATAAGAAAGAATGCCAGAATGAATTACAGGT
The DNA here is from genome assembly GCA_031834385.1 of Semotilus atromaculatus. NCBI lineage: Eukaryota > Metazoa > Chordata > Actinopteri > Cypriniformes > Leuciscidae > Semotilus > Semotilus atromaculatus. The sequence continues at coordinate 9,532,796 of JAULUF010000025.1, read as the reverse complement.
TTGAGAGTAACAAGGTTGCACATTTAGTCTAAATTTTGTCTAAAACTTATTTTGGAATCAAATGTTAGTTTGTAGTTATTACAATACAATAGTTTGTAGTTATTACTTACAATAACTTTGGTTATAGAAGTGAATGGTTGAGCTTGTCTCGATTTGTGTAACAATTGCGAAACTAGAATGAGATTTTTTACTGGTCTTTCCACAATGGTTATGACATTTTTAGGAATGATTTTTAGGTGGAGAAAATAATGCAGGCTTGCACCCTGTGTGACATTGCATTAAAATGAAAACATGAAATCAAATATGTTATTCGATTTATAGGCAAAGTGCAGTATTTCATATATAAATTGCATAAAACTTTGCTTATCTTAGTTATCTTTGTTTGTTACTCTATTGTATAGAACAGAAAATGGATATAAATGCCATGCAGTCAGGACATCAAAACTGCATTCCTTTTTGCAAACAGCTCTTATGCTGTATGTCATGAGCAGGTGCGCTACCCGGTCTGCCACGGGTCAGAGCATTCTAGTGAATGCAAAGCTGCTCCTGACTGCTGCCCAAAAACATTGCCCAGGGCCTCTGTTAAATTAGCATCTTTTAAGGACGTTTCACAAAGACGCCAGCCCAAGTTCCAATACATTCAACAGCACAAAGATTTTACTCAAGGAATCTCATTACTCTTAATCACACAAAGGTAAAGGACACCCTTCCAAGGACTGGAGGTCATAGCACTAATATCCTTTTACCATTGCGCAGAGCTCTGAATAGCCCTGGCTAGGGCCCATTTGTAACGAAGGGCGTCTAGAATGGGTGCTAATGAAGGCCAATCATTTATTTAAGTGGCCGGAGCAATCCATGCATTCTGCCAGCAGGTCAAACAGAGGTAGAGGAGGTCTCAGGGCCTGCTTTTTATTCAGGATGTGATCATTTTAATAAGGAAGAGCTTTAATTGGTCCCATTGGTTTTTCTGAATAGTTGCTTGTGTGTGCCTGTAGTAGTTTTAAAGACCTTTTTTTTTTTTTTGTCTTGTTAAAAATAACTAATTACATATAAGTATGATTGCATGTAATAGAGGTCTGCTACACGACCTGAGACCAACAGGACATGACAAACTGTCAGGTTTTAAGCCAGGTTCAGATCAGTTTTTCTGGTGACACCTTACAATAAGGTCCTATTAGTTAACATTAGTTAGTGCATTACAACTAACCATGGGCAATATGTTTGTTACAGTATTTATTAATCTTTTTTTAATGTTAGTTAATAAAAATACAACTGTTCATTTTTAGTTAAGGTTAGCTCAGGTCTATTAAATAATATGAATATATTTTAATAATGTATTAGTACATGTTGAATTAGATTTATACGATTAATAAATTATAAGATTTATAAATGTTTTGATTGATAATTTCCACAAAAAAAAAACAAAAAAACATTCCCATTGTTAATTCATGTTAGCTAATGTAGTTAACATAACATACACAACCTTATTGTAAAATGTTTTTCCACATACATAAAATCATATTTCCATCAGGTTTATAATGAAATAAATAAAATAAAACTTTATTGTTCATTACAATTTATGGTTTTATTATCTTCAAGCATTCCTGCAAAGCTTCTACTTCCAAGTTAGGCATTCATTATTACAATGCCACGTATTCAGATCGGAAAAATAATATGGTCAGTTTTATAATATATTATATTATACATTTATTTTTGTATGCATTTTCTATCCCTTATTTATGCATGGTATCTAACAAAAAAAGTTTTGCGTAAAGCTAACCGTTAAAGGTGAGTGATCGACTTTGCATTTGATCCCTCAACATGTCTTCTGTTTCAGTTCTTCAATGCACACTTCCACATAATAAAAAAAATCTACAAAACTATTTTAAAAAGCATACAAAAGAAACATACAAACAAAACAAAGCAAGGATATTCATATTCAGAATGTACAATTTATTTTAAAATAAAAAGAATGTAAATCAAAGGGAGAGGTATATTTGGCTTATCTTGACCAATACTGTTGTAATTTATTTAACTGTGTTTTTTTAAGAAACTTCCTGTGTTTTAAATGAGGAGTGTTATGCTGCACAGCGTCAGTGCTCATGTAACGCTTGCATGTCACAGCAAGACAAGTCACTAGGTATTGAACATTGAATATAATCTTGCTGAGTGGGTATTCGAATATACATTGCTAAGTGTATTGTTATGTAGATACTCTGAATAGCATGTATCCACATGCAGTGCTGTTTGTGTTTGATTGGCAGCTGTATCTTGTGGAGTGCCAGAGACTCCTGCTAACGGATCGTTCCACGGCTTCCAGTACACGGTGGGCAGTAAAGTGCAGTATCAGTGTGAGGAGGGATACAGGCCCGACGCAAGCAGCCTGCTCACCGCTGTCTGCCTGGAGGATGGCACCTGGAGCAACGTGGCACATCCTTCCCGCTGTTTACGTGAGCAAATCAAGTCCTCTGTTTCTATGCCAACAGCATGTTAAAATCTACCGCCTCATTGAACCACTGCAGTCAGCCGCGTTCTCGCTCGTCTCCCCCTCTGAGAGTATTGTAGGGCAGGTAATTGGCTAAATTAGCAATAATGACTTGATTTTTTGTGGTTTGGCATCTCAAACAAGACAAATGGTATGATGTGGCATCTCCCCCCCTCTGACCTGAATTACCATTAGCCCACAAAACCAAGCAAAGAGCCCACAGCCAAATAACCGTGTATTATGCATTCAGAGGTCATCATCGACAGGAAGAAGAAAGGATAAGGCTTCTGTCCTGCTACATAGCACTATGTCAAGGTGTTCTTTCATTCTAAAGCTTAAAGATGATAGTATGGCACATCCACAGCTACAGAGCTACAATGTATCTTGTGTTTATAATTATCTAAACAAGTGCGAGCTGAGGGATGTGAAACCTTTGTCATGTAGAACATGGAGAGGGAACATAATGTGAGTGAAAACGTGAGGGAAAGATGTTTTAGTCTACTTAAGATCTTGTTTAGTATACCTGACCTAGCTTGCAATCTCTCCCCCCTCAAAATTAGATGCGCCCAAATTAAGCTTCCTTTGAATCTGAGCTATGCACTGTGCTGTTCAATCAATGGACCATCTGTTCCATGCTGGCTTCAATATTGTTACTCTGAAACCTTGTGTTTTCACTTCAGTTTTCAACCACCTTTATATAAACAAATTCACATCAATAACATTTTCAAATCTTGAATGTGCTCACGAAATGAAATGAAACGAAAGCCAAGCCATTCCTAGGTTGAGTTACGAAGAGCAAAAACTCTTTCAAAAAGTCTCCTTGTTTGAATGGTCTAATATACTAAACCAGTGGTGTGAGTTTGAGCCAGGACTACCTATTTTTAGAACAACAGATAACGGGAAGTTACCCAAACCATCTTTTGGGTTTACATGTTTACATGGACCCTAATAATCCATTTGTAATCGGACTAGTTGCACAGTCGGAAATATAAGTGTCACATTTACTGTAACCCAGTGTTGTAGTCGAGTCACCAACTGTCGAGTCCGAGTCGAGTCTCGAGTCCCAGTGTCGAGTCCGAGTCCAAGTCCGAGTCACCAAAGAAGAGTCCAAGTCGAGTCACCATTACCATTATAAGCAGTTGTAACACCGCAGGTAAAGAGTGGTTGCGAAGTGTGACATAGTCAAGGTCGCCGTCTAGTTTGTTAGCTAAAATAAACATAATTGTGTTATTGTATGATAAGCAGGATTAAGCGCTGGGCAAGTCCGACTTTGGCTCAGCGCCAGCCATAGCACGAAAGCACAGTTTAAATCTGGCAGTTTTGTCACGTCACTGTACATTCGCTCCTCAGTGGTCAGCTCAGCTGCTGCAAAGCGTGCCAAAATCGAAATTGCTGATTAGATGTAGAGGAACTTATCTAGTGTTAAATGAGTGTTACGTTATCACTCTCTGAGTGTGTTGTCAAGCAAGGAGAGCGAGCGGTAGCAGTGTCTGTGAGGGAAAAAATAGATCACGGCTGGTCTTGGACCCCGAAACAGGAAAAGTGTAACATCTTATATCAAATTTTTATAACCTATTTAGTCAGAAACAACGTCATTCATTTGATGAATGCTCAAGTCCGATTTTATATATTCTCGAGTCCGGGTCCAAGTAGGCTACTAGTCATCAGTCCGCGAGTCCAAGTCGAGTCACGAGTCCAGAGAATGGAGTCATGAGTCGGACTCGAGTCCAGAGAATAAGGACTCGAGTTGGACTCGAGTCCGAGTCCAGGACTCGAGTACTCCATCACTGCTGTAACCACATCAATTGGAACGAGTAGGCCAAGTAGTTCCTTTGAAGGCTGTGAAGGTCGGACTGAGCCTTCGAAGGCATGACTATTGAAGCCTGCGTCCTTTGAAGGATGCAGCCTCTGAATTGGGACACAGCTATAGTGTCATAAATTACATCCTTGTCATTCTAAAATTCTCATTCCACTTATCGTCTGTGATGTGCTGCAGGACAATGTCGTCTCAGAAGTCCTTGCTTCGAACTCTCATCCACAGACGCCTTGTTTTGGGCGTGGAAAGGGGCATTTTGACTGCTTGATAAATATAAGCAGTACGGAACAAAGCTTCATGTGCTCATCGTCTCCTTTTTGAGTTGTCAAAAAGTCGGTACTGACATTTTTCAATTGTGACGCTTTGAGCACTGTTGAGCGGAATCGTAAACTCCTCTGATTGGCTATTGTGTTCACACGCTCATCGGATATGTCTGTAATTGGCTACAATGATCAACACACTGGATCTTGTGTTTGAGAGCACACGGAAGTGTTTGAAAGTGGGAGCGGGAGCATTTGAAAGCACAAGCAGCCATCTATCAGTGAACACATTTTTACAATTTTTGACAACTCTATACTCCTAATCAGGACCCAAACTAATGAACTAATGCTCCATGCTCGTACGTTACATTGACTCCATTTAGCCGACATGTGGTGTTATAGCATAGGGCATTTTACTAACTATTCGTGTATCTTTCACAATGAGCAATGTCAACATAGGTGACTGTATGATATGATAACGAAAACGGTTAGTGACCTTGACTGAACAATTTCAGTGTAACAGTAAGACCGTAGGAGGTAACATTACTGTACAGAACGTGTCTGGAAATGTGTATTATAAACAATATGATAGTAGTGGGATGAGTAACGTTAGACAGTAGATCTATTACATACAATAAAAGTTTACATCCTAAAGCACCTACTTTTTGTTATCCTGGAACAGTCTTTTGTATTCATTTCATATGTGTTGTAGTAAGTAGAAGTTGATCTGAATCACGTTTGGCTGACGAGCTTCAGCAGATAAAACTTTTTTTGTTTTTTATATTTAATGTGGAGTTTGTGTTGGAGTCTGTGTTGTGCTGGAGGCAGGTCGTTTTTCGGTACTATCAGACTCCATGTCGTTAGCTGCAGTGCCGTCGCATAGACTGTATATAAAGGAGAGAGGCTCGGGAGCGCGCATGCATGTCACATGAGATTGATTTCGCGGTAAATCCGACCCGGAGCCTTCACATAGAAATAGGAATACTGGCCTTCAGAGGTAATAGCAAAACCCAACAAGTGGATCATTGTAATGTGTGATTACAACCCCTTCACACACCGGCAATAAAAAAAGGATTAATTTTGGTAGAAAACCTACATATAGCACCTTTAAAACAAAGAAAAGAAGCAATTGCAGGAGGTTGGTTAGTATGCGCCAACAGCGGGAAACTCGTGAATATTTTGGGCAGTGAGCGCATGCCAAAAGATCAATTTGCTTGTGACTTATAAACGTGCACTTCAACCCGTTCACTTTATTCAGCGTTCATGTAAACACAATGTTCGGATTCATCAGTCGGAATGATTTCGTAATTCCGATTTCATTCATTTAAATAACTGACATTTTAGTGTAACGTAATTTCCTGCATCTAAAAAAAGCTTTTATATCCAAAAATTTTTTAGGTCACAGGAAACATAAATTCATACTAGTGCGTTCAAACTTTTCACTCATATTGTTTATCTATCCCATAAATCCTGTAAGCTCTAGTTATTCCAGTTTCAGGACCTACAAGGTCATGGTTTTCCATTAATGCGTTCTTTGCCTTCTGTCCTGTAGCGGTTCAGTGCCCAAACATTGAGAGCATGCTCTCAGAACACATGGTGTGGCGTCTCATCTCGGGTTCGCTGAATGAGTTTGGTGCACGGATAATGCTGAGCTGCTCCCCCGGCTACTATCTAGGGGGCAGGAGGACCATCAAGTGCTTAGCTAATGCAACATGGGAAGGGCTGGAGGAGAAGTCCACCTGCAAGAGTAAGAATGCTTTTACACAAACACATCATCACATACATTTTCATAGATAGATGCATTTTATGATCCTTGTTTTTGTCCATTTTGGAGCTCGGCTGTATAAATCAGCATCCACTCTCATTGTATGGAAAACAGAAGCTCTGTCTATCATATTTTGTGTTTCACAGAAGAAAGAAAATCACATGAAAGTGCATAATTGATGATAACATTTTCATTTTGGGCTGAACTATTCAACAAAAAACACAATTCCACTCTTGGGATTTCATGAAAAGATCAGTTTGTTAATTACCAAACTGCGGTCCATTGTGAGCTAATGAAACAAATTCATTAGGGTAGCTAATATGTCTGAAATCTGTCCGCTCTCTATACCACATCTCGTTTATTTCTTCACTGATCCAAGTGTAATCCTCTGGATTTAGCATGCACGCATAAGACGCCATCCACTGCTTAGTCAGTTCTGATCGTGGCCCGGTTTGCACCGCGGGGACAGGCTGTGTAAACAGTATCATGGTGATTAAGTCTTCGGTGAAAAATGCTTTAACTAATTCGAGGTCAGAGAGCAAATGTAAATATTCTAATCAGAGGCAGCTTAATTTTTAATGTGTTTACGCACCACGGTGAGTAAGTTGTTAATGAAAGGAACAGATGCAAACAGCTGGGGCTTAAATTGTAATTTGACTTCTTAGTATTTCGTAAAAATAAATGAGTGTGGGTTGTATGACTAGCCCATGCACCTAAAGAATCATTAGTGCTGTTTGCTAAGGCAACCATCACTATTACTATTGCTCATACTCAGGGCTACTGGATGTGAACAAACCCCTAACCCTAAGTATGAAACTTGCATTATTTGAGCTACAGACATGAATAAAAACTCAAATTGTGCTTGTGATTGTTACAGAGATTAAGAGATTAAGTGATCAGAAACACCTCAGCAACTGTATACCCTGTAGCAACTGTACACCTCAGCAAGTGTAATTCCCTAAAACATATACATACATGGTACTAAAGTTCAACCCCAAAAAATGGTTTGAAGCCAGTTATTTATATATTTTGCTATAGAGTGGCAGTAGGAAATATCAGTTTACATTAGATTATTGTATGCACAATGAGTCTGACATCAGCCGGGACTCCACACGGAGATCTGATCTCACCATCATCGAGTCATCGAGTCCTTTCTTACATGAAGAAACAGAAAAAACGGAGAAAGACTAAATCCAGAAGAACTGCAGCAAAGTCCAAGACGCTTGAAGAAACTTACCTGCAAAGCTACCTGAACAACTATGTGCAAGTGTACCGAGGACAAAAGCTGTTTTAAATGCAAAGGGTCACACCAAATACTGATTTGATTTAGTTAATAGAAGTTATTTGATATATAAAATCTATTTATGACATTATCTTTAAAAGCATCCTCATTTTACAGCAAGTGCTTGAAACTTTTCACAGTACTGTAATTTTGCAGGTAAGTTTCTTCAACGTTGCTGCAGTTCTTCTGGATTTAGTCTGTCTAATTTTTTTTCTGTTTCTTTATGTAATCCTAGATGGACTCGATGATGGTGAGATCAGATCTCCGTGTGATCACACCAGCTGTTGTCAGACAGACAGACAGACTCCTTGCGCATATAAAAATCTGGATTAATGAGTTATTATATTATAGCAAAAGGAATGTTTGGAAATGTAAACTGTCATTTCCTACTGACACACTACAGCAAAATATACAAATAACTGTCTTAAAATTACAATTTTAATTACCATTTTGTTCTGGTTAAAATACTAACGTGACTAAGAATTTTATTAATTAACAATGAACAATACTTCTACATCATTTATTATTTTTTGTTAATTTCAACATTTTTAAGATCAAAAGTTGCATTTGTTTAACATAAATGAATGCACTTGGAACTTAACAAGCAAGGAACATCTGTATTTGTATTAACTAACATTAACAAACAATTATAAATATTAATTCATGTTAGTTAACACATTAACTAATGTTAACACATGAGGCCTTATTGGAAAGTGTCTCCCAAAAGACTTACTTTAAATACTTTAATTTAGATACTTCGCAAACAGTTGTTGAAGGACAAATATTATTTCATAGCACTTGTTGAGCAACTACAGTACGTGGAATATTTATACTTCTAAAAATAAGTTTGTCACACTAGGGATTTTTTATTTATTTTCCGTGATTCATCTTTACTTTATTATCATTGTTTCAAGGTGAGAAAACGGTTACCTATTATAAACGCCCTTTCCCTGAAGGAGGGAACGGAGACGTTACGTCAGTGACTGACTGATAATGAACAGTAGTAATAAAGAGTAGATGTTTCCAAACTTTTGACTGGTAGTGTACTTCTGTTTCCCTTGACATGTGCACCGTTACATAAACACATCTGTGTTGCTTTTAGCCATACCCCCTTCACCTCCCCATATCCTGGTAGTCACTAGGAATAAGAGTGGCATATTGTGTCCATCATCATCAATGTGACCTTTTTCTCAGATGAAATGACATTTGTATTCAAGATATTGTGCTGACTATTTCATCCAGTAATTTCCTGTGGGGAGCTTCCATCCCCTGCTAATGGCAAGAAGATGGGAACCCTGACTACCTATGGTGCCACGGCTATCTTCATGTGTAACACAGGGTATACTTTAGTGGGCTCACACGTGAGGGAGTGTCAGGCCAATGGTCTCTGGAGTGGAGTTGAGACCAAATGTCTGGGTAAGTAACATCTTTCAGCTGGGCTTCTGTGATTGGACGTTATTTATTATTGAGTCATTCATGTGTAGAGAAAAGCAGGTCTGTTTACTGGAGGGAAAGCCTGAGGTTTTCCTATGCTATTATATTATGCTTGTATAGTTCTAGTTTTTGTACAACACTAAGAACAATATGATTTCCATAAGAAGAACATGTTCCTGGATCAACATCCTTTGTTCTTCTCTAAACAACATAAACTCACATAGATGATATTGATTTATGACTTCTGTAGTGTTAGATAATACCTTGAACAAGCAGTGAGTACAGCTAAACAGAGATATGCCACTGTCTGACGATCGGTGCTGACCCTTAGACACATCACCTGCTGCTTGACCAAACAGCACGGAGGGCATTTCATCAAAATGTCAAGCAGTGACCGCCGGACTGCTCTCTGGAAATAACCAGATGTGTCTGTGCTACACGCCCTGTAAAACTCGTAGTTGAATTTGTGCTTGTTTAGTTACGAGATTTCATTTTCATTGGATGTTTGTTGATTCTGACCTCTAAATGTTTTTCAGCTGGTCATTGTGATTCTCCGGATCCAATTGTTAACGGCCACATCAGTGGTGATGGATCCAGTTATAGGGACACGGTCGTTTATCAGTGCAACCTGGGCTTTCGCCTCATAGGGACGTCGGTTCGCATCTGCCAACAAGACCACAGGTGGTCAGGGCAAGCGCCTGTGTGTGTTTGTAAGTGACTTTTAACACTTTTTTTAATTTTTTTATGAATCCCTTTTATAATAGGTCTGTCAATTGATTATTTATTTTTTGTCAATTACTTACAATTAAGTTAAGTGAAATTTATTTATATAGCACTTTTCACAACACACATTGTTTTAAAGCAGCTTAATACAGGTTAATAATATCTTCATGCCTTATAGTCACATTTAGCAGCTTAGATAGTTTACATCTTGATACATCTACGATACAAGCAGTCAAGCAGTTGTAAAAAAAAAAAAATATATATACATATATATATATATATATATATATATATATATATATATATCGGGCAGTTGAGATTTTATACTGAGACTATATAGAGTGATGCAGGTATGACGTCACTTTGTAGGCCAACGGGAGTTAGCATCACAGTAGGTCCCCTTGACAAAAACCCAATAGGATTTTTCCATAGGCTTTTGGATTATCGGGAAAAAAAACAAGCTCTGTGATCAACAATTAACAGATTATGTTATTTACACGTTTTGTCCATCAAAATTATTTTTTACAGATGAACAAGCTAAAAGTAAAAAGCTAAAGGTAGGCTATAAACGAACTACACCACAGTCCCATGATTTCAACGTCACCATCACTAAGCTTCTGAAAAACTGTCAGTTTTTATCTTTATCTTTTCTTAGAAAGTTTGAGTTAGAATAGTTTATAAGAGCACAATTATAGGCATCAAAAGGCTGTAAAAGCGGTAAGAACTTACTTGTTTGGTGTCATTGACTTAGGGATGAGGGAACCGGAAGTGTTAAAATAATTTCCGCTTTTTGGTCTGCAAAGTGATGTCATACCTGCGCCACTCTATCTGTATATATCACTTTACGTGCATATACTATTTGTATGCAAATAAAGTTGTATATTATATACATCTAACTTTATATAAAAAGAGTAGTGTGATAACACTGTTTTACTGAATGTATCGGGTGTGCAATCTCAAAATTATTTGTATCTCTATTCGGATAAAACCCTACTTTCCAACAAAAAATGTAACGTAAATGTAAATGTAATGTAACTTCTACAAATGCCCAAATGAAGCTATCAACAGCTTCAAAAAAGAAGTGATCGATCGTTCTTTTCTTCTTCACAGCCATAACTTGCGGCCATCCTGGAAACCCTGCAAACGGTCGGACAAATGGCAGCGAGTTTAATCTCAACGACGCGGTCAACTTCACCTGCAACACAGGGTATTTGTTGCACGGTGCACCCAGAGCGCAGTGTCGCATGAACGGGCAGTGGAGCAACCCTCTTCCTGTGTGCAAGGGTACGAACCTTTCAAGAAACTGGATTTTACTGTATATCAAATGCTTTCAGGCAGCCTGTTCCCTTGTTGAGAATCTCAACAGAGACACAGCCTAGAACACCATCTTGTTATGCGAGAAGCTCCTTTGGAAGGCTGTTTAACACCCACAGCTCATGGGCTTAGCTTTAACAGAGCGAAACCAGCATCTGTGCTCAGCAGTCTGAGTCAGCCAGTGAATGACAAGAAGCAATGTGCAAATAATTCTCTGTGTGTCATTTCCCATTTTGAAGTGTTGATTTGAAAGTCAAATGGGTCTGCAGCAAACCGTGTGACATCGTGGGATGCTTTCTGACATTAAGTAGGAGTAACCGTGCACATCTTGTCACTTTAATGATTAATTAATGTGCAAAGGAAGTTGTTGATAGTGGCCTGGTGAAATTGAATCGTGACGGCAAATGGAGGCAGGTCAACGCATCTAAGATGGACAATTCCCCACTGGCACAAGCAGAGCCCAGGGACAAAGCACTCAGCAGAAAGAAAAGCTGACATGCCTCTGACCAGATGCATTGTTCCATAAAACAAGTCCAAAATTAGGTTGATGTTAGCTTTGTCTTTTTGTGTCTATTTTGCTGTGCTGTGGTCCAGGTGAATAGTTTTGACAAAAAAACAAACATGCATTTACTGCATATACTAGTAGAAAAATAGGTAACTTTATTATTGCGTTGAATGTAAGTTGTTGAATAATAATAATAATAATAGACATGTAAAATTGCCATATGCCAAAAGTAGGCATACACAAATGAAAAAGGTAGTGTAGATTTGTCATATACAACTGAAAAAGGTAGAATATAATTGTGGTTGCACTTTATTTGGACGGTCCCCTCTAGGCATTCTCTTTACTATAAGTAACGCTGCACAGGCATTTGAGTATTAGTAGACTGTCTTCTTAATATCTGATAACACTTTATTTTGATGCTCCCCAAACAGACATTCTACTGATTATAAGTAACTTCGTCAACTTTTTCTACTAACCCATACCCCTAATTCTACTGACCCTGACAAAAGCCTATAATTTTACTAATACTTTATTTAACTAATACTCTACTGAGAAGTTAGTTGATATTTAGGTGCAATGTTACTTATAGTCAACAGAATGTATTAAGGGGGCCATCAAAAGAAAGTGAGTGTAACCACAATGATAAAAAGGTTAGAACTCTCAATACACACACTTTTAATATAGAATTGCAAAAAGAATTGACACACACATGAGAAATGTAGCACTGTCATATGGATTTTAAAAAAGTAGAATCGACGTACAAAACGCATAGAAGTAATTGGAGTTGTCACTTGTCACAAACAATAAAAAAATATATATATAATTGTCACAAGCAATTTTTATTGTTTTCCAGCTGTCAATCATTATGAGCCTTATTCTTACACTGAGCTGTGTCCCTCTGAAAATACTTGTTTTCAAGAGGTGCCCAGATCAAATCATGATGTCTCAAAAGTAAAACAACACACCAATAACAGGTGCCAATTATCAACTTTTTAGCTGCTTGTCCGCCCACTTTTCCTCTCCCAGGGGGCTTAATGGAGTGCCGAGACATTGACAGCTGCCACCGAGGCAAGGCAGTCTAGTTTGTTTCCCCTGGACATGTCTTTTTTTTTTCTTTTCTTTTTTTTTTAATTGCAAAGGGCAGTAACTGAAATTGTAACTGCATGGCCAACATAGCATGTCAGCCAAGAACAGCAAGTACCTATTTCAGGCACAGGAAACTGTAATATGACCGCATCTGTCAACATCTGACGAGACAGTCTAGAAAGAATCAGCTTCATGTGTAAAATATTATTGACTGCGTGAACAGATATGTCAACTTTGGATCAGAATGCACTCTCGATGTGTTCCAGGTATGCATGGGAAAAACAAAAGCCCATTGACTATTGAGGAAGTGCAGAGATAAAAGGCAAAGAAAGTTCTGAAGGAGCTCTTATAATCCATATCTTCAAAAAGAAAGTGTGGTTTGCGGTTTGTAGTTGATTGAAATTGCTCCAGAGGCTAGAGCGCCAATCCTACTGTTCAGTCTCCTCCATTGGTTTCTTCTGTCTTTCCTCACTCTTGCTTCCCTGTCAGACATTAAGCATCTGGCTGTTTTTATCTTGCAGTGGTAAACTGCTCTGATCCGGGCTTTGTGGAGAATGCCATTCGTCACTCTCAGCAGCGCTACACAGAGAGCTTCAACTACAGAAACACCGTGATGTATCACTGCAAGAGAGGCTTCTATCTGCTCGGCTCCTCCGTTCTCACCTGTCGGTCAAATGGCTTCTGGGACAGATCACTTCCTAAGTGCCTTTGTGAGTGATAGTCTGGTATTTCGTCCAATACGCTCTTCTATAGAAGGATACAGTATTGAAAATGGCATTGCTGCCCTATACATCTGATGGAATGCAAAAAATTAGAATTTTGTTTCGTTTTCAATAATATCCAACATGCTGATAACAAGCTCAATTCATTTGAGAAGCAAAACTCTACAAGATATTAAGAGGTTGAGAATGTTTTTTTTTATTTGCCAATGGGATAAGATAAACCTGAGATATGTTCTCAAAAAAAAGCCTTATTATACACAATTAATTTAGATATTTAGATATGTTTTACTGATCCCCCCCCCCCCCCCCCCCCTTCATTGTAGTTTTAATATTTTAAGTGCTTGTGCACTAAAGGGAATACATTTAGATATGTATTTTTTTCAGAGAGGGCTGACAGTGGGCTGTGCTTTACAATGCTAAAAGTAACAATAACTGTTCAACTGTCAGCACAAAGTCATCTCTGAGAATTTGAATCTCTAAATTCATCTACTTAAAAGCTCTACTACAGACATTAAGAACCACTTTTGTAAACAAGACAATTACTGCACTGTCAAACCGTTCTCTAAATAGTTGGTCAATGTACAAATGCAGACGGACATCTTTTGCCAGTGTCTCGCACCTCTATTTTTTCAGGATCTCATGCTGCGAGCATTGTGTTTTTTTTTGTGTGTATTTTTAACTTGACACATCATATGTCGAGTTAAAAATAGTTCAACTTTTAAAAACACATCTCACCCCTCCTTTGTTATGTTCCATTTTGTTGTTCTCCATCCAGCTGTCATAATGGAAGCATACGGCCTGTTATCACCTCTTAGGAAGCACATCTGATTGGTGTCTGGACAAGACTATGTTTGGAATAGTATAATACCCAATTAAATCTACTCTTTCTGCACTATATAGTTTGTATACGGTCTACTATATGCATGGAACACTCAGACGTCTGACCAAACTACATTTGCCAATTTAACATTATGCAGCACAGATTACTGCACTGCATGGAATACCGTATCCAATGCAGTGTGGTTGATTATTTTCCATTGTATTGGATGAACAAGAACTAATACCAGCTGTTATTTTTTTTAATCTCCTTCTTTGGCTGCCAAATGTCATTTTTAAACAAAAAATAATAATAAAATGCACATCAGCCTTATTCATTTCCAAGGTGCTAACTGAAATCCACCTGATGAATTAAACAGGTTAGGTCATGTGACAACAGTGTAGCTTATGCCTGCTGTTTCTATGGTAATTGTAAAAACTGAAAATCTCCATAGACATACCACATCCATTTTGAGACAATGCAATTTAATTAGACCTTTTGGTAACACTTTCTATGAAGTCCATGCTTATAATGAATTATATATAAAAAAAATATATAAATGTAACTATGACTATTTATATAATGCAGTATAGGTCTTAAAGAGTCTTTATAAATATATTTATAGAATAGTAATACTTATAAATAAGTATAAATGGGACTATTGTTCATTATAGGCATGGACTTCATAGAAAGTGTTACTGAAACATTTTTAATGATATGCAAAAGAACATTGAAGTTTTTTTTTTTCTGAGATGTTCTATTCTCTTCCTTCTGCCCCCCATAGCAATATCCTGTGGTGATCCCGGCACACCACCGTTTGCTCTCATGTCGGGCCAGAAGTTCACCAACAGAGCCGTGGTCCATTACTCCTGCAGCCAGAGTCGAACTCTCGTGGGGAACGCCACGCGCCAGTGTCTGGAGGATGGTCGGTGGAGCGGCTCGCTGCCCTACTGCTCAGGTACACGCATCAGCAGGTGGCAGAGCCTCGGGGCGAGAGACGCCAGATGATCTTTAAGCCCCTGTCTGAGCAGCTCAGCTCACTTCAGACTTAATCTGAGCCCAGAGAGATCTTAAAGTTTAAACAGTAACTGCTGTTGACATCAGCGCAGACAAAGTCCAGATGATACGCACATCATGCAGCTCTCATTCATTATATGTTTGTGATGCTCTTATAAAATAATAACGTAAACCAGAGTGCCCTGGACTAGAGCACAGAAGTATGGTTCCAGAAGAACACACATTCCTTTTGTCCATAGAGAAATTGATTTGAGAGAAATTTTAGCAATCTTATGATTGGTTTGTGGCAACAAAAGCACGTTGCAAATTGTTTTCAAGTCAATCTCCCTTCACTTTCCAACAACTACATTTCTATACATTTTGCACTAACAATTATATATAATTGCTATAAAATAAGTCAATAGTCTGCCATCATTTTGAATTGATTGGCATATGCAATACTTCATGGGATGAGTCTTGGATGAAGTGTGCGGTCAATGAGAGTCATGTCTCTGTCTTAATTTCAGGTGATAATTTGGGATTCTGTGGCGATCCAGGAATCCCTCCTCATGGGTCTCGTCTTGGAGAAGAGTTCAGGCATAAAAGCCTCCTAAGGTTCACATGTGAAGCAGGGTATATGCTGATAGGTTCTTCCGAGCGCACCTGTTTGCAGAATGGGTCCTGGAGCAATACCCAACCCGTGTGTGAAGGTGAGGGTCACATATACCTGTAGAGAAACACACAAGGTGAAATTCAACAGGATTTTGCTTTGCACTTGAGCTTAATATGATCAGAAAGGCAAACGTTCCTCCCAGCAAACTGTGATCCAGTAAAAGCAATGTCCTAATGAGAAAAATGTATGCTTGAGAGACTAGGGTTTTTTTTTATTTTGTGCCTTTAAAAAGGTTTAAATATATTCTAAGAAGAAAAAAAATCAGGCTTAAAGCAGACTTAAATTACAATGTGTTCTCTTTGTTTCTGAACCTCTCTTAACCTGCTTTGCTCACGCTTTTCCTGAATTGTACACTGTAATTAGTGTAAAATTGATCTTTTGATGCTAACCGGCCTAAAATCTGTAATTGCCAGTTAACTCAATGACTCTGGTTAGTGGAGCTGCACAAAAGGCCCTGTCATTAGCATTGTGAATAATGATACATCGCTCTAATAAGGATTTGTGAATAGACCACTCTAACTAACTGGTAAATGGAAACACTGAACGTTTTGACATGATTCAGAGTCTGAGCAAAGTTTCTTTCTTTCTTTTTTTTCTTTGTTGTTAAAAAGTTAAATTGGTTTTCTTATTAAAAGAAAACAGATGGCGGGTTTAAAATGAATAAAGTAGTTTATTATTTGCAGTTCCTAGGCAATCCACTGAAATATTAAATTAATCTTGTAGATGGCAGTTATTGCTACTGTGAATAATTCAATTAGCAAGATTCAGTCTTATTCCAGTATGATAACTGATATGTCAAATACCTTTGTGTAACCTTAATATAGCTTGAACTGTCCAAATATAATGACTGAGACGGAGACCCAAACATACATGAATGCAGTATTGCCTATAGTGACATTTTTCTTTTCTCTTTTGTGTTTTCTAAAACCCTGTTAAACTAACAATAATAATAATGTAATAATGTAAAGCAAATTTAATTGAAAAGAATTTAGTAGATATAATCCTCAGTGTGTGGATTTACCTTGGATTTATATTAAGTTTATACATATATATTTAATGAAAATTATGATTATCCCACACCTATACATTAATATTCACCAATTTCATTGCAGAGCTCCAGAGTATATCTCAATTTGTAATTTCGTTATTCTCAGATGAAAACAAATAATAATGCTCAGCAAATAAACCTCCTGGAAGCTAGAATACAGAAAACACTCAAGGAAATATATACACCATATTTCTAGAGGACAATACCGATGTGCCCAGTAGGTACTCAGGGTGTTTTATAATTTTTTTTTTTTTTTTTTTTTTTTGCTACAGACAGTATGACGGGATTGCTTAAAAGAGATTGATAAGATACATTATTAAGGGCACATTCATAATTGAATAAGAGCTTTAGCACATACTGTAGCCTAGTTGAGATTGAGCGTTGTGGTGGGCTTTAGTACAGTTGTGGGGATTACAGACAACACTTTCTAGCTACTGGACATGAAACACAAGTGTCTTGTCACTTACAAATAATGACTTTGAACGTTTAAAAATATATCTGTTTACAGCAGCCCTCCACTGGGATCTCATTAACTCTTAATTGGTCCAGTTTTTCTCTATTTACTTAAATTGTATATTGTTTAATCTAAGAGGATATAAGGGCCAAATTACAGCTACAAATTTTGATGATAATAAAGATTAAGTGAGTCTTGTATGTCTCCAACTATTTCAACAACAGTTGTACTGATTAAAATAACACTAGGAAGAGTAATTATAAGTTTTTAGTATCATGATGATTTTTTAACTGTAACTTAACAAACAACCAGTTGTTCTTCTAATCTTGAATATGCTCTTGGAGCAAAAAAAAAAGTAACATATGTTCACATTCTGATCCTCTGCCTGAAATGAAATTATCTGGGGGTTTTTTATGGGGCAGTTTCTTAGCAAATTCTCCATTGCACTGTGCTTCAAGTACAAAACTGCAGTCAAATGATCCGAACAAACATAATTATCTGACGCCATCTAGGAAAACACACATTCCTGACACTGGGGTCCTTCTAAAGTCTGTACAGAGATGCAAACAAGCCGTTTAAACAGGACGCATCAGTGTGAAGTGAACATTCCATCACTCTTCCATTTGTCCTGTTGTCAGGAGTTGTCTACATCTGAACACTATCCATTGTAGCGTCAGTTATTATAATGGGTTCTCTTTGCTTTTGACGTGTCCGGTGTTGACAGGTGTCTGACAAATACTTGTCAGATACATCATCGCTTTATGACTATGTCTTGCTGTTGAGGTAGTCCCACAACATCCAAATGAGCCAATCATTTGTACTGAAGAGGACCTTTTAGCTATGACACTTTCAGGATGTTGTCAGGATCAGGTACAGAGATCTCTTATTTCAGAAGATCAAGGAAAATTTTATTTCTAATGTTATGACCCCTATAAACTCTTGTTTCTTCAACAGCAATGAAAATAGGTCATTTATTATTTTATTGGCTGTTGCATGTGGGTCATAATTTAGAAAGCACATGTGAAAGACCAATGTGAGCCTGTTATCAGCATCTCTGTGCATCACTTTAGATTCTAAAATATCTAAACTGTGTACTGTTATTTTAATTGGAGTACGAACTAAGTTGATCTACAATACCAACAACACTCTAGCTGCAAAATAAAGTAATCAGTATCATAATAATCAATGCAAATTAACCAACATCCAGTTGACTATTTATGTATTCACAAAACGCTATTGAAATTATTACACTAGAAAATGTCATTGATGCACAGAAAAACTCCTAATTGTTTTTGTTCTTGTTTCCACTATAGCAACTTAATGAATAATTTATTTAATAAATTATTTATTGGCTGTTGCATTTTAGTCGTCATAATGGTGAAAATGTTGTATGGACACCCGGCCAATTTAATGTTGTCACGCGTCTCAGTGCTATTAGAATCCAAACTCTAATTAACCATATTGGAGCATATCATCTTTATTGCCCGTATCTGTAAACGACACTTCAAAGTATGAGCGAAAAAATCCCTCTAAACTAACTGGAATTGGAAGTTCATCTACCTTGCCAACAACACTCTGCAGGCTGTAAAAAACGGTGCTTGTGGTGTAATTTGAAGTGTTTTGCTCGTGGTGCTAGGCCTTAGATATGTTTCACAGAAGCACTTCTCTCTCGACTGCTGTTTTCAATCCCGTCGGGCTGCAGTCTTTTTACTCCTTACATATTGGAGTTCTCTCTTTAACGTCTTTGGTCTTTGATTGCCTTCCCAGCTGTATCCTGTGGAAACCCTGGAACGCCAGCCTACGCCATGATCATCTTCAGCGATGGGATGCTGTTTTCCAACTCTGTGACGTATGCCTGCTGGGAGGGCTACAAGACCTCTGGCCTCACCACTCGCCATTGCACCACCAATGGCACCTGGACTGGTTCAGCACCAGATTGCGTCGGTCAGAACAGCAACCTTTACTCACTTTGATCTCAGCAAAATGTTTCACCCTGATTTTGTAATTATACAAGTATTGCGTATGCCATGTACTGTACCCTGTGTGCTTTAAGAGCTGCACTGATAGTTCTGCCAACAGTCACTTGATCCACCACTATTAACAAAGATTGAACTCTGCAACTAAAGTTTCACATCTTAACAGGAGGACAACTGGAGTAATATTTCCATAAAGTTTAGCACCTTTAGCTGTATGATATTGTGTTTGCAGGAAGATATACAGTGAGGTCCAAAAGTCTGATAACACATTGAAAATCTAGGTTGTAGAAAACAATTTAATCAAATTGTTATTAGTATTATTTTTCTTTTTAAACTAACCCAAGACTTACTCATGATTCTGTGCTATTTCTTGGTCACTAATCAAATTTGTGACATTTCATGTCAGAATGAGTTGTTATTATGATGAAATAGTTTTAATGAAAATTTTAATTAAATACATTAGAAATATGCTAATTGTAAGCATTTCCACATGTAGACTTTTGGTCCCAAATTTAGAATTACAAGACAGTGAAAAATTAAGATAATGTGCACACAAATGTAACCCCAAAAAAACTTTAAATATGCAAAAAGTATTCTGACTGCTTTTTTCACATATGTTGCCTTGAGTGGGTGATATGTGAGCCTTATTCTAAAATAAATAGATAATAATAAAAGTTGACAATGCGTATGGAGTGTAGATACAACTCCAGAAAAGACAATTTAAAGCATTTTAGCACAAGGTTGCAACATAACAAAATGTGGAAAAAAAGGAAGGTGTCAAAATACTTTCTGAATGCACTGTACATTTTTGTAGTAATGCCCAGTTCTAAATTATTTAATTGCCAAGAAAACACTTCTTTTTTTATTTTATTCAATTTTATTTTCAAGTGCAAGCCCTATAAATGATTAAAGAATGTTGTTTAATGTTTCTCTCCCTTTATAGTTATCAGCTGTGGGGATCCTGGTCCAATTGCCAACGGAATTTACATCGGAAAAGAATTCATATTTAACAAAACCGTTCACTACCACTGTAACCCTGGGTACGTGATGGAGCACCTTGGTTCATCTACTCTTCGCTGCAGCAAAGATGGCTCTTGGAATCAGACCAAACCGAGCTGCAGAGGTAAACTCAACTCCAAATTTTTTTTCAACAATTCTTTCTTTGCAGGCAGAGAGGGCAGCATTTCCAGTCACTCCGCAAACAGCATCCTGAGATCTTTTTAAAGATATACTAATATTGTGGAGTTCTTAGCATCTCAACATCAAAAGCCTTTCAGATGTTTTTGATCTTTGTTTTTTGACTTGCCTGGCAAGTGAGATTATTCACTTACGAACTCCAAGGAGATGTTGCCATGAAATGTGTAGGATCTATGTTATCAGATGTCAGAATGAAATTAGTGAGTGGTGCAATGAAGACAGCTCAGCCTCCTCACGATCATTTCTAGAAAATATCAGATATTTGTTTTCAGAAACAGGAAGAAATGTGATGCATGTTTGATATTCAGAGAGATTTTAGTGTGTAATCCCATGTAATCATTATTTCCTCCTGTTAGCAATACACTTCCATTAGCAAACGCAACGGAATGATCAAGGAAAGAAAATAAATAACTCTAAGTCCCTTGTTAGCATACAGTGCTTTTAGATCTCATTTTCCATAGTCTGAACAACTAAAAGAAGGAGGTGTTGAGTTTGGACACATCTTCAGTCAATAATAATGATGATGATGAAATCAGGGCTGTCGGCTGTTCAGAATGCCTTTAAAATGCCTTCCAGTTCCATCCCTTCGTTTGAACTGAGGTAGCAAACAGAATGTGGAATTTCAATTTGAATGTAGGACAGTGAAATTAAATTAAAATACACTGCTGTAAGTGTAGGTTTTAATGCTTCATGTAGTATTTGCAGAAATTTTAGTTTATAGTGAGGATCGGTGTTTGAGATGCCACCCTATAGAGTTTAAAAAAAAAAATTTATGGATAATTGACAAAATATTTTGAGCCACATATTGCAACATGATATGCCTTATAAAAAAAACACCTTTCTAATTATTTTGTAATGATTATGCATGCAGCTTTATGACCTCATTAATATAGAGATTAAAAATTAATTTGTCACACCTTAAGGCAATTGTTTTTACAAAAAAAAAAAATGCTGTCCAGTTACAGCATCTAAAATATCCCCTTTAATGCATTCATATACTTTTTGTTGTGCGTTTTGTTGTAAGCTCATGTTAAGCATCAGCTACCTTTATTTAATTAGGTCTATTAAATGTATTTTAATTTTAAGGACCATGGTGGGAGAGTGCATTTCCATAATTCTCTAATTTGTGCAAAATGTTTGTCAGGTTTAAAGTTAAGCAATGGTTTATAGCAATATATATATATATATATATATATATATATATATATATATTTTTTTTTTTTTTTTTATAGTAGTGAAAAATATGTGCAGTCAGTTAAGATCTATTGTACCTATCACCAAGTACATTGTGAAACAACTAGTTAAAACTGTGATATCAATTTAATCATGTGTTTCATTACAAAACTTGGTCTAATGAAAATCTTCTGTAGTGTGACTATTTTCTGGTGCTCTTTGGTAATTTTTTACCAACATTTTTGTTCAACAAATTTCATCTAGTGGAAACGGTTGGTACGGCGCCCAATCAAAATTTTACTGAAAGCACTTTTTCAAGATATTGTAAGGCCGTCTAAATCGGCCCAATGGCGGTTTCCGATAGAACGGGTGAAGGTCTCTGCACGCTACTGTCTTTCCGCGTGGCAAAGTTATTTAATTCCATTTAAGCTTTTATCTGACTCCATTTTATCATGACCTAAAGTGATTCAACAATGCCACATACACGATTGCTATTGTTAAAAAGTACCCATGCTGCCCCAACAACTTAGTTAAAGCCCAAACAAGAACCAGAGGTTATGACTAGTAAATTACAGTAAGATAATGCTGCTTTAACGCTTGCTATAACCTTAATAGTATTTTTATCTAGCCCCCTATTTGCGACTGCATAACAACTTAGTTAAACTCACGCTCCATCTACTCTGGGATCTATTATGTACTTAACCCTGGACGCAGATTTGCGGAAACATAAGACTTCACTTAATCTACTTGAGAAAGTTATTTATGAGTAATTCAGAATAAAATCAAATGCAACAATTTATCATGCCAGTTTCACAATCAGTTCAAAGATGATCTATATAATAACACCGAATGCTCAGAGATAAAGTGTAAAAGATGTAGACTAAACCCGACATTTAGAAAATACATAATGCTGAAGTCTTTGAGGTCCTCCAACATTATGGGCTGATCTGAGGTACAGAATCACCCTGAGCCTCTTGTTGCATTTCTTTATATAGACAGAAACCTCTTTCACATGGAAACATTTGCTAACAATGGGAATTTGCATTCAGAGTTAACACCTTTTAGGAGCAGAATTGTAACGGTCACCAGCTGGAGTGCCCTTGAGAGCCACCAGAGTATCCCACTCCACACCAGAATCATCACTCCCTCACAAACTACATTTCCCATAACTCACTGCCTGGACTCATCATCACTGATTACATTCACCTGTGTCTCATTACCCTGTTAGTCTCAGCCTGTTTATACCATCTTCACTCATTAACTCTCTGCAAAGTTTTGTATGTTGTTGCACTGCATTTCAGAGCGTTTCTCTGGTTCCCTGTATTTCGGTTTCTTGAACTCTCTGCCTGCCTCTGGATTACCAGGTTGCCTTGTTCCCAACCTTGTGTGTTTGTTTGTTTGTTTGGACTGTCGACCTGGAGCCTGTTCATTTGATTATGTGTCTGGATCTTATTAAAAGCTGCATTTGGATATAAACTTTCTGGTCTTAGAGCAGTTCGTGACAAGATTGCCATTTGCCTGGAAAACACACCCTCCTCTGTGTGCAAGTTATCTCTAAACTCTTAAGAACTTTATTACCTTTTGGTTTACTTCTTTGGTAATGAGACATTTGTACCAGTCGCACTTTGAGACATTTCAAATGATACCAAACATGTATAATACTGTATGATAATTATTCACATTAAACCATATCGATTTTTGGGTGAATATCTGGTGATCTCAGCGTGAGAGAGAGACGAAATGGGGGAGGTGATTGACTCGAGATGCTATTTTCTCAAAAGAGAGTCAAATGTTAATTTCCAGGAAGATCCTTTGTCTTCTCGGGAGTGGTCGTTCCTCAACCAGACTGCCCGGCATTTTCTAATTTCTCAATTCTTACAATATCAACCTCAAATTGTTTAGATTTATTGCTTTGATTTTCTTGCCGTTTTAGAGTAAAAATTGTTTAGGACAGTATGTATTTCTTTTCAAAATAGTATTTTTTGTGCATTATATTTTCATAACAATAAACTTAAACTTCTATAACTTTTTTATTTTCACTTTAGCAATAATCTTCTTAAAAAAGAGGCCAAACTTAAGTCTGTGCTACAAAGCATTCAAGATTTATGACAGTTTAAGTTGGAAATGAAAATGTTTAGGTCTATGTTCAAAAAGTAGTTAACAGGGTGATGTCTGAAGTAGTTAACATGGATAATAACTACCACATACATATAATTTAATACCATAAACCCCCTAAAAATACAAAATATCAAATAAAATATTATTAAATATAAATGTTGTACATTCATCTCATTGAAATAAAAAAAGAAATATGTCATTTTTGACCACCCTGCGAGGAGCACCAAAAGGTTTTATTGCTTTGCAGTCAAATACAACATTTCTGTAATTCCATTGTGCTGTGGCAAATTTTCGTTCCATCTCATGAAATAAAATTGATGCAATTCTTAAATATTAAATTCTATCCAACCTGGTTGTGGTGTTGTTTTTCAGTCATCATGTGTGGCCAGCCTCCAGCTATCCGTTATGGGCGAGTGGAGGGCTCAGACCTGCAGTGGGGTTCGAGTGTTACCTACAGCTGCTTTGAAGGATACCAGTTGTCCTCTCCTGGAATAGCCACATGTGAAGGGAACGGCACATGGCGTGGTGAAATCCCTCAATGTCTGCGTAAGTACTGCTCTGTTGCATTAACAGAAAACAGAATTAAACTCCATTAACACATCCATGAAAAGAGGATGTAAACAATATGTTTTGCATCAGTAGACAGCATATTTAATTACAAACGAAAATTAGGCTATATGACGCATATAAGTACAGTCCATTTTGTGCTAATGTACTTAACAGTTCTGCAGTTCTTTTTGTCATTTGTGAAAGGATGTATTTACAATGTGCAAGGTATACATTTCTTTGTCGCTTTTACATGTAAAATAAAAACAAATCCCGATAACAACTGATACCATGCAAATTAATCTTCTGCAGAATAAATTAAATAGCTAAATCTTTCCATCTTGACAAATTTCTGCCATCACATCATATACACACTCCTCCCAGCTCTAAATCCTTATATGGGCCACACGTTGATATTTTCTACAGCTGCAGTTGTTGTGTATGGAGTATTTTGTCACTATGATGGAAGATTCATTGTAAAGGGAAAATGATCGCAGTGTAAGAAAAAAATTCACATTTGCAGAGTAAGATTTGTGGATGTGTACATGAGATTGTAAGCATAAATTAAATTAGCACGCGCTAGAGAAGCTTTGTAAAGGTGAAAATCGTGTTTAAAGCGTAAGAAAGGTTTTGCAGTGGTTCCCTATCAAGGCTACGGAACTTCGACATTACGGATGTCATATATGGGAACTCCTCTCATCCTTCACTTCCGCTGAAATCTTATAGGCTAACGCCAGCAGAGCTGGCCAATTGACACAAAATATGCAAATACTGAAACCTCGTAGCAGTAATAAGCAAGTGCAGCGTCAATTCCCTTCAGAATCTCTCTCTTCACGCTCAAATCGTGTGCTAGAAAGCTGATACTCCACTAACAACTTTAGAATTATTTCGCCATCGTTGAAGTTGCGCCGAGATACTTGCACTGTCTCCTGCATCCGATGGCAACTATCTGCAACCTGTGCTCGGGCCCCATCGTGCCCCCCGACACGCACCTGTTCTGCGTCGCGTGTATGGGGCTGGCCCATGCTGAGTCAGCCCTCAGGGACGAAGGGTCCTGCGACCTCTGCACGGACATGTCTCTTCGAGCTCTCAAAGCCAGGAGGGAAGAGGCTCGCGCAGTAGCGGGGATCGGGTCTACCGCCGCCACTGAGCCGCTGGTAGCCCCCCCCAACCGCGGAGTCGAGGTTCGCCCCCCAGTGAGCTTTCCCGACCCCATCTTTCAGCCCCCTCGCGAGGTCGCTGACTTCGTTTCCTTCGGGGTGAGTGAGGAAGACGACTCCATGTCTCTGTCTGCCTCCGAGAACGACTGGGGTGCGGAGCAGGCCGCACCGCGGGCGGCCGTGGAGCAAGAGACCCCGGCGGACCTGCAGGACGAGCTCTTCCGTATCCTCTCGAAGGCCGTCGAGGAACTGGATCTTTCGTGGAAGGCTCCCAACGAACCTTCAAAGAGCAAACTGGATACGTGGTTCCTCCAATCGAGCCGCCGTCAGGCCGCTTCGAAAAGGGGAACACTGTTTTTTCCTGACGTGCATGAGCACGTGGTGAAGTCGTGGGTGGCCCCGCAATCGGCGCGCACCCTCACTTCCACCCAGGCCATGTTTGCCCCCGTGGACGAGGCGGGGGACCACGGCTACCTCCGCATCCCCCCGTCAAGGAAACCGTCGCCGCGCACCTCTGCCCGTCGGCTCCCGCCCTGGGCTCGGACCGCAGCCTGCCGTCCCGAGCCTGCAGATTTACGGCCCACCAGGCTAACAAGGCCTACGGTGCCGCGGGGAGGCGGTTTCTGCGTTGCATGCCATGGCCGTGCTCCAAGTGCTGCAGGCTAAGCAGCTCAAGTCTCTGGATGACGCCGCCTCTATCGACGCTGACGCCATCCGAGATCTCCGTTCGGCCACGGACCTCGCGCTCCTGGGCACGAAGCGTTCGGCCCAGACGATTGGCCGCTCGATGGGGTTCCTGGTGGTCCTCCACAGACACCTGTGGCTCACCCTGTCGGACGTGCAGGAGGCCGATAGGAAGACGCTGCTTAACGCACCGATCTCCCATGCAGGTCTGTTCGGAGATGCCGTGGAGAAAGTCACCGAGACGCAGAAGGCGGCGAAGGCTATGAGCCACGTGATTCCTCGGAGGGCGCCGTTCGCGTTCCCATTCGTCTTCCGCCTCGGGCCGCCAACCTCCGGCCGCGGCTAGAAGACAGATAGTGCCCCGCCCAGGACTGGATGCCCGTAGAGGCCGTAGCGGCCAGTGGCAGGGAGCGGGTAGCAAGAGGACGCAGAGGAGCCCGCGCAGAAAGCCCACCACGTCCCCTGCGAGGCCCAAGCAGTCGTCCTGACCGCTCGGGCAAGAGGAGAAAAGAGCGCCAGGTCGGCCCCGCGTCCAAGCGGCGCGCTCTAATGCACTTGGTCCCTCAGCGTTCTGCGAGTGACACGTGCAGTTGTTTTGTGAATATTGTCGATGTTGTTTCTTGTTCAAAAATAAAGCAGATCACTACTTCACTTCCTCTTGCACCACACACTGTGTTACTGCTGCCTTCGAGCAGCGCAGAGTCACGGTCAATAAATATTCCCAGCCCTCACATAGCGGCTATGACCGTAGCGGCGATGACCGCAGCGGCGATGACCGCAGCGGCGATGACCGCAGGTTTAGATCAGCCCACGCTCAGTCGTTTTCAGGCAGCGTGGGAAGCTATTCCGGGCATTTCGCCGTGGGTGTTGAATATAATTCGGCGCGGGTACACACTTCAGTTCAAACGCAGACCACCGCGCTTCCGTGGCGTAATTCAGTCATTAACTTTGCCCCAAAACGCTCATGTGCTGAGGCAAGAAGTGTGCAGCTTGCTCGAAAAGAAGGCTATAGAACCGGTTCCCCCGAGGGAGCGGGAGAGCGGATTCTACAGCCGCTACTTCGTCGTGCCGAAGAAGGGAGGGGGGCTCTGCCCCATTTTGGATCTGAGACCCGTCAACAGAGCGCTTCACAAGCGCGCCTTCAGGATGACTACTCTGAAGCAAATCCTGGCGCAAATTTGCCCCGGGGATTGGTTCGCTTCAGTGGATTTAAAGGACGCTTACTTTCATATCCAGATAGCGTCACAGGCGATTCCTGAGGTTTGCGTTCGAGAATTCGGTGTACCAATATACGGTGCTTCCGTTTGGACTAGCCCTAGCCCCCCGAACGTTTTCGAAATGCGTGGACGCGGCACTTTCACCCCTCAGATCGAGCGGGATGCGCGTCTTGAACTATCTGGACGACTGGCTGGTTCTCGCGCAGTCGAGAGAAACGCTGGTCAGCCATGTGGAAGCCCTCCTTCGACACTTGGAGATGCTCGGTTTGAGGGTGAACATCCAGAAAAGTGTGCTCACGCCGAGCCAGACTACAACATTCCTGGGAGTGTGTTTGGATTCAGTGAGAATGAAAGCGCGCCTCTCCCCAGAGCAAGCGGAGGCTCTGAGTTCTTCTCTCGGTCTCTTCAGACCTGGCAGGCTCATCCCACTGAAAGAGTTTCAGAGGCTACTGGGACATATGGCAGCGGCTTCTTCGGTGTGTCATCTGGGGCTGCTGCATATGAGACCGCTGCAACACTGGCTGAAAGCGCGCGTCCTCCCGAGCGAGTGGTATTCTGGCCACAAGCGGATTATGGTCACCCGCGGATGCGCCCGCGCCCTGGCCCCGTGGAGGAACCCAGATCTCTTCAGCTCAGGCGTCCCTATGGGCATAGTGACGCGACGCGTGGAGGTCCTGACGGAAGCTTCGTCCACCGGATGGGGAGCCGTCTGCTTGGGAAAGCCCGCCTCGGGTCGGTGGTCAGGGAAGCGGATGGAGTGGCACATAAATCGTTTGGAACTAGAAGCGGTCTCTCTAGCTCTAAAAGCCTTCCGGTCTCGGCTGGAGCAACAGCATGTGTTGATTCGGACCGACAACACTTCCGTGGTCTCGTACATAAATCGCCAAGGCGGTGTACATTCCAGAGCCCTATTCAGGCAGGCGGAATCCCTTCTGCTGTGGGCGGACCGGTTTTTCCTCTCGCTGAGAGCGGCTCACATCCCCGGCGTTCTGAATCGCGGGGCGGATATGCTCTTGAGAAGCGGGATCCCCAAGCGGAGTGGAGGCTTCACCCCGGGACGGTTCAGCTGATATGGAATCGTTTCGGCACAGCGGAGGTCGACCTCTTTGCGACGAGCGAGAACGCGCATTGTCAGATGTTCTTCTCGCTGTCTCGTTCCCCCCGGGAGGTGGACGCGCTGACTGCGCAATGGCCGAGAGTCCGTCTCTATGCTTTTCCTCCGGTGAAAATTTTGCCCATGGTGTTGTGCAAAATCAGGGAGGAGAAGGCGGCGGTGACTCTGGTAGCCCCGAACTGCCCGAATCAGCCCTGGTTCGCGGATTTGGTAGAGTTACTGGCAGGACAGCCATGGGAGATTCCGCTCAGGAAGGACCTTCTGTCTCAGGCGAGCGGAACGATCTGGCATCCCAACCCCGGGCTGTGGAGCCTCCATGTGTGGCCGCTGCAGGGTCGCTGAGCGGGCGGGACGCGCTGCACTCGCGAGTTTTGAATACTATCGCGGAGGCGCGAACCCCGTCCACCAGGCGCCTGTATGCTCTGAAGTGGGGTGTGTTCTCGAAATGGTGTCAGGATGACGGTATAGACCTAGCGAACTGCTCTGTGTCGGATATTCTACGCTTCCTTCAGTACAGGATGGATGAAAGGAGCCTACCATCCACTCTGAAGGTATATGTAAAACGGCACTGCTTTCCGGTTCTCGCTTCAGCGAAGCGGGTTGGGGATTTACAAGCTTTCTCTGTAAGTGAAGATTGTATTCGCTTTTGACCGGGAAACTGTAATGTAATTCTCAGGCCGAGGCCGGGTTACGTTCCTAAGTTGCTCAATACCCCGTTCAGAGCGCAGATTCGGATGCATTCTCTCAGGATTCGGATGCTCAGAGTGCTGTTTGCCCAGTCAGAGCGCTCAGGGAATACATTTCTCGCTCGGCCGCTTTTCGACAATCGGACCAGCTGTTTGTGTGCTTTGGTGGGTGCAACAAGGGACGGGGGGTCTCTAAACAGAGGCTTGCTCACTGGATTGTGGACGCTATTGTTTTGGCTTATGATTGCCTGGGGCATGAATGCCCCCTTAACGTCAAGGCCCATTCGACTAGAGCGATTGCATCCTCGTGGGCTTGGACTAAGGGTATGTCTATTCAGGATTTATGTCTTGCGGCTGGCTGGTCTTCTCAGAACACGTTTGCCAGGTTTTACAAGTTGGATTTGCCCTCTGTAGCGTCTCGAGTGCTTTCAGTGAGTTGATTGCTCACACAGCATTAATAGAGCTGCTCTGCGCTTTGCTTATGAGTTGTTCTGTGTGCTATTTTGTGTGTTTGTACTGTTGTCACCGCTATGCGTTGGCCTTCTCTTACTGTTGTTATTGCCCTGTTCGTCAGTGCAAACTTCCCCCGGTTATACTGCTAGGGATATGCAAATTCTGGCAGTGTTTGTGAGCTTATGATTGGTCCCATTGGGCCTATCAGAGGTTAGAGGTCGCTATTGGTCAATCTCGGCCTATCAGATGCTTGCATACTGGGGGGGCGGTCTTCGTATTGGGTCTGTTGTCAGTGGTTTGTTTGGCTGCCACGGCGGGATTCTATACAGTTCCCATATACGACATCCGTTATGTCGAAGTTCCGTAGCCTTGATAAGGAACGTCTCCGGTTACTCTCGTAACCTCGGTTCCCTGAAAGGCAAGGAACGAGACATTACGCTCGCCGCCGTGTTCGCTATTGATTTAGCGTTTTTGTTCGATTCTGAAGGGAATTGACGCTGCACTTGCTTATTACTGCTACGAGGTTTCAGTATTTGCATATTTTGCGTCAATTGGCCAGCTCTGCTGGCGTTAGCCTATAAGATTTCAGCGGAAGTGAAGGATGAGAGGAGTTCCCATATACGACATCCTTAATGTCTCATTCCTTGCCTTTCAGGGAACCGAGGTTACGAGAGTAACCGGAGACGTTTACTGTTTTTCGTAAGTGTAATTCATGCTAACGCAAAATAAGTATGATCTGTATTCTTCCATTTTTCCATGCTTACAAGCGAAACAACAGTTTGCAAAACAGATTGACTGCGTAGAACCAATCTGTATGTGTAAAAAGCAAACTGTTGCAAATATCAAATGACTTTGTTGGGTAACACTTTATAATAACTGCACTCTATTAACCATTAGTTAAGCATTAGTAAACTGTTAATTCATAATTTATAAAGCATTAATAGACATTAATAAGCAGTTTATAAATACAGTTATAAATGCTTTATTTTTTATTTATAACCATAACTATAATGTGTTTAATAATTGTATTGTTATACTTTAGTAATGATCAAATTATTTCTAAACTAAGTATTGCATTATTTACAAACCAGTTGTTTAAGAGTTGTCAGTGATTCATAAGATCACTTAGAAATTGTAAGTTAATCCAGAAGGGAATCCAGAAATAACCCGTGTATTGTTCCGTCTTTCATTTAGTTGCACTTAGAGTTTTGTCTCTCATTGAGTTTGTAAAACGTGAGGAGGAAGGCGGGGCCACCCTCTTCTTGTAGCCAATCAAATGAGGTACTGACTCTTGATTGACTCTTTTCTGATTGGTTCAATAAACTGTCCAGAAGCCAAGACATTCATCTTAATTTAGTTCAGCATCGTTCTCGCTACCGGAATGGTACTTTCACTTGAACACTTTCAACAAGAGGTACTGCAGGGTTCTGTCAATTAATGTTTGATCACAAATCATTTTTGGTTAATAAAAATTAAAACATCAGTAAAATACATCACAAAGTCAAATTTAAATATAAGCAACCTTTAAAACGAAAGCAAGAGAACCCTCAGTTGATACTGTAATTGTATAATATTATTGACAAAACATTTTTACAGCGTGTTTTTTCAGTGGTGAGAAATGTAGCCAATTCTACTCGCTCTTGCTATTCATCTCATTAACAAACAAAGACATGGTGTAAGTAAGAGATTCATTTTGCAGTGTAGACAACTTTATTGATTTTAATGGAACATTGTGAAATCGCGAACTGAGATGAGTGACAGCTTTTTAGTGATTGTAAAATGAACTCTCTTTCACGCTGTCAATGCTATAGCTATAATCCATTGAAATGTTTTGTTTTTCATGCTGCTAAGAGGACCAATGGCCAATTACACACTGCAAGTTTTAGAAGTGACATCTGCATATAAAACCAGGATTCACTCTCAAAATTGCAATTGACATAGTGAAAACTATGTCACGGGACAAAAATATGGCACGTTAAAATAGATGTGTGATGTAAATGCCAAACTAATAGATAAAAAAAAAAAAATTATACTTTTTTTAAAATTCCAATCCAATTATTTGTAAATATACTTGTATATAATCTTAAATGTCTCACTGTACATGGCTGTTCTTGTCAAGTCAAGTCATCTTCATTTATATAGCGCTTTTAACAATGTAGATTGTTCTAAAGCTGCTTTACAGTGATAATAGGAAATTAAAGTAACAGAGATTGTTTTGGCTTTATAGCAGCTCCAGAATAAAGTTATTTTCCAGCTAAATTTAGCTTTAATTGATTCACTTCCGTCGCAACGATCATTAGTTTTTAACTTAGGGGCTGCTAAAATTACACCGTTTTAACAGAAAACTCTTAAGTTCTCTCTACGCAAACTTTAAAAATGCAAACCTGTGAGAATGCTGATGACACATGCGTATTAAGAGTTAGTTCTATAGGTATGCGTGTTTGAATATATGTGCGCAGGCATGTAGTCCTTCCCTAAAAAAACAACCCTCAACAAACTACTTGTCTGGCCTTAAAATTTATAATACACAATTTTATCGCTTCTGCGTAGCCACGTGAACTGGAATTATCCCAACAACGATTGTCTGTACAGAGGTAAAGGGAAGGGAGGGAGGCTTTCACAGGGGAGAGAATAGTTGACACTTCAGGACTGTGTTGTCGTCGCGTCCATGAGCATGTCCTTCATCAGGTCTGGATACGGCCTGGATCCGGCGGACTGCGGTAAACCTCTTCATGAACAGAGAGACTAATATTAGCGTAGATGCCATTCTTCTTATGATGTAACGAGTACATCGGGATTTATGGGAAGTGTTCCCGGTTCCGGCTGATCTAAACTATGCAGCCTAACATTGAATTATAGAAGTCTATACTGTGTTATGTGTATGCTAGGTCAAAGAAATGTGTTTTTAATCTAACTTTGAACTGACAGAGTGTGTCTG
The DNA here is from genome assembly GCA_031834385.1 of Semotilus atromaculatus. Classification (NCBI taxonomy): domain Eukaryota; kingdom Metazoa; phylum Chordata; class Actinopteri; order Cypriniformes; family Leuciscidae; genus Semotilus; species Semotilus atromaculatus. The sequence continues at coordinate 9,500,154 of JAULUF010000025.1, read as the reverse complement.
CTTCCCGGACAATGTTAGGAAGACTGTTCCAAAGTTTTGGTGCTAAATAGGAAAAGGATCTTATTTTGATATTCTAGGTATTATCAACTGGCCAGAATTTTGAGATTGCAATAGACGTGAAGGACTATAATGCGTTAAGAGCTCGCTCAAGTACTGGGGAGCTTATGGTGGAGCTCTTTTAAATTTTAACATTAAATAAAGCACATAAACAGTACCTGAGATTATCATTGCCACACTTTGTTGTTCCAGCCGCGACGGCATGGAAAAATAGAAACCGTTTCTAAAATAGAATTGTCGCGTGTCTGGTTAGGACAAAAACTCTGATTAACATGGAAAATAAACCTTTTATCGCGTGTCGCAGCATTTCTTCATTTTATTTTAAATTATATATTATACTGTATTAATAGTCTTTCTAGTTACATTAAGGCTACATGTATTAAAGCAGAGTGCTCTGGGTAATATTTTATATCCTGTCAAAACATACATTAATCATTACCATTGCATTTGTATTTTTCAAAGATGTCAGGGAAAAAGCAAAAAGATATTTTATCATTCTTGGGCTTCAAAGGGTAAGCCCCCTAAAAGGGTTGCCAGATTAGAGGAGGAGACAGTGGAAGAGATGGCGGCAGAGATGGTGGAGAAGACACCAAGTGAGGCAGTGGAATATGTCCATTTGTTCACAATGTCCCACCACACAATAAATCATTGTACCATTTTGACTAGACACATTCAAAATGCAAAAAGATTGGTTGTTCCAAACTGTTTGGAGACATTTGTTATATTTTTGTAATTTTTGTATATTCGCAATTTTGAAATTTATCTGTAACGTTGAGGGAGGAATGAAATGGAGAGAGAATCCAAATGCAAGCACTATTTTTAATAAAGTAAACAGGTCATCCAGGGCAAACAAAGAAACACAGAACTCATGACATGAACATGGAGACAGCAACAAGCAACTTCGCAGTGAGTGAATGAGTGAACATGGTATAAACAGGCTGAGACTACCAGGGTAATGAGACACAGGTGAATGTACTCAGTGATGATGAGTTCAGGCAGTGAGTTATGGGAAATGTAGTTTGTGAGGGAGTGATGATAGTCTGGTGTGGAGTCCCTTCTGGTGGCTCTCAAGGGCACTCCAGCTGATAACCATTACAATAACATTAAAGAGTACATTTGATGTGATTAATTGCTCTGTCAATTATCAGATTTACCAATTGTTATAATTTCAGTTTGTGCTGGTTAATTATGAACAATTGGTAAAAATGGGGCTCCTCCCCTAACCACATGTGATCTCACTCCAAGCTTTTGATAAAACTTGAGAACCCTGTGCAAACAACTAATGAATTGTGATTTGTATCGCAACATGTTGTTTATTATGATGCATAAATCTCAATTTCAAGTCAAAGTCAAGTCACCTTTATTTATACAGTGTTTTAAACAAAGCAGATTGTTTCAAGGCAGCTTTAATATGATAACAGGGAATTAATGCTCTAGAAGAAAGTCATTGTCCAGTTAAGGTCAGTTCAGCTTTGATTCATTGTAAAAATCATTAGTTATTAAATTAGTGGCCATTTACACTACATCGTCTTCAACCGTTTTATGCTTTCTGGACGTTCATTTACACAATAACTCAGTTTTGGTGACCTGAGAACGCACACTTTGTACGTTTTTGAAAACGATACCATTATACCATTATACCACGAGGTACCATTATTTTGATACCACGATACCATTATCATCTCCATGTAAACTTGTAAAACGATGACCGCATGCGAATTACTTGTTTAGTCTTTTTACAAAGTGACTGCCAACTAATTGTCTGGCATGCATAATACTTTCATGTTTTGACTTTGTTTTTCTGTTCATGTTTGAGTTCATTCTTTGTTAATCTTCTAGTTTGTTCATTAGTTCAGTTCTCCTCCTCTGCCTGTTTGTTTCTATGGTTTCTGATTGATTCTGTTCAGGTGTGTCTCGTTAAGTAACTCATCAGCTCCTTTGTTTGCCTTGATGTATTTAAGCCCTCAGTTTCTGTCTGTTCCCTGTCTTGCAATGTTGTTGTTTGATGTCAGTGTGGTGTCACAGTGTCATGGTTCCTTATTCTTCCGGTTATTATTTTGATTCTTGGATTAAAGATTTATTTTGAGTATATCTTTCGTCATGCGCTTCATTACAGCCACCGACCATGACAAATACTGTGTTTTTAGTTTTTCGCGAATCCGTGTGAAGGGGTCATTTTGAGAACGTTGTCATCTGTACGGAGTACGTTTTTTAGTACATCGTTGTCATGTAAATGTACCCTTAGTTAATTTATCGATACAGCAGCTCTGGAAAAAGCAGTGATGTCATTGTCCAGCTCAGTTCAGTTCTCATACAATGTTGTCAAAACAGGCAGATAAATAATATTAAGAATAATAAGTGTCCCAAACCAAGCAAGCCAGAGGCGACAGTGGCAAGGAACCCAAACTCCTTCAGGTGACAGAATGGAGGAAACAAATTTTTTTTTGGGAGAAGCCAAGCTCAGTCAGGGGCCAGTTCTTTGGCCGACGGACGGACACCGTATGATTATGATTCAGGCAGCAAGTAATATACAGACAGTGATGCATGTGTAACGACAATAATGTGCATAGTTCTGATCTACTGTATTAACATAACACTTATTCTTAATCATAATATGGCTGGTTTCTGTTAATATCAAGGGCTATATGCTTAATAAGTAGCTTTGTTTGACACATTTTGTATCGGGGGTCCCTGCTCCATGTCTCTATCACCTAAGGGACCCTTGCCCTAAAAACGTTGAATACCCTTGCTCTAATGTATTTATTAGCATCAGAGTAAAGGCATTTGTGTTTTTTAATTTTTTTTAACTTAAACATATTGCCAATCTAGACTATTCTAAAAATATAAGGTTTTTCTATATTCGTATAGGGATAGTTCACCCCCCAAAAAAATCATAATTTGTTGTTCCAAACCTGTATGAATTTCTGTCTTCTACTGAACATAAAAGAAGATATTTTGTGCCTCATATATTGACTCCATTGACTTTTATAAAATTACAATGGTAATCAATGGGCCCCATCAACTGTTTGGTTACTGACAACTTGAGGGTGAGTAAATGATGACAATTTCTTTGGGTGTGAACTATACCTTTCATGAATATTACCTGCTTATTTAAAATGATTTGAAATGAAATCAATATTTAGGGATTGACTTGATAGGTAGTGTAGAACCTACCGTATTGTTCCCTTGTATACAAACGATATATAATTTTTGGGGGGGGGCATAGCCCACCATATATTGAAATCTTAGAATCGCCCCTGATTTACGCTTCCAATCGTATGTACACTTCCACAAATCTTAGCCTGCGCATGCGATTCTTTATGGCATCATATTACCTTCATAGTTCATGGCTTGACTTAAATTGTGTGAAACGCAGCTACAGCACATCATAAAACCTGCTTTGACATTTTCAATACAAGTGTCAACACATCACAAACACATCCCCCTGGCTTTCTGGTTTGCAGTGGGAAAGGTACAAGGTACATGCACAGAATCTGCTTTTAAATCCTTCTGGCTTGTATTGTACACCTTTGACACAATGTCAGCTGTTACAACAAAAAATCCTCGTTAAAAGTGCCAAAAAAAAAAAAAAAAAGAACCAAATCGCAAGTACTCACTCCAAGAAGCACTATTATATAGCGGAGAAGGGGGCTAGTTGTCTCAACTAGTCTCGCAGGAAAGATGTCATGAGGACTGTCACAGTAACTAAAAGTTTGGAGGCAAAAGACACAAATGCTTGTTTTCTCCAGCAGTGGTTTTGTATGCTGGTTTTAAACTCCTTGTTCAAAACTATATTCAATTAGAAAGATTTTTGTGAATTTTAATCTCCAAACTAAATTTTGTAACAGCTGTTAGGTTGGTATGAATGGTGAACTCAAAAACAAAAGAGAGCTGGATCCAAATGAAGTGAGTTTAATAATAGAATAAATATAACAAATCTAAGACAGAGAACGGAGAACATAATATCCGTGTAGGACAAGACTCAACAAGGAATACAAGAAACACTACTTGAAATACACAAGGGGTAATTTGCAAACAAGACACACCTGGGAACAATCAAAGAACTAATCACGAGGAGAACCCCCCCCCCATCCCACTCCAAGTACAGTGGAACACAATGACCACAATAAAAGCACAATATATATTTAGAAAAGTGTTAATTATAAGGTTTAAAAATTTATTCAAAATGAAAGTGTGCTCTGAGAACTACTAGATTAATCTTTTTTTTTAAATGTCAGGTCAGGCTGTCATATGTTTCCATTTAAACAATGTATTATTTAGAACGTTTGATTTAATGTAAATTAAGCAATAAGGAATGAGAGGCTCAGGCTGTGCCGTTTTGTGAATACAGTCACAGCTGAAGAGCGTTGTAGTGTTAGCGAAGCATGTGCAAACCCTTCAGCCATGACTACACTGACAATACAGCACTCTTCTGATAGAGCTGAAATAAAAACAGACTAGGAACTGTCTTCATGCTGTGTATTTTTTTTTAAACACAGTATAGGCCTATGATATTATTTTTTTCACACAGTATGAGAAAACATTGTTTTCTGTCAACCAGACCTGTTTGCAGCTCAGTGCAACATCAATAACAGTACAACTCAGTGAACATACAGTACCATACCTAAAAACAGAAAACTTTTAATAATATTCCTTGTTCACATCGACAACTGTGGGCTTCTCAAAAAAGTTATTTTTGGTGTCTTCATGGGGACTTTCCAGAGGCTTTTGTTTTTATACTGACTTAACAATATTGTTTATCCCCTAATCCTAAACCTAACCCTTACAGGAATCTTTTTACATTTTCATATAAAGATAATTTAGTATGTTTATAAATCCATTCCCCTCGTGGAGACCTCAGGCTCGTCCATACAAAATACATTGATATGAATGCCTTAATTAAAGGCCAAGGGAACTTATCTGGATGCATTTGCTGTATTTTAAGGAAGAACATTTATTTATTTACGATACATTATTCATTCACAAAGAAAATGGGTGTCCTTAAAGGTTGGAGTTTTCCTCATTTTTTTAAATTAAGGCATTAAGATCAATTTCCAAAAGATTATTTTTTTATTCCTCTTTTTAGGAAACTAGCATGGGTGTGTTCACTTATACTAAGCTCTCAGGTTTTACTGTGTGGGATAGACCTGTATACACACACACACACACACACACACACACACTTGCATATATGGTGTATGGGGACTCTCCATTGGTGTAATATTTTTGAAACCCATCAGTAAATGCATTAATACATTTTTTTTGTTTTGTTTTGTTGTTTATTTCCACAATATAGCGCTGTATCTATATTATCTGTTATTTACTAGTAGCACTTTTTGTTTGCCCATCTGTTAATCCTGGTGGTCTCAAATATAATACTAAAGCTTCTAAATGCCTTAAAAACAAACCTCAAAAATAAGCGAAGCATGCAGGAATACAAGCAAACAGCACTATTATAACAGTTTGACAACGGAAATGTGACCTGACTCCTGTCTTTGTCTAATTCAAACACACCAACACCTTTAAGATGTTGACACTGTGAGAACTAGCAGACTTTTTTTAGGCTAACTTTTTGTCTTGTGTCATTTATAGCTGTGTTGTGTGGAGATCCAGGCACCCCTGCAGAGGGCTACATAGAGGGCCAGCAGTTCACCTACAAATCAGAGGTGTCCTTCTACTGCAGACCTCCGTTCTTACTGGTGGGCTCCTCCAGAAGAGTTTGTGAGGCAGACGGTTCTTGGAGTGGAATGCAGCCTTCTTGCATTGGTGAGCCACTATGTACCTTGGAAAAATCACAATGGAATTCCCTTTGCCACATAATAAATACAGTATTTTTTTATAATAAATAGTTTGGTAATAAATACATTTGGTAACACTTTACAATAAAGTTCAAATTGTCATATTAGTTAACAAAATGAATAAACATGAATTAACAATAAAAAAGTACTTTACATACATTTATTAATCTTGGTTCATGTTCATTTCAACATTTATTAATACATTATTCAATTCAAAAGTTTTGTAATGAACCTGAGCTAATTTAACAGTTGTATTATTATTAAATAACGTTAACAAAGACAGAGGGTACATTTACATGACAACAAAGTACTAAAAACCTGAAAAGATTTGCGTTTTTTTTTTTTTTTTTTTTTTTTTTTTTCGTTCAGATGACAACGGTGTCAAAACGATCCCTGTTTACACAGATCTGCGAAAACTACCAAAAACACTATATTATGGATGCCAGGCCAGTTGGTGATGTCACGTTGTAAAGAAACACTGTGTCTATAGACTTAACACATAATATGCATGACATCACTAAATTTGTGTTTTTGTAGTTTACACAATAATTGCAAATTTTTTTAAACTTTTTTTTAACTTGCACTTCAAAACCAGTTTTTAAAAGTTAGCATTTTCAGCCCCCCCCAAAAAACGCTGTTGTCTTCTAAATGAACAGCCAAAATGCATTCAAAGTTTTTAGTTAAAAACAGTGTCCGCTAAACTAAGATATATACATTTAACAAATGTATTGCTCATTGTTAACGCATTAACGAATGTTAAATAATGGGACCTTATTGTAAAGTTTACCATACATTTGAATCCATTCTTATAAAAGATGTGAACATCTATTTGTAGATCCAACCAAAACTGCATGTAAGGATCCCGGAACTCCAGCATATGGAATTCCAGTCCAGGCTCAGGGATTTGAGGTGAGGACAAATGGCATTTGACCATTTCCTATCCTTTAGTTGAGTAAATTACAGGTTATGCTTCTTTGGTTTCAGGGTTTCAGTCTCAATAACTCTCTTCTTACAGGTCGGAAGTAAAATTTTCTTCAGATGCCGGAAAAACTATCACATCCTCGGCTCAACAACGAGAACGTGTTTAGAAAATTTAACATGGAGTGGGATGCAACCAGAGTGTGTTGGTAAGCATCACCATATACAGACTCAATGTGTTCCAAATTGTAGTGAGCTGTCTATGTTGGCAGCATCATTGTCGCCCTGAGCGCGGAGGCTGTTCTGAAAAATCTTCTTTTGGCCAAATTCTAAATTAGCATCACATGTATCCTTTGCAGAGAAGGCAATACCACCAGGATCAGTGTGACAAGGTCAGTGAAAAAAATAAATACAATCAATCCAAGATGGCAAACCAAGAACTCTAAATATAACACATTCAATATCAAAAAGTGACTGGCATTGAGACCTGGAGGACAAAACATCCATTGAACTGCAGCACAGACCTGTCAATGTCAATTTTCCATGTTTCAAGCCATGGATATTTAGAGAACCTCTCTAAAAAAAGATGAACAAATACACAAAAGGTGTATTTACAACAAATGGCAATTTATCAGCACTTGCGATTTATCCCCCTGCCGCAGTATTTCACTAAAAACATTTTAAAACTCATAACATGCGTACTAAGACAGTAGCATGAAGCTAACATAAAGCCACTCTTTTCAAAATTCTAAATAAATAAAAACAAAAACAAATGTGAATTGCCGGTAGGTGCGTTTCCATCAAGTTTTTCAAGCGGATGACAGTGGTATGGGTAACCTAGTAACCAACAATAAATAAAACACCATCAGAAGAAAGAGTAGTGATGTGTTGTTCACGGACGAGTCGGCGGTGAGAGTCGGTTCCCGTCTGAGAACCGTTTTTTCTTTTTGTATATTAATCAGGCTTGTGCAAAATTCAGAATTGAATTGAGAATGACTCCTTAATTCCAATTCAATTCTTGAATTTGAATTGAATTTGAATTTATGTCAAAAACAGGATCTAGAATGACAATTCGAATTTTAATTAAAGGAAGCAGAATTGCAATTCAATAAAAATTCAAAGAAATTCAAATACATATTTTAAATGAAGTGTTTAACAAAGAAGATTTACAGTATTTGTCAGATATGATTGCATTATGCACTTTGTGTTATTTGATTACTTTGAAAATAAAATTGGAACAAATCTAATTTAACAACATTGAGGTGGTCATTTATTTCAAGAATTTTATCATTATCTATATTTTAGAACAAAATGTATGCAGGGTTGAGGAGTGACTAATCACGCTTAATGCAATTATGTTATTAAATTACAAAATTAATGTAATTGTATTTATTTGTATTACTGAGGTAAAATGTGTAATTCAATTCGTTACTAATCAAATTAAAAGGAAATTGCTTTGCATTGATAAAGTAATCCAAATAAAATAACCCAAACCACATTTATAATGGGTAACTAATAACAGTAAGCAATTACATTTCCAAAGTAACCTTACTTAACCTGAATGTGAGATTCATTACATTCCTTCTGCTGTGTGACTGTGTAGAATTTCTTTGAATTGCCATGAATTTAATTCCACTTCCTGTCATTCCAATTCCAATTCAAATTTAACTTCCTGTGGGGCGTTCAATTCATGAATTGAATGCAGGCCAATTCTGAAATTCTGATGGTCGCTAAGAAGATGGGGCGCAATGAAAACCCTGTGGTCATTGTTGTTTCTCCTTTGGTCACACTCATGGAGGACCAAGTGAAAGAAGCAACCGAGATGGGCAATTCGGCGTGCAAGATGAGGTGGACATAACCAGCGGTCTTTGCCAGCTCCTTTTCAGAAGCCCGGAATGTTGTCCGTTGCTCTGATTGGTTGTAGGTGTATCCAATTGAGTGCAGAGGCATTTTCTTTCCTGGTTCGGTTGGAACGCCCCATAATCGCAGCCCAATGGAGCATATTCTGACATGACAACGTCAGGCTAACAAGCACTACACTGCTCAGCCACATGTCAAGTAGTCACTAGCTGAATGTTATTTTGATGTGTATATGCGTGTAATCACATGTGATGACATTGCAGGCGCCACTCTCGATTCGTTGCACGCACATACAGTGGGCTACACATTAACACATTAACATAACATACAGTCAATGCATTGACTGCCTGTGGTCGAGCAGTGTGGCGAAAAGATCATCCTTAAAACAACCCCAAACGAAGTAGCAAGTGGATACATATTAATAACATAGACAACATAAAGACAGAACATAGAATTTGTAAGGTAAAACTATCATACCGAGTATGGACTAACAATCTTTAACAGCCAGTGTTGGGCATGCTAGTTAATAAAGGTTATAATTGGTTATAGTTACTAGTTACTTCTCACAAATAGTAACTGAGTTACATCATTATAAAAGCAACTAATCACCAGGGAAAGTATATGTGTTATTTAAAAAAATAAAAAAATAAATAAAAGATGTCAAATAACTTGGATGCCCCCAATATTGAATGTTAAATGAATGAAATGGACAGTAAATAGAATCAATTATTATTATAAAACATTCGTTTGATTACTCGTTACTGAAAAAGATAACAACGTTAGTAAAGCCGTTTATTTATAACGCCGTTATTCCCATCACTGTTAACAACCGTATAAATGTGTCCTGTTTTAAGTGTGATTAGTTTGGAATGGTTTTATTTTGGATAGTGAAATATAAATAAAATGTTCAAAACATGTGTAGTGTTTGATGGTTTTACAATATTCTATACGTTATTTTTTACATTATTACTGAGATGAGCGAAATTATCCGATTCCCTAAAATGAGCCGTAAATCCCATCATGAGGAAACGGCTGATTAGTCATGTGGGTTTAATGTTCGCCACATTATAATTTATTCTGCAAATGCGTTTCCATCCATTCAATCTTTTTCGCACAAGTCAAAAACCACCTCAAGCTAACGTTAAAACTTTTTTGCGAATTAAGGGATTTTTCCCCCTACATTTCCCTAAATCACTTGTTGGCGATGAAAACATAGCTAGTGATAGTTAAAGATTAAGGGACAGATTTATTAAACAGGGCAAATTAGCGCGCGAGCACAATAAAAAAAAAAACGCAGATGGGAGTCGAAAGTTCTGTGCTGAATCTACTGACGATGCGCAAATAAAGAACACAGCCGCATGATCATTTCCATAATGACCAACGCAATCTACCAAGAACAGCGGAAAATTAGCATCTGGTAAAAGACGTGCTTTTTTAGGGCGGTAAATAATGGAGCCAATGGCAGTAAATTAACGAGTGCAAATTGGTAAATCACCTTGCATGATTCATTTAAATACTCTCCCATTAATGATGTGTCTGAAAGGGAAACTCCTACAAATGCATATGCAATAAGGTCAGCCACGAAAATAACTCTGTCCACGGCTTTTCGGCGCAAATTTTTCCACTGCGTGTCTTTAGTAAATCCTGACAGTAGTTTTTTAATGCCAAAAGAGGGTTTGCGCTGGCACAAGCTGTTAGTAAATATAGCCCTATATACTGTATATTGAACGCAACAAACTAAATTGTACATTAAGCTTTTTTGTGGGAAAACGGGAGACTTTTTTGCATTCATTTCAACAGTTTCTGAGTTCATCTGCTTGCCTGTTCATAGTATGTTTTATTAATCTGTATACTGAATTTGGTTCTCCAGTCTCCAGTCAAAAAATATTATTATTTCGAGCTAAAATTGTATAGTGTAAAAGCAAAATTAGAGTATCAAAGTGTTTATTTAGCAACATGCTAACGGCAAAGTCAGTTGAGAGTCTGATCTGTTATATGAAAAGCACTATTTCCTTCTATTGTAGGCTGCTTCAGATCACTCACTTATGAGGTTTCATTTCACTTAGCATACAGCCTCAAACGGAAGCTTCCCGTGTTGGCGTCTGAAAGCAAAGCAGCTCCCTAGGTTTTGGAACACAGCCATAGTTATATTCGAAACAAGGTTTCATCAGTGTGTGATTGATGATGTACTATCGGGAAAACAAAGGTAGGTTAGGAGAGAGAGAGCAAGATCTTTACACGGGAAATTACTGCAGGAGGGCATTGTTTGAAGAAGTACAGATTACTTCAGATTTAGGGCAGCTGAGTGTGCTGATGTCAAGGACTCTGACAGCTTAGCAAAGAAAAGTTTGCTCTTGCAAATCTACTTTTTGATAGAAGTTCTCTGAGAAGTGTCATGCACTTGATCCTCACCACTGTCCCAGTGATCATCCTCTATAGGTAAATTCCATGTTGTGATGCTTTTGAATTGGAATGATTGTTGGAAAAGGAACAGATGTGGGCATAATAATTAAAGATAGCTATGTTTAAACTACTTGTGCATAAATTTGAGATTTGTGGACCCCTTTGATAGCGGGCTCTACCAAATCTTTAGGGCATCTTGCCTGTGTAAAGAATTCAAACTGTCAGAAGCTGAGAAGCAGGGAGAATTGAGTTGACGAAAAGTGAGGTGTGAGGACATGGTTCATATATTATGGAAGATGGCAGCACTCAAGGCATGTCCCAGAATGTTTCTCTCAGGGGTGCAGCTTTATCTCAACAGCTCTATAGTATGCAGCTGGGACTCCACTGTAAATCTTTCCGCTATTGCTTTCATTGCGATTCTCTTATTTTTGAAAGATGCTCTGATCAGGATTTTTAAAGCTAAAGCCATTACCAACCCCAGACATCAGAAGAGTCTGATATCAATTGTTTATCTGAAATTGCTGAATGTAATGTAAGCTCTCTGCTCAGATATACATTTCAGAGCCAAACAGGAACATTGGCTTGAGTTATACAAATATTATAATTACCCATAATTTTATAAATTACTTTACCCGGATGCATGCAGTATGCTCAGATTAAGCGGTATGTACTATTTAGCAAATATGTATAACAACTCTATATGACAAATATAAAAATTGAACTGAATATTATTTCCCAGCCATATATTATAATTTAGATTAATCAACTTTACCTGCGTACATACAGGACACTCACGTAAAGTAATATACAGTATGCGCTATAAAGCAAATCTCAGATGTGTGATATGTATCATCACAAAATGTAAACTGTATTATTGTGCAGCTCCATATATTTACATTTAAATTTGCATTTAATCATTCAGCAGATGCTTTTATCCAAAACGACTTACAAACGAGGAGAGGAATAGAAGCAATCAAGCCAACAATAAGTTTAAGCGACAAACAAGGCAAGGAGAAATGGTGCAAAAAATAAAACGAAACAGAGTCTTATAGGCCTCGTCCACACGGACACTGTGTTTTTATAACCGTGACTTTTCTTACGCGGTTCGGCCCCGTCACACGGAAACGCAGTATCAGGTCACTGAAACCGAACATTTTTGAAAACCCCTGCCAGGGTGAGGATTTTCTTGAAACACCAGTTGCAGTGTTGTCGTGTAGACAGTTAAACTGGAGTTTTTGCCTTGTGACATCAGAGTGTGCGCCGTTATCCACTGTGTTTGACATCAGATTGTGCGCCGCTGACGGCTTCTGATTGGCCCATAGATACACTAGATGTCGCCTTGGCTACGGCAATTCATTGGAACGAATGCGTCAATAGAGCCGCCATCATGGAACAGGGGAGCCCCTCCTATTTAATACATCAGCGTCAATGTAGACAAAGGTCTAACGGAAATAAAATCACCATAAATCGTCATGAATGCCATTTTCTAGTTTTTTTTGGTTCGTTCCAACGGTCAGACATGTATTTATCATTGAGTCCATGAGAAAATAAAAAAATATATATATTTTTTAAAAACATTCTTCCTAGTTCAGATTTCATTCGTGTGAACATCATACGCAGCATAAAAGTCCGTCATCATCCATGAATTCAAATTCATCATCCATTTTCCTATGAGAGAAGACCCCTGTTCCAAGATGGCGGCGGTTTTGACGCATGCTTAGAACCCCAAGGCGACATCTAGTGTATATATCTATGTGATTGGCCAACGTGGCTTTACGGTTAGGGTTATATCGCCACCACCTATATCTTGACAGCACTTGATAGCGTGTTTTTGCGTTTTCATGTGGACGGAGATTTTTCTTAAACGCAGGTGGAAAAACTCCAGTTATAAAAATACCTGTGTCCTATGTGGACTAGGCCTTAGTGGTGTGACAACTTTATTATATAAAACCTATTTAGTTTGAATTAATTATATTTAAATAATACATATTATTTTAATAATTTTTTTATGTTAAACCCCCAAAATGACAGGTGTTGCAACTGTCCAAACAAATTAACATACTAAAAAAACTTGAAGACATTTTAGGTTTGAAACCTTTCATAACAACATATTTCATAAATATCAGTAGTTTTAAAGCTGTTGAGAGAATTGAAAAACTTTTGTCCAGCAATTTGTATATTTGCAAATGTAATATGCATTACATGACCCTTACATAAAGCTGAATAAATAAGCACATCCAACTTTTTCCGAATACTCATTTTTAATTTGAGACATACATTTGTGCCGGACAGATGATCAGGAGAGCCTGATGTGTAAACCTTGCCATGGACATATCAAGACTTAAAAAAAAATGGGAGATTGTGTAAATGTCTTCTGGACCTTATAATATGAGGTTTTATATATTATGAGATTACGCATTTTATTGGTGCGGTCAAAGTGATGAAGTAAACAGAATGCTTTTCATTTACACACATTTAGATTAAATATGCCACTCTCATGAATGGGTTTAAGTACTCAATTACATGAAATCATTATCCAGAAGTTATAAACATTAAATGAATCAGTATGCACATGTTTTACTGATAGCAAGGATTGCTTCAATATTATAATTCTAAACTACAGAAATAATAGCTTAGAAACATTTACACTACCGTACAACTGCTGCTGCACAGAGGTGTGCTTTTGGTGTTGTTTAAAGGGCCCTTTGCTAAATGTACTAATATTGTGGAATTGTTTGAATGGCTTGTATTGCATCTGTACTGAACAAGCTGATCAAGATCTTCAGTGTGTTACGCGTTTAAAGATGTTAGCGGGATGATTGCGTAACATTTAAATGAGGTACTTCTGCTAGGTGTACAAGTGGCAAAAAAACAACCATGGAAACCAGTCTTAACGTTGACAACGTTTATTAAATCACAGAGGTGTAAGCATTAGTAAATAACTAGAAAGTTATTGGCCGGTGAGTTTGATCAAGATAATAAATTGGACCTCAAGGACAGGTGGCATTTATTGTTGGTAGCTTAATGTTATTACAGAAACATTTCAGAATGTAAAACATAGTACAGACAAGCAGTTAAAACAATTCCACAGCCTCTTAATATATGTGAAAATAAAATAAATTGTGTAGTTTCTTTGTGTGTAAATTGCGTGTCCTGTATATTGAGTTTTTACTTTATTAAATAATTAAAATACATATATTTATAGATGCCATTAAAGTCTGAAGTCTGAACATCAGGCACATTTCTTCTGCATTCTCTGCATCAGTACATGGTTTTCCGTGATAGCCCAGGGAAGATCATCGTCTAATTTCCTTTCTCTTTAACTTTTCAGCACATGCCTGTAGGCAGCCTGAGACGCCATCTCATGTAGACGTGAAGGCTATAGACTTGCCTACTCTAGGTTACACACTCATGTATACGTGCCAAGGTGGGTTCTACTTATCAGGAGGATCGGAGCACAGGACCTGCAAAGCAGATGGAAGGTGGTCAGGCAAACCTCCAGTCTGCAAAGGTACTGAAGCAACTGCGCTGATAACCCTGAAAGGGCTGATTCATGAACTGTGTCCATCCTGCCCTTGAGCAGGACACTTTACTAGCAGTAGCGACTGATTTTCATTTGTACAGACAGGAATGTGAAGCCAGAAGCAGTTGTTTACCCATAACCTTAAAGGGCTACTTCACCCAAATATAAAAATTCTGACATTGTTTACTCACCCTAAAAAAATAACAGCATACAGAGTATTTGCCTGTTTTGATGAACATGATTTCACAGAATGCAACATGTTTCTGGATCAACATCTTTGTTGATCCTGGAAAAACATTCCAATCAATCAATTGAGGGACAAGTTGTCAAGTTTATGTCAAGTTTAGGCTTAAAACCAGGGTTAGATGCTTTTGCATGTTATCTTTTCACTCTGATTTTAAGGATAGGTTATGGGTAGGGTTAGTAAAACCCTATTTAGCAGTCTCACTAAAATCGTGGTGACTGTTTTTTTGGGTGAAATATTCCTTTAATACTTGCATGGATAATGGATTGATAATACATGGATTGATAAATGTTCTTAGTTTTTAATCTTGAAACCATTTAAGACTAAATCTATTATTGTTTAAACTGTAAAAATATGTACATTGTTGCACAGAATAGGAGTGTCAGCGTTTATGAATGTATATAAGTTATTAATGCGTGGCAAACTAATACAGCAGTGACTCATTTTCAGAGTAACTACAGCAATAAACATTGTGCAGGTTGGATCCACAAATGTCAACTGATCAACTATTTGCTCTTTCCTAGTTGGACCAAAAATCAACAGCAAATCAAATGAGGATCCAGACCTGCATAAAAACAAGATTGGTGGTATGAAAACTTTCCCTTCCCCTTAAAATGATCTTCTTTTTTTCTTTTTTTACAATTATGTTTAAGCAACTGGTTATTTTACTAGATGAAGTCAACTAAATGAATTCAATTCCCAGTATGAAGTTCATTACATTAACTAAATCTCTAGGTTACTAATGTAACCTAGTTCCCTGGGAGGGAATGGAGATGTTACATCAGAATGACTGACAAATTGGCATCTCGCCTGAGAGACAAACAAAACAAGCCAAAGGACATTGGCGAGTGAGATTTGCATTGCGCGCCACGCCCCGCAAAGCAGGTACAAATGGAAGCACACTGCACTCGATCATTTAAGTTTCGCACTGAGGAGCCGAGACGGTGTGTCCCGGCCGCTCAGAGGTGGAATTGTGGCAATGGGACGTAACGTCTTTGTTCCCTCCTTCAGGGAACAGGGGTTACATTAGTAACCTAGACGTTACGTCAGAACAACTGACAACTGATCCCTAATGAAACGGCACAATTGCTGACTCTTCCAGCGCTCTGCGTAAGCTGCAGAATCCCCTCCACCTGATAGGGCAGAGAAAGGACAGGGCTTTAACGCAGAGAGAGTCAAATCAATGTTGTTCCTTCTTGCCCCATACAGTGCGACTATTTGGATAAGTCTTTCGGTCTTTACGTTGAATGTGACTGACTGATAGGGAACCATGTTTTGACAACCAAAAATAGTGTCTGAATGCTTGTGTATTAATTATGAACAACATACAACTACTGTTTTATAAGTTGAAACCTAAAAAAAATGTGAAGTGTGCTTGTGTTTTTTTAAAGGAACACTCCGACTTTTTGGGACTTTAGCCTATTCACCTTATCCCCCAGAGTTAGATAAGTCCATACATACCTTTTTCATCTCCGTGCGTGCTATAAGTCTGTTTGACGCACCCACCGCTAGCCTAGCTTAGCACAAAGACTGGCTGTAAATGGTTGCAGCTAGCATACCGCTCCCAATAAGTGACAAAATAACGCGAACATTTTCCTATTTACATGTTGTGATTTGTATAGTCACAGAGTGTACAAAAAACAAAGTCACATGAGACACAGACATATTTTAACCGTATAAATACTGGGAACTATATTCTCTGAAGGCGAAGCACTGCTACTTGGGCGGAGTGATAACCGCAGCACCTGAGACGCGCTCTCTCTCTGTAATGCAGTTGCTTTCATACAATTTTAATGTTTGCCTTAAATGTCCAACTACTGTTCTTTTTGGGGCCCCTGTACCTGTAACTATAGTATATATGTGTGCAATGTAGTTTGTGAAATTACACAGACATACAGGTAGAAATTGTTTCTTCATGTGTTTTGTTTAGTTCCAGCAGATGTGTTCTCTTTAAACTCTGGTTGGGCTGGATTCTATGAGTACCTGGGAAAGAGACAGTCCGCCACAGTAACAGTCAATGCATTCAATGCCACCACCAGCCGGGTCAACGTCACTCTTCTGGAGCAAAGCGGGGTGCACATTAAACTCTCTGGTAAGTTGAAATTTTCAAAGCATCATATTCAAAGAAGACACTAGGGCTAGTTGGTATGGTGCAATATACCATACAACAGAAGAAATGTGTGAGTCGGTAAAGATTTTGCAATATTAAAGCAGTAAATACACCCACACGGCTGTCAGTGGACAGGACTGCTTTAGGTTATTTCCATTTCCATTTTGCTCCACGTGCTCATGTGTATAGTGAAATGAAGAACTTGTTATAGTGTTGATAACCCCAACGTGAAAGAGTTGTTTGTGAATCAATATAGGAGTGAAATGATGTGCGGTCAGCTACTACAGCAACAATATGACATCATAAGAGTCTGCTCTTACATATTAAAGGTGCTGAAAGAGTGGAATTGTCTTACTATAATGGGAGATTGGTAGCCTGACTACGTCAGACTTCCTACTTACGCTAATTTCATTTCGCTCCTGTAGTCAGTCTGAGATAGCCGCCTATCTTTCAGTTTTCCACCGGCCTGAAAACAGCCGGCAAATCAACGAACAGAGGGCGGACTGAGAGCCGTGACATAGACGCTAAGCGCCGAGTTTTACATTGTAGGTTAGAGAAATCGAAAACCAAAACGACCGCGGAAATGGGAAACGAGACACGGGATTCAGTTCGCTCTGTTATGGAGAACATTCCAGGGTTTTTCCAAACTGAAGCAAAAGTCGTTTACAGCCATGTTAACTCATCAAGTGTTTACAGCCAGGACCGGCGCATGCACTTCTGCCGCTCTAGGTGAAAAACAATTTTGCCGCCCCTCTATTTGCAACGTATACCAGCAACAACAAACAAAGACCAACATGCCATATACATATAACGCGACAAAACCTAGTCTAAAGTCAGTGGCGCGTTGCACGTTGTTCAGAATGCTTTTTTAAGCGCGCATGCATGCTTGGCCATTATGTAGCGTGTGCACAATGCGCATACACTTTGATTCTCTCATCAACGCAGATGCAGCAGTTTTTATTTTTGCAAATCATACATTATAACAAGGAAAAATATTAACACTTCTAGCTTACACATTTAGGCTACCCAAATTTTTCAGGCTAATTGTAGTAATGACAGATCAGACCTGTTTGCCCAATAGTGGCAAGACACATATGTATATAAGGACATACCCCCATACGCTCCTGGCGCGCTCTTATGATCATATTATTATTATCATAATAATAACATTCCGCCATATTTCGTTTCGACATCCTGCTGCATTAGTCCCTCATAGGTGATTAATGAACGATCTGTTCATTGCGTATGTCACGTGACAAATGAACGTAAGACTCGGAATGTAAAGTTATTATTTATGTTCCCTGTAAATCATTTTTTACTGCATTATGATTTCTTAATTCAGAATATGATCAACATTGCGTAGGTGGATGTGATCGGGGAATTTGACTGTTAAAATTATAACATTTAAAGCCACTTAAATAAACGAAATGACTCAGAGAGTCAGTAAAATGATCAGAACTTCCCATTACCCAGTCATGACTTGTGAGAGCAGGGGCTCGCCCTCGCCCGGCTCGCCGGCTCGTAAGAGCAGGGCGCGGCGACGATGCGGGGCGGCCGCAGCTCAGTAAATCATATAAATAACCTATTTCGTGAATTGTTCATTCCCGGTTGGCACACATTTTGCCGCCCTTACAAAAGCGCCGCTCTAGGCAATGGCCTAGTTCGCCTATATGGACGCGCCGGCCCTGTTTACAACAGGTTTACAGTGGAAGTTTGATCATAGATTTGAGTTCGATGCATGATGTCTGTGGTTCGATGCGGCTGTGTCGGCGCATAACATACGTCATAAATAAACTTATCTGATTGGCTTACGGGTAACCAATGATTTTAAACTTCAGACAAGCACCCCCTAGCGAGAGAGAAAACACTTCTCTATTATGCCATTCCAGACTCTGTCTACGAAGCAAAGTGAAGTAGCAGAGTCTGGTATTACCAGGCTAGGAGATTGGGAGATGGAGAGTGAATAATTGAATTAGCATTGCATCTTATTTCTTCAGTGGTGAGATTACACCCAATTTCTCAGATGTATTGAGCAGATTTGATTGCTATGGATGCTTTCCGCATTTAACAAAAATGTTTTCCTTTGTCCTACTTAGTCCTAGACTAAAAATAAAGAGAAAAACATTACAAATGCAGGTTCATAAAATAAATTCCAGATGATGGATATCATTGGTATTCCAGTTAATTATTTCCTTATGTAATCGTTTTTTCTTATGTTGGTTTGCAGGAACTTACAAGACAGAAGAAAATCATCTATTATTAAAAGTTTACCAGATAAGAGGGCCAACAGAACAATATTTTAGCAAATTCAAAAACGATAACTGGGCAATGGATGGATATGTGAGTAGCATAAAAGTGGTAATAAGTTGACAAAGCAGTGGTGTTTTATTACTGTGTATGTGATTTGCCCATTTGTTTTGCATAGGTTACAGCTGAATCTGAGAAAAAAATGTTTGTTTACCAAGGGCACATTCACAGCAAGGATTTTGGGAAATTTCAATTAACAAGACAAGGTAGGTTTGTGAAATTTTTATAAATTCTCCCTTTTCAAATGCCTAATAATATTTATATAATATTTGATTAATGTACTATGTTAGTGTAAAATATATAACCAAATGTTATTTTAGCAATGTTTTATATGTGTATAGATTTAATACTTTGAGTTAAAATACTTAGAATTGTTTGCTTGGTTTTTCCCTCAGGTCTTATTACCACAGATATGGATCCGTCTAATCCTTACTACGGCACAAACAGCAGCTCTGTGGCAGCTGCCATTCTAGTACCCTTCTTTGCGCTTATTTTATCAGGGTTTGCCTTTTACCTCTACAAACACAGGTAAGAGCTACTGACTTGACTGTCTTTTCCATGTGTTGATGTTTTTTGTCCATAATGGATGTGAATCGGCATTTTGTCACTGTAGTGATGGGAAACTCCTTTGCCAAACCAGTAATTGTGACTGATACAGACAGTTAGCAATTTAAATATCTGCAAATAAAAAAAAATGCCATTGAGATCAAATATAGTCAATGTTAAAAAAAAGAAGCATGGGAGTTTTCCTACGCAAACAAAACAATGTGTCAAAGTTGCCATGAAAGCATGACAGTTCCCCGATATTAAAATAATAAAAAAAATTGGCAGGACTCTATCACAAGGCACAGATGACAATGAGAGACCCAAAGACCTGGCCGCTTCCAGGTAAGTCACCGGAAGCTAATGCCACAGGCGACGAGCCCTATACAGTCACACCTTCATTGTCTGCATTTTATTTGCTCATCTCGTCGGAGGCAGGGCAGAGTGCAGGAATTATGGGAAATTAAGTGACTTGCATATTTTGTTTTAGTTCCATATTAGATTTTCATTTCTGTCAACCCTAATTTTACCAACTAAAAGTCACCCTGTTTATTTCTGTTGTGTACATTTGCCAACGGAATATCATATAATAACGTCTGATATGGTGATGCGCCAGACGCTCCTAGTCAGTGGAAATATGAATTGGGTACGGGATGTAGGTCATTTATTTAGATTTAGACCATACAATTTAAACAGGGTCATAAATCATCCACTGCCATCCAAGGGAAGCCTGGGAATCGGTTACAGTTTTCGAAATTAAGATCATCAAGTAGTCAGTGACCTTTCCAAAATGTTTTTTTTGAATGGTTTTAATTAGTGTTGGCACGAGGAAGCAATGCTGCAACTTGAATTGCATTGAATACTACCATGCACAATCATATAATTACAGATTATAAACTACATTTGCAAAAAAATTTCATAATGTGCAGTATGCAATAAAGCATTCTCAATGAACTGTACACCATAATGCATTTAATTTGACCTCCAATTTCCAGTATGCTGAATGATTCGGAAATGATTACAGCTAATCTTTTTCTTGACTCATTATTTAATCACATCAGCCAAGATAAAATGCAAAATAACTTATTAATAAAGGTCATGTGACAAACACAACTAGGTTTTACAATGCAGCATTATGCTAAAAAAAATGTTTAAAGTGTGTGTGGAACTTCTGTGTAGAAAAGTAGGCAATGTTCAACATATATTGAACATTGGACAATGTTCAACATACACAGTATGCTAGTATCCCATTCCAAACACAGCCAAAGGAATTATTCCAACATAAATGTTTCAAGCAGTAGTATGCCACATTATCACATGACTGCTCTGTGTTTGTCCTCATCACACTGCATCACTCATCCTCTTGGGGATACTTATGTTGCTTTTTTAATCCAATATTGCATAAAAACATTCTGGCTAATATTACTTCCGGTTCATGAATCACCCTAGAAATAGAGTGTCAAATCAACTTCATTAGACCTTATTTACAGCAGCGCCATCTTTGATTTTTAACGGGAATGAAAGTCTTTTCAGTGGGTTTTACAGTTATTTAATCTGTTTTTGGATTGTTCTTCTGACGAAACACTGCAGTAATATCTTTCCGAGAAATTTCAGTAGACAAAAAAAAAACAATATGAGCTGTGGAAAATTATAGGTGATCTAGGAGCTTTATACAGTTTTTACAGCAGATGCCATTAAAAATATGAAAAGTAATCTCTCACAGCCTCACTTTCATTCCTGCCATGGCGCTTCTCTGAATAAGGTCTATGCATTGTGAGATACAGTGTTCCATGCAGTAAAGATATCTGGACATCTGGAGACTTCAAATATTGATCACAAGCCATATGGATTTTTTTTTTTGGTGCTTTCATAGTGCTGTGGACAAGAGCAGCTCAGAAATTCTACATAACATCTTTAGCATTTCATGGACAAATGTATGGGGTGGGGATAATATAAGTTTTGGGGATGAATTACTTCTTTAAGAATGTGTTTTCAAATGAACAATATTTAATTGGTGGTAAGACACAATTGATCTTGTCCTATAGTTCGAATTTAACCCGGCTAACACATTTGTCACTTCCCATTGTTGGATGAGGACATCATGTTCTTTTGTTTTAGGTTTTATCTAACATTTCTAATGTTGTTCTTCCATAATTAAAAATTACACTGTCATAAATGTAAACAAATGAATACACTTGTGTTCTGGCTTTGAAAGAAGTTCCTACTCCTCCTAACTGTTTGTCATCTTTGTTTTCGACCTTTCCAGAACAAGACCAAAAGTTCAGTACAACGGATATGCAGGTCACGAGAACACTAATGGACAAGCTTCATTTGAGAATCCTATGTATGATACAAACATGAAGCCAACAGAGGCAAAAGCTGTGAGGTTTGATACGACCCTCAACACAGTCTGCACAGTAGTATAGCCTTCATGATGAGCTCTGGGTAAGCAGCAGAGCGGTGGGTGCCAGATGACAATACTCCTTTACCACTGACTGCACTTTGCTATAGATGCGACTCACTTTATCACAAGCTTACAATGGACGAAATAAAACCGACAACTATTTTTTTTTTATTTTTTTTTTTTACAGAAAAATAAAATAAAAAAAGATTTTAAAATACAACAAAAACTTCAAAGAAAAAAAAA
Source organism: Semotilus atromaculatus (assembly GCA_031834385.1). Lineage (NCBI taxonomy): Eukaryota > Metazoa > Chordata > Actinopteri > Cypriniformes > Leuciscidae > Semotilus > Semotilus atromaculatus. The sequence continues at coordinate 9,477,744 of JAULUF010000025.1, read as the reverse complement.
AGACTTTTCAAAGAACGAAGCTCACCTGACGCATGTTCGGCCAGAACTGAGGTCAACATTCTTTCTGGGATCTGTACCGTACGTGGCACTTAAAGGATGAAGGTTTTTTATTTTTGCTTTTATCTTCTTCTTTTTTTTTTTTATGTATCCCCCGCCCTCCCCTAAAAGAGACTTCCTGGGAAAGATACTGAAGTGTCTTTGAACGCCACAAAGTTGTTGACACAATGTATTTTCTTCAGTGAAGACAAACCACAAAACGAAAAAGCAACTGGACTACTGTGGCTTAGCACACTTATTAGATCTCCATCAAGAAGGTGATAAAACACGACAAGAAACTCGAAGGAGAGACGCTCACCTCCGGAGCGAGGACGAAACTCAACCTCTGCGTTGAGAAAAGAAATAAACTTTATTGCACAAATTTTGCACTAGTATGAAATGGATATAAAATCAGTGTATTGGATGAAAACAAAAAAAAGAATATACAGGGTTTTATTGACTATATGTATATAAACATAAACCCATATCCATAGAGAGCATGATGTCATGCTACGGCTATCAAGAGAGACTGAATTTATTTTTGAAATGAAGTTCTGTTTATGTTTACAAGGTGATAAGGACACAATTGAAACTTACGATCATCATTTTTATTGCTTTTTAATGCATACATCCGATCACATGGACTAGCATAAACACAAATGCTGACAAATTACAATTCATCTTTAAGTTTAAAATCACAATAGCTTTACTCACCTATTTGCTTTCATTGTGTCTCAGATATACCTCTCGTGTAGAACATGACTGTATGTTGATGGTGCAGATTTTAAGTTTATTTTTTATTTTTTTATCAGCTCTGTGTGGACACCTACACAAGATTTACCTGAGCCCACAAGTTGATGCTTTTTTTTTCTTTTCATTCCTCCTTTTTCTGAACCAGTGTGCATCTCCCGTAGCCATTAGAGACACAAAATCAGCGGGGTTAAGTTGGAACTTACTCTCGAAGAAACACTGCCTTATTAGATTCAGAAGCATGACCCGGCCACACCGGTTTCCAGTGACCCATATCATTAGTACATTAACCTAGATGAAGAGCGTGCGGCTGCTGGGGTGCATATTCACTGTGATTTAAATGTCATGACCACGCTGATATCAGTGCATGTGCTAAAACTGTAAGTGCTCCCATTTTTCCATGTGAACTACGTGATGCCTGATATTTTCTCAACGCTGTGTTACCATATGCACTTGCGCGCTACACATAGATGGCTTCGAGCTTGAAATGTGCACAATAGCATTGTTGTAGGCTTGCTGTCGGAAATTGGATATCATTTTCACATTGATTGTATTTTCAATCAAAACCATGTTTTGTTTCCGAATGCGTTTTGTTTGGATGTTTTCTGTTGCGTCATGCTCTCAGATCGAACCATTTCTGTGTGCGTTGGATTCGCCAGGCCCAATGGCGGTAAAGGGCCGTGTCGGTTTTATCGCACTGCAGATGATCCACGTCTTGCCTTTTCTCAGGCTTGCTGCAATAATGTTTCTTTGTTCAGTTGCGTTTCGTTTCCTCACAACTGTCAGGCTGTAAAACTGCATTCAAACCAACAATTGTGCTACTCGCCATTGTCATTCGATCATGTGCTGCTGACTTGAAGTAGGTGCAAAAGATGTTTTTGTACAGAAATATATTTTTTATGCAGAATTTGTAAAATTATTAAATATGCTGTACTTTTTTGATTAATGTAGGTACAATTGTTAAAATAAATGTTTTTACTGTATAAAAATGTAAATTAATTGTTTATCTACCCATAAGTATATATCTATGGTTTCCAGTTTTCCAACAAATGTCAATATGTACGAGCTTTTATGAAACATTCAGCTCGTATGTGTTCTTTGACGTGAGCAAAATCATGAACCCTAGAGAACTGTACTGCTAATTGTTAAATGACAAATATTTTGAAAAGTATTATTTGAGATAAATATTAAACTTTTTCTAAAAGTACACGTTCTGTTTTTCTTCTAACACAAGTGCATTTTTAGCGTATACTGTATGCGACTGGAATTCACCGACCATTTGTAACATTATTGTAACACTGTTGGTCTTTAGACTGTTGTCTAATGATTTTGAGGTATGCTTGTAAGTAAGGGATGTAAATATTTGGCTTGACGATTCAATCATGAAATTAGCTCTGAATTTTGCAAAATATACACTGACAATGAATAAAAATACACAGAGAAAATACTGACTATATATCAATAATATAAAATGTGTTGCAGACTAGCACTGTGAATCGCAAAGCCTTTTACACCCCTACTTACAAAAGGTGATTTTTGTCATAGTAACATATTTTCCATTAAACGTTAGATAAAACATCAGGTAAAAGTAATATATTTACTTTTAGCTCAGCAATTTCATATCTTGACATTTAGGAGCTACGTTCTTACTATATGTTCAAATAGTGGCTATGGTAACCACATGTGTATTTTGAAAGTCAAATTTCAATTATAATACTAAAATATGCTCAGGTCACAGTTCACCCCAAAATAATAATAGTAGGAAACAATAGCAGGAAATTAATTTTGCATAAAGAAAGGAAGCTTATTTTAGAATCATTGTAATATTTTCGATTGTTTCATTTTAAAGGTTGTATCAGTGATTTCAGGCCCAAAAAAGGCCGAAACATAAATGATCACATTCATCTAATCTTTCCAAACTATCCGCTAGCTGCCCGCCCCATAAGAGACGTGGTTTTTGGACGGCATGCTTATCAGGCGGGCAGCTAGCGGATCGTTAGGAAAGATTAGATGAATGTGATCATTTATGTTTCGGCCTTTTTTGGGCCTGAAATCACTGATACAACCTTTAAGTATGGTTAAACAGTTTTACCCCCTAAATTCTCATTAATATAACGTGTCTGGGTATTAAACTTTTGAGGGGATTTATTTTATTATTATTATTATTAATGACGATTCCCTCATTACTGGAAAACAGTACTGCTTTATCTGTATTACATTAAAAAAAATCACAATGATGTATTTATTTACTTTTTTAAATGTATTTTTATTACATTGTGGCAATGATAAATGGCGGAGAGGGGAGTAGTTAATTGTCATGAAAATAGTGTAATGTTTCATCTTTTGAGTCCTTTTGGGACATGTTTGACAAGTTTTGTGAGGTTCAGCCTGATACAGTCATGTGTAAATAAGTGGATCATTATCTTCTCTGCACTTCTCTGTTTATATGTACAGTGTATATATATATGCCTTTCTTTACATTAGATGACATCTACATTGGATTAGCCATGATTCCCTCTCTCTCACTAACCCTTCTTCATGAGTGTAAGAGCTTGCACTTGCTTGCTCAATTTTCAGAACGACTCATTGGGAAAATAAGAGAAATTGCTAATCAGTGACCCATATTTAATTTTCCCTGCTTAGTCCACATTTGATTTGCATGGCACCCATCCAATGTCTTGGTTCGTGACATTGTTGTGAAGGAGTGCACCTCTGGACCTCATTAATTCGAAACACTCATTATTATGTGTACACACAACCTGACCTCTGATCTTGTTTACACTTTCCACCAATCATTCATAAGCCTCAGTATCACTGGTAGATAAAGTTATGGCAAGACACATTCGATTGGAAGGCTTTTGAAACACTTGGATTTAAATGGGAATGATATAGAGTGAATTTTGCCAATGCCGATAACTAATAAGAAAGACTAACCTGAGACAAACATTTCCCTCTCTTCCGTAGGTCTAATGAAGCTGACTGACAGATTGAATAACTGTTTAAAATAGCTAGTTTCTGAATTTTTTGTTTTTTGTTTTTGGTGAGCATAGCCACAATGACAAGACAAGAGTGTGGATTTTAAAAATGTTAAGGCATCACAGATCCAAAGGCCAAAAGATAATATTGTAGTATAACAGCCTTCTAACATACCCAGGTATCCTTTGGCAAGACCAGAATGCATTTCACCAACCAGGAACAATTCTGATTTGAGATGTACTTATAATTAATTTAATACTACAAAATATCAGTCAAAAGTAAAAATTATTTTCGTTTATAATTTTCTTTTGAAATCCATTGTAAGTCTTGTTTGTCATTCAGAGTTGCTGGCCACATAGAGTGCTCTATTGCTCTGAGGTTCTGTGTTAGTTAGCCTTATAGACAGCAAGACAACTAGCACTAGTATTTGGAACAGAGCTCATCTATTGCAAGTAAGAATGCAGGAAATCATTGCATCAAACTCAGACTGTTTTTGTTAAAAAAAAATAATAATAATGATGACATCTTAAAAATCATACACACTTTGTGTAAGAATGATAATACTGGAGAATTTATTTTTATTTTTACATAAATCCGATTTTTACATAAATCAACACATCACGTGATTAGCCCAAGACATCTATCCAGACACGAGGAGACCGCTATATGTACATTTCTATGTTAAATCTTTTTTTTTCTTTTTCTTTTTTCACTTCTCTGTCATCCTGCTTTTTGGAACACATGATGAAATACAAAAAATAAAAATAAATATTTTTGTTTTCAGAATGGTACGTGCTACAAGACCATTCCCAATCTTTTGCTAATTTGTTGCTCATGTGTTTACGGTGACAGTTACATGTGCTTTACATGTAAACTCTGGCATATTTTGGCTGGCCAGTAGAGAATCTGAGTTTATACAGTCTGACACCCTGGTTTGCCTCTCTGTCATTCATACTCTAGTCTACAGCATGCAAAATTAAGCCGCAGCATTTATAATTAAAAATCTTGAGTAACCGCTCAGCCAAAGTGCTGCACTGAATTTATGGGTTCTTGTTTTAGAAATCTACAGATGGAAAAGGGTTTGACCCTGATGAACAATAAGTATTATTTTTGAGATTTTTTCATAAAACGATTCAGGCAGTAGCCATGGGCTGTACGGAGCAAGTCTTTGTGAGTTGCGAGGCACAGTTTGATGCAGTCTTGTCCTCATTTTATTTAATATATATATATATATATATATATAGTAGCTCATCCTGAGGCACATTTCATGAGGCCAGTACAAAGGTTTTACACTGGCTGATTGAATGTTCACTATAAACATACCATAAACTCCAGATGTGTGTTATCAGATCTTTCTTTAAAGCATACCAGTAACGGTCTACTTTCTACATAAAACACATTGGTTGAGTGTTTCTCTGCATATTATATTTTAGTTGTATGAATGATAATGACAGAGTAGGCCTACTTAATAATTAATATCTTCTTGCATACATAAAGATTCCTTTTCCAGCATTGTTGGTACTGCAATAAACATGGATATGCTGTAATTCGTGAGGATCCTAGAGCTGGCTTAGAAACCTAGTATGTGGACACAAATGTGACTAGTACACAGACTATATCATATAGAATAATGTATCACTTCACAATATTCTGAGAAGGACGTGCAGGGAATTTTATGCAACGTCTGTCTGCTTGAAGCACATCAAGTTTATGCTGGGATTTTAGCGAATCTTGAGGCGTCTGCGATACCATTCCTCAAAATAGTGTATGAACCAAACAAAAGGATTTTGGCATCAGGTGTAGAAGCTTTCTGCCAAACAAATCATCATTTCACTTGTCAGTTCTGATAAATGAGGAGATATCTCATAAAATAAGCGCAATCTTGGGGCTTGCTGCTGCTTTTTCTTCTCTTTTACTGAGAGGATACGGTGTACTCAACCCTTTCATGTCAACCTACTTCTGCTACATCAATCTGAGTTTGAGTTCACCAGGATAGATGTGTCTTTCTACACTCATGACTCCTAGTGAAGTCTCTGCCCTAGGTTAAGTTACTTCTCATATAGGCATTTAAGAAAATCTTCTCAGCATACCTGCTATGCAATATTTTACTTTGAAAAATCCAGATCATTTCTGCTAGACAGTATATTTGCATACCTGATCATATGTCTCATGTTGTAAAAAAATTTTTTAAATGGAAATCCTATTGGTGGTTTCTCACACAAGAATATATTATAAGGTATTTTTTTAAGGTTATTTTAAGGATAGTTCACTTCACATTTGAAGGATAAACCGACAATCATAAGGCTTATTGGATGATGAGAAAATCAGTAAATAATCTTAAGAACCACACTGAAACATGACGACAAATGTTAATTGAAGCCAGAATTACCTTTTCATTTCAAAATGTTGTTATACTACAACTACTTCTAATTATTATTAGTAGTAGTAGTAATAGTTTTACTGTTAATTTACAGTAATACTTTTTACTGTATTTATTTTTTACTAATTACATTAAACATTCAAAATCGACAGAATGGGCTATAGCATTGAATGTTTCCTCTGATTTAAATTAATATGCCTTTTAAGCCATTGCAGAAAAATAGTATTAGAAAAAAAGAAAAATGTAGGTGTAATGCTAAAAATGATCTGTAATTCTGTCTAAATTGTTTTAGTTATATCATTCAGGCTTAGCTGTTGCGGTGGTAAAAAGTATTTCTGTTCTGTTGTTAATGGATTCAGATTGTGTGGTTTTTAAGCAGACGCTACAGAGACTTCAGAGGTAATATTAATATAAATGCAGGAGTGTCGTTGGAATTTAATTGAAACTACGATCAGCATATGCCTGCACAATCTTCCTGTTCTCATCCCCAAGACTTTGTGTCTAAAATGATTTCGCCAGGAACAGCGAGGATCAAGCAGGCTAATCTTCAAACAATTCTGGCCTCCTTAACTTTCAGAATCATTTCATATGCTTAAATAATTTAATGGAAAGCAGCTTAAATTTCCAACCTCTCTTCACAAAGACCAGTCATAGTCAAATAAAAATAAATTCTGCTAATCTGCAGACTCAATAAAGATCCATTTACTGCTGCAGCATGTTTTATCACTAGGCTGCTTTAATAAACTGCAATATGCACGCTTTATTGATAATTCAAAGATGTTGGCTAAAACTCTAAATGTTTTCTGACCAAAATGTGATGACTGACAAGTTAAAGGCAGTTATGTTGACAAACCTTAAAGGATTACTTCACACAAAACTGAAACTTTGTCTTTATACCATTTTTTTTCTTACTTCTGTGCAACACACAATTTTTTTTTTTAAGAATGTTTCCACAGCTCTTAGTCTTTTCTGTTCAATGTGTCCATATAGCTTATACTTGTATGCAATGAATAGACATTATCAAAATGCACTAGTCAAGTCAAGTCACCTTCCTTTATATAGCGCTTTTTACAATACAGATTGTTTCAAAGCAGCTTTAGAGTGAACATAGGAAATTAATGCAACAAAGATTGTTTTGGCTGTACAGCAGCTCTAGAAGAAAGTCATTGTCTAGCTTAAAGGTGGGGTATGTGATTTGCAAAACAGCCGGCAGATTTTGAAAATACACAACTCAAATGGTCCTACCTTCTTTCCTCCAACGCTGGCCCTGATTCGCGTGAGGGGGATGGGGGGAGGGGGGAATGGTACGACCGTTTGATTACTGTCCAATGATTCTAGATGGTCTTGGAAATTATTGGCTGGAGTTTTTCGAGTCCTGCCTGTTCCACAGATGATTAAATTGCTTAATTTTCATTTCAGTGCTTCTAACTCAGTGGCTGTAAGTGGGTTATGAATAGGATTTCAAGTGATTTTGAAAAAATGGACAAAAAAGAGAATCACATACCCCACCTTTAAGTAAGTTTTTTATTGATTAATTTCCGTTGTAAAAATCATTATCATAGTTAATAATCACAGTTATTAAATTAGGGGCCGCTTTACACCGTATTCAACTGAAAACAGAAAACTTTTAATGCGTTCTGGTCGTTCATTTACACAACAATGGTGTTTTGGTGGTCTAAGAATGATAACTTTGAAGTACGTTTCGAAGTCCAAGTTTTTGAAAACAAGTTTTGAAAGTGAGACCACTATCTTCTCCGTGCTAACTTCAAAAATGCAAATCTGTGAAAACGTTGAGGGTATGCACATGCATATTACGTGTTTAGTCTATAGGCACACGTCTCAATGGGTATGTGCGTGGACGGCCGGACGCGTAGTCTTTATCTACAAAGAAAAAAAAAACATTTATTGTGGCGATGAGGCCTTCGCAGGGTATAGTCTAGTTGACACGGTCTCTGCTGAAACTTCAAAGCAACGGTCCTAGTACTGAGCCTTGAGGTACTCCATACTGAACTTGAACCTCTTAATTTACTGCTACAAACTGATACCGGTCAGATAAGTATGAATTGAACCATGCCAGTGCAATTCCACTAATGCCAACATAATTTTTGAGTCTATTCAAGAGAATGTTGTGGTCGATATTATCAAATGCAGCATAAGATCCAGTAACACTAATAGATGGATATAACCAAGACTAGATGATAAGAGCAAATCATTTGAAACTCTAATGAGAGCAGTCTCAGTACCATGATACGGTCTAAATCCTGACTGGAAATCCTTGCTGTTACCATTTCTTTCTAAAAAGGAACATAGTTGTGAGGATACTGCCTTTTCTAGTATATTTGACAGAAAAGGTAGATTCGAGATCGGCCTGTAATTATTCTGTAGGATTTTGTTGTGTTTTTTCATAAGTTTCTGTATGCACTTATAAGACATGACCAATAATTGAACCCTTCTGTCGTTGCTTAGACAGGGTTGTCAAATTTTATATCAAATCACCAGTTCAGGTAAGAGTCTGGAGGCTCTTTGAGATGGAGATTCCCTTTGTCAGCGTAAAAGTGTCATGACTCAACGGAAAACAGGAAGCAAATGCAGGTAATCAAGCTCTTTGTTATAAAGACAAAGTCCCAACAGAAAGACACGGGCGTGGAATGGTGACGCAGGGACGTTGATGGTCAGCGTGGTGAATCCCAAGTGATGAAGTGAAGACAAACTAAGAAAATCCACAACCGATGATAATCAACAACCAAGACGAACTCCACAGGAACACAAGACGAGAGACTCAGGAACACAAGACTGGAACACCGACACATCCAACAATGATCTGACAAGGAGATGAGAAAACTGTGAGTCTTTATAGTGTGATGAGATCGGCTGCAGCTGGTGAAGATATGATGATCAGCTGGAGCGAATCAAGGAATGACACTCAATCACGCCCACTACACACGTGCTTTCATACAACAACAAACACGAGACGAGAAGGAAGCAATGAATTTGTATACCGTGAGAGTACCCTTTCTCCTAAGAACGCCTCCTGGCATTCTCAGACTCCCTTATCTGTCGATTGTAATCATCGATCAGAGAGTGATCCAGAATGTCTCTAGCAGGTACCCAACTTCTCTCCTCCGGACCGTAACCCTCCCAGTCCACCAAGTACTGAAATCCATGTCCCCTCCGCCTCGAATCCAGAATACGATTAACCGAATAGGTGGTCTCCCCATCTACGAGACGCGGCGGAGGGGGAACCGGGACTGGCGGATTAATGTGAGCATGAAACACAGGCTTAATTTTGGAAACGTGAAAAACGGGGTGAACCCTCCTGTACGCTGGAGGTAAACTAAGGCGGACTGCCACCGGACTAATGATCTTGGTGACAGTGAACGGGCTGATAAATTTGGGAGCAAGCTTATTAGAGACGGAACGGAGAGGAATGTTTTTGGTAGAAAGCCACACTTTTTGACCGAAGACGTATATGGGAGGCTTTGACCGGTGGCGATCGGCCTTAGCCTTGGTGCGCGCCCCCACTTGGAGTAAAGTCTCGCGGGCGAGTGCGGTGACACCTCTGGATTAAGGCGTGGGCGGAGGGCGGAGGGAACCGCGACCTCGGATTCCAGACTGGGAAAAATAGGTGGCTGGTAACCTAAACTACATTCAAACGGAGATAGGCCCGTAGCCAACACCGGTAACGTGTTGTGGGCGTACTCCACCATGGAAAGTTGTTGGCTCCACGAGGAAGAATTCTTGGAAACCAAACATCGCAACACCCTTTCCAGATCTTGGTTGGCTCTCTCGGTTTGACCATTGCTCTGGGGATGAAACCCTGAGGATAAACTAACTGTCGCTCCCAGTAGTTTACAAAACTCTTGACAAAATTTGGACACAGACTGGGGTCCTCTGTCAGAGACCACGTCCATCGGGAGGCCATGTAAGCGAAAGACGTGGTCAATGCTGTCTCCTTAGCTGAGGGTAATTTGGGTAAGGGAATAAAATGAGCCGCCTTCGAGAACTGGTCCACCACGGTCAAAACGACTGTGTTACCCTGGGAGGGTGGTAATAAAATCTAGAGCGATATGGGACCAGGGTCTCGAAGGGACTGGCAGCGGTTGAAGGAGCCCATCTGGGGGTCGATTGGAAGTCTTACCAGTGGCACAAACCGAGCAAGCCAAAACAAAACTGTGAATGTCACGAGCCATAAGTGGCCACCAGAATCGTTGCTTGACTAGAAACTTAGTACGATTAACTCCTGGATGACAAGCCACGTTGGAGCAATGACCCCACTGAATGACGTCAGACCTTAATCCCTCCGGCTCAAATAAGCGATTCGGTGGGCAACCGGGCGGAGGCGTTACCCCTTCTAAGGCTGTCTTGACCTTCGATTCGACCTCCCATACGAGTATGGAGACAAATAGACTCTCCGGTAAAATGCACTCGGGAGTAGACGGGCGTTCAGAAGGATAAAAAATGCGAGATAAAGAGTCGGGTTTGATGTTTTTGGAACCCGGGCGGTACGAGAGAGAAAAATCAAAACGACCGAAAAAAAGTGCCCACCGAGCCTGCCTGGAGTTCAATCTTTTGGCAGTTCTGATGTATTCTAAATTCTTGTGATCCGTCCAGACGATAAAAGGTACCCCCAAACCCTCTAACCAATGACGCCATTCCTCCAACGTTAACTTGACTGCCAACAACTCCCTGTTACCAATGTCGTAATGTCATCCAGGTAAACATATATGAACTGGTCTATCATGTCTCGCAACACGTCATTGACCAGTGCCTGGAAGACTGCTGGGGAGTTAGACAGCCCGAAGGGCATGACCAAATATTCAAAGTGCCCCCTGGGGGTGTTAAAAGCAGTCTTCCAATACATCCCCCTCCCTGATGCGAACCAAATGATAAGCGTTACGCAAGTCCAGTTTCGTGAAGACGGACGCTCCTTGCAACCTCTCGAAGGCTGAAGACATCAACGGCAAAGGATAAGTATTCTTTACCGTGATGTTATTCAACCCCCGGTAATCAATACAAGGTCACACAGACCCATCCTTCTTCCCCACGAAAAAGAACCCCGCCCCCGCTGGAGAAGAGGAAGGGCGGATGAACTTGGTTGCCAGAGAATCAGAAATGTATTTCTCCATAGCCTCCCTCTCAGGAACAGAAAGTGAGTATAACTTGCCTTTAGGCGGAGACTTACCTGATATTAAATCTATGGCACAGTCATAGGGACAGTGAGGAGGAAGAGAAGCAGCTCGAGACTTACTGAACACTTCCTTCAGATCGTGGTACTCCTCGGGCACGTTAGTCAAATCCCCTGCTTCCTCCTGAAACACACAGACAGGCACAGACGGACAAGCAGACACGAGACAAGACTCATGACATTCCTTGCTCCACTCCAGTATAGCTTTATGATGCCAGTCCACTCGGGGGTTGTGACGGATGAGCCAGGGATGTCCAAGAACAATAGGTGCCAGAGGTGAATCCAGAATGTAAAAACAAATTGTCTCGGAGTGATTGCCTGAAGTGATGAGGGTGATGTCTTTGGTGGTAAATGAAATGGTGGGAAGTGCTTGACCGTTTAGTGCGTGTACAGCAATCCTCTGTGTGAGTGGTCAGCAGGCACGTGCAGAGGGGGGGGCTTTGGGTGCTCGAGCCCCTGCCCTTTTTCAAAATGAATCGAAAGTGCCCCTCTCAAACAAATAATGATAATATTGTTTTCAATAAAACAAAATGCATTTGATTATAATTAACATGACAATGTGTACAAAACTAAAATAGCCTAAATTCACGTTTATTTGTACGTTTCTGTCAGTCTGAGGTGCCGTTGCCATGACTCGTTGCTATGGGTTGCGTCACTTGCGTGTCTTGCTTCGGACTCGACTGAAGAGGTCAGTCTCCGTTTTCGAGGGTCTAAAACTTCGGAGGACGGCAGGCGCGCGCAACCGTAGCAAAAGTTATGCGTTTTAAAACGAAAATGCACTAGTGTAAACGACAACGTAGGTATTCCACAGTCTGATCGGGAACCGAACTGATGCGCTCGAGCCAAAATATATGGTTCTTTCAGCGAGTATCTAGGCTCGACGGCAGGAAAAAATTAACCAAACCATTTTTAAACTTCTTTTTTTTTTTTTTATAATCAAAGGTAGGCTAGTGTACTTTTTAAAATCCACATATTACATATTTTAAAATATTACATAATTCATTGATGACTGTTTGTTATATAGCCTAATACACCGACCAATTGACCTTTCGCCGGCCCCTCCCCCAAAACGGCCATTGTCCAAGCGGTGCGCCCACGGCGTTTGTAAATCGGACACTAGATACCCCGAGAGATTGTCTGGAGGAGTTGTGTTCTTTCCATTCCCAAAGCCGAAAAAACAACGTGAGCGGTGCCTACACTGGATAAAAACAGTGTGGACGGCTCCACTCCCAGTTACATGTGTCTAACATAGTTAACTCGCGTGCAGTGTGCGTGAGAGACTGAGACACTGACTGAGATTAGTCAAAGAAACATGGAGAAAGCAGATCAAGAGGATCCACAAAGGAATTACGTTTTCTAAAGGGTTGTTGTTAACATGATATTTTCGGGGGGAAATGAGCAGCAGTCACTAGCAGTGCAGCACCTGTAGACTAACGTTACAGTTTAGAGGAGTGCACGCTCGCAACGGGGAACGCATACTTGACAAAACATCAGTTCATATATCAATATCGTAACGAATAGAAATAACCTTAAATAATGTATGGTTATCTGCATCTTTCCGTCTCTTATGTATAGTTACTTTTTAAACACGAAAATCGCATTCAGCATGACACGCAAGCGGTTGCCGTGGTAATGCACAAGCTTGTTAAAGCGAATGTATAATCCTGTATCTGAGGCAAAATGACTAAATATGCAGCGCGAGTTATATATTTCTTAATCCAAACAATTTGCCACTGAACCTGCTTATAAAATCTTCTTCAAGGCTGTGCTGGTTGCATTTGAGGTAACTTACAGGTCATGGGGTTTCTCAGATTTCGCTTGAGACCGGTAAGCATTAGCCTCGATAGTAGTTGTGTCTCCTTCATTGCGTATTTTTATAAACTTGAATATATCTCTCCACTGCATACTGTAACTCCTTTTGCCTCGATTTGGAGGATATCGCGGAGGTATTGCTCCAAAAAAGGTCACTGACACGCACGGGTATTATTCCTCTTCCCGTCATGGCAATCTGTCGCGCTGGTCGTGTTCGACCATTTGTTTGACAGACGTAGCAACAGTAACTAAGGGGGGTGGGGCTCGGCGAAAGGCTAATTGTCATCTGGCACAAAAAGTTCAAATTTCATTGGACAATGTGAAGTGGAGCGGCAATTTTCTAGTCATTCAGAAATCGTTTAAAAATTACAATCGAATTTACATTTATGAAGCGATCTGGATCTGCGACTTCTGCGTCATTGAAACAATGGATGTTAATTGACTACAAAGCACTGCACAAAACCAGCACCAAAGTCGCTTTAATAAGTAGTATTCAAGTCATGTATTTAGCATATGTAAATTATATTGATACACCGTTTACCATTTGAAAACTATCATAGTTGGTTCAAATTAATTAAGCCCAGGGCCACCTACAGGCCTATGATGTGAAGTGTAGGCTGACAACAACACGTGTATGGAGATTTTTGATAATAGTACAGAACCGGTCAAAAATGTACACATTACAATTTTTTTTATGTTTTTTAAAGAAGCCTCTTATCTTATGCGCTTCAAGCCTGCATTTATTTGATTGAAAATACAGAAAACAATTATTAAAATAATGGTTTTCTATTTTAATATAGGCCTACTTAAAAAATATCACTTATAAGTTATCTCTGATGTAAAGCTGAATTTTCAGCATCATTACTAACCCTAACTTCAGTTTCACATGTTCCTTCAGAAATCATTCTAATATGCTGATTTATTATTATCAATGTTGGAAACAGTTGTTGTGCTCAATGTTTTTTTGATTAATAAAAAGTTATCCTTACTGAATAAAAGAAAGAAAGAAAATTACTGACCCCAAACTTTTGAACAGTAGGCTATAGTGGATATTGGTGCAAAATATTCTATTTGAGATAAATGCTGTTCTTTTTGTAACTTTTAAACTCAGAATCCCGCAAAAACTATCAAAGGTTAGATGTCTATTAAAATAGAAAACCATTATTTTAGATTTTAGGAATATTTCACAATATTACTGTTTTTTTTAATAAAAAAAATATAGCCTTGATAAATTTTTCAATAAGATCAAGAAGTTCTTTCTAAGATCAATACTTCTTTCTATAACATTAAAAATAGTAATGTTTACAAACTTATATATATATATATATATATATATATATATATATACATAAATATATGCATGCCCCTTTTTTACATTTGAGCCCCTGCCCTTGAGGAACTCTCTGCACGTCCCTGGTGGTCAGAGGGGAATCTGAAATTTTTGTGCAAAAGTGCTGTCCATAAAGTTACCTTCAGCCCCTTTATGGACAGTCCAGAAGTGCTCGACAATCGTGCTGGTGAGCTGACCATCTCAGTCTTACCGGACGGAGTGTAGATGTGGATGAGGTCTTCTTGGCAGAGATCCCACCCGATAGTAGCCTCATGCTTACTATCGGGCTTGGCCTTTTACCGGGCAGTTGTACGCGTAGTGTCCCGAGCCTCCACAGTATAGGCAAAGGCCCTGGGATCTCCGCCTCTCCTTCTCCTCCCGGGAAAGCCGAGCTCGACCCACCTGCATGGGTTCATGATCGAAGACTGGGCTGACCACGTCCCTGCCACTGGACCATTGACCCTCAACTCCTCCTTGAGAATGGGTGGACAAAACTCTACTCCCGACTCTAGCCAGCCGCGTGTCCACCCGTAGAGCCAAGTCAATGAGTCCATTAAGAGTCGTCGGGAGGTCCAGGGCGTAGATCTCCCTCTGGACGCGGTCAGCCAACCCATGCAGGAACATGTCCCACTGCGCCTCCTCGTTCCACTGACATTCGGCCGCCAGTGTTCGGAATTCGATTGAAAAATCCGAGACCGACCTCTGACCTTGACGGAGGTCGGCCAGCACCCTAGCAGCCTCTCTCCCCGCGACGGCACGATCGAATACCCGTCTCATCTCCGCGGAGAGAGTCTGGAACGAGGCACAGCAGGGATCTTGATTGTCCCACACCGCCATTCCCAATAACGCTGCTTTTCCGGTCAACAAGGTTAACACAAATGCCACTTTCGTCTGTTCATTCTGAAATGTTCTAGGTTGCAGAGCAAAATCCATGGAACATCTAGTCAAGAATGCTCTGCAATAGGCATAACTCTCCGGAACAGGTAGGCATGGTTCGACGTGTGTCGGATTCTCCGTTGGTATGAGGGGAACAGCTGGTGTGGGTGGCACAGTGGGAGCTCGAAGAAGTAGAATCTGTTGGGTCAGCTCGGACACCTGCGTCATCAAAGCTTGTACCGCACGACCCGTGTCATTCAAATTCTTCTCCTGCGAATCCATTCTTCTCACGCTGTGGTGAATGAAGTCCTCCATAGTGGTCGATGATGTACCCGCTGCTTCCATGGTAGCGTCAGATCGTTCTGTCATGACTCAATGGAAAACAGGAAGCAAATGCAGGTAATCAAGCTCTTTATTATAAAGACAAAGTCCCAACAGAAAGACACGGGCGTGGAATGGTGACGCAGGGACGTTGATGGTCAGCGTGGTGAATCCCAAGTGATGAAGTGAAGACAAACGAAGAAAATCCACAACCAATGATAATCCACAACCAAAACGAACTCCACAGGAACACAAGACGAGAGACTCAGGGACACAAGACTGGAACAACGACACATCCAACAACGATCTGACAAGGAGATGAGAAAACTGTGAGTCTTTATAGTGTGATGAGATCGGCTGCAGCTGGTGAAGATATGATGATCAACTGGAGCGAATCAAGGAATGACACTCAATCACGCCCACTACACACGTGCTTTCATACAACAACAAACACGAGACGAGAAGGAAGCAATGAATTTGTATACCGTGTATACCGGTTTCCAAGGTTCGTTGATTGGCTGGCGGTCTCCTCCTGTCTGGATAGATGTCTTGGGCTAATCATGTGGTGTGTTGGCGAATGAAAGGAAAGTCTTTGAAGTTGGAAGCGGTCTTTGCAGTTGAATCGTTTAACCGAAACTTTGCAACAAAACTTAACTTAGAACCGAGACTCTCAACGGAACAGAAAAGAAAACGAAGTAAGAGAAAGAAAATTGAGACAAGAGTAGTTAGATGGCTTGATTGAAGCCATCGTGATTGGGTTCTTTCTTCTGCTCGTCTACATGGTTACTCGTCTGTCTGGTTACTTAATCATGGCTACTCCATGACAAGTAAATTCTCCAAGGCTTCTCCAGGTATCTTCTAATGCTTTGTTCGTGTCCTAAGATTTTAAACTCAAATGTTTGTCCAGCCTCCTGGATGAGTTCTGACCAATTAGGGACTGTCTTTATTTGGCATTTTCTTCACCTCTCATCGTAAATCATGCCTTATCTGTGATCTCTTTACTCTCCAGCTCTGGCAGAGAAAACAGAGGGTACAGTTTAGACATGATTCTGAATATAAGAATACAAAACATTTTACAAAAATTTCAATCAAGCCATCTTGAATTGTAAACATACGATTGTACCGTTCCATAGTGTATGAAATGTGCTATATAAATAAACTTGCCTTGCCTTGATAGGAAACAAGACACTTTCATTGAAACATCTAATAGTTATAACAATTACATGACTTATATGTGATCTAAGGATAATAATAAACACATACAGTATATAGGTTGTATACACAATATATAATTATGTAGTTGAACGATGTTTGATTGTAAGTCCGTCAAGAATTGTTTTGGGATGATTTTATGTATTTTGATATGTAAAGTCTTAGGGCCAATCTCATTTCTCTGTCTTACCCCTTCCCCTTTGTCTGCATCTTCCCTTGCCCCTCGATAACGAGTGAAGGGGGTAGGGGTAAAGAACGTTACTCTAAGAAATGAGACACCACTTGAGTACCGTTTGCGTCATCTTCCCTTGCCACTAGCTGGCTGCTACGTTAACAGAGGCGACAAGCATTGATATAAACAAACGAAGATGTCGTCGTCTCAGGATGTGATATCGATTGCCTGGTCTCTCTTTATCTTTGCACGCTTGTGTGCCATCAGTCGAAGACATCGTAGAAGAAGATCGTTTCTCAGATGCATACGACTGCTTACGGATCAAGTCATGGTACGTATGTTTCATTGTATTTAACGGCGGCGACACCATAGCTAAGCAAAACATTAGCAACCGGCTAACGTTAGCCTAGTATTCGTATGTTGTTGTAGCTACGATCTGAGGAAAACACATGCATTTTTATCCATGTATGCGTTCATTTTGTGATGTAGTTTCAATATAATAGTCAATATCATGTACCCAATTGTTATAATATTGACTTTGCTTCATAGCCTAGGGTACAAGAGTAGTTATGTGCGGTTTACTGGGGAGGGTAGATGTAACCTTTTTGACTCTGTATGGCAAGCCGGTTTAACTTTTATTCATTTCCAGGATATGAATTCTTGATATCAACAATTAAATTTTCACTAGTTAAAATAATAGTTATTTATATCAGGAATTAGATTTCTACTAGTAACAATGGCAATTTTTGATATCAGAAATTACATTTCCACTATAACAATGCTACATTTTCACTAGTTAAAATGCTAAATCTTGATATCAACAATTAAATTTCAACAAGTAAAAACTATAATTCTTGATATCTGTAATTGTATTTTCACTAGTGAAATGTCACCATAGGCTTCCATTCAAATTCAATTGTTAATATCAAGAATTTATTTCTTACTAGTTGAAATTCCAATTTCACATATCAGAAATAAAAATTTTATTCCTTTATTAATCCTTTATTAACCTTTATTTTTTATATCAATAATTCACTTGTCACTAGTTGAAATGTCTATTCTTGATCAACAATAGAATTTCTACTAGACCAAGGTTCATTTTTGATATCAATAATTCAATTTTCACAAGTGACAATGTTAATTTCTGATATCATGAATGTGATTGTTACTAGTAAGAAAGCCATTTGAGATATCTGAAATAATATTGATATCAGAAATACATTTTCAGATATCAAAAATGAAAATTTTTACTAGTACCAATTCAATTGTTGATATCAAGAATAGACATTTCAACTAGTGACAATCAGTGATGCCTGCGTTACTCTAATCTGAACACTTTTTTGAGTAATCTAACGCGTTACTATTCCCAAACTAGTAATCAGATTAAAGTTACTTATCCAAGTTACTGTGCGTTACTATTTTTGTCATTTTCTTTAGCAGAAATGATGGCTGATGTGCGATATGAAACTGAAATGTGAGAAGGCAGAATCGTACGGAAGCGTATTGCATTCACTTGAGAGAAAAAAATCTACTCTGTTTTTCTGAATTAATGAGTTAATTATCTCAGAATTACGAGATCATTTTTCATGAAAAAAAAAAAGTTTTTGCTCTGTTTTTCTGAATTAACGAGTTAATTATCTCAGAATTACGAGATACTTTTTCATGAAAAAAAGTTTTTGCTCTGTTTTTCTGAATTAATGACTTAATTATCTCAGAATTATGAGAGAATTTTTTATTTAAAAAAATTGTTCTGTTTTTCTGAGTTAATGAGATCCCTCAAAATCCTGCCATGGAGCTCTATTTTAGCATGGAAGTAAACATCAGGCCTTTCAAGTTTAATTCGGTTTTATTTTACTTTACTCCTGTCTTTAAGTAATATAAATGGTATTGTTATTAGTGCGTCAACTTTGCGTTGACACCTCAATATGAAGGTTTTTACCTAAACTCGAGAGTTTAGTAGCTAAACTCGAGAGCACGTAGATATGAATTTGAGAACTTGTACAATAAATATTCGTAGCCTACTTGTACGTTAAAATGTATGGAGGGATTATTCGGTCAGATTGAAAACTAAAAGTCTAAAACTAAAAGTCTTAAACGAAAACTAAAAGTCTAAATTTGAAACTAAAAGTCTAAGTCGAAAACTAAAAGTCTAAGTCGAAAATTTATTTGGTATTTAGGATTGGGCATTTGGTATTTAGGATTGGGCATTAATTTTGGTATTTAGGATAGGGCATTTTGTATTTAGGATTGGGCATTTGGTCATTTAGCCATTTAGGATTTAGGATTGGGAATTTGGTATTTAGGATTGGGCATTTGAGGATTGAGGAGTGTATGCAAATAAGGAGGCGTGGCCCAAATACTGGAGGCTGGGTTTGAAATGGCTGGTGCGCAGAGGCACCTTATGGACAGCAGAGGGCGCTCCCAGTGCTAGGGAGCACACTGTGTAATGAAACCAAACAGAGCGAGTGAGCAGGCCAGCAGGGCTGGAGCAAGCGAAGACTGCACTTTATAATGTGATAACTTCAACTTAATGACAGCGTTGTAACATTTATGTGGCCTCACACACAAAGTCACCAGTGAAAGGAGTAATCGGTCTGACGACGATATGTTAGTGACCCAATGCCGCAGACTGCAAGTGACTAGCAGAATATCAGCTGGAAGCAGCAAGTCACCACAAAAACACGTTAAGTCGATTTCAGAGCATAATATAGCAATTTATTACATGGCTTGGTTGAATTCTAATGTAGAATGCGGTCTGTTATTTCTTGATAACAGACGCTGCAAAGTATAACACACCGTTGCCATGAAAAACAGAGCGTTGCCATGGAAGCAGTTCAGAGACGGAACGGACTATTTTCTTTAGCGGAAGCAATACAATCGTCTTTAAATCAATAAACTTCTTTTCAAATCAATATGTTGTCAAATTATTGATTTATTTGGTAGGTAGCCATGTAATAAGCGGGATAATGTATAGCGAGGCGGTTGTTATAGCGAATACAACCCCTTCAGGCTGATTCAAGGCCCCTCCGCTTCGCGTACCGCCTCGCTATACATTATCCTGTTTCCTAACCTTGTTTTTTCTGATGCGTTGCGTTAAAAAATATATATACAGGCTATATAACGCCCTGCTCACTCGCTCTGTTTGGTTTCATTACACAGTGTGCTCCCTAGCACTGGGAGCGCCCTCTGCTGTCCATAAGGTGCCTCTGCACACCAGCCATTTCAAACCCAGCCTCCAGTATTTGGGCCACGCCTCCTTATTTGCATACACTCCTCAATCCTCAAATGCCCAATCCTAAATACCAAATTCCCAATCCTAAATCCTAAATGGCTAAATGAGCAAATGCCCTATCCTAAATACAAAATGCCCTATCCTAAATACCAAATGCCCAATCCTAAATACCAAATGCCCAATCCTAAATACCAAATGCCCAATCCTAAATACCAAATTAATTTTCAACTTAGACTTTTAGTTTCAAATTTAGACTTTTAGTTTTCGTTTAAGACTTTTAGTTTTCAATCTGACCGAATAATCCCTCCATAAAAATGTACACTCACAGCTCTAATGTGAATACCTGTACAATAATAATCTGAAGTTGAATGATGAAATTTGCACTCGCAGACAATCGTCACAAACCTGTATTCTGAATGGGAAGCTGCAGACGAGTAGTCACAAATGTGTAAAATGCCATTTACAGGCGCCTTGACATCTGCTACTCTTTTCGCGATCTATTAGATGCAAGTATACGTAACTTGTGCACTTGCAACTCAGTGGCGGCGAGAGAGAAATGGGGGCGGGAACGGGGGCGTTCAAACTAGCCTTTTTATTGGTTGGCGCCTAGCCAATGAAATGGGACTTCTATTGTAGTCACAATGGTGTCACGAAAACCGCGTTCTGTTACGCTTAATGCGTTAGACTGATATTAAAATAAATAAATGACATTATCAAACTCATGTGATCCAAAATTCAGTAAAACACCATACTAATAATGCATACTAGAAAGGAAAGCAGATGAGCCCAGAGTATGATGAAAGAAAGCAAATTTGTGTTCAGTGCAGATAAGCCTGCTGCCTGTTATAACGAATTGTGTATGTTTATTTATTTTTTAATAAATAAATTTTTTTTTAATTTTCAGTTAAATTTTTTAATTTTAATTTTAAAATTCAGTTAATTTTTTAACTGTTGGTCCATTAAGCCTAAAAATAGTACGTACTGCGTTAGATTATACTGAGAAGGGTCAGCATTTGCATATTGTTGTCCTACTGTTAGTTTAACTGCTTCTATTGTTCTCATGCGTAAGTCGCTTTGGATAAAAGCGTCTGCTAAATGAATAAATGTAAATTAAGCGCTTTCTTGGTTTTCTTTGGAAGGAAAATGCTTAACGTACAATTAAACTTGTTGCATTCATATTCTGGGCTCATCTGCTATTCTGTTTTCTGTAATATGCATTATTAGTATGGTGTTTACTGAGTTTTGGATAACTGAGTTAATATTATGTATTTATTTTAATATCAGTATAATGCATTATTAAGCCATGATAGCGTTTCAGAGCGTCTCCGAGGACGTGGGTTTCGTGTAAAGTAAAATAAAACCGGATTAAACTTGAAAGGCGTGACGTTTACTTCCATGCAATCCAGCTAAAATAGAGCTCCATGGCAGGATTTTAATTCCATTTATTGATATTAAAAAAAGGTTTTTACTAGTAAGAATGTAATTATTGATATCAAAAAATTATATTTCTACTGGTAAGAAATCAACTCTTGATATCAACAATAGATTTTTAATGGCAGCCTATGGTAACATTTCACTAGTGAAAATACAGTAACAGATATCATCAATTTAATTGTTTAACTGTAAAGGTTTGTTTGTGATAAAAGGAATGTTTTTTTTTATTTTTTTAGGCTGATCGTCCACCTATGTACTGCAGAGTGGATGCGACTGTCCCCATCTTGCGTAGCCTGGTTAAAACCAGACCACTCTCAGTTAATACTGAATTAGGGTCTGGCAAAGCTCCATAGACAAATCATTTCCAAAGGGGCGTCACCAATGGACGTCCCTCAAATGCCTCTTGGCGCAATTGGATAGACCTAAAACCAATCAGAGCGATGAAGGAGATGACGTATGCAGAGGGTTCTCGCCCTATGGCTAAGACCCACCCATTAATTTAGCCACTATGTTAGCCACCAACAGGGCTCGTTGTTATGGGAAGGAGGAGGCGGAAACCGGCGAACATTCACACATTTTAATGACAAAATAAAACAAATACAAAGTCCCTCACGGTCGACTGCCGCCACACATAATAAAACAAAACATCAAATAAAATTCAGGCCTGTCCTCTCTCGATCTTCACCGTCGTCGCTCTTCCTTTTATGCTTCCGCTCCTCCGTGAGAGATGCGAGACCGGCCTCACTCACGCTGTTCTCTCACGTCCCTCGGCCTCGATCGTCCTGCTCGCCACACTGGTATATCAGACTTTTGCCAAATCCAGTCGGAAAGACAGCGATGACATATTTTTTAGACATGAAGGCTTTAAGTGTTGTTCGACAGCGGCATCCATCTTTGTAATGTTTCTGCTTCAAAATCCCAGCGCTGTCGTCATCGTGTAAAGCCCGCCCCAACGTTTCTGATTGGTGCCTCGATTTCTGCGGACTGGAAATGGGCTTGAATGAGCTCTTTGCCAGACTAACTTTCAGAGCAAATCTAAATTTGCCGGAAGTTGTCTGGGTTTTCCCAGGCTACATCTTGCGCTTATGGTTTGACGAAGAGGCTGAAATAAAGCAGGACCTACGCCTGACCAGGAGAGCCATGAACAGCCTGCAGAGGCTTCTAGACAGGAATCAAGATCATGGCTGGGGAAATCAACTAGAGGTCCTTATATAATACTTATTGGTTGGCACACGGACTCTCCTACCGGGTGGTGGCAAAAGATTTCAATGTCCCCAAGGCAACAGTATATCAAGTAATACATAAGGTGGCACAGAATATTTGGAACAATTTAAATAAAGCTATCTCCTTCCTACAACATGGGTCAAGGATTTGTGGCTCTATCAGGGACCCCTGCATTCCACAATGTTGTAGGGGCGATAGATGGCACACACATTCGGATTAAACCACCAGAACTACATCGTCTAGACTACCTTAACTACAAAGGCTTTTTACTCCATCAATATGCAGGCCATAGGTGATGCAGATGGAAGGTTCCTGGACATCTTCATGGGTTACCCAGGGTCAGTCCATGACCCACGCATGATGAAAAACAGCTCCTTTAACACATCTGGACGTTACCCTACGCAGGGATACATTATTCTGGGTGATGGTGGGTACCCCTGCCTCCAGACCCCTATATGCCTGCTCACACCATACAAAGAGCCAGTACGAGTGCAGCAACGCTTCAATCACCGCCATTCAAAGGCACGCAGCATAATTGAGCGGGCCTTTGGAGTAATGAAAACAAGGTGGAGGTCAACTCTCTTCCGGGCACTGGAAGTCAAACCTACCTTTGCACCTCAGGTAATTGCTACCTGTGCACTTTTACACAATGTGTGCTTGGACATCGGGGACACACTGTATCCTGACGAGGATATTGCCAGGGACGATCTTGACTCCCATCCTCCCCATGAACCAATTGCACTTATCGACGCCTCAGGGAATGCTGCACGAGACGCACTGGCTGCCCAAGTTTCCGGGGATGTGCAGGCCACATGAAGAGACATGTTGCACTGTTGATTTTCCTTAATGAGAGTTATATGTAATATATTTAAGAATTTCATAGTATTTTAATATTGTTCTTCTACTGTCTTGCCCCAATTTCTAAACCGTTGGCATTCATGTGTTTGCATTGTTGTATAAATGTTATTGTTACATATTTTCTTGTGGGGTGGGGTGTAGTGGGATTTCTACAATTGTTTGCAATAAATCTTTTAACACACACTACATATGGTGACAATGCTTCGTATTACTGTAGAATTTATCCACATCTAGAAAAGCCTTTTTATAAGAACAACATTTATTGCTCAACAGCAGTAAATATTACAACATGTAAATATAACAATAATACATATTTAAATATAAATATATACACTCACCGGCCACTTTATTAGGTACCCCATGCTAGTAACGGGTTGGACCCCCTTTTGCCTTCAGAACTGCCTCAATTCTTCGTGGCATAGATTCAACAAGGTGCTGGAAGCATTCCTCAGGGAGTTTGGTCCATATTGACATGATGGCATCACACAGTTGCCGCAGATTTGTCGGCTGCACATCCATGATGCGAATCTCCCGTTCCACCACATCCCAAAGATGCTCTATTGGATTGAGATCTGGTGACTGTGGAGGCCATTTGAGTACAGCGAACTCATTGTCATGTTCAAGAAACCAGTCTGAGATGATTCCAGCTTTATGACATGGCGCATTATCCTGCTGAAAGTAGCCATCAGAAGTTGGGTACATTGTGGTCATAAAGGGATGGACATGGTCAGCAACAATACTCAGGTAGGCTGTGGCGTTGCAACGATGCTCAATTGGTACCAAGGGGCCCAAAGAGTGCCAAGAAAATATTCCCCACACCATGACACCACCACCACCAGCCTGAACCGTTGATACAAGGCAGGATGGATCCATGCTTTCATGTTGTAGACGCCAAATTCTGACCCTACCATCCGAATGTCGCAGCAGAAATCGAGACTCATCAGACCAGGCAACGTTTTTCCAATCTTCTATTGTCCAATTTCGATGAGCTTGTGCAAATTGTAGCCTCAGTTTCCTGTTCTTAGCTGAAAGGAGTGGCACCCGGTGTGGTCTTCTGCTGCTGTAGCCCATCTGCCTCAAAGTTCGACGTACTGTGCGTTCAGAGATGCTCTTCTGCCCACCTTGGTTGTAACGGGTGGTTATTTGAGTCACTGTTGCCCTTCTATCAGCTCGAACCAGTCTGGCCATTCTCCTCTGACCTCTGGCATCAACAAGGCATTTCCGCCCACAAAACTGCCGCTCACTGGATGTTTTTTCTTTTTCGGACCATTCTCTGTAAACCCTAGAGATGGTTGTGCGTGAAAATCCCAGTAGATTAGCAGTTTCTGAAATACTCAGACCAGCCCTTCTGGCACCAACAATCATGCCACGTTCAAAGTCACTCAAATCACCTTTCTTCCCCATACTGATGCTCGGTTTGAACTGCAGGAGATTGTCTTGACCATGTCTACATGCCTAAATGCACTGAGTTGCCGCCATGTGATTGGCTGCTTAGAAATTAAGTGTTAAGGAGCAGTTGGAGAGGTGTACCTAATAAAGTGGCCGGTGAGTGTATATATATAAATATATAAACTCTTAAAACATTAATATATTAAATTAATATGTAAACAGTTGTGCAATTGAACAGGTCATTTTTTTTAATTATATAAATTCTTAAAACATAAATATATTTAATTAATATGTAAACAGTTGTGCAATTGAACAGGTAATTATTTTCACATCTTTTCAATCATTCTTTCAAAGAGGTCTAAAAACCTGTGACTTCGCCTCACTCTCTTCATGGCGCCTTTGCTCCTGAAGGGAATTCTCGATCAGGTACTCCATAATAGGATTGGACCTCCTCCTAGATGTCGTGGCACTTGTTGCTGCTGGGGTACTGGTTGGCATTCTATTTGGTCCTGTGTCAGGGGTCCAGGATGCTGCTGCGGTGGAGAGCTCTGAGGTGGAGGGCTCCACAATATCCTAAAGAAACAAGGCAAATCGTGTTACTTTTTAGAAATTTTCAGCAAATATCTCCCCATGAAAATTAAAGAGAAAGTTTGCGAATCTGATGTTAGTGCAATTCATCAAAGTACTGAATCACAAGGCAAATAATTAGCCTCACCATGAGGATTGTGATGGGATCCTCTGCTCCTGGTTGGAATGATGCCACCACCACAGCGGGCCCCATCGCAGGCCGGGCACCCAAAACCTTGTGCATGTCTCCATAGTACTGCCATGTAGTAACAGTGACCTCACCCTGGTCTGTCCCTGAGCCGGTTTTTGGAGTCCTCAATTCCTGACACACACACAAACAAACAATAAACAACCGGCTAGGTAATACATTCATTAGGCAATTGGAAATTATTTTAAACTGGACATCATATACCTTGTATTTTTGTTTTAAATTCTCCCATTTTTTGGAAGCCTGCTGTCCAGTCACCATACCCTCTAAGCCAATCTCTTTCACAAATTTCCTGCCGACAGCTCAAACATTCAGTATTTTAAGCACAACACAGAAATAAAAATTCAGAAAACAGACGCAAGAATATGACTGAACAATGAATTACTCACTCCCATTGTTGTTTGGCCGTTGTTTTGGTCTTTTTTATTATCTGCCCTGAAGCGGATGAGCCGCCGAGACTCCTCAGGTGTCCCTGAGGGAAAAGGAAAATATACGTTAACGTTAACTTGCTGGGTGAATCATGTAGCATAGGTAAGCTAGATCTACCAATATCAAACCAGTCCACCGGTAAAATCAACCAAGGAATAGTAATGTCAAGCAAATTCACTTCACACTGATTTTCACCAGAAAACCATAATATGAAGTGTCATGTCACCTTCCTACTACCCACGAGCATGTGGAAGCACCATTACAACATGTCTTCTGGTACTTTATTGTTACCGGATTACCCGAGAATGTAGTGTCTAGCAGTAGTCAACAATTCATCTTGATGGTGTATGCAGTGAAGAAGATCCTGGATTATCAACTCCAAAAGGGGTTGTTTCAAGTACCTCATTGACTGGGAGATGTATGGCCCAGAAGAGAGGTCCTGGTTGACTCGGGATGACTGGCTTCCATGTGGAACATCCATCCTACTTGTCCAGCTGTGTGTATCTGTATCTCAACACATACACAATCAGCGGCTGCACAAATATTCAACTCAGTCACACAGTAAGTGTCTGCTTTCCAACGAGGACTTCTAGACTCCTTTGCATCGCAATATTCTTACACTGGATTTTCCTGAATTTATCCAGATTTACTGTTTTGTGATCCTTGTTTTCCTGTGTGTCTATTATCATATGTGTGACTCAATACCAGATCTGCAAACAAAACATCATTACTACTTCACTTAAGTGCTCATCTGGGATTCAACTACATATCTGCAAATGTGTTTTATTTACAATGTAAACCTCCCAGGTATTAAATGAGCATACCTGTGCATTCACATGATGCAGGGCTGATAAATCCTTTACATTCGATCTGCTAACAATCACATAATTTACAACATGGCACAAGCTGATTTGCCTCTGATGATTCTGCAGCCAATGAGCTTGTGCATTAAAAAATATTGTTTCAGTGTTCACCGTAAACTGGTCCTGCAGTGTGCTAACATGGTTCCTCTGAAACCTCTACCTCCCCCCGTTCTAGATCTGCCTCAAGATTGATGCATGTCTATTTGTGCAGCAGCATAACTTACATGCTCACAGCAGCCAGTCTGTGACTCTTTTGGCATTAGCAAGCAGAAGTAGTCTACATAGAAGATCTAGTTAAAACTATTCAGGTAGATTGACATTTTATTATATATATATATATATATATATATATATATATATATATATATATATATATATATATATACAGTAGACACTAATTTCAGACAACAGCTGACTCTGCTGAATATATATATATATATATATATATTCAGCAGAGTCAGCTGTTGTCTAAAATCATTACAAGCAGCAAACAAAATGGAGCTCTCAGAATTCCTCACTCACTGGTGCCATAAAATATTTGCTACTTACTGATTCAGAACAAGATAGGAGAAATGTGGTGTTCCCTGAGGAAGATATGAGCCATACAGAGTGTAATTACATCCTCCTATGCCTTAGAGAGCAGTCCAGCATGAGGCCCTCTTCTCTGGGCATTTCTTGCTAAACGTCTTAATTTTCAGGAAGCCCCCACAGAGACACAGTGTGACCAGATGGCAGAGGATGTCCATATCCACATCTATTTCTCTCAAATAGTAGTTGCAGCCTCAGACAGCATAGCCACAGTTTGTTCATTGTTCACAGTTTGATGCATATTGTGAACAAAACTAGCAAGTCCTATCATAAAATCAGCTGTTCCAATGCTGATTTGTAAGTGTCTACTCAATTTACAGCATTCTTCCCCAAAATGACATATAAAAACAAAACAAGCTGTAGTTGGTTGGTTTACAGGTAAGAGGGCACTTCTAGACTAGTCTTTTTGTAAATAGTGCCAAGTCTAACTTTGCCAAGGTGGTCCATAATATATAGAGAAAGCTATCTGTTAGTATTTAAATCAATAACAAAAAACAAAACCATCAAATTTTTTGGACGATTTACTATATCTGTTCGATTTGCTTTTTACAGCTACTTTCTAATGGCTGTCAATAAAGAAACACATTTTGCCCCCATAATGGTGTAGTAACAGCAGTCAAACCTTTGGGCGATGTAAACTATACTAAAATGGCTTTAAAGACAGAAAGTATTTCAAGAGACACTGGTCACTGCTTCATTTGATCTATTCTCTTCTTTTTCTCTCATAATGATTTCCATTACACGAGAGTAGATGTTAAAACTTCATGCTGATTTGTACTCGGCTTTCGCCAAGATAAGCAACACTAAGACGTAGCTTTACAGTAAACTATGCTTCTCCATCCATTTACGCTTCTTTCCATATGAGGGTGTGACTCCCCTTCTGTCCGGCGTTAACGGCTGCAGTGTACTTGGCGCGTCAGCACACACGACAGCTGCAACTACAGTGTGGTCTCCCTAGTGGACCAGCACGACAACCGTCTGGATTGAGCCGAGTAGGGGACATCTCTAGGGTCTTCAAGTGGGCACCTTCCGTCCTCAGTGTTTCGTCGACTAGCCCACGACACCTCAAGAGGGCTCGACAGTGACTCTGGCGTCCCAGAGTCACCCCCCTCCGTCCCCCACTCAACTCAGCCCAGCTTACTGACCTCTACATCCCCCCTGCTGCCGAGACCTAACCACAATCTCACAATCTCTCCGCAACCCAACCATACGCGCCAACCCGTTTGACTAAGGCTGTCGAGCCCCACTGGTGCGTTAAAGCAGTTACAGTGGCAACGGTTCCGTATGGCATACCACCTACCGCAAAACACAATATCTGCCCAACCACCCGTCATTCACGCAATATACACAGGAACGTAATGACTAACGTAATGACGAACGTAATGACCTAACCACAATCTCACAATCTCTCCGCAACCCAACCATACGCGCCAACCCGTTTGACTAAGGCTGTCGAGCCCCACTGGTGCGTTAAAGCAATTTCAGTGGCAACGGTTCCGTATGGCATACCACCTACCGCAAAACACAATATCTGCCCAACCACCCGTCATTCACGCAATATACACAGGAACGTAATGACTGTAAATACTATACAACCTATACAAATAAACCAACAGACTCTTCAAGTTTTTCAAGAATTCTACGAAACCGTAGCGTGGCAGCCTGTACACAGCCAGCTAGAATCTTTCCGTCTCAACCACAGCCAGTTGCTGCTCCTTTCTGCTGCTTCAGATAAGTTCTTTACTGTGCGACGCAACTCTTGGCCACTGAATCCGACGTCTCTGAGGAACCGGGTTGTAGAGTGTGCCACAAAACCTCGACAACCCACTTCCACTGGATAAACCTGGACTCTCCATCCTCGCTGTTCTGCTTCAGTGGCCAGATGAGCATACCGCAGTTTCTTCCTCTCATATGCCTCATCTACAGCATCCTCCCATGGCACTGTTAACTCTATCAGTTGAACAATGCGTGCTGATCCAGACCACAAAACAATGTCTGGTCGTAGGTTAGTGGTGGCAATCTCAGGTGAAAAAATAAGCCGTTGATCAAGATCAGCCAGCATCTTCCAGTCCCTAGCAGCTTCCAGTTGTCCTGGGCGAGAATTGGTGTTGACACCTTTTCTTGGTGGTTGCTCACCTGGGCGGAGGATTCTGCGTGTAATGTTTTGCTAGAACAGACGGCAACTTATTGGTCATACTACGCTTGCCTTCCAATGCTAAAGCCAAACATCGCAGTACTTGGTCATGGTGCCAAGTAAACCGACCTTGGCTAAGAGCCACCTTACATCCTGTCAAAATGTGCCTTAATGTAGCAGGTGATGAACACAAAGGACAAGAGGGATCCTCTCCTACCCAGAGGTTTAGGTTCTGCGGTGATGGGAGAACAACATATGTTGACCTAATAAGGAAACTGATCCTACTCTCTTCCATTGACCAAAGGTCTTGCCAGCCCATCTTGCGTTGTTCCACACTCTCCCATCTCATCCACTCTCCCTGCTTGGCCTGGGAAATGGCCTTTATACACCTCATCCTCTCCTCCTGCTTTCGCACCTCGTTGACTACCAGCTTCCTCCTTTGAGCTGGGCCTGCCTTGTGCCATTTAGGAGGAACTAAACTGAGCCCAAAACCCCCTCTTCCATGCTGTACCTGTCCCACGATATCCCCAATTTGAAGGGGATAATCACTTGTAATAAAAAATTTAATATTTCGTCGAATGCGGTAATCTCTTCTATACATGCGGTCATAATGGTGAAATAAAAGCTTCCTGTAAAATGAATTGATGGACGAAAATTAAAACTCCAGTTAAACCATGCAATTTTATGGGAATATGTGTTAGGCATGGAGTGCAAACTGGAGTCATTCACTCAATGCTGCATAGCGATGACACAATGGGAACACCCTTGAGACGTTGCTGATTGTCTGAACCCGTATTGAATCACGGCAATTTTTTAATATATTGTAATAATACTCTTAATACGCCGTCTGCTCCTTAGATTTTCTTCTTAAGAAGAAGTGGTTTATCTGGCCCATGCTAGTTAAGCGAATTAGTTTTGGATATTCTCTTTTTGTGCTTCAGCGACTGCATATAGTGGAACTTGCTTCATTTTCCTCTCGGTGAAGCACAATGGATCTGCGTCGTTGCCAGCCATCATGCTCTCATTTCATTGCAAGCGATGACCCGCACGGTAGGTGTTTGAAATGCATGCACGCCAAGCTATTTATGGTGCTTCTGGCTGCAAGTTTTGCAAGAATTTTAAGCTTGAAACTCTTTGCGCTAGGTTTGCTTGCTTTGAGAAGGATTAAGCTGCTCTCCCCCATCACTCAAATGAAGTGGCTTAGGCCCTTCATGAATCCGAGGCCTGGGGATAGGATGTTGAGGTCGAGGCTGGAGAGAGAGCAGGCCGGTTTCTCCCTCACTCTCTCGCAAGAACGCTCGGGCTTATTCTCCTGTGTAATTTCTCCATGATTATGTATGCCCCAATCCAGAGGCACGCAATGCTGTTTTCTTTGGAATGTATGATGTTTTATTCACCGTGGCATCCGATTCTGAGGTTTATCGGCCCATGGCCGATGCTCTCCCGCCTAGCGGCCAGGATGCGCGACCTTCTCCGCCCTACACTGGCCAGGCAGGTTCTACCAGGCCTACCAAACGGACATCGTTAAAGAAATGGACGAGGGTGGGGGCCAGCATGATGCCCTCTTCTCTAGGGCATTTATTGCTAAAACTTCTTAATTTTTAGAAAATCCCCACAGAGATGACAGAGATGACCAGATGACAGAGAATGTCCATTTCCACATCATATTTCTCTCCCTTAAATAGCAGAGCTCTGATATGGTGCTGTGTACGACTAAACACACTGCATGTGTGGTAGGGCGCACCATGGTGGGTTTGGTGGCCATCTTTAATTCGTTACATTTATATAGCGCTTTTCTTGGCACTCAAAACGCTTTACATAGAAGGGGGAATCTCTTCAACCACCACCAATGTGCAGCATCCACCTGGATGATACGACGGCAGCCATATTGTGCCAGAGCGCCTACCACACACCAGCTTGTTGGTGAAGAGGAGACAGAGTGATCGAGCCAATTAGTATATGGGGATGATTGGGAGGCCATGATGGACAGAGGCCAATGGGCAAATTTGGCCAGGATTACACCCCTACTCTTTTTCGAAGGACATCCTGGGATTTTTAATGACCACAGAGAGCCAGGACCTTGGTTTAATGTCTCATTCGAAGGACAGTGCTTTTTGACAGTATAGTGTCTCCTTCACTATACTGGGGCATAAGGATCCACACAAACCACAGGGTGAGCACCCTTTGATGGCCTCCCTAAAAACTCTTCCAGCAGCAACTCTCCAGTTTTCCCAGAAGTCTCCCATCCAGGTACTGACCAGGCTTAACCCTCCTTAGCTTCAGTGGGCAACCAGTCTTGGGCTACAGGGTAAAATGGGAGATTTGTGAAAAGGAGAAATTTTCCCTACTGGACACCCCTACCTCCAAATCAGGTTCATTTGAAGAAGCGGTTAGATCAGTGGTGGATAAATTCTGCACTGCTGAGATGCAATCTGCTGCCATGAAGCAGTTCATGCCTAGGAGGGCTCATGAACCTCCCACTCCTGCCTTCGTGCCCAGGGACAGTCTCGCACAGAGGAAAGAGACATCTGTGGTGAAGAGGAAAAAGCGTGATGAGCTGAGACATCCCCTTGCACCTTGCAAGGTTTGGGGAGCACGTGCCCATCCCCTGCCTCGCCAGTGTTATCATAAGCGTCTTGACTTGAAGCAGCCAGATAAACCCGCTGCTTCAGTGTCGCTGGCTCAATCCTGATCTTTGGGTCAGGAAACGGAGAGCTTCCCCCATCTCATGAGGCAGGGACGAATTGTTGAAGTGTTTCTGTTCCCCCTTGAGATGCTCTCCGAATCAAAATCTGTCATACACGCTTCAGGATACAGAGTTAGGTTATCAACACCATCTTTCTGTATTGAAGGATGGAGACGCTTCAGGATATCTCCCCTTAATACCTCTTCTCGCTCGAGCTGCTTCACCCATGACTGGAGACACATCTGGCTTTCTCGCCGCGTCGGATGCGCAAACCTCTACACCAGACCCCAAAATGAGAAAAACCTTCTCATTAGTCCTTATGGGCCTCTCTTTGCTGTCAGAGGACACCTCAGGTCCTCCTCCAGTAACTTTAGCTTTGTGAGAAAGTCTGGCGGCCGAGTCCCATTCCTATGTATGTAGGTGATAAAACATGGGTTATCACCTAGCAGGGTGGAGGCTTCTGCCAGGTGTGTCGATCTGGGTTCTCCGCACGATCCATTTTGGAAACACTCTCTATTTCCATCACAATCCTCCATTCTTAGACGGGGTTCATCCCACTGTTAGAAACAGCGTCCTAGAGGCTTCTGTTCTACAGCAGGAATTGATGTCAATCCTCCTGAAGGGAGAGTTAGAGGTGCTTCCTCCTTCAGACTTGACCCACGGCTTTTTCAGCCACTACTTCCTCGTTCAGAAGAAGGATGGGGGTCTGCGCTCCATATTGGACCTACGTTGTCTGAATTCTTCCCTCTACAATGGAAAATTCAAGATACTGACGTTAAAAACTCTCCTGGCGCAGATCCGAACAGGGTCAAAACAACTGATTTGTTACCGTGGACCTGAAAGTGTACCAATTTCGGGTCCTTCCATTTGGTCCGGCTTTGGCTCCGAGGACATTCTCCAAGTGCATTGATGCAGCTCTGGCCCCTTTGAGTTTCCTGGGCATTCATGTACTAAATTAACTACACAACTGATTCATTCTTGGTTAATCCAGAGAGTTAGTGTGTCGTCCCAGGGACGTCCTTCTTCACCACCTCCAGTCTCTTGGTCTCAGGCTGAATGTTCAGAAGAGCGCCTTAACACCTTCTCAGCGGACCATTTTCTTGGGTGTTCAGCTCGATTCTCTCCCGATGCAGGCCCACTTGGCTCCTGCTCGTGTTTCTAGTCTCCATGTGTGCTTGACCCGCTTCAGGATCGGATATTAGACTATCAGACTTCTGGGGCTCTTGGCAGCAGCCTATCCTGTGCTGCCTTTGGGTCTGCTTCATATGAGTGAGGCCATTCCTGTTGTGGATGAAACTCAGGGGCATTCACCCATCTTGTACTGCTTTTCATCTGCTGAGAGTATCGCGCAGTTGCCTTTGTGCCTCCCTAACTGGTTGGGGTGCTTGATCACTTCCTTCTGGCCCTGACGGGCTGTCATGTTATTGTCAGGACAGACAACATGGCAGTGGTGTACCACATAAATCAAAAGGGAAGTTCACGGTTCTCCTCCTCCTATGGGCTCAATACAGGTTCCTTTCGCTGAGAGCAGTTCACATTCCAGGAGCATTGAACCTCACAGCGGACTTCCTGTCGAGACAGAAACTCAGGTCGGAGAATGGAGGCTGTGGTGCCAAATGTTGGCTTAGATTTGGTGCCTTTTCGGCGGGACAGAGGCAGACCTCTTTGAGTCGCAAGACTCGACTCAATTTGACTCAGTGCCCCCCTGTGGTTCTCCCTGTCTTATTAGGCACCTCTGGGGATAGATGCCTTTGCTAATCCATGGCTGGATTTGAGTTAATCCCTGCAGTCCTTGAAGAGTTGAGGGAGTTTCACAGAGTGAAATTTGCCTCCTTTTGGTTGCCCCAAAGTTTTGTCCATGCCATTTCGCTCTCAAGTGGTCGTACTTCATTCTTTCTGTCTTTTCCTCCATGGAGGAGGAGAGGCTTCATAAGCTTTGCCCTGTTTGGGCTTTAAAGGTGTATGTGAGCCGCTCTGGCCAGTGGCGCAAGTTGTCTCAGTGTATGTTTCAGGGCTGGCCGCAGAGGGATTGCCACCTCTAGCAAAGGATATCTCATTGGGGGGTGAGAGATGAAACTTCTTTGGCTTATGAGGTGTGGAAACTCCCTTCACCTCTGTGCATAGAGCTCGCTCTACTAGGAGTGTTGTTTTTCCCAGGCTCTTTTTAGAGGAGTCCCTTTGGAGGAAATTTGTGTTGC
Source organism: Semotilus atromaculatus (assembly GCA_031834385.1). Lineage (NCBI taxonomy): Eukaryota > Metazoa > Chordata > Actinopteri > Cypriniformes > Leuciscidae > Semotilus > Semotilus atromaculatus. The sequence continues at coordinate 9,442,884 of JAULUF010000025.1, read as the reverse complement.
GGCAGTTTGGTACTCCCCGCACACTTTTATTAAGTTTAAAAACCTGGATTTAAATGCGGCCCCTGTTTTCTGTGTTCCTCTGCATGAATCGGTCACCTTGGTCCTGGTTGAGTTTGGTCTGGTTCTGAAAATTTTTTTTTTTATTTGGCCCAGATCTGGCAGTGCTTAGCTTAGCGTGGCGAGTGTGGTATATCGTTCCCATTGCATCACCACTACACAGCATTAAATGTAACCTACTTGCATAACCCATGTTCTCGGAATAGGGAAAGAGGTTATTCCCATTATGTCATCAGTCAGAAACAACGCAATGGCGCAGTATAAACTATAAAAGCAAAGAGAGCATTTACATAGAATTATATAAAAAACAGCAGTAAAAAGCAGATTGTTTAATTCTAAGGGTCAGAGAGGGTGGACAATGATCAGGAGAATTATTTCTGTTTTTGCCACAAAAACATAAAACATGATTAACGGAAAAATATATGATATGACCCCTTTAAGGTATGATGTATTTCAGAATATACAGAACTCAGTAGGAATTCACAACCAATGATTTATATTTTTTCAGCACATTCTAAAATAAGGCATATTAAATAATTAACTTTATTATTATATAATCAAGGGAAGGGGGATTAATTAAATTGAAAATGCACAATAATATTTTAGACTGTATAATTCAAATATATTCCAGATACAGGAGATGTCGGCACCTGTTTTACATTAATAGCATACACTGACATTGGTTTGCTTATTTTCTTGGACATTGCTGTGCTCGTGTTTTGTTTATCAGTTAGTTTAACTATATATTCTGCAAATACTGATCAAACTTTGATTGCATTTGGTGAAGTTGATGTCCATTTGTTTTTATGTCAGATCTGATTCTATAATCCTCAAATAAACAAACATTCCTCATCAAATGCTTGTCAGGTGCAAGTACCATGCAAATAAAGAAAATAAATGGAAAGTGTAACAGAAATAGAGGATTTGAGAGGGTGGAGAAAAAAGAAAAAATCCCTTATGTGACAGCATGTTGAGTCCTGACCTCAGCTAGCTGAATTAGTGATATTTCGGTTCAGTAGAGCGAGAGGGGGATTGCTTCATTGTTTTTATTTCTGTGAACATAGAGGGCAGTGTTTAAAAATCACAGAGTGCAGCTAGTAGGTACTTATACATAGATGCACTCACTCTCCAACCATAGGTGTGAGTGTGTTTGTCAAATACACCTAGCAACCCCTTCATTCTGAACAACAAACTAGTCATATAACTAGACAAATGGTCATGTGCAAAGACCACGTGTGGGTATTGGGACAGGCGTCTTCCTTTTTGTCTTCCAACAGCACTTCTCACTCAAAGCACACAGACTTGATAACTGATTACAATAGATTTTAAAGTTAGCATATTGCTAATAAAACATAATTGATAACTACTCTAATAAGCAACAACAACAACAAAAAAAAACAAAAAAAGAATCAGGTAAATATTTTAGGACTATTGAGGCTTTTTGAATGTAATGAATTTAATGAATTATAATTATCTTTTTTTCATGCTTTGTCTACAGTCTTGGACAAAAGTGTTTTGCTTGTCACAATGCATTACTGGCTGGTCTTTTCTGAGAAGGATACTGGCAATTCCACCTAATTTTTATTAAAAAGGCATATTAAACGCTTAGCTATGCTGTCTGTTTATTGGAAGATGCTTGAGTCATAAGTCTACCAATGCTGACTTAAAATGCTATCTTGGTAGGCAACTCCCTAAGTTTTGGAACAGAGCCTATGAGTCTTTGTTGAAAGAGTGTAATGATGAGGGTATGGCTGACAGACTCTAGTAGAGGTCACTGACGTCCTCTGCTACATTATTCTGTCTAGTTCTCATGGCTGTTTCATCGCTGAACCCTGTGATAGAGCAGAAACCAAACCGCTCCTGACAGTAAATGTGAGTTTAAAAGTACCAAGGGCAGAGGCGACTGGAATACCAATGTGAAGTTGGCACTGATGTTGATTAGGGAGCAGTAACAGAACATTAAAAGCTTGGGACATGTAATTAACACAGGAAATATCTAATGGTTATTTTCCTGTTGGCTTGAAAACAATGGAGTTCGAACTTAATTAGAAAGCAGTTCTCTTCAACATCAGGAAGCATCACAACAAGGCCAAGAATCTCAGATCACTTGCTATAGGTTAAAAGTAGAAGAGCAAATGCAATTGCAATTATACTTTTTGATTTATAGCACCATAATATAATATATGCATAACATTATTATACAATGAATTGCCAGAATTGTAGAACAAGTAAGAACATAATAGGGTTAGGGGTTTGTCTAAAATTTAAATCACTGACCCGCACCTTTAGTAAGCACCATGTTAGGATTTTAAATTAATCAGTAGGCAAATATTAATGACGTAAGAATTCCAGCCCCAGAAAAGCTCACCATGCATCCTGTTTAATAATGGAGCATTTTCAAGCTTCATAGAAATGTATGTTAGGTTATAAAAAAAAGAGCATGTTGCATTTTTAAACCAAATGTGACTGAATGCTAAGATACTGATACCAATTTTATAGTGTGTTGATGTATCTTCTGGATGCCCTGAGGTCAAGGTTAAAGCTGTCTTAGGCAGCATGATCCTGTCAACAATGCTCAACCTTAATACCACGCACCATTGATCACAGTGTAGTCATAGGGCATTATTCACGGTGGGAACGAGTGGAACATATTGACACATTTTTTCCAAGGCCAATTTTGTTTCTACCACTTTATGAAAGATGTATCAAATATAGCTGAAACATCTTCGTGGTTTTCATTTTGTATGTGTTATTTTTAACGTTATGATGAGTGATTATTGCAGTTTCATCTGTTGTGGAAGGCAACAGTAGAGGTGTTCTTACATATGCATGTACACACACATGTCCGTTCACACCGAGAATGATAACCATAAAGATAACGATAACTAAATTAGTGTCCACACCTATGCACAATAATGTTCTGTTTATTATAAGCATGCACTACACTTAGGTTGTCAGCTGCTTTAAATGCTATAGGTGCTTTAAACTGCCACGCCCAGTCATTTAAAATCGCAATTAAATCGCGAGTGAAAAAGGAAGTTTATTGATAACAAAGCAAGGCAAGGCAAGTTTATTTATAGCACATTTCATACACACTGGTAATTCAAAGTGCTTTACATAGAAGAAATTAAAATAATCAAAAGAAATAAGAATAATTAAAGGTGCCCTAGAATGGTTTTTATTTTTATTGTATAATGTTTTCTGGGTTGCCCTTATAATGTCTAATAATCAAAAATAGTCATAATTTAGAAATAAAAGGAATTTTCCTAGCATGATTTTTGCCCTGAGCCCAAACGCTCTGTTTGGAGGGGCGTGTCTGCTGTGTGTAACCGGCCTCTGCTGTGATTGGCTGACATGCTTGCATATGAAATAGCTATTACATGTGAAACTCTCTCGAATACTTTTACTACAGATATTATACGTTTTTACTATTACAGCTATCGAGATTAACGAATCGTGAGATGTTTTTAAAGTATTTAGATCTATTCCCATCACATAAAATGTTGCCGTGATGAGCATTGAGCAAACAGATGACAGTGTGTTGATCGCGAGAATAAATATCTTATCATTGCAACGCAGTTTCTGCACTCTCTCTAATGCTTTCACCAATGCAAACACGATGATGTAAATACAGTATTGAACGATTTAAGATTACCTGTCTGAACTTGAACAATTACACATTCAGAAAGTGTTGCTTGGTAGCTCGATCGATCGAGGCCAGCTCTGTATTGGCCCAAGTTGAGGAAGCAGTCTTGTCGCGTCGTCTGTGAAATGTTTGGAAATTTCCAGAGAAAATAAAATTAACCCATTGTTTCTTCAGAGGCTCGGATGAAGGAACTAAATACCTTTGTGTTCATTTGTACATCCAAACACTGAGCAACTGCCATGCTTCGGCTGCGCAGTTCCGCCTGTCATTGGGCTGGCATATGCAAATTTTTGGAGTTGTACATATTAATGATCCCGACTATTGCGTCACAGTCGGTATTATGTGGAGATTCGCCTGTTTTTCAGGGGTGTTTTTCAAAAACGAGATTTAAGTAAGAAGGAGAAAACAATGGTGTTTGAGACTCGCTGTATGTCATGTCCATGTACTGAACTCTTGTTATTTAACTATGCCAAAATAATTTCAATTTCACATTCTAGGGCACCTTTAAAACAGTTTAGAATAAAACAAATAAATAAAATACTGTACAAACAGTCGGAAGAAAAGTGGCACAGTGCTCATTCAGTAAATGCACAGCTAAACAGATGTGTTTTGAGTCTGGATTTGAATGTGACTACTGTAGGAGTAGCCTGGTAATACCAGACTCTGCTACTTCACTTTGCTTCGTAGACAGAGTCTGGCATAGCATAATAGAGAAGTGTTTTCTCTCTCGCTAGGGGGCGATTTCTGAAGTTTAAAATCATTGGTTACCCGTAAGCCAATCAGATAAGTTTATTTATGACGTATGTTATGCGCCGACACAGCCGCATCGAACCACAGACATCATGCATCGAACTCAAATCTATGATCGAACTTCCACTGTAAACACTTAATGATGCGAGCGAAATACCGGAGTGAACATGGCTGTAAACAACTTTTTTGATCGGTGAGTGATGTAATAGAATGACTGCTGCGAGAGAGAGAGAGAGAGCCCCGGCCGCGCCCGCGCGCACTCTCACGTCTTCTTACTCTCTCTCCCTCGCACATATTAATCTAAATCAATCGACAAGATAGTAAAAGGTCGGAAGACCGCGGTTTCACGTGGAGCATTTGGAGATTTTTAGAGATTAGAGACTCTAGGAACAACATCTCAACACTAAATTATAAAGGCCTGTCTCATATAAGCCTGTCTCAAATACAAGCCGGTGCAGTTCGACGATTTGGGCAAATAAGAGCCCGGGTTATTATTTGAAGTTTTACGGTATTTAAGACCTGGAAAAGAAAGGAGACACTGACCTGTCAAAAGGCTCCCCAGTTTCTCGCTGACGATCGGAAATAGTTGATAAATTAAACTTTTCCCAAAGGGAGTAGGGCCACAACATCACCTCCATTCAAAATGTTTAATACACACTCTTCTTGTTCTGGCTTCAGTTTGCTAATGCCGGGAATATTCTCCACAACAGAGCGAATTGCATCCGCGTCTCCATATCGAGATAATGCAATGTGCTTAAAGAAAAGAACCCCCCACCATTGTTTTGTATGTTTTTTATACCAAAATGCTGACTATAATATGAAAAGTTGGTACTTTTTACAGTGGTTTTTAGCACTCCCCCTACCTTCCGCTAAGCTGGGCGTGACGTCATAACAGGGACTCCAAGCGGCAAGCAGCCTAGAGTTACCGTCTAACGGCAAGCTTTCTTTTTAGATTCAGCAGTGATGAATGAAATAAATAACTCAATTGTAAACATACTCGTGTGTGCTGGCTTCATGAGGACCGTGATCCTGCCTGAAATGAGAGTAAGATATTCGCAAAACAAACGGGCATGCGTCAATACCAGGATGCTGCGTGATGCACGTCAGATTTGCCGGTCGCGGGTCGAGCTGCTCCACTAAACTCCAAAACGCGTTCCCCTCACGGCAGCACACCTCCACTGCTGATTCCATTGGGTGGCATAGCCCACACAAACACCTGTCTCTTTTTCTTTCTGACAATGAGCATCGCTAATTAGTTGCGTTTTAGCACAGGCAATATATCGCGTTCTGTCAGCAGATGCCAGCAAAAGCGCCATTGTGTCTGTGCATCTCTACAGCTCTGATTAGGACTAACGTTTCTAACACCATGTAAGTAAATAATGTCTTCAGTCGTTGTCTCTCCTTGCTATTCTACATGACGGCAAGATTTTGAAAAGACTTTGGCTTGTTCCCTAATGTTATCCGAGTTAGCTCCAGGCTAGCTCTAGCTATACTCACCAGGACACCTGACCAACCCTCCACTCATTTTCCTCACACCAAGCATTTATTATTCTTTGAGGGCCATGATTTCTGGCAATTTCCTCCCCTCTCTCGTGCCTGACTAGTTCAAAATTATAAGGCTGTGGTCCATCAAAAATGTGATGGTTTTCCACCTCCTCGTTCTCCATAGTCAAGCCACAAACAGTGGTAATCTAGCAGAGTATAGGTTGCGACTCCTTGTTATGACGTCATCACAGTTACTGTAAAAAACACGCTACCTTTGAAGAAACCCCAATAAATGATATTTTAACGCATTTTAAGACAGAAATGTTTAAATATATACATATTGAGCACTTTATTTACACATTAATTGATTGTGGTGGTTAACCTGCAATTTACACTTTAAAAGTTATTCACAACGCCTTTCAGACCTACTCTTAGTAAAGAAAAATGACAACTCCTAAACTAAGAGTGAGTCTTCGTTGCTATGGATGACGTCAATTCTCATGCACGAGCATCCTCGCAATGATCACGGTGATTGGTTGTTAGATGACAGGGCCATCACGCGGAACATAACACAGACGCAACAAATCATGGAATTACGACATCTAAATATGTCTGTGTCCTACACAAATTAATAATAGTAATGTCATCGAAATGCATATATAATAATGACATGTTTGTGCAGGCCCCAGTGAAGTGTAATTCTAAAAAGGCAGAGAGAGAGAGAGAGAAAAGTCGTGAATTAAATAAAATTAAATCAAGTTAGCCTAATACCCTAATGAAAACCGCCACTTGCCTACTAATGAAAAACGACACTTACATTAACACTTGCTTGGTTAATTAATTGACATCCTATTAGCCTAAATAGACTACTTAAAGCAAGGAAATGTTGCTCCTATTGAAGTAATGTAATAGTTGAATCATTCATCGTGCGCCGCGCGAGCCTCAAGAGAACACCGTATCCGCGCCACTCAATATCTGTCTGCAGCGGCAACGAGCACATCATCACTTGATTAAAAAAAACAACACATTTCAACGCTAGATCGCCTCTTATTCAACAAACGAACTAAACGAATGCTCTGCTAGTTAACTGGAGATTTTTTATTTGTATTGGTACATCTGTGCCGCGAGATGTTTCAAAAGTGGTGGGGACATGTCCCACCCGTCCCCCCCGTAAATGACGGTGGATTATGAACTCGCCAAAACGGAAAAGAAAGCCCAACTGGACGCAGGATCAGTTACTGCTGCTGTCCCAGTTGGTGCTAGGAAAAAAAACTTAATAAAAGGGACATTTGGCACTGGGATATCAAGCAAAACTAAGCGTGAGATGGGAGAGGATTTGTTTGCAGATCAGTGCAGCATTCCCGCTTGTGTCGCGGACCCCGGACGACTGCGAGAGGCGGTTTAAGATCCTCTGTGAATAGGTCTTAGTGAGTTAGGAGTCCTCTCGACTTCTTTTAAGCTGTCCCAGACTTAGGTGCTACTTTTAGGGCTAAAATGATTTGTGAATTACTCTTAGTGAAAAAAATTAGGAGTCCTAAAGTTAGGAGTGACACGCCCATTATTTTTAGGAGTTGCTCCTAAATTCACCAGTTAGGAGCTACTTTTAGCCTTAAAATTCTTTGTGAATACGGCCCCAGATCTCTTCTGGAAGCTGGTTCCAGCTGTGGCTGGCATAGTAGCTAAAAGCGGACTCACTATGCTTAGAGTGAACCCTTGGTATTTCTAGCTGACGTGATCCTAATGATCTGAATGATCTGTTGGGTTTATATTCAGTGAGCATATCTGTAATGTATTGAGGCCCTATGCCACTAAATGATTTATATACCAATAATAATACTTTAAAATCAATCCTAAATGCAACTGGGAGCCAGTGTAAAGACCTGAGGACTGGTGTGATGTGTTCATATTTTCTGGTTCTGCTCAGGATCTGGCAGCAGCGTTCTGTATGAGCTGCAACTGTCTAAAACTGAGAAAACTGAAAACTGTCTTTTTAGGAAGGCCAGTGAGGAGTCCATTACAATAATCCACCCTGCTGGTGATGAAAGCATGCACAAGTTTCTCTAAGTCTTGACTGGAAACAAAGCATCTAATTCTTGCAATATTTTTCAGATGATAATATGCTGATTTAGTTCTTGCTTTGACATGACTATTGAAGCTAAGGTCTGACTCTAGAGACACACCAAGATTCCTGACTTGATTTTTAGTTGTTTGACCCTCATCTTTGTTTCCAAACGCAATGACGTCAGTTTTGTCTTTGTTTAACTGAAGAAAGTTTTGGCACATCCAACTTTTGACTTCATCAATTCATTGGCACAGGGAGTCAATGGAGTCGTTAGGCAATAGGGCTAAGTAGATCTGTGTGTCATCAGCATAGCTGTGGTAAGAGATTTGGTTCTTTTTCATCATTTGGCTCATTGGGAGCATGTACAGGTTAAATAGGAGTGGCGCAAGAATTGAGCCTTGAGGGACTCCGCATGTCATGGATGTCCACTCAGACTTATGGTTTCCTATACTCACATAATAACCTCTCCCTTCTAATTATGACCTGAACCATTTTAGTACTATTCCAGAAAACCCCACCCAGTTTTCCAGCCTGTCAAGAAGTATGTTGTGATCGACTGTGTCAAATGCAGCACCGAGGTCGAGTAGTACCCAGTACTGATAATTTGCCTTTATCAGTATTTAAGCGAATAGCGTTTATTATCTTTGAGCGCTGTCTCTGTGCTATTTGTCAACAGCAAATTGTCAAAGTATCCATTCGAGCTTAAGAATTTGTTCAGCTGACTGAAGACTACTTTTTCAATGATCTTGCCTATGAAAGGAAGATTTGAGATTGCTCTATAGGTGCTTAATATAGTGTTATCCAGATTGCTCTTTTTCAGGAGGGGCTTGACAACTGCAGTTTTCAGGGAGTTTGGAAAACTCCCAGAGAGAAGTGAGGCATTTACCACTTCTAGGAGATCTGCTTCTAAGCTCTTTAACACACTTTTGAAGAAAGATGTGAGAAGTGCGTCAAGGGCGCAGGTTGATGTTTTAAGGTGCTGTACGGTTTCTTCCAAAATTTTGCCATCAATTTCTTTGAAATCAGACATAGTAACTACTTTCTCATGTTGTGGTCTGATCTATCTGACCCCAGCGCAACTCAAGGATGTGCTGATCACCTTTCTGATATTATTAATTTTCTCTGAGAAGAAGCAAGCAAACTCCCTGCACTTGCTGTCTGAGAGCATTTCACTGGGAATCTGGCGTGGGGGGTTTGTCAGTCTCTCTATAGTAGCAAAAGAGTATGTGTGTTGTTTAAGTTGCTCTTTATAATATTTGAGAATAAAGTCTGTCTAGCTTTGCCTAGTTCCATATTGAAAGCATGAATGGTGTCTTTGTAGATGTTATAATGGACTACAAGTTTTGTCTTCCACTACATGCGCTGTTTTTCTGCAGTTTCTTTTCATATATTGCACTGCTGTTGAGTTTCTCCAAGGTGCTTTTTGTCTACCACTCTTCCTGACTTTCACAGGAGCAATATCATAAATTACACCTTTAACTTTTGAGTTAAAAGAATCAAGGAGAAAATCAACAGAGTCCGCAGATATGCTTGGTGTTAAAGATATAGCCTTCATAAATAGCACACTATTTGCTGCTGCACTGTGCGCGCCTCTACAAACAAACACTGTTCTCACGGCAACACACGTAAATCACAGAAAGAGTATGTTTCACAATCACAACACACAGGTTCATGGTCCCCCTCCACTCGGCGGCCCCCTCCCAGTTGTTACACTGACTTTCCCCCAGTCAAAAGCCTGTGGAGTCAGTCCAACACTCAGTATGTGCACAAATCCCAATATAATGGTATCAGGTTATGTTAGGCGGCCCATCCCAATCAGTGTGTCAAACCCTAGCCACACGGGTGCTGGCCTGGCAAGCCATCCCCGTTGTGTCAAGTTGGGTCATAAACACTATAAAGCGAGGATACTCACTCTAATTCGCTCGCAGACCCCCAAAGTTTCAGACGGTTATCGAGACTTCGGTGAGAAGCAACGTGACATTTTCACATCAAAATACAGAATCTGTTAGCAAAAGGGGCGATAGAGCTAGTCACTAGCACCCCGTACATTTACGAAGTGTATGGATGCAGCGCTCTCTCACCTGAGACATCAGGGATTTGATTCTTGGCCATTTGCAATGTCTGGGTCTCAAAATCAATGTTACCAAGAGCAAACTGACCCCCAGCCAGAACGTCAACTGTGCTGGAGGAACTCAGGGCTTGCGGGGAAGCTCACCTGAGGAGAATATCGCACATTTCCAGTCCGTGGAGTGGAATGTCGAGCAAGCGAAGACACCTGAGCGGGTCTGTTAACGGCTAGTTGAAACGAGTACACAAGAGGACACTGGCTCTACTCAGAGATTATAGAATCTTGCGTATGTGTTGGGTGTCGCCCAGCCTGCAGCTCTGCAGATGTCTGTTAGTGAGGCGCCATGCGCTAAAGCCCAACAGGAAACCACACTCCGAGTGGAGTGTGCCTTCACACCAAAGTGGCACGGTCGACCTTGCTGCTGGTATGCCAAAGCAATGGCGTTCACCATCCAGTGAGACAACCTTTGCTTGGACAGAGCCTTTCCCTTCAGCTTTCCACCATAACAGACAAAGAGCTGGTCTGAGGTCCTGAAACACTGCGTTCTTTCTACGTAAGCAAAGAGGGCGCATACTGGACAGAGCAGTGCCAAGGCTGGGTCTTGCAGGTTCACCACCTGATCTCGAAAAGGAGTGGTGGGAACATTGGGCACATATCTAGGCCGGGATCTCAGTATCATGTGAGAATAGGCCGGCCCGAATTCCAGGCACGCTTCGTTAACGGAAAATGCGGGCAGATCCCCTATCCTCTTAATGGAGGCAAATGCAACCAGTAGCGCTGCCTTAACTGACAGGAAATGAAGCTCCACTGATTGCAGAGGCTCAAAGGGAGCACGCTGCAGGGCAGTTAGAACCACTGAGAGGTCCCAAGAGGGAACGAGAGGAGGGCGAGGAGGATTCAGTCTCCTCGCTCTTCTCAGGAACCTGACAATCAGGTCGTTCTTACCCACGGACATACCCTCAACTGCGTCGTGATGTGCGGTGTAGCGACAACGAGAACACAACTGAATCTTCCATGTGATTCATTCAAGCATAATCCCACACAGAGTCTTCACATTCCAGACTCAAATCACCAAACCCAGAGCCATAATAATAATAATAATAATAATTAATTACATTTATATAGCGCTTTTCAAGGTACTCAAAGCGCTTCACATATGGAAGGGGGGAATCTCCTCAACCACCACCAATGTGTAGCATCCACCTGGATGATGCGACGGCAGCCATATTGCGCCAGTACGCCCACCACACACCAGCTTACTGGTGGAGAGGAGACAGTGATGAAGCCAATCAGTATAGGGGGATGATTAGGAGGCCATGATGGGCAGCGGCCAAGGGGCAAATTTGGCCAGGACACCGGGGTTACACACCTACTCTTTTCCGAAGGACATCCTGGGATTTTTAATGACCCCAGAGAGTCAGGACCTCGGTTTAACGTCTCATCACTATACTGGGGCGTTAGAACCCACACAGACCACAGGGAGAGCGCCCCCTACTGGCCTCATAACACCTCATCCAGCAGCAACCTGGTTTTCTCAGGAGGTCTCCCATCCAGGTACTGACCAGGCTCAGCCCTGCTTAGCTTCAGTGGGCAACCAGTCTTGGGCTACAGGGTGATATGGCTGCTGGCATAAATCACCCACAGGCTCCAGAGAGTCTGCAACCAGGAAAATACTTTAATTGTCAACGTTTGGTAATTTTGCACGACAGACATGAGAGATGAACAGAACAGACTTCAGCAGGAAGAACGTTGTCAAAATTAGATCGTTTGGAAAAGACTGATGGGTTCAGAGATGTCACGGGATAGGACCCACAAAGTTAACGACACAAGGTCATTTGATCCCATGACAAAGATGTAAAACAGACTTCCCCCATTCTTGAAGACCTCTGAATGACTTCATTGTTGAGACCTCCATTAAAAACCACAGAGACTTTTCATACAAAAATGCATACAATCATCACAAAACAATTCTTGACGAACTTATAATCAAAACATCGTTTAAATGCATAATTCTATATTTTGTCTATGACCCCTGTATGTGTCTTTTATGCTTAGATCACATAAAAGTCGTGTGATTGTTGTAACTATTACATGTGTGAATGAAAGTGTCTCCTATTAATGCGATAACATGTTCTTGATTCAGACGATGGCTTGATTGAAATCTGTGTAAAATGTTTATGTTCTTAAAATGGAAATTATGTCTAAACTAAATCCTCTGCTCAGCTGCAGAGTAAAGCAGACCACAGATGACACGTGATTTACGATGAGAGGGGGATGGTAGAAAATACCCCCTTCTCAAATAACCATATAGTATCTTATTGTCCGAATTCCAAATTCCTCCAGGAGGCGGGACAAAACCCTAGAGTTTAAAATCTTAGACCCGAACACATAAGTCGGGCGGGCTCTCTCTCGGAGAAGGTCTCGGCAGAACAAGTCGGGTGGAGACAGCAGACGATGGTTATAGTAACCATGTAGACGCATAGAGACAAAAGAACCCAATTTAAGATCAGAAGAACGGGTTCAACAGCTTCATTCAAGCCATCATCATCTACTCTCGTCTCAATTTTCTTTCTTTCCTAAGTTTTCTTTTATTTTCCGTTGTGAGTCTCGGTTCTAAGTTAAGTTTGCTGCAAAGTTTCGTCTTAACGTTTCAACTGCAAAGCCAGCTTCAAACAAAAACTTTAATTCATCCGCGCCAACACACCACGTGACTGGCCGCCCAAGATCCAGGCACAGGAGACCGCCAGCCGGACCCGGGAAACCCCCTTTATGATGAAAAGGGAATCCCCAAAGCACGGACAAGCAAGTACCTCCAGACTCTTAGCTGAACTGGTGTATAGTTGATATAAAATTGAATAACCCGCCTACGAAATGATAGAAGGGTTAAATTAATGATTGATGGTTCGTTCAGGTTGTGTCTTATAAGTGCATAGGATCTTGAGATTTCATCATCTCACTCTTAAAACTCATTTCCTTCCCTCACTCTCTTTCTTTCTGCAACTGGTATGAATGTGTGTGTGCGTGTGTTTGTTAGATATTAGTTTAATGTTTTAGAATAATCAATAAAGTCTTGTTTATATTTTAAAGATAATTGTCTTGTTATGTGCTTACAGATTTATTGTCTTGAACTTCGATCTAAGTTACCTATGCTTTTACCCTTGATTTATTTCTTAATTTAGCTGTTAGCTGGGAATTAGTCTTTCTTGGCCAGGAAGATATTATATTTCCTAGAATTAATAATTGTTTATGCTTTCCGTTCATTGGATGAACTGATAAAATGATCATACTATTGATTCTGCTACAGTAAATTCTGAAAATAATTAAATTATTAATTATTGATCATAATCCGTTATGAATAATAATTAGTTATATTTATACGGGCGTATAAACGCTACAGTGGCGATAGCACGGGATCTCAGAGGACGATCCCACTCGTTCATTCGATACATTCACGGGTTGCAGCACGCAAGAGGTGGGTGTGGGCAGAGGAATAATAGTCGCTGCTTTGTTCCACACTGTAACCCTCAAGTCACCCTGGCCACCAGCCAAAGTACGACCTCGCGAGGAGGGTGTAGATCGGGGTATGGATGAGGGGACTCTCGCTCTAGTGAGTTCATGGAGTCTTGACCGCAGCGATAGTCCCACAATGAGAACATGAAGCATCCACAAAATCTGCTTTAGCATGATCAATGCCCAGACACGCAAAGCAGCTATTGTGCCCATCAGATGACGAAACCACCCGGCCGCAACCAGAAGTGCACGGACGAGATATCTTTCACAGTTTTGTCGGAAAGATGTATCGCGGGTGCAACTCAAAATAGAGAGGATTAAACCCTGCAGGTGGTGAAGCGACCAGGGAGAAACACACGACTGGCAATCACTGCACAGATCAGCAGGCAATGTGAATCTTGCTGGAATTCGCCATTACACCAACACCTGGTGACCTCGTCTCGAAGAGTGAAAACTCCGAATGGCTTGTAGAGTGAAGAATAAACTTGGCTCCGAAACGAAAAACATATATGCATGTTGCCGGCGTCCTCCTTTTATACCCATGAGGTGGGGCGGAGTTTCACTATGCAAATTCCGCAGACCCATGGCATTTTTTTGCCATTGGCTCGTTTTGTAATACTCAAAGTTGATAGGCTTTCTAAGCGGAACCCCATTTCGTCGTCATTTTACGTAACTCGAAGTGACTATGAAAGGGAATGAGCAATTTATTCTCATGCAGACTCTTTCCAAAAGCAATCTTCCAAATCGCCCATGAGAGTGTGAGCCTGAGTCTAGCCTCACTTAAGATGTTGTCCATTAGTTTCCACACAGCTTCACAGTACATAACCTTCAATGATACATTAAGTTCTTGCTGCCCCAATAGATATGTGCTTTCTGAAACACTTAATGGGCCACTGTCTCTTAACAGCATCAATGCTAGTCCCTTGTAATTTATTATCCCATATGACTGTCATGTTCAACAAAAAAAGCCACACCTGCCAAGCTTCTCACTCTCTCTGTGCACAGCTGAATGCTAATGAGGTGTCGTCTTGCGCTGTCAAAACCTATGTATGATACAAATGAGAAGTGATACGCATGAGGTGGGAAGGGGAGATAGGGTGGTCTCCGGCTCTGACAGATATAAGGATGGAAAGATAGATGTGAATCCGTAAGGATCGCTGCTGAGCTCAACAAACGTGACTGCTCGCAGCTCTCAGAAGTGTAATCCGCTAGGGCCCTTTATACAAAGTGGAGGATACAGCATATCAAAGGAAGAAATAACTCCCAAAAGCTTCTCATAATAGATACATATAGAAAGGCGTCATCCTTAGAAGGCAAAAATCTTGTGCTCAACGAAGTTTGAAGGCCATAAAGAGGACATTTATTTATGATTAAAGAGATTAAAGAAAGAATAAAATATATGGGGTTGGGACAACTGATTTTACTATCATGTCAAGTCACATATTTATATAGCACTTTAAAAACTGATTGTTTCAAAGCAGCTTTACAGTAATAAAGTAAGAGGTTGCAAAGTTTTTCAATTTTAAACTAAATACAAGTTCAGGTGTAAAGCAGCCCTGAAGAGACAATACTGTCAATATTCAGCTCAGTTTGGGTCAATGTTGATTCAGTTTAGTTAAAATGTTGCAAAATTCATTAGTTAGAAGGCGAACTGAATTAAACTCTAAAGCAGCTCTATAGAAGATAATAGTTTCATCAATTCAATAATAGTGTTTATCAAACAAGCTTAATTAAGTTATAAGTACCTTTACAGGTAATAATGTCGTTATTCAGCTCAAGTCAGTTCAATGTTGATTTAATTTTGTTTAATAGTGTTGAAGAGCAGCTCTACAGAAGACAAATGTCATTATCCAGCTCAATTTAGTTCAAGTTTTGTACTCATTCAATAGTGGCAGTGCAGTAAAATCAATAGTATGTGTGTACTTTGTCCATATCATGTGTGATATAAAATATATATTTTTTTATGTTAATGCAAAAATATAATTATTTACAGCACTTATGTATAGTTATATTATATATATGTATAGTAGGTATACATTTATAGTTAACAAGATATACTGTTGTCCTTGTGTTAAATATGTTCACCCAATAATTGTTTTTAGAGGCAGTAGTGTACATTGCACATAATTTCTCCTGAATGTGACCACTAATTTATTATGAGCACATTCATTCCATGTCAGATGTTCAATAATTTGTATGGCATATTTTATATTTCTTCATTTTTGTTCAGTATTGAAATACCTTTGTCTTGCGGATCGTTAAAAACGTTGCCTGGGGAAGTGTAACACTGGGGTGCCCATCTAGGTAATGAAACTCAGGTTGCTAAGGTTAGACACATGATAACTAACCTCTAGTCTACCACACAGGACTAGAGTTTTTGAAACCAAGAGTGAGTCACAAAATTGTGTAATTTGGCAACTGAAAGCAGGACTGAAAGCAGAGACTAAACCTACATCAGATTGGTAATTTTTTTTACAAACCAAACCATATGTTCAACACCAGAGTTCCATCCAGAAATTGAAACTATGTCCCTCTGTTTCAAGAGAGTCCCAGACTAAAATGCATGTTTGAACTGTTTTAAGCGAAAGCAACTTGCACTGGCATATCTTGTACATGTCAGTGCCATTTTTTTTTCTCAAGATGCACAACAGTAATGCTTTTTTTCAAAAGCACAATTTTAAAAGCTACTGTTGAGTACGCTGTAGGTATTAAGCGATTTGCATATGGGTATATGTGGGTAGTCTTTTGTTGTGTGTGTGTGTGTGTGTGTGTGTGTGTGTGTGTGTGTGTGTGGGTGTGTTTCAGATTTTCATTGGATACAGCCTCTTCATGAAGGATGATGACGTCACGGTTCACCCAGCCAATCACATTACGCCGCCTTCCTCAAATACCTGTATCTCTTCCAAGTCCCCAGCTTTTTGCTCACTTCTAGAGTCCCAGTTCCTAGAGTCAAATATTCTGTGTATTTATCCTGTGATTGAACCATTTGTCACATTGTGGTTGTGAAGTGTTTTGTTTTTCATACTGTTCATCCTTATTCAGTCATCACGTTGTGTGTGAGGCTGGGAAGGAGGGAGCAGGTAAATAAGTCGCGCGACATACATTGCACACCAGATAGGACATATTGGTTATCAGACACACTAGGTTTAGGAGAGAGTGCCTCACCCTGTAGTTTTGTTATTTGGTAAGTCAGTGTAGTTTCGTTTGGGCGTTTTGATGCTGAAGACTTTTCAGCATTTTTATTTTGGTAGTTAATTTAGCTGAATTAATCCTAGTTAGTTTTGTTTTGTTTTATTTAATTATTTTATTTGGCACCTCTCAAGCTCGCCCTTCCCACCTTGTTTTTGGTATTGTTTTAGTTTTTTAGTTTTTTTTTCCTTCTCATTGTTTGTGTAAATATAGTCAATATTATTTTATACATATACTATTTTTACTTTTGGCAGTGTACAATTAACACTTCTGAGCAAAGTTTTGATTTGATCCTTTTTCCTTTATTGCCCTGTCCTTCATATTGAGTTACACACACCTCTTTATTTAAATGTCTACTCCCTTTACCCCTAGCCAAACATAACAAATATCTAAGGGACGTAACACTACTTAAATGTCCTAAATAAAGTAAGGCCTAGATTAATCCTTGCTTAATCTAAACCCTATCTGGGAAACCAGGGCCCGTATTCCTAAAGAATCTTAAAGCAAAAAGTAGCTCCTAGTGACAAAATTCTAAGAAAATTCTTAGAAATGTGGGCGTTTACTCCTAAAATTAAAGAAAAAATCCTAGTAAACAAAAAAGTAATTCAGAGAGTATCTTAACCCTTAAAAGAGGTCTTAAGGTCAAAATTGTTAGGAGTATGGACGAGGACTTTTAAGAGGCTTAAGAGTTCTCTTACGAGAGGTTCTCTCGTATTGCGTAAGCTAGCTTACGCTACGGGAAAGATTCATCTTTTCTGAAAAATTGAAGCCAAAAAATTATCCTATAATTTTGTATCCATTGTCAACGCAGTTCAGCTGCAGCAGACCATGAGCGGGCTAGCTAGCAGCTCATTGGTTCGCCCACAGGGAACTGCTTAAGCCTATGACGAGACGCGAATGAACTCTCGGCCAATGAGAGTGTGACGTGCTCTCATTGCGTCAGAACCCGCCGAGTAGGGCGTGGTCAGAGAGTATAAATATCGGCGTCATAGGCTGTAACTCTGATTTTCATCTCTTCAGCGAGGCTACATGCATCTGCTGATCTTGAGAGAAGCCGCCGTCGTTGAAAAGGCAACTTTAGCGAGCATCTGGGAGACTGAGGAAGCCGGCCGTCTTCGCCACCTTCAGCCGTCCTGCGAGCTAGCGCCATCCGACGGATTTGTATCCTTTTTTACAAAGCTTCCTATATTGTATCCTAAAGAGCTGAGCGTCTTTTTCAAGATGTCTCTAAAAATTTCCTGCGGTTCTTGCCGCGCTCCCCTCGAGAGTGGAGACCGCCACGTCATCTGCGCTCTCTGCCTCGGATTGGAGCACGCCGAGCTCGCCCTCGCCGACGGCGGCTGCGAGCTCTGCGAAAACATGCCGTTGTCGACCCTGCGGGCTCGACTTCAGGCCACTAAACATGCTTCCGCGCCGCCTCTGACTTCACCGCGGAAGAAGAAACGCCGCTCTCAGAGGCCGCCGGAAACCCCAGCCTGAAGCGTTCATCCCGCCGGAGCCTGTCGCCTCCCGCTCTCCGTCTCCGCCGCTTCCGGACATACAGCTGCCGCCGAGTGGCCGCTCTGTTGCCTCCGATGACGCCGCGGACATCAAGGAGACATGTTCGCTTCTCGCTTCAGACAGTGAGGAATGGTCCGGTTCTCACGCCTCCTCGGCCCGAGAATCCACCGGGACCCGCACTGGTATTGAGGAGGAAATAATGCGCCTCCTTTCTCAGGCCGTCGAATGCCTCGGGCTCGAGTGGTCCCCTCCCCCCGAGCAGACCACCAACCGTATGGACGGCAGCTACTTCCGCCAGCGTTCAACTCCCGCCACTAAGCGGGCCGCGCCCTTCCTGCCTGAACTGCACGCGGAACTCACGAAGTCCTGGAACGCCCCGCTGTCTGCTAGAACTCGCTCTGATTCTTCCACCCCACTTCGCGTTGTGGACGGAGCCGCAGAGAAGGGCTATCTCTCCATTCCCCCTGTAGAGGACCTGGTCGCCGCACATCTGTGCCCGCCCTCCGCGAGATGGCGCTCATCACCTGTGCTTCCCTCTAAAGCCTGCAGAGCGACTTCAAGCTTTCACGCCCGCGCTTACTCAGCCGCCGGCCAAGCAGGCTCTGCACTTCACTCCATGTCCGTCCTTCAGATACTACAGGGTGACATTCTTCGTGAATGGGACGAGAGCGGAGGGAATCCCCCTCCAGTCGCGGATTTGAGGAGCGCCACGGACCTTGCCCTTTGCGCTACAAAATCTGCCGCGCAAGCCCTGGGGAAATGCATGGAATGGCCTCGGCCTAGGATCACGCTGAAACCCGATCAACCGAAGTCTGCCTAGCACAGCTGAGAAAAAGACGGCGCTCTCCCGCCGCGGCCGGACCGCCGTCAAAGTTTTTGCCCTCTGTTAGTCCCCGCTCACGTGGCTACTACAGCAGTGTATTCCGCCATTACCAAGCCGGTCTCTTTTCCCGCTTGCATGAGCACAAACGCCGTTTTCACGGCGACCCAGAGAAATCGCAAAAGAGCATAAAAGCCTCTTGTGTAGAAAATGTGCCCACAACACGGTGTTCACTCATACACAAAAGCACTTCAGTTCCCGTGTCTCACACAGAGTCCACTCTCATAAAGCGGTTCCAACCCGCTCGAGTTTCAGGGTGCATAAGCAGGGTCCTCCCTCTGTTCACTCTGTTACACGGCCCAAAAACTCCTCTCTGAGTGTAAGTCCCGCTGTCATAAATACTATGAGCGCGCTCACGCAGCCCGCTATGTGCAGCGACGGGGACCATGTAGCCATTCACCCCCTAGCGTTACGCTTCAAAGCGTGGGAAGCTATTCCGGGAATTTCCCAGTGGGTTCTAAACACAATAAGGCTAGGCTATCGCTTACAGTTTCACCGCCGCCCTCCACGTTTTCGAGCGTGGCTAGAAACTACCGTGAACCCAGAAGCAGTGACGCTGCTCCGTTCAGAGATTGCAAAGCTTTTGTGCAAAAGGGCTATAGAGAGAGTTCCTCTGTCTATGAGCGAGTCGGGGTTTTAAGGCCGTTATTTTCTTGTTCCCAAGAAAGACGGCGGCTTCAGACCAATCTTAGACCTCAGATTTCTGAACAAAGTTCTCATGAAGAGACCGTTCTGAACAAAGTTCTCATGAAGAGACCGTTCAAAATGCTCACTATCAGAAAACTCCTCGCGCATGTGCGCCAGGGGGACTGGTTCATTTCAGTAGATCTGAAAGATGCGTACTTTCAGATTCAGATAAATCCCCTTCACAGGCCATTCTTACGTTTCGCCTTCGAAGGCCAGGTTTATCAATACACCGTCCTCCCGTTCGGCCTATCATTAGCGCCCCGTACATTCACGAAGTGCATGGATACGGCGCTCGCCCCCCTGCGGAGTCAGGGGCTGCGAATACTGAACTATTTGGACGACTGGCTGATTTTGGCACAATCACAGAGAGAGCTACTCATCGTACAGTTCTCCTCGACCATCTGAAAGCTCTGGGCCTCTCTGTCAACTGGACAAAGAGCGCGCTACAACCCAGTCAGACTATCTCCTTCTTGGGTATAGAGTTAGACTCGGTCACGATGACGGCTCGTCTGTCAACACAGCGCGCGCGCCGTGTTCAGCGTCTCGCCGCATCTTTTCAGATGAACAGACTCACACCTCTGAAAACCTTGCAGAAGGCGTTTGGTTACATGGCCTCAGCCTCCGCGGTGCTCCAGCTGGGGTTACTGCGCATGCGCCCGCTTCAGTTCTGGTTGAAGAGCCGCGTGTCTCACCGCGCGTGGACCACGGGCCGCCAGCTGATAAAGGTAACGCAGACCTGTATCACAGCTCTGCAGCCATGGACTGTGGCAAAATGGTTTCAGCGGGGCGTTTCCATGGGGACCTTTTCTCGCCGAAAAGTCATCTCGACAGACGCATCCAACACGGGTTGGGGTGCGCTCTGCGAGGGCTCACCGGCCTTCGGCCCCTGGTCAGCTCAAGAGAGCCTCCTCCACATAAACTGTTTGGAGATGTTGGCGGTCGAGAACGCGCTCACGCGCTTTCTCCCGCGCATTCACGGTCACCACGTGCTGATCCGTTCGGACAATATAGCCGTGGTCTCCTATCTAAACCGTCAGGGCGGAGTCAGATCCAGGAATCTCTTCTGGCTGACAGAACGCATCTTAGTTTGGTCTCAGTGTCACCTGCTCTCGCTCAGAGCGACGCACGTGCCAGGCCATCTGAACGACAGTCCAGACAGCCTGTCCAGGAACCCCATTCCCCCCGGGGAATGGTCCCTGCACACTCTTACAGTCCAAAAACTGTGGCGAATATTCGGCAGAGCAGAGGTGGACCTCTTCGCCTCAGAAGAGAACACCCACTGCCCAATATTTTTCTCAAAGAGCGAGGACGCGCTAGCCCAGACCTGGCCCAGCCGCCCGCTTTATGCATTCCCTCCAGTTTCTCTACTACCACAGGTACTTCAGAGAATCAGGGAAACACGCCACTCGGTGCTCCTCATAGCTCCGCGTTGGGAGGGTCAAACTTGATTTCCGGAGCTCACTCAGCTGTCACAGACAGCCCCGTGGCCCATTCCAGTCAGAGCAGATCTCCTCTCCCAAGCTCGCGGCACGATCTGGCATCCCCACCCAGAGCGCTGGGCGCTACATGCGTGGGTGATCAACAACTACCCGTTGCTTTGCCAGAGGGAGTGTTAAACACGATCATGCAGGCTAGAGCGGCTTCCACGAGAAGGCTTTATGCATCTAAATGGTCTGTGTTCTCAAAATGCTGCACCGACAGAAACGTGGACCCACGGTCATGCGAGGTTTCGTCCTTGCTAGCTTTTCTCCAAGAGATGTTGGACAAGGGCAGGTCCCCGTCCACTCTCAAGGTGTATGTAGCAGCCGTCGCAGCGTTCGCTGAACCCCCGGCGCGGCCAGTCACTGGGCAAAGATGGCTTGGTCATCCGCTTCCTCAGGGGAGCTAGAAGGATGAACCCCCCACGCCCCCCTTCGGTGCCGATCTGGGATCTTTCCATAGTTCTCGAAGCTATGAAAGCCCCCCCATTCGAACCGCTAAACACCGTGGACCTCAAATACCTTTCGTTCAAAGCCGTTTTTCTGCTCGCGCTCGCGTCAGTAAAACGTGTGGGAGACTTTCACGCGCTGTTCACTAGCGCGTCCTGTCTCGAGTTTGGGCCCAATGACTCCTTAGTCGTTCTCAAACCTAGACATGGTTATGTCCCAAAAGCGATTGGTACCCCATTCAGGGCACAAGTTATTTCCCTATCGGCTCTGCCTGCATCCGATAGCGAATCTGGCTCTAATCTCCTGTGTCCGGTCAGGGCCCTGAGATTATACATTACTCGTACTGCTCCGGTCAGACGATCTGAGCAGCTTTTTGTTTCGTTCGGTGGGCGCACCAAAGGTTTGGTTAAACAGACTCTATCCAGATGGATAGTTGATTCTATTGCAGCCGCATACGCATCAAAAGACCTGCCATGCCCTCTAGGCATCAGGGCGCATTCCACTAGAGGCATGGCCTCATCGTGGGCATGGTCCAGCGGAATTTCCATTCATGACATTTGTGTGGCAGCGGGATGGACTTCCCCTTCCACCTTTGTCAGATTTTACAATCTGGAGGTTCCCGCCTTGCAGGCTAAACTACTAGCAGTCTAGTAGGTTACAGCTCTTCTGGTTGAGCCGCACTTTAGGGAGTTATCCACACAGACCGGTTTCGCTCTGTCCCTCTCTATCATGTGCTTAAAGTACTACACAATCACCGGCCCGCTATGCTGGCCTTTGTCACATGTACATGTATTCATTCCCACTCATAAGGGCTCCCCGGGGTCTTCCCTGGGACTCATAGGGGATGCTTAGCACGCACGGCGTTGACCAGGTGTTCCCGTAGCGTAAGCTAGCTTACGCAATACGAGAGAACCTCTCATAAGAGAACGAATCGGTTACCTAACGTAACCTCGGTTCTCTCCAGATGAGGGAACGAGTATTGCGTTCCTGGTTGTGCTTGTGCTACTAGCGTTCTCGCTTCATTCTATGAAAACCAGAGTTACAGCCTATGACTCAGAATGTCACCCTGTAGTATCTGAAGGACGGACATGGAGTGAAGTGCAGAGCCTGCTTGGCCGGCGGCTGAGTAATGCTCGCTAAAGTTGCCTTTTCAACGACGGCGGCTTCTCTCAAGATCAGCAGATGCATGTAGCCTCGCTGAAGAGATGAAAATCAGAGTTACAGCCTATGACGCCGATATTTATACTCTCTGACCACGCCCTACTCGGCGGGTTCTGACGCAATGAGAGCACGTCACACTCTCATTGGCCGAGAGTTCATTCGCGTCTCCTCATAGGCTTAAGCAGTTCCCTGTGGGCGAACCAATGAGCTGCTAGCTAGCCCGCTCATGGTCTGCTGCAGCTGAACTGCGTTGACAATGGATACAAAATTATAGGATAATTTTTTGGCTTCAATTTCTCAGAAAAGATTCATCTTTCCCGTAGCGTAAGCTAGCTTACGCCATACTCGTTCCCTCATCTAGAGAGAACCGAGGCTACGTTAGGTAACCGATTCGTTTCTTTAGCAGAGGAGAAAATGACAGAAAGATGAAGAGGGAGAAGAAATGTGTTACAGACAATGGATGACTGTGAGTTAATAAGACTAGATGTGAGATCACTAAGCTATGGATTAGATCGTGCAGGGATCATGTTTGTGACAGATCTTATAGAGACATCTCAGACACAGTGCAGAAATGCCATAGCGCCAGAAATTAAAGTAATCACTACTTTAAGATATTTGGCAACTGGGAAAATGCAACAATGCAGCAGTGATGATTTGGGTCTGTCACAACCTTCTGTAAGCAGAGTATTCCCGTACACCCATGTCACCCGCCTATGACGTCTCGTCTTTCCATTGGATTGATTATACACGTGCTTCACGATGCAATCACGCAGGGGCGTTCCCACAGCGTCTCTACGCAGCGTCTCGTTCCCTCTTCAGGGGCCTCATTTATAAACGTTGCGTACGCACAAAAGAAGGCGTACGCCGCTCTCTACGCAATAATTGGTATTTATAAAAAGCAAACTTGACGGGAAAATGTGCGGTCCTTCACGCAAGCTCTGACCCAGGCGTACGCACAAAAACGGGTGAAATAAGAAATGGCGACACCGTCGGCGGATGGAAGAAACACGTGAAAGTGTGTGAAACTGTAGACCGTTGTGTAAAAGAAATGGCAATACTGCCTCTCATAAATAGACTTCACAAAGCAAGTCTTACATTTAACAGCCTACACGAACACCCGTTTGATCGATCTGCACTGCAGTGTAAAACAAAAAAATCAAACGAAGATTTCAACAGAAATGCAAATTAACACATATTTGCAAAAAGAAAAGTGAAATATGTTCTGCAATAATATTGCCATGTTATGCAATTCATCCTCATAACACATCTGTTGCTTGTCAGATGCAATCAAATGGATGGTAATAAAATGCCATGATGCCATCACAATGCGTAATGGAGCGCTAGACGCTTTTTTGCATCGACTTTGATGTCCGACCATTTCTTTTTTATTTCGGCCACGGCCCGAGGTTGTGAGGCTGCAGCATTAACGGCGTCTGCAACCTTTTGCCAGTCAAGTGCCTTTTTGGCATTAGTGATGCCCACACTGTGCCCTGTAAAATGTAAAACAACATTTTACTCCTCTTTTCCACCTTGCCAACGATCATTTCTACTTCACATTGAGTGAAGTTAAGTTTATTGGTTTTCCTCTCTGTATTTGCCATGATTTCGCAATCGATGAATATTAACTTGTGGGGGTTTCACAGACTATTTATGGGAAACTATGGGCGTTTCACTGACTATTTATGGGCAACTATGGGCGTGACACGAAGCCGCCAAAGCTGCGCTACATTTAGAATTGATTGTGATTTATTAAGGGAAAACTGCGTAGGACGTGCGTGCGCACGGTTTTATAAATCCGAATATTTCTGTGCGTACGCACGTCCTATGTTTCATCCGTACGCCACTTCTGACGCAAATCCTACGCAAAGTTTTATAAATGAGGCCCCAGGGAACCAGGGTTACATACGTACCCCTGAGACGTTCTTGGGTGTTTTGCGATTTCTCTGAGCATTGCACATTCTGGCCTTGGGGTGAACTTGCTGGGACGTCCACTCCTTACTTACTATTGAATAATGGACTTCAAATTGTTTGAAAATGGTAGTATAACCCTTCTCAGATTGATGGCAGCAACAATTGCTTCTCTAAGATAATTGCTGATGACGTTGCTCCTTGGCATTGTGTTAACACACACCTGAATGCCCCAGACTTGCCAAACTGTCAAAACTTCTGCTTTTAGAGGTGATCACACTACTTCCCATGGAAGCACTAAGGGTGTACTTAGGGGCTGTTTGACCATTTTAAACTAAAAGTGTAAAACTTTTTATGCGTTTTGGCCGCTCATTTTCACAACAAAAGCATTTTGCGTGCCTTTGAACGCAAACTTTTGAAAATGGGTTTCTAAGTGCACAACTTTGAAGAAGATGATGTCATGCACATGCGTATTAAGCCTAGTTCACACTACATGATTTTAAAACGTCGGGCTGAACTGTACGGTTCACACTACATGACTTGCTCTCATGTACAAGTTGTTGAGCTGTTCACACCACACAACACAACGTGATTGATCCGCAACAGGAGGTAACGCACTACACGAGTTGACAACAACTCTGTCACCCAACTATTCTATCTTGTCTACAAACCACGTTTTGTCACGAAAAATGACACGATAAAACGAACCAAAAATTACGCGAAACAGCATGCGCGCCAATACCCAGCGAAGAAGAACACAACACGCGAATATGGACGTCAGACAGAAAGTAGTGCTGCAAACTGTTTGCGTGATGATTTGCTCTGAGAAAATATATAAACTCTACAACTTCATTTTAAAAAAGAACACCCAGAACATCAACATTGTGGACATATACAGTTGACTTTCCTTTTTCCTAAAAGTATTTTAGTAAAACCTATGATTACAAACAGGGATATACTTCCGAAAAGCATAAGTAATTATATTTTTATGTCTACACATACTTGTATGTTGCTCTGATTGGCTGTAGCTCATGACATAATGTGAGGTTGAGTTGTGCGACAGCTCTGGATATCTAGCATGCTAGATATTTTTCTGGGCTCGGCGACCCGTCTGCGAGACGTCTGCGAGCGTCTTTGATGCGTTGTTGGCTAACAGAAGGGTGAGCGTTCATTGCCCGCTAATCCCCCGCGATTTGCACGCGATAACACCCTGACCTGTCGGCGAACTCAACGATTTGCAAATCGGGCTTAAATCGGGCTTAAATCGGGCTTAAAATCATGTAGTGTGAACTAGGCTTTACATGTTCAGTCTATAGTGTTTCATTGCCATCTATTGGCCTGGCAGCAGAATACAGCGTTTTTATTAGTTTTCACGGATCCGTGTGAATGGGAATCGTTTTACCAATGGTGTTGTCTGGACGCGGAAACTAAAAGGAAAAACGTATCCGGTTTAAGCATATCGTTGTCGTGTTGAAACGTCTTTAGTTTGTCACTCATGGCTTTTCCTTTTTGATTTTTTTAAATAAATAATGACAATGTAATCTGTTGTTCTTCATCTGAGGTTGTATTTTGCCTAATTGATTGCTGCTGTCAAGAACCAGATGTTTTTTTTTTTTTTTTTACATGACTGTATACTACCCAGCAATTTCCATTCTATTGTCTCTTACAAAGCAAAGAGGAGGGACACAAACTAGGAGACCGATATCTGGCAAACTTTACTAAGTATAGATTAGGACTGAGATGCACACAGAATAAAAATCATATAGGAGCTTGAATGGAGCCAATCACTGCTGCAATCAATCAAATAACACAGGTGAAAACAATGATTAAGGTCAACTGAATGAAAAACACTTTTCTTTAACAGAGGTGCCCACAGTTAAACTTTCAGCTCATATCTCTACTGATGGAACTAAAGCCTGTTTTATGCTTCTGCGTCGAATCGACGGCGTACCCCCGCAGAGCCCTCTGCGTCGCCGCGACCCCTCTCCGATCCCTACGCCGTAGCTCGACGTGCACCTCCAAAAAATTTTAACTACGCGTCGAGGCGATGCAGACCGCAAGGGCTGTGATTGGTCAGATTCAACGCGATGCAACGCAACCTGACGCAGAACCATAAAACGGCCAAGACGCCGTAGGAGTGACAGCGTAGCTACGCCGTGGAGTTGACGCAGAAGCATAATGAGGCCTTAAGAGCTTTTGCTTTATTGTGTCATGAAAGCATCTCTTGATAACAAAAGTAAGCTTTTAGAAGATCATTATTTTTTTATAAAAAGCTATAATATTATATACTAAAATCTTTCAGAAAGCACTTTACTTTAAAAAAAAAAACTGGCAATGTAATAAAACACCATGTCCAGTAAATAGTTATATATTAATATTAATCATTGGAATACATAAGCAATACATGCAATTAGTTTAACTACTGTTGCCAAGCAGATGTGCTTTCCGAAACCTATTCACTGTTTTCCCCTTTTAAGCCACAACCTCAAAATGGATATTATGCATTAGGCTATGTTAAACTTTCCTGCAGAGGTTTGTGTGTAGGTACCTAGTATATAGTTTTTATGGTAAAACTAAAGGCCAGACACATAGGCCTACTTTATGCAAGTAAACAAATGCCTCTAGCTATGCAGCTTGCTTCTGTCTGCTTCTACTTGTATGGTAGGATGCCCAACACAGTCACAATCATTTTATTTGCATCATACTAGATATAAAGCACTTAACCTGACCTATACTTCTGAGTCTAACTATTTCTCAATATATGTGTTTGTGCAGCGACGTATGTCGTATCCTAGTAAACACAGTCGGTTATGTCTTAAGTGAATGTAAACAGTTCAAAATGAAAATGCATGTGTAACAGTATATTGGATCCGTGCAGCTCTTAAAGTGACAGCAGCCTAATATTAACAATAATATATATATAATAACATATCTATGTTAAAGGGTTAGTTCACCCAAAAATGAAAATTATGTCAGTAATTACTCACCCTCATGCTGTTCCAACCCCGTAAGACTTTCGTTCTACTTCGGAACACGAATTAAGATATTTTTGATTAAATCTGAGAGCTGGATCACTCCTCCATAGGCTTATGAGGGATTGAAACTTGTTCTCCTGAAAAGTTATTAAAGACATCGTAAAAATAGTCCAAGTGACTACAGTGGCTCAATCTAAAGTTTATCAAGTGACGAAAAAAAAACTAAAATATCGACTTTATTCAACTAATCATTTCCATCTCGGTCGGCCTCGAACGTATAGCTCAGATTTAATCAAAAATATCTTAATTCGTGTTCTGAAGATGAACGAAAGTATTACGGGGTTGGAACAACATGAGGGTGAGTAATTACTGACAGAATTTTCATTTTTGGGTGAACTATTAATCTCTATAATAACAGTACTCAAGTAACAAAAGTAACTTTTGTAATACATTTTGTAATACATTTTATATTTTATTTATAAAATGCAGTGTTATTTTGCATTTGATTACAGTTTCTGTACCTGAATACCTGAAAACCTATAACACTGTTTATTTCAATCGTATTTTTGTTCAGTTGTATTTAGGTCTTATTTATGCGATTGCTAATTTGTTTATATGTTTTTAATATATTTGTACTTGTTTTTAATAATGCTTGAAATGTATATTAGTTAGGCTAGTTGTTTTTACTATGGCATTTTTAGGAAAACGTTCCTTGTGTAAGTGTTCTTTAGTTTAGCCGGTTGATTTTTGTTCAAGGTATTCAGCTACAATGAAATGTTTTGCAATAAGACTTAGATTGCACTCCTGTGTTCTGTGTACGTATTATGTAACTCTATGTTGTCTTGCTCATTTTTCGTCTTTTCTTGGCCAGGTCGCCGTTGTACATGAGAATCTGTTCTCAATCGGCTTACCTGGTAAAATAAAGGTAAAATAAAAAATAAATAAATAGAATAAATGTGAATGATATCTACTTTTCAGTCACTAACGTGCCTCTTGAGGCCAGGGGAGTGAGGTTTACCTGCACAGCTCTTACTTGCTGATATCAATGAGCCCTCTCAACCTCACCCTCACTAAACTCATCTGCTTTAATGCACCTGTATAAAGTAGGCCTATGTTTCTGGCCTGAAACTTCAGCCTATATAATAAAGAGTGGGTTACTAAATACAAAAAAAAAAAAAAAAAAAAACCGTCAACTGACATCATGCGGACATTTCAATATTTAGTTTTCCATATTCCACAAGTGTTGTAGTATGAATACTGGAGTGTTGGGTGTAGCCACATCTAACCATGAGAGATGTCTGGTGAGAATGATGACTGATGGCAGATTTTAATACCTCTATAACCCTCAAATTCATGATGTGTTTTCTCCATGGTAACCCTCAATTACTGCCCGATCGTGCCCTCCACATTATATTTAGAACGTCATGTAGCATTACAGCACTGTCCATCCTTATGTGTAGCCTGATTCTGGCTTTTGAGACTTTGAGTCTATACAACTGAAAATGTGTCCTCTTTCACAGATGTTTTCAGAGTTCATTCCCTAATGGAAGCTGCACTCACAGATGGACAGTGGGACAGACACAAAAATCTGTTGCCAAAAGTGATTAAGTTTCAGTTGGATTTAGTGGTCAAAGCATATTGTTACATACTATGTATAAAATCAGATTTAAAATTCTGACTAAGTGCAACACAAGAGATCATAAACTTATTAATCATGTCACTCGTTCTTTCTTTAATTTTCTTTATTATTTTTAATTGGGCTTTTTGCATAGTGTGAAATTACAGAAATTAAAAATGGTAAAAAAACAAAACAAAAAAAAACAGATACAATTTGATTTGAATGTATATTTTAAAATGACAATATATTAAACTCTAGATAGGTCCTTAACTCATTTGGTAGCGATCACATCATTTGCTATGTTTACATGTGCACCAATAGTGTAAGAGTAAGGACTTAATCGTATTATGATGTTCACATATCAGGAGCTAAGCTCTAACTCCTGTTTACATGTAATTTGAATTATTCAGATTATTCGCTAAGAATTGTGGTTCATTTTTACTGCCATAATTCACATACCCCACTGCACAGCACAAATGATGAAAGATAATGCAGGTGTAATACTGGCCGCTGTTTTAATATATTCTATTCTATTAATAGACAGAAATGAATCTATTAATTTCTGTCAGGACCACTATCGTCAAATACGATTGACAATTAGCATACAGTTTGGATTGGCGGTATGGTTCTGTTCTGGGCAAGAACTCCCTGCGCATCCACGCAGCCTAGCATGGATAAGAGCAGGGAGAGCAGCAATAACCCCCTTTTGGGTAAACAGAACAGAACCAACATGAATGTATTGCAGATATCATTAATTCAAGATTTTAAAGTACAAAATTCGAGAATTTATTCTGATTCAAGGGGAATCAGAATGCCAAATCCTGACTGACGAGAGGAGGAGCTGGGGATGGAGAAGGGAAATAAGCTCCTGAGAAATGCGGTGGCTTCTGATAGTACTGAAGGAGCTTGTATGTATACAGTGATAGGCGTCGTAGTCCTATCGACGTGGATAAGCTGAGAGTCAGCTGATGCGACCTAACGTGACCTGCCAGAACTGACGCTTTATTTATTGTCTTAACATCAATGATACATCAAATGATAATTATGATACTTGCTCAGGTGGTTGCTGGGTTTTTTTATCTCTATCAGCTTGCAACATATATATTTTATTAATGAGAGCACATATTGTGCGTTTCTAGAGCCAAGCCGTTAGGCATGGTAGCCCATGCACACACAGTCTAGTGTTAAGCCATTTCTCCCATTACCCTTATTAATTTGCAGGGCAAAATAAGATGCTTTACAAATGCATAGCAATAGTCTTTTCAGCTGGTGCACAAAACTGTGATCCAAAATCTAGAGCTGCTTTATTTGCATTGGCTGTACGGCCTGTAAAATATCTGGAGAAAATGTTTGGGAGGGAGGGAGGGAGGGAGGGCTCTGCACTTTCTCATGTCTCCTGCTTTGTTGGGGGTTATTTCATGTATACATGTGCAGCAACATGTCTGTGAATGTACCGGCAGTAGTAAGTCTCAGTACTTGCTCTGCAGCATAGCATAGCATTTCTATTCTGCCAAGACCAAATACATTAACATTGCCATAGTCAAGTCAAGTCAAGTCACCTTTATTTATATATTGCGCTTTTTATAATACAGATTGTATCAAAGCAGCTACACAGTAATAATATGAAAATAATACAAAAAGTTTGTTTCTAGAATAAAATTGCGTCATCGTCCACCTTAAGTCAGGCAGATCAATAATTTTGTTGAATATTAAATGTCTCTAACTAAGCAAGCCAAAAGCCAAGGCAACAGTGGCAAGAAACCAGGCTCAGTCGGAGGGCCAGTTCTCCTCTGGCCAACGAAGGAACAGTGTATGATTATGATTCGGGCATCATTACAAGTCAGATTGGATCGGAACATTTAGAGTATTTATCCATTTCCATCTGGTTGGAAGTCGAAGTCATCACACCGGTATGGAGATGAGTTGTTCAGTCCCGATGGCTGTCGTGTCAATGAGGCCTTTACAGGGCTGATGAGGCTGGCATTTCAGGATGCGTTGGGATGGGTCCAGACGCAGGTCCACCATAGGGAGAGACTAGTTGACACTCCAGGACTGCATTGTCGTTGTGTCCAGGTGCTGGTCCTTCATCAGATCTGGATACAGCCTGGATCTGGCGTACTGCGGTAAAACTCGGGATAAACAGAGAGACTAATATTAGCATAGACGCTATCCTTTTAATGATGTACAAAGTACATCCGGATTTACGGGAAGTGTTCCCGGTTCCGGCTGATCTAAACTATGCAGCATAACATTGAATTATAGAAGTCTATAATGTGTTATGTGTATGCTAGGCCAAAGAGATGTGTTTTTAGTCTAGATTTGAACTGACAGAGTGTGTCTGCTTCCCGGCTAATGTTAGGAAGATTGTTCCAAAGTTTTAGTGGTAAATAGGAAAAGGATCTACCGCCAGCAGTCGATTTGGATATTCTAGGTATTGTCAACTGGCCGGATTTTTGAGATCGCAATAGAAGTGCGGACTATAATGCGTAAAGAGCTCGCAGATATAATTTCTTGCTAAAAAAGGAACATAGTTGTGAAAATACTGCCTTTTCTAGTATCTTTGACAGAAAAGGTAGATTCGAGATCAGCCTGTAATTTACTAATTCTGTAGGAACAAGTTGAGTTTTTTTAACAAACGGTGTAATCTTAGCCAACTTAAACGTTTTTGGTACGTATCCTAATGACAAAGATGAATGAATGATATTAAGAAGAGGATCTATGACCTCTGGAAGCATATCTTTCAGTAACTTAGTCGGTATTGGGTCTAACATACACATTGTCGATTTAGGTGATTTAACGAGTTTAGAAAATTCTTTCTCTCCTATAGCAATTAATGAATAGAATTTTTCGTCAGGGAAACTACAATGCACTGCCTGATTTAATACTGTAGTAGATGGTTATAATAAATTATAACAAAGTTATAATTTTTTCCCTAATATTATCAATCTTGTAAGTAAAGAAGTTCATAAAGTCATTACTGCTGTGCTGCTTGGAAACGTCTGGGGTTGAATCTTTATTTTTTGTTAGTTTAGCCACTGTTTCAAAAAAATACCTTGGGTTGTGTTTATTTTCTTCTAACAGGGTTGAAAAATAAGCAGATATAGCAGCTTTTAAGGGCCCTCTGTATGCAATCGTGCTCTCTTTCCATGAAATGTGAAATACCTCTAGTTTTGTTTTCTTCCAGTTGCGCTCCATTTTTCTGGCTGCTCTCTTAAGGGCCTGAGTGTGCTCGTTGTACCATGGCGTTGGACTATTTTCTTTAATCTTCTTAAGCGCAAAGTAGCAATTGTGTCTGAAGTGATGGAAAAGAGAGATTTAAAAGTTTCTGTCGCAATATCGAGTTCTTCTATGCTATCTGGGATGCTGAGATGATGACACTGATCAGGAAGATTATTAATAAAGCAATCTTTAGTGGCAGAAGTGATAGTTCTAACATATTTTTTAACACGGAGTCGGCTTTGCAGCTTTGGCTAAATTAAGTTTACATGAGACTAGACAATGATCTGAGATGTCATCGCTCTGCAGCAGAATTTCAACGGCATCACTATTGATTTTGTGCGATAATATTACATCTAGAATATGATTACGACAATGAGTAGGTCCTGACACGTGTTGTCTAACTCCAATAGAGTTAACAATGTCTTTAAATGCCAATCCCAATGCATCCTTTTAATTTTCTACATTCCTAACCCATCACCAAATATTAGGGGTTCATCTGCAGCCAGTACTAACTCTGATAGAAAGTCAGCAAATTCAAATTTGCTTTGATGTCAGGCACTCTGGCTCCTGGCAAACATGTGACTATGGTGGCTGGTGTCTCTATTTTCACGTTCCGTGTGATTGAATCACCAATAACTAGGGCACATTCAACAGGATTCTCAGTGGGTGTTTCACTGAGCGGGGAGAATCTATTTGTTATGGTAATCGGAACTGAAGAGCAGTGTTTTATCCTGCGACTACAGCGTCTAACGGTCACCCAACTGCCCTGCTGCATGGGCTCTACAGCCAGAACCGAACAATGTACAGAGTTCACTAAGCTAGTTGCATCCAAAGCAGTATCTGAAGCCCTTGAACTCTTACAATTAACCTCAAATAAAATTTGTGTGAGATAATTTACTGTCTTGAATAGTGTCCTGTGAAACGACAGCTGCACAACATATTGATATTACAAGAGTCTTCCCTAGTTCTTCATCAGAAACTAATCCAGCTGAGCACGCTAAGGACAAAGACCCATAAATCAAATTCTCCCGCTTGGAAATGCCACCTTTCTTATTGGTCAAGCCAACCCTGAGAGGTGGGACCTTTCTCAGGCTTTAAATTGCAGCTACACAAGCCCTTCCCTCTCTCTTGTTCTCTTGTCCTTCTCAATACGTTTGGATTGCTGTCCTTAATGGCCGCACCAGGCTCCAGGGCATCAGACCTTCACCCACAACCAGCCATGTGCTCATTCAGGAGAGATAAGGCTCTCTCAAGCACAACAGAACTAAGGTCAACATCAGGAGTTGGGCACAATTTCTTCATTCAACGCAGAAGTCGTCAATCGCGACTCCAACCATCAACTCTTCTGACTTCCTCCCTTCTCCTGGGTGCTCTCCGTGGCCTCTCAGTGGCCTCTCCCCATATAGCCAGGACTGGCAGGCCCCAATCTGCTCTCCAGCCATGTACTCATGGAGAGAGCAAGAACTTTCAACCAGAACAGAGTCGAACTAACCATGGAAGTTCATCATATCTTCTTCATTCAACAGAGAAGAGAACTTTCAACCAACTTTCACATTTGACACTCACGGAAACCATAAATGACTTCGATTTTCAACAACTTCAAGAATTGTCCCCACTACAGAATAATGCAAGGTATCAATTTAAATGAGGTGCTCTGAAAATAGATAAGCGGATGGTTCTTTTCATAGTTTAAATGGATCTTCTCCATACTTCCATTCCCTGTTCCACTTTCACTCTATCACTCACCCTCTTACCTATACATGTATTTATGTATGTATTTATGTATGTTTGTTTAGTTAAGTTATGTTTGTGATTTAGTTAATAAAACTTGTGAACAATATGTGTTTGGTTCTGATTCTCTGCTTGCAACAAAGTTTACTTTACGATTTAGATTTTGACTACAGGCTCTTAGTAATGTACAGTAAGAAATGCATTTCCCTTCCCGTAAATTAATATTTCTTAGAATTGATTAACAATTAACGCTGAGTGTTCACAGGACGAAAAGGTGGGTTTATTGTAATCTTAATTTCATTGAGTTATAATTATATTATCTGATCCAAATATTCATAATCATTTATAACCAGTTATTATTGATTATTAATATTTAATAGAGTTAATTTGTTACAAGTGCAAGTGACAATAAGAGGAGAAGATGACATGACTCACCATGTTTGTGGACTGATCCTTTTTACCACTGCTTTGATGGATTTGTAAAAGGTGCGAGTGAAATAAATAAGGAGCGCACAGATGGCACGCTAGCTGTGTACACTGCGTTTGGATCCAGCCTCATTCCCGTGCTTCTACCGCACCACATTACCAGCGTTACACTAGCAGGCTAGCGAATTACTAGCGTGTTGTGCTATCAACAATTTAGATTGAAGCGATGTCAAGTTAATATGTGATGTTGAGTAAGTTATCTAACTGCAGTATAAACAACAGGGAATGATAGTGAATAATGGTTCAAAACATAAAGATATACGAAGCTACAGACGCGAACCAACTCAGGCAGACAGGAGCACAGTATCCATTACCATGCCAATCTCTATTATGCCAATCTCTCCAAGAGTTATACAACTGAAATATATATGTCTGAGTAAGCAAATTAACTAGCAAAGTGGTTTAAAGTGTGTTCATCTCTTTCAGTTCAGTGAAATGTAGCAGGTGAATTCCCCAACATGACTGAATTAGCTGAAGCAATTCTTTCTATTATTGGTAGTCCATTGTATAGTCAAATTTTTCTCATCATATTGTGCAATGCTTGAAATGATTGTGAAATACTTTAAAATACCTTTTTAGTTATTGTTATAATGTGTCTTTTTTGCCTATGTTGATGAAACAATTTCTTTAATTAATTATTTTTTTTATAACCATTGACAGTAATATAAACATTGATGCACAACATATTAATTAAATTTGTAAAATTATATATAAGTAGTTTGTGAGTACGGGAGACTGACTCTATATCAATCACAATGCTTCATGAAAGAAGTGTTGGAGTGGCTACCAGTAACAGTGATTTCTCTGATTTGGTGGATCTCTCTTGTGGATTATTAGTAGTGTACACTGGACACAAATTTAAAAAAAAAAAAAAAAAAAAAAAAAAAACCATCACACTGACTTGTGGCTTCTATACTATAGAGGCATATATCATCACTTGACAACCTGTTTGTTCTTTTTTTTTGTTATTGCTAAAAATCCATTTCTCTATGGGGATAATGAACAGGATATTTACTTCTGGAACACTACAGTACTTTTGTGCTCTATAGCATTGGTTCGCAAACTTTTTTACTCCGAGGACCCCCATTGTCCACAACAATATTCAGTGATATACAGTATTAACCAGGCTAATATGTTTCCTCTGGTACATCTGCGATAAGGTCTACACTTTTAAAATTAGGCCACCTCATTTATCCAGGATTTCCAAGACAGTGGTAATCCTAGTCATTCAATGTTCAAAAAAAATATTTTCATGATTGTTTTGTCTTATTTTAAATAATCTTTAATCATATTTTGACCCCCTTGAAAGTCATGACAAATCAGGACATGCAGTCCACCAAAAAAAGAAGTAAACAATAATAATAGCAACGGCAACAATAATAATCTAATTATACGACTCAATAACTTACATTAAATACACTACAGCAAATCAACATGTTTATTTAAACAAATTTTTTTTTCTAAAAACCAAATGTTGAAGCTGCCTGCAGCATGTTACATTATCTCATGTGTGTTTCCTGCCTCGCTACAAATATACAAAAATGCTGCTCCTCATAAATCATCGTAATCATCTCGTGTGTATTTAATACTCATTATGTTTCTTGAGTCAGATGGAGATGAGACATTCATCAATGTCATCCTTTATCATGCTGTGCTTTAGTGACATGTGTAGCCTACATTTTAGGGGGATGAAGCAACATCTTTGTTGATGAACAGAAAATCTTTATTAAATTCTTCAAGCTGTGTATTTCTGCAGCCATACTGGATGGCATCTGTTTACCTGCTCTACAACAGCATGCTAGTGGATCAGCAAAACTATTAGACTTTGTTGTTGTTGTTGTTGTTGTTGTTCGTTTACTTGCCAAACATGCAGTTCTTTTTTTTACTTTTTTACTTTGTAAATCTTTTTTTTTTTTTTTTTTACAATACTGTACAGTTAAATTACAGTATTAAGTGCAATTATAACTTTTCTTTTATTACTTAAGTTTACTTTATTACTTTTTTTTACTTGCAGTTTCCTTGGTGTTTACTTACAGTTAACAAATAACAGGATTCTGTAAATGTTGTTTACACTTTGTTTTTAACCGGAGTGTCTGCAAATAACTTTTTTTACAAAGGCTATTAACTTTGCTTGAGAAATTACAAAAGGAACCCATCTGAAAAAAGAGAGAAAGGATAGGGACAAGTATGTCCCATACTTTGCAATTTATGATCTTAACAAATACAATCATATACCCTGAATCTCTTGTTGTTGTTATTATTGCATTCTGTTTTACAATGGAGGTGCAAATAGTATCTGCCTCTATTTGCACTATTTACACATGTGCAAAGAAAATACTGCTACTCCCATTTCATGAATATTGTATAATGTTCTTTGGGGCATAAGAAAAAAACATGCACAATGTAATATTCCTAGATCTTTGTATTTTAGATCCACACAACTGCTGATGAAACCTGTTCTTCAGCTAAATTAGGTTGGTTCTCTTACACGTTCTTGACAGTTTTTGCAGAATAATTTATTAAATTAACGATACAGTTTTTAAATGTATTAATTATAAGTACAAATGTGGTGGTTTCTCACAGTAACCACTATACATATGCATAAAACATAAGTATAAAATGTGCGGTTACACTCATAATGCAGATTTACATGGCAAGAGTGGTGTATAACTTTTTAAGTTTGGTGTGCTCTGAGTATTCAAAACTTAAGCCAACAATGATAAATTGATAATGGTATTCCCACATCCTTCTTTGAATAAGATATTTTTGAGCACATTATGCCCAACAATCTGGAAAGACATTCAGTGTGCTACTACTAAAGAAGTTCATAGTGTGTAGCAAATCAATGCACAATATACTCTCATCTGCTAAAAAGTCTGTTTTCACAAAACCAAAAAGTTAGTAATTGAAAGAAATAATTGACCAACCTTCTATACTGGACCCCAGCCGCAGTTCGTCTGTAAGGCCAGGTGGGGCAGATATTCATCCAAAGCATAGACCTCTATATAAACTCAATCAATAATAAATTGCAAATATATTCAGCATTTGGCAAAAAATATTTTTCGGATTTTCTAGACTATTTTAAGTCCCAAACTGAGTAGTAAAATTTAACAAATGGTTTTGGCAGGCATGTCTTATTATAGGGTACAATGGGGCTAAAGACACACAGGGATAAAAGGCAAGACCTAGATGAAACAAAAATTCAGCTTAGCACTTTTCCTAACAACTGCTTTTGATGGTGAAGCACCTTTACAGTGACAATAAGAAATTAATGTAACAGAGCTGGTACTTTAAGAAATTAAAGTAATTAAAGTTCTGGCTTTACAGAAGCTGTAGAATAAAGTTATTATTCAGCTAAAGTTAGGTTTTGATTGATTCACTTCCATTGCAAAGATCATTAGTTATTATTAGTTAGCTTACACAACACCGTTTCAACCGAAAAAAGAAAACTTTTCTTTTTTTTTTATTTATTCTGATTGATTAATTTTTGGTTCCGGCCGCTCATTTGCACAACAACAGTGTTTGGTGGCTTGAGAACGCAAACCTTGAAACAGGTTCCAAGGAGTAAGTTCTCCGTGTAAACTTGCGTGCACATGCATGTCATATGTTTAGTCTATAGGTATGTGCATTTGAAAATATACATGTGAATCGATAAAACTATAGTCTATATTTTGATGGATTTGTTCATTGTTAATTAAAATTATTGTTAATTAGTTTTGTTCAAGTTAATTAAGAATATGTAAAAGTTTGGTATTTGGGGTAAAAAGCGCTCCTGTTGTTTGGGTAAAGTACAATAATTAACATGATGATAAAGGCTGGCTGACTTTTCCATTTGTTGACATGATGACTGGTAAATATCCAACACGAGTAAAAGTCAGATGGTAAATATCCAACACGATCTCATAAAAGTGCGTATCTATACCACAAATTAAATTTTTCGTACATGCATATGCTACGCACTATAAACCACTTGGGTAGGATTAGGGTGTGGAGTGCATGCGTATTACACGCCATGAAGTGCGTATCATATGCACGCGAAAACTGCGTATTATATACACACAAAAAACTATTTATAGCGTATAATCGCACGAGAAATTAAATTTGTGGTATAGATACGCAGTTTCATGAGACTGGGCTGAAATATCATAATTAAATTGGGTGTCCATCTTAGAGATAATCACCAAATTTATAATGAAACCATCATATTTAAAAAAAAAATATATATATTTATCATATAAATAGGCTATCATATTTATTTGTTACTACTGTAAAGCTGTATTAAATTATTATGGGATTTCATTAAATGCTTTCAGAATAATTACTTTTTAAAAATAATTTTGTTTCTGTATTTTTTCAAATGAACGTATTTTAATGACAGCATATTTATTGATGTCACGATTGTTTGGGTTTTGGCCTACTTTTATAGGTCTATGTCTTTTATTTTGTAATTTTGCACAGTCATGGGCTGCGTTCCAAACCGCATACTCAATGAGTAGGTACTTAATTTCAATAAGTACTTACTTAACGAGCGCTAAAAGAGTAGGTACTTTATAGCCAAATCTCGTTGAGTATGAATGCGATCCGGACATCATCGCCATGTTGACGTTATCATGTGACCTACGACGGGTTATCACACGCGCAACAACTTAAAAGATGAACGACACGTTTAATTCATCTATCTGTAAATATCTTGATATTGATGAAAGTTGCTCATTTTGTGGTATTGTTGAAGAAACAGCTGCACGTTTATTTTGTGAATACATTTAGGGTTGATTTAAGCAGTTGTATCCTTATAACGATATAATTTTTTTTATTAAGAAACCCCAAAATCGTCATCTCTTGAATATGTTGTTAATTTCTTTATTTCCTTTAAGTTTTCCTTTTTTATTATTATGAAGAACTATTTAAAGATATATAGCCTTGTTATTGTTCTTTTTTCCTGTGTATAAATATCATATTATGATGTACACAAACCAATGATCTTTATGTTTTCTGTTTTGTCATTATGATTGTTCATTGTTAGATACAACTATGGTATCTTTCCACGATCTTGTATGTAATAAGTTTATGTTTAAATGATATGAGCGACAGGTGCACTAACACCTCATAACATCAGTAACTCGACAGCACAACCTAGAACAGTTTTCCTCAGCGTTTGTAATGTCTGCACAAAGGAGACGTGCAGCTGCTGTTGAGGAAACTGTTGATTTTATACTTTATATAAGTATCGCTCCTTAAAAATTAATATTACCTCAGAATGAATTGCATTGCAAATGCTGACCACTACTTAATTATATTACTTTTTTATATACTCAAAATGATATAATTTAATAAAACAAGCAAAATGTAATTTGTTTTGTCATATGATAGTTATACATGAATAGCTACACACTATAAATGCAGTGAAACATCTCAATTGTCAGTCAAGCAATGACTTAATGCATACATTAGGCTAAATTATTATATTTTATTTACTGACAACAATAAGAAACATGAATAAATGAGTAAAATAACAAATAAAAGTAACCATCACAATAAACAAATGCATATACAAGACAACACATGAAACAAAGCTTTATTCAGACTACAAGCATGTATTTACAGGTGGTGAACCGCACATCATAACATCTCAACACAGCGGATCCCATTCTGGGCTTTATCCTGATGAAGTCACCAGAGCTGAGTCGTGCCTTCATGCCGTGTTGTGCTGAATTTCGACCCCCGCCAAATTATTACCCCCCTCGTTGAAGTCAGTACCTGATTGCCTAATCCTAACCCCACCCCTAATCCTAACCCCTCCCCCACAACTAATCCTAAACCTACCAATGCTAGAGGGGTAATAATTTGGCGGGGGTCGAAATTTGGCACAACACCGGAGCTTGTTGCTGCACTTCACAATCTGCAGTAAGGGCAGATGGAGTGATGGAGGGACTCATAAGGGCAGATGGAGTGATGGAGGGACTCATAAGGGCAGATGGAGTGATGGAGGGACTCATAAGGGCAGATGGAGTGATGGAGGGACTCATAAGGGCAGATGGAGTGATGGAGGGACTCATAAGGGCAGATGGAGTGATGGAGGGACTCATCCATGGCACCGTTTCCAGGATTCAGCTCTGGGCTCCTCATCCTCAGTGCTCATGTAATACGCCTGAAAAGAAGTATAAAAAGATAAAAGAATAAATAAAACGAGCGCTTCAGTGATGGCTTCCTGGTCGTCGTTTTTACTCTTGAACGAAGCACATCATGGGCGCGCGCGCTACTAAGCTACTGGTATGCTAAGCGAAAATAATTTAATAAATGGACATAACACTCTTCTTTTTAAACAAAGCACAAATAAGCATTTAAGCAATATCAACAATATTAGAAAAATAACATTTACAAATTCTACAATGTATTTGAAAAAAAACCCAATAAAGATAAAATCCACTAGGCTATATCACACCCACACCAGTCTGTAGACATTTCAGATCCTACAAAAATGCACAAACATTATATAAAATTATTTACAGCACATTTGTCGGTAACACTTTAGAATAATGGTCCGTAGTTAACAAGTAGCTATGCAGGAAGTAATAGGTAGTACTGCATTAACACCGAACTTATACTATTAACTAATATGGAAGCAATATTAACTAAGCAGTAAGTAATAGATAATTTAGTACAAAGGTAGTTCCTTGGTAGGTATTTGATTATTACTAAAGAAATTATCCTCATTGAGAACTACTTGTGAACTAAGAAATAATAACCAATTAATTACTAATCACAAAAGTAACATGTCTAAAAAGTGAACAATTGTTAGTTGAGTTGAGTTGTTAGTGAGGAGTTAACATGTTTTTCACTTTAGAATAATGGACCACATCACTAGTAGTTCCTGCGGGATGACAAGGTAACGCTTAGTGAGGAGTTAACATGTTTTTCACTTTAGAATAATGGACCACATCACTAAAAGTTCCTGTGGGATGACAAGGTAACGCTTGAGTAGTTAGTGAGGAGTTAACATGTTTTTCACTTTAGAATAATGGACCACATCACTAGTAGTTCCTGCGGGATGACAAGGTAACGCTTAAGTAGTTAGTGAGGAGTTAACATGTTTTTCACAAATAATACAAGTTATTTAATTTTATATTTGACACATATTGTACAGGTTCTGTGAGGCACTAATATATAAAAATGCAAATTGTTTTTGACAAGAGAACATCAATGTTTATATTCATATCCCAAAGAGAAGTCCCCCTCAGGCAGCTACTGTAACATAAAGGTAGGTCTTTGGAGTCTGAGATATATTGAACTGACACTCAATAGAGCTCATAATAGTGAACTAATCCAATCATGAGAGTGTCAGCATCACTTCCTAATTATTTAAGATTTTAAAAAACTATCATTATTAGTATTATTCTATGTTTAAGTTTGAAATAAACAGAGAACATAGGTCCATCCTTTGGCAAGAGTAGTAGTCACAATCTCAACATGTAGCTAATGTATTTGGGGGGATATAATATTCATAAACTGGTTTCCACAAATAACCCATTTGAGGCACACGCTTCTGAAATGTTATGACCATGTTAAGAGTAAAACCCCCACAATTGTTCACTTTTTAGACATGTTACTTTTGTGATTAGTAATTAATTGGTTATTATTTCTTAGTTCACAAGTAGTTCTCAATGAGGATATACGTCTTTAGTAATAATCAAATACCTACCAAGGAACTACCTTTGTACTAAATTACCTATTACTTACTGCTTAGTTAATATTGCTTCCATATTAGTTAATAGTAAGTTCGGTGTTAATGCAGTACTACCTATTACTTCCTGCATAGCTACTTGTTAACTACGGACCATTATTCTAAAGTGTTACCCATTTGTCTAATGTAAACAGTGTTGACAACAGTGAATTATCCTGCATAATAGCACACTTTCATCACTCAGATGTCTTTTTCATGTTGTGATTTGCTCATCTGCAATATACAATATTTTCCTTACAGATGTAAATATACATTTTAAATAAGCGTGTTTAAGATGTATATGGTTATGTAAATCCCCTTTAGAGACGTTACGTGTGCTTACTGGAGCTCCCCTGTTATTTATACATAATAAAACATGTTTTTACAGCAAAATCACAACTATACTATACTGTCTAACTCCTTTACACCTTGAACAGTTAAAGCGTTTAGTTTAACACATATGATTTAAACACAAGGAACCGTGTTTACTCACCTTTGAAAACCCCCGCGTCGCTGATCTCCGTGATGTTTGTAATGACGTATGCTCTCGCGTGGCCTCCTGGGATAGATGAGTATCATGAGTAACCATCGGATAGCACTCAAAAATCATGGCGAAAGCAGTAGATCATCCGGGAACTTCTCGCCTACTCTTTTATGAATACTGACGTTTCGAACGTACTGCTTCTTTCACGTACTGTTTTCGCCTACTATATAGTAGGAAAGTAGGCATATTCGAACGCACTTTAGGTATACGTACGCCCGAATCTCGCGATAATTAGTACGTCACCCAGGTAATTCTCGCCTACTCTTTTGGATTCATACATACTTTTTCGCTCGCCTACTCTTTTTCCCATACTAAATAGTAGGGAAGTATGCGGTTTGGAACGTGGATGTGATTTCCTTATCCTTATCATGTCTTGTGCTTACCCTTGTCTTATGTGTCACGTTTTGATTGGTTCATTGTCATGTCATGTCATCTCAAGTCTTTGCTCACTTTGGATTATAGTAAAGAAACTGCCCTTGGGTTCAGCTGGAAATCTTAAAAACGCTCCACCGTCGCGTTCCCGTCTAAACAGTAAAAACGCAAATCTGCTCACGGTGGCTCTCGTCGCGTGCGCATTTACATCACAGGCATGCACCAGTACAGGAAAATAACAACCAACATGTCGGATTATTTCCATATGTCGGACCTCCAAGTTGCCCTAGCAGCTCTGATAAACGTGCTAGAGTCTTTTCAGCAGTTGTACAAAATAATCTCAGATATTGGAGTTGTTGTGTGGCAGTGCTTCACATGCCTCCTAGCCGCCTGGAGTACATACTACATCGAATTTCACACACTTTTGCGACACCATGTGCACGCAGATTTCCCCCATAACGCTCGTCTAAACGCAGAATAAAAAGTGATAATGCAACGCCACTTTTGCGCTTTCTCTTCAGACTTTTCATGTTACCCTACGTAAACCTCGCTCCAGATCAAGACAATACCAATCCGCTTCACCTATGTGTATATTAGTCTGCATCAGGTAAGTAACTAGTAGGCATTTCTGTTCTTCATAGGTGGAGTAGTGTATTAAATTAAAGTAAACACTTTAGTTTAAACATACTAATATAAATAGCCTTTATATAGTTTGTTCTGAGAATAGACATGACATTCTTTTCCTCACAGGAAGTCCTCCACAACTTGTAATATTCTAAAATAACATTCAGAGACAATAAGTGCTACATTAAGGCAATTCTATGCATGTGTCTTGTGTACTTGATTGGCATGCTTTGAGCGCCACTCTCAGTCTAAATAACACTAGGACACTAAACCTCTGCCAAGTGTTCTGCATGTGTTCAACAATTTGAATATCAAGCTTCCAAAAATATTTATCATAAACTAGTGCTAAGACCCAGAGTCTGCCATACCTAAATGTATGCTACTGCTGGACCCTCTTATTGGACAATGATCGCTAGGAGATGCCTGCCTTGGAAATTGCATTTGTTCTTAAGCCTATGGAAGTCAAACCCATGGAAGTCAAACCCATGTACATTGTACATTTTGATGATTTATTTCCCATTAATGGCAATATAAATTAATATCTGACAGACAGAAATGGCTATGCTGTGTAATGCTGGAAAATGTCAGCAATTTGTAACTTTTTTTTATTGGATATTTACTTCATTTCAGTGCTTTGTGAACTCCGAATCAAAACTCATTGTGGAAACTC
This sequence comes from Semotilus atromaculatus, assembly GCA_031834385.1. Lineage (NCBI taxonomy): Eukaryota > Metazoa > Chordata > Actinopteri > Cypriniformes > Leuciscidae > Semotilus > Semotilus atromaculatus. Next base: position 9,398,094 of record JAULUF010000025.1, on the reverse strand, counting down.
TGATTTAGCCTGGCTCTTCCATTGAGGTTTGGTCTTGTCCTCATAATGCTAATCCAAATGCAAATAAATAAATCCTGTAAAAAAAGAAAAATCAGAGGAGATCTCCTTAATTTCTCAGTTGTTTTGCCTATAGGCAGCAATGAGATTACGCCCCATAACCTTATTTTGTCTGCAATTTAACATACATTTATTTCTTTGATGTTTGACATATGAATCTAGAGAGACATTTCGGTGGTGCAGAAAGTTGCTATAGTGTGACTTATAAGAGTGTGATGTATGATCAATACAATTTTCCTTTGGGATATTACCTTAAAGGTGACATATTATGGCCCTTTTCACAAGATGTATTATAAATCTATGGTGTCTCCAGAATGTGTCAGTGAAATTTCAGCTCAAAATACACCCCAGATAATTATTATAGCTTGTCAAAGTTGCCCCTTTTTGGGTGTGACCAAAACCGCACCTTTTTGTGTGTGTCCCTTTAAAGGGCCACACTTTCATGTAGTGTGTAATATAGCTCTAAGTGAATGAAAACATCCTGCACAGTTTTAAATCTGAAAGTGTGTAAAGTTATTGTCTTTCAAAAGTAAGAGTCGACTCTCAGTCAATGAAATGAATTGTTTTTCAAACGAGTCATAAGCCGTATCATCGTGACGCCAAGGCAAAACATTAGCCCGCCCACTTATTGCGCGCGCACCAGGGAAACTTAAACCTCAAACCGGCAGCTGATCCTGTGGATACTGGAGAGCATCATGTCGAGGAGATGCTGTGCTCTACAATGTGACGGTAAAGACATTTTTTTTCCACTGCCCAAGCACGAGCATATGAAGAATCTGTGGTTATATTAATCTTTACCATGATACTACAGCAGTATAATCCTAAACTTTGCTGTTACCTTTATTTTACTGACGACTGCTTCTCAAATATCGGAATCAGCTAATCAGCTGTGGGCCACTATTACATAAAACTCTCTCTATTACTGCAGATTGTCTGTGGTTCTCACTACATTGAGGAAAGATTAAGCATGGAGCAAGATTTGTTTTACCAATGTTTATGTTACATCAGTCATTCACGCTAGAGCTCGGCTAATGTATACATTGCATAGCCTATGCAGTGTTATTGATACAGTTTCCACATGTTCACCGCAATATATTAGAAGCATACTCTGTAAATAAATTAGTAAAAGTAAAATAATTGGTTGATGGACATGCACTTGTCAATGCTGATGGTGAGGAATAGCAACATCTCATAATGTAAGTTACCTCAAACTGAGTAGTGAATCACTGAAACATCCTGCTCGAGTCGTCCTTGCGATGAAGGTTCGGGTTGAATGAATGGTTCTTCTAGTGTTTCATCATCGGATTCGCGCTCGGATTGATATGAGAAAATCAACGTCATTGTTCATTACTGTGTTTAGTTTACGGTGTAGGAAGCCTCAGGACACGCAGAGCTGTCGGTGTTATGGCAATGGGAATTTTTGTTTTCAACACGTGCTGTACGCTGTAAACCAAAAACAGACTGAGCTGTCTGGCCAATCAGAGCATAGTAGCACACGGAAAGAAGGGATTTAGAGAGATTGATTCATTGGGCGAGTCGTTTGAGAATCATTAAAAATCTGGTGATGTGCAAATGTATATTATGAGAAAATGAAATAGTTTTTTGATGTTTGATGCATGCAAACCTGTTGTAGGAGACTCCAAAATAACATTAGGAAACTTTAAAATATCATAATAGGGGCCCTTTAAATGCAAATGAGCTGCTGCTCCCCGCCTCCGTTCAGAGGAGGGACAATACTTTACACAAGCTTCGGATACTCTGGCAATAACAAATGTGAATTTCAAAATTCAAAAAGTAAAATCTCCGAAATAACCGGAGTGCTGCAGACTCAGGAAGAGATTGTAACTTGTAGACTGCACCTGGACGTTTCTGAATGGTTAGTGGATACATACATGGATGTAGTTGTTGTGGAGTTACATTGATTATTCTCATCGACTTGGCATTTACTGTCATGTTTAACTTTTACACAAGTTGACACAGTTCCATGAGGTCTTTATAAGACAGCTGTGACATTTTTTTGGTCAAATAGTGTTCTATGCAGCCAACGACAGAACCGTTTGCATGTTTGCTCAAACTTTTGCCATTGCGTTATTAGAACTGGTTACACTGAGTAGGACCGTGCAGATTAAGTGCCGGTAATATTATAAAAAGATCCCCCTATGTCAGAAGGGGAGTGAAATCAGATCGGATCAATTTTTGAAATGCTTGCAGAGAAAGGCTTACCCAAACAAAGTTTTTTAAGGTTTTTTTTTTAGTTCTTTTTTTTATGAAGACACTATTATAGCACTTAAACACGGAAAAAGTCAGATTTTCATGATATGTCTCCTTTAATAGAAATAGAAAATATAGGAAATTTAGAAAATTGCTTTTACAACTTAGCTCACTGCTTATTTATACACAGAGTATGTCAACAATAAATATCCTCTGTAGACTACTAAACAGCACTGAGTCACTCCAAAATTGCAGGACATCAGAAGTTAATTGGAACATTTCAAATAAGACACATAGCCTACTGATAAAGATCAAAAACTTGGAAACTGACCTTGTGAAGTACAACTTTTTGTAATGGTACCCCATTCACTGGTATTGTTCATTTTTGACAACCGTATATCTTGGAACACTTTCGGTTACACTTTATTTTAAGGTGTCATTGTCACAGTGTAGGTATATTTTTAAGTACTGAGTAATAGTAATTAACAACATGCACTTACTATAGGGTTTGGGTAGGATTTGGTTGAGAGTTAAGCCAAGTTCACACTACATGATTTTAAGCCCGATTTGCAAATCGTTGAGCTCGCCGACAGGTCAGGGTGTTATTGCGTGCAAATCGTGGGGGATTAGCGGGCGATGAACGCTCACCATTCTGTTAGTATGAAAGAGCCAACAACGCATCAAAGACACTCGCAGACGCCTCGCAGACGGGTCGCCGAGCCCAGAAAAATATCTAGCATGCTACATATCCAGAGCTGTCGCACAACTCAACCTCACGTGATGTCATGAGCTACAGCCAATCAGAGCAACTAGAGATTAAACATACAAGTATGTGTAGACATAAAAATATAATTACTTATGCTTTTCGGAAGTATATCCCTGTTTGTAATCATAGGTTTTACTAAAATACTTTTAGGAAAAAGGAAAGTCAACTGTATATGTCCACAATGTTGATGTTCTGGGTGTTCTTTTTTAAAATGAAGTTGTAGAGTGTATATATTTTCTCAGAGCAAATCATCGCGCAAACAGTTTGCAGCACTAGTTTCTGTCTGACGTCCATATTCGCGTGTTGTGTTGTTCTTCGCTGGGTATTGGCGCGCGTGCTGTTTCGTGTCATTTTTGGTTCGTTTTATCGCGTGATTTTTCGTGACAAAACGTGGTTTGTAGACAAGATAGAATCGTTGGGTGACAGAGTTGTTGTCAACTCGTGTAGTGCGTTACCTCCTGTTGCGGATCAATCACATTGTGTTGTGTGGTGTGAACAACTCAACAACTTGAACACTCCTGATTTCACAGAGAGCAAGTCATGTAGTGTGAACCGCACAGTTCAGCCCGACGTTTTAAAATCATGTAGTGTGAACTAGGCTTTAATTGCATGTAATTATGCATAATATACTGTTATTACTATGGTAAGTACATGCAACATATGTAACAAGGACACTGTAAAATAAAGTGTTACCATACTTACTTTCCAGTGGTTTTCAGAAACAAAATATTTATTTATTTATTTATTTATTACTTCGAAGTGTTGACTCATGTCCCAGAGAAGCAGACTTCTGCCAGAGAGTTCTTATAGCAGATTGATGGGCACAACTGAGAAATTGACCCTTCGCGTGGAGCTTGATTGACAGGTAATCTGACCAATCATACTTCGCCATCCACCATTTTGTCCGACAAAGCAGTCAGGAGAGATATTAGATTAACATGGGTGGATTTGAATTTGAAAAACGGAGTGTACTGACGCCTTTCCGCGGTTAAAACAACATTCCTTCTTATGTTCATTCATGTTTATTTGATCCTATAAATGAACTAGAGGGAAGAGATGATCGGTTCACGAGCAGCTTTAACTGATGCTCTACAGCGATCTGTCACGACACATTAAAGAGCCACAAAACGGTATTTATTGTTAAAATTTCTTTTAAAAAATGACCCAATTTGAAAGGTGAGACTTTGTTTAATATGTTTAATATCAAAAGTAACCGAAAAGTAACCTGGTCTGTCCTGTCTGTCAGCGTGTTGTCAGTCTCCTCTCTGCTCCGCGATGTATTGTTCACTGCGTGAGAACATGAGAGCGGCACAGCTTGTCGGACATAGCGACAGTAACTAAGGGGGGCGGGTCTTTGCGAAGGGTCAATTGTGCTATCTCTAGGAATAATCAGTCTGGAGTGCAGTATGCATGCAATGTTCTTTTGTAACGACTACTGTGAATTTTGGTTAGAATTGATTTGTCTATCTGTCTGTCGGTTGGTTGGTTGGTAGTCAGAAATGTTTATTCATGTTCATTACAAAACTATCACTAAGCACCCAAAGGTCTGTGTTTTTACATGTCCTAAAACTGAAAGTGATTTTAGAATTAATAAATAAAATAATGATGTGTTGCAGATTCATACATTTCTTATTCATTCTAGTTTTTAGTCATTTTCATTTCTATTCAAAAATGCCTGGGACTAAGAAGACCATCTAAATCTATGCTGAATTCTTTTCTTTTTCTTTTTTGGTAGAATTCCACTAGTTGTTTTAATTTGGCACTCAGTGGTAATGTTTATGACAATTGTGGTATACTGTGTCATCAGTAATCAGAAAAATCTGTATTTTACAGAGCTCTCTAATGTAATTCTTACTAGTAACAATTGAATTAGAGAGCTCTCCATTTGAATTGTTACTAGTAATAATTCAACGCATTCTCATCCTAGGGCGTCATATAGGTGATGCTATTGACATTTTGTCTAAATACCACGCACATGGCAGCCTTTAGCGTCAATATAACACGCTCTCTGTTATGGGTAGGTTTAGGTCTGGGGTAGGGTTAGACCGTTAGGAGGCGCCTTCTGACCCATATATATCTGCGTCTCATATTGACGCTAAAGGGTGCCATGTGCGTTGAATGTAGACGAAATGTCACGAGCGTCAGTATATGACGCCTTGGGATGAGAACTGGCTGTAATAATTAGGATTAGAAAGCTCTCTAATTCAATTCTTACTAGTAACAATTGAATTGTAGAGCTCTCTAATTGTCATTCTTACTAGTATAAACTATTTTATTTGCAAATAAAAGAGTTTATGCATAGTGCGGCCTCTCTCTTATTTTATGTATTCTAATCATCCAGGCCAGCACTCTTAAAGTTTAATGATAATCCTTCCGCCTAACTTTGTCACCCACTTTGACACTATCCCTTCACTCTCCCAACAGAAGTCAGACTGTATTTTCTTGCAAACTGCAACTTTTCCATTACTGAATGGGCAGCCATCTACTCTTCCGACTTACTCCCTCCGTGGTTGCCATCGTGCCTCTCCAGCCCAGGGCCAGCAGGTCACAATCTGCACGTGCTCAGCCATGTGCTCATGGAGAGAGAGAAAACCTTCAACCAGAACAGAGATGAACTAACCATGCAAGTTCAATCATATCTTCTTCATCCAACGGATAAGAAAACAATTGCAACTTTGACACTCACGGAACCATCAACGACTTCAGTTTTCAACAACTTCAAGAATTGTTCCCATTGCAAAGCTATGCAAGTATCAATTTAAATGAGATGCTCTGAAAATGATATGCTAATGGTTCTTTTCATAGTTAAAGGGATCTTTCCCATAGTTCCATTTCCTGCTTCAGATTTTATTCTGTCACTCACCCTTTTACCCGTGCATGTGTTTAGATTAGTTATGTTTGTGATTTAGATAATAAAACTTGTACACAATATGTATTTGGTTCTGATTCTCTGCTTGCAAACAAAGTCTATGTTACTATTTAGATTTTGACTACAGGCTCTTAATACTGTAAAGTAAGAAAGGCATTTCCCTTCCCCGGAAATTAATATTGCTTAGAATTATATTAATATTAATTAATAAACAATTAACGCTGAGTGTTCATGTCACAGTGTCTCGTTGGTGTTCCCTTGTTGTCCACTTGAGGTCTCTTTCCCTTACCGTCACTATTTCAGTATGAACTACAAGTCCCATCTTCCTGTGTTGTCACTGATTGTTCACTGTCCTCAGCTGTTTCTCGTCACCTTGTTTGTATCTGTGTATTTATACCCTGTCTGGTTGATGGGCCTAAGCCAGGAGGGCCAGCCGGTGGGTTCTCTGGCTCAGACTTTTTGGACTTTCTCGAGAGGTTTGGACTACAATGATTCTGCATTGAAGGATTGTTATAATGTCTGCCGTGATGATCCATTACCTGAGTGGGAGATGAAGGGGCTGGAGAGGTACCTTCATCATCGGAGCCAGTGGGATACGCCAGTTACGCCTGTGTCTCGTGATGAGATGGCCGCCATGCCCTTGCCGGAGGTTGCAACTTCTTCGAAGGCGGTGGGCTCGAGGCCACCGTCTCTCCATCGTAGGAGGAGGAGGAAAGGGGCTGTTCACGTCACGTCTGCCGATCCAGAGACTGTTCACGTTGCGTCTGCCGATCCGGAGACTGTTCACGTCACGTCTGCCGATCCGGAGACTGTTCACGTCACGTCTGCCGATCCGGAGACTGTTCACATCACGTCTGCCGATCCAGAGACTGTTCACGTCACGTCTGCCCATCCAGAGACTGTTCACATTCGTCTGCCGATCCGGAGACTGTTCACGTCACGTCTGCCGATCCGGAGACTGTTCACGTCACGTCTGCTGATCCGGAGACTGTTCACGTCACGTCTGCCGATCCGGAGATTGTTCACGTCCAAGGTCTCTTTCCCTTACCGTCACTATTTCAGTATGAACTACAAGTCCCATCTTCCTGTGTTGTCACTGATTGTTCACTGTCCTCAGCTGTTTCTCGTCACCTTGTTTGTATCTGTGTATTTATACCCTGTCTGGTTCAGTGTTGTGCACAGAGTCCTTGCATTATGTCCCCACACTTCCGTGATCTGTTCTGCCTTGTTTCCCGTGTGTTTCTATGTTTTTGGATTGCCTTATTGGACTTTTGACCCTGGCCTGGACTGTTTGTGAGTACAGATTACCCCTTAATAAATATAGCGTTTGGATCTCTCATTTTCTGTGTGTGTATCGTGACAGTTCACAGGATGATCAGGTGGGTTTATTGCAATATTAATTTCATTAAGTTAATTATATTAACTGATACAAATATTCATAATCAATAATTATTATTATAATTATCAATATTTCATAGAGTTAATTCGTTACACTTTATTCAAACACATCACATGTGTGTAAAAGCTAATGTTTTATGTATCTGAGGAGCGCAGAAGCATGTAGCCAATACAGCCTGTGTGTAACTAATGGGGTGTTCACACTAAACGCGAAGTGAAACTTCGCGGGATGTTTCTTGTTTTTCATGTCACTCGTGCGAATAAAAATGTCAAGCGAAAAGGAGTGTCCACACAAACACATCAACAAAATTTCTTTCTGCCATTTGTTTACGTCGTCATGTCTGAAATAAATACTATTGCTGCTCTGTACTTGTTGTGGAAGTCCCAAATACGCAGGAAAGCCAAACGCTGACGTGTCTCCCAGCACCATCCAGAGGCGCACAACTCTGTGAATTTCGCCATCTTCTCCGGGAACTGCGCTTGGATGACAGACGTTTCCAGCGCTACTTGAGAATGACGGGTGCCCAGTTTTCCTTGCTGATTTTTCTCCACGCTATCTCCTTTTTTGTTCGGTCTCTGTCCGGTGTATTATGTTGTATCATATATTTCAGGATACCCACGGCAACAATAATACTCTCCTCCATTTTCGACAACAGTGATAGCAACCGGAAGCATCCATGAGCTCTTCACTGATTGGCTTGCGCAACTGTGAATCATGTGAATCATGTTCCGCTCAAGTTGAAATTTTCAACTTGCGGCGAAGACGCAATTCAGTTGAATATCGAGCGTTCGTGGCAAACGCGTCGCCCAATTCACGTCATTCGCATCTTTGCATTGACTTTGTATGTACTACTCGCGCAAATAATTAAATTAGCGTTTGCTGTGTACACGCCACAGTCTCTATAACACAAGCTTTTTGCCAAATATATTAAACAAAAGCAAAAACTGAGCACCCACATAGCTACAATAAATGAAAGCTTTAGCTTAAGTTCTGTCAAGAAGCCTCAATCAGCACGCCACGTATTACCTCATTCCTATCCAATCAGGTGTTAACAGTCACAGTATAAAAGATTGGTACTTACACTTGTCTGAGTTCGCAGATGCTGACGCCGCCATTTATTTGCTCGCGATCAGCTCTGTACCGCCATGTCTCAGGTAACTCAAGTTGTCGGTGACTATTCCGAATCTGACGACGAATTCGTCCAGCCACCATCTACTACTGCACGGCGCAGTTCACGTATTCAGCGCCGCGACTCTCTATGGTCACTCTGGTCTTCGGACAACATAATCAACTCCCTCGAAGCAGCTGGTATTCCCTTTAACCACGACTTGTCCAGGGAGGATCTGGTCCTCTTGGCCCAGAATACTCTGGGCAATGCTCCTAATCCAACGGATCAGTCTTTTTCTACAAGTACTCCGTCAACTCAGCCAAAACAAGCAGGCCGGAAGAGAACAGCGAAATCTTCTTCAACCCCTCCAGCAAAAAGATCCTCGCAGCAAGCCCGGGCTTCTTCTCCTGTTGACACCGCTGATCGTGCAGATCCAAACAATCTCCTCATCCAAGCAGTTCAAAGCCTCTCACAAACCGTCAAAGGATTAGAAGCAAAGATGGCGAAGTTCGAAAATACTTTTGTTAATCCTCTCATCAGCCCGAGCCCGGCCATAAACGTTTCAGTCATTCCTCAGGCCGGTCCCTCTTTTGCCGGATCCAGCGATCCATTGAGCGTGCCTTCATCTCACCAGCAAGCCCTTCCTTCAACGAACCAAAATCCATTTCTGGATGTTCCTGCTCCTCTCTCAACTCCAGCTTTTAATCTCGCTACGGCAACACCAGCTCAATCATTTGGTAGGCGATTTGTTTCACCAGCCGCCGCCACTGTGTCTCCTAATGTCAGAACCAATATCATCCAAGGTAAAGACATTAATTTGGCTTCTCTACTACTTCCTTCGCCTGCAGCCGACAGGAAAATGGTTGACTGCGGTGACGTGGCAGTCTTTCTAAAGACATCCGATCCCAGATTGCAACGCAATCTTTCTTTCTCTGAATTCGTTATCGCTTTTAGCATTTTCAGAGACATTCTGTGTCAAACATTTCCCGATAGAAGGGAAGAGCTCGACCTTTATTTAGCCATGATGGCCGATTTTAACCAAAGGTACGGGGGCACCCTCTTCTATGAATACCACAGATCATTCTCCGCTAAATCCACATCTTTTATCACGCTGTACAATTCAAAACTAGACTGGTCTGTCACTGACTCTAAACTGCTCGTTCGCCATTTCGGCGGCCAAAAAACTCTGGCTTGCTCCATTTGTAGCTCTCACGGACATTCTGCTCCATTCTGCCCTAAAGCTTTCACCAGCGACACGACAGACGCTGTCCGTGGTGCTGAAAAAGTAAGGCCCTTTCATGATGGCCGCAATCGATCAGTCGTTGATTCTAATGGAGTACCTATTTGTGTGAACTTTAATGAATCTGTATGCTCATTTCCTAACTGTCGATTTACTCATATTTGTAGCTTCTGCAAGGATCCGCACCCGAAATCCGTCTGCCCACGCCGGTACAGACCAACTCCCCGCGGGAAAGCCCCACTTCGGAAAAAATTCTGATAAATGCACATCCTTCTACTCCTATTAACGTTGCAGTTCTATCACACTACCTCTCTTCTCACCCCGATTCGACTTTCGTTGATTACCTAATCTCCGGTCTGTCCCAAGGGTTTCGGGTGGGCATCCTTTCCCAACTCACTTCTAATTTCCTAGCAAAAAATTTGCAATCAGCCACAAATGAACCAGACGTGATCTCCGCTTTGCTAGAGAGAGAAGTTAATAAAGGATATGTTATTGGCCCTTTTGCTTCTCCCCCTTTTTCTCCTTTCCGGATTAATTCTATCGGCGTAGCCACACGCAAATACTCCGGTAAAAAACGCCTCATTTTCGACATGTCTTCACCTCACTCCTCTTACACAGCAAGCGTAAATGAATGTATTCCTCTCCCACCTTTTTCTCTTCACTACGCGTCAGTTGACAATGCCATTCATTTAATCAAGCTAGCCGGTCAGGGCGCTTGGCTAGCCAAAGCTGACATTACAGATGCCTTCAAGACTATGCCAATTCATCCTTCAGACTGGCCACTTTTCGGTGTCAAATGGAATTCAAAATTTTACTTCGCAGTAAGACTCACTTTCGGGTGTAGAAGCAGCCCTCACATTTTTAATAATCTCTCAGAGGCTCTGTGTTGGATCTTGTTGTACGTGTGTAAGCTGCCTTTCGTTTTACATCTGCTCGATGACTTTCTGCTAATCGATTTTCCATCTAACCATTCCTCTATTCTAGACATCCTTAAACAGGTTTTCAGCGACGTCGGCGTTCCCCTCTCCGCGGAAAAAACCAAGGGCCCTTCTACTTCGCTAGAATTTCTAGGCATCACACTTGACACAATCAACATGCAAGCTTCTCTCCCCCTCGAAAAGCTTCTAAGAATTAGGTCTTTCTTGGAATCTTTTTCTTTTCTACGAGTCGTATCGAAGCGCGACGTGCTGTCTCTGCTCGGGCATTTAAATTTCGCTATGAGCATTATTCCCCAAGGCAGGACTTTCATTTCTAGATTATTAACATTGGCCCACTCTGTCCCAAAATTAAGTGATTCGATCTCACTCGACGAAGGCAGTCTGTCCGATCTAAAATTTTGGACTCGCTTGCTGAATAACTGGAACGGGATTTCATTTTTCTATAATGACGCTCTCGAATCATCCGCTGATTTACAATTATTCTCCGACGCTGCTCCATCCATTGGGTTCGGCGTCTTTTTCCAAGGCCAATGGGTCGCCAAAAAATGGCCTAAAGATTTTTCTAAATCTGATTCCGGTTCAATCTCTTCTGCGCTCTATGAGATTTATCCTCTCGCCGTCACCAGCGTTATCTGGGGAAATTATCATTGAAGCCCAGCAAGCCCTCCATTAACAATCCAGGTAAATCCTCTCGCAACTACTGGTACTACGTCATCTACTTGAGCGCAGTTCAAATTGCTCCATCTGATAAAGCCCCTGTACCCGTGTCTGTGTTTGTGTTTTGTCCTGCGGTGTCTCCGCTCGTCTTCTGTCTCTATGTGATCCTCCTCGGCCACTAGTTAGCCGTGGTCCGTGCAGGCTATCATAGCTTTGTCAGTACGGTCCATCGTGGCCTGGTCTGTTAGGTCTAGTGGCCTTGTCTCGTGATTTTGTCTTTCATGTGGCATTAGCGGCCGGTGTGGCTCCTAAGTGGTCTCATTTCTGTGGTCTCCCATGGCCGCGTGGCCTATCGTGGCCTTGTCCTCCAAGGTCCATCGTGGCCTAGTGACCTCTATCGGTCTTGGTTTTATGTGGCACTACGGCTGTGTCTATGCTTAGCTCGTTATGTGTGGCTTCTAGTGGCTCCGTGGCCTATTGAAGCCTGTCCTACATGTGGCCATCCGTGGTCTGTGGTCCATCGCGACCTTCCGTGTGGCTTAGCAGCTCTGTCTCATAGGTTTGTCTTCATGTGGCATTAGCGGCCGGCGTGGCTCCTAAGCGGTCTCGTCTCTGTGGTCTCCCATGGCCGTGTGGCCTACTGTGGCCTTGTCTTCTAAGGTCCATCGTGGCCTAGTGACCTCTATTGGTCTTGGTTTTATGTGGCTCTACGGCCGTGTCTATGATTAGTTCGTTATGTGTGGCCTCTAGCGGCTCCGCGGCATTTTGAAGCCTGTCCTACATGTGGCCATCCGTGGTCTGTGGTCCATCGCGACCTTCCGTGTGGCTTAGCAGCTCTGTCTCATACGTTGTCTTTATGTGGCATTAGTGGCCGGTGTGGCTCCTAAGCGGTCTCGTCTCTGTGGTCTCCCATGGCCGTGTGGCCTACTGTGGCCTTGTCCTTTAAGGTCCATCGTGGCCTAGTGACCTCTAGGGGTCTCGGTTTTATGTGGCTCTATGGCCGTGTCTATGATTAGCTCGCCATGTGCGGCTTACCATGGCCTTTTCATATGTGGCTCATGGCCTGCGGTCAAGCTGACCTCATGGTTATGTGGTCTATCTATGGCCTGTGGTCAAGCTGACCTCGCGTTTTTGTGGTCTATCACGGCCTGTGGTCAAGCTGACCTCGTGTTTATGTGGTCTTTCACGGCCTGTGGTCAAGCTGACCTTGTGTTTATGTGGTCTATCAAGGCCTGTGGTTAAGCTGACCTTGCGTTTATGTGGCCTATCACGGCCTGTGGTCAAGTTGACCTCGTTTTTATATGTCTAGCATGATGGTCCATTGGGCCAGGTTCTATACAAATAAATATAAATATATAAATAAATAATTTTGTAAATAAATATTTATCTTATCTGTATTCTTCTTCTCGTTTCAGGAACTGCAGGACCCACGACTGGTGGGTATATGTTTATTTACAGTTCTTTGGGGGTGGGCTCCGTCCTCGTGGAATTATTCTTCCACTCTCTTTGGGGGTCGGCTGCGCCCCCGCCTTCATCTCAGGCGGGACATGCAGATTCGGCTAACCTCGCTTTGCTCGCTAAGGACGGGGCCTACGCCAAAGAACTCATACATTTATGCTTGCTGAGCTGTCCATAAATGTATACTGTATAAATGTATACTTTCTGGTAGAAATGAAAGCTTTAGCTTAAGTTCTGTCAGGAAGACTCAATCAGCGCGCCACGTATTACCTCATTCCTATCCAATCAGGTGTTAACAGTCACAGTATAAAAGATTGGTACTTACACTTGTCTGAGTTCGCAGATGCTGACGCCGCCATTTACCTCCATCCTCCCCAACCACCACTGTTTAAAAACACACCACTGTGGATATAGTCTGCCATGGTAACATATCCTCAGATAAACTCCTGCGATCCAACAGCTAATGCCAGCATAATGCCTTGCAACTTATATAAAATGACTTGACAGCTAACCGTGGTAATTTCACTCACGTTGGATCATTACGTGCGTCAACATCACATTTGCATAGTCCGTAGCCTACTATTTGAATTCATGATTGTTGACTGCCAAATTGAAAACTTAAACAGAACGATAAATAACATTATTAACCGATTAATGGTAATTTCAAATAAGCGTTTCTGTTCAGACCGTTTAAACTTGATTTTGTTTTTGTTTTTGTTCCTTTAAAAAATTGTCTCTTTGTTGGTTTTTGTTTTCATTCCTTGAACCGGTTCAGAGCCATAGGCAAAATACCTGAGCACGTGACTGAACCTAAACTAAGAAAGGTCCTGACCATGTACAGACTCAGTGAACATAACCTCACCATAGAGACACCATGCAGGTTTGGCTTCCAGATCTAGACAGGCTGTGATCCTACACATACACAATTAAGTTGAAACATAACTGCATTTTCAATCAACATTCCCAAAGTATTCACAAATAAAACAAACATTTTCCCACTTTCACAAGCCATGAAAAAGACTTTAATCTGATGCCAAACTAGATCAAACTCCCAAAACTGCTTGGGGAAGCTTTGGCAAGCTCAAGCCTGGCTTTCAGGTAGGCCTATGTGAAGTCCTGTCACGACAAAAGAGTAATTAGTGGAATAGGACCCCAGACCTCTCAGAAACATTTGGTCAAATAATAGGCCCCAAAAACAAACCAATAATTTTACCTTTTCCTTCTTAAAAAGCCTTTTTATCATGCCAATAAAGCAATTGGAATCAGGTGCATCTGTGCGCCATATGTACTAATGGTGAAGCTGTAAGTTTAATTACTCGAAAACCAGTGGTGTTTTTTCTGCGAAATAAAAGTTAGTTGCAAAACTATTTTACTGATAAAAGTCACGGGGCAGCACTTACAACAAGTTTCTGTTCTGAATGTTTCTCTGTGCATGATTGCCTGTGTGCAAGTGACTGCATGTGCTGCAATGAGGGCAGAGCATTAATTCAGAACAGTGATTAAACTAACAACTACTTTTGCAATAAACCGTTTTGTGGATTTAATGGGTTTTATACACAGAGCCAATCAGAATCAAGTATTCAGATATAGACAATACTAATGTCAACACAGAAAAACTGACATTTGTTACAGGTACTATATTTATTTTAGGTGTAAAACATTTTTTTTTTTCATAACAAAAATACTTGAGTGCATTTTTTAATATTCAGGATTTCCATATATCAATGTATATTTCCTCAGAGCTTTGCAGGCTTTAAGGCAGCTTGTCTTGCACCTACAAACTCTTTGCACATACAGTCAGAATGGGTGCACTATGTTGGATATCTGTATGGGAATCATGTCTCATTGCAGACTCGAGCAGAATACATCTTTTTGCCATGGTTTTTCACTTTACTAGACCCAAAATTGAAGTCACCTCATTTGAGGGACAAAATATATGGGAAATGTGAGAGTGCCTCTCCCCGCAGGCTAAAGTTTGAAGAGAGAAAATCAGGAATAGGACCTGTCATTAAAACTAATCATCAAAATTCCCCTAATCCTTATGCCTATGATTTCCTTTCAATATATCAGGTATAATTTTTAAGATACGGTGTAAGGCTGGAGGAATATAATATAATGTAATATTATAATAGATACTGTATTTCTTTTTCCAGCTCAACCTGGAAACAAACAGAAAGTCTTAGAATATTGAAAACTTTAAAACAAGTTGACTAAGACATGAAGAATTATTTACAATATCTAGGTTGCAAATGAAATGTAAGCTAATTTGTGACACTAATCATAAAAATTTTGTTGTACAGATATGGGTGGTCAGATGATTACATAAAAGCACAAAGGATGCACTTTTCGTTTTCAAATTATGCTGGAAAGCATGATAATAACTATGTAACTATGTATGTTGACATAGTAACTATGTCAATGCTATGTAACTTTTGGATTCAAAGTTAACAATTTAAAAGATGAGTGAATACATCAATCCTTCTTCCAAAACATGTCTACATCTTACACTGATGATATGTTTTTTCTCAACTCGCCTGTGCATGTCTCGTCATTTCCATAAATAGAGAATAGTTGTTCCGGCTACTTTGACACGTGTATGGTGTGGAGTGGCTTAAATTAATTGTCCCAATAAAGGAGAGTCTTTTGAAAAAAGAGAATGCAACAGAGCTCGAAATAAAAATTTGAATAAACATTGGCTTGGCTTTCAGAGATGGTGAAAACTGCGGGGTTTGAAATGTAAAAGCGGCATGGAGATGGCATTTTTATTACTCAACAGGTGGGGAAGATATTTTATTGAACATAATTTGCCATATGTAGCTGTCTAACAGAGTTCAATGTAAAGCATGATATATTGTGAAGTGTCATTTCATTATGGTTGTAGCGCTGTGCTAGGAGTTTTCAAGAAAGTACCTACATGTCTATAATGGGTAGCCTATCCATCTTTTTCCTATGCCCCATGACACTTTGCACAAATTATGAGTGTAACTATCGTTAAACGGTAAATAGTCAGTGAAAGGTTCGCTCTATGAACTCAATAAGTATTTTCAAAAACTTTGTACAATGAGATGACATTATTCCACTCACCCTTCAACGGGCAATATGTTGGATTCAGGGAACCACAAGATGCACTGCGATTGTTCTGAACACATAACTAATGTAGCCAGCTTGAAAACATTTGCTACTGCACCACATCTTTTCAATAAACCAAATCCTTTATATCTGACAGAAATAACAGATACATACACTTACAATTGGTTACAGATGAAACAATACGACTTTGATGTTACTTTCTTTAATTTTACTTTGTAATATAAACAATTACACCTAAGTGTGGATTTATACAAAGTGTTGTAATAGTGACAGTAATACTATTACAGTATCATAAATGGTTCAATAAAAAAAGTTTGATGATGACCTTTTGTCTTTTTGCAAATGCTTGCACAGTATTTTCCACCACACAAAACTATAATTAGGCTTTTTATTTTCTGCTTGTAATTGAAAATCGTGAGACATGCTGTGAAATAATTTCGTCTTTGTCCGGTCTTGGAGTGTCGGCTATGTTGCTGGATATATTAGCTGGTTACTTGATATAAGAATTAGGATCTGCACACTTTACAGTAGGATCCTGGCGCCTTTCCAGGACGAGCTCCACAAGATCCTTCCTGAATGTCTGCCTGGTTGTCTTGTATCTCTTCCTTGCAAACCATCTTTTTGTTTGTTTCGGAAAGACCAAATCGTATCTAGGAGTTCCTTGAGGGAGTACTTGTAAAAATCCACACCAATATAAACACAAATGATTGCCTAGTAAATTTACAATGTACTTGTTACATAATCAAGTACTGATGACTTAGAGGGTAACACTTTATTTGAAGGGGTGTGCATAAGACTGACATGACACTGTCATAAACATGACATAAAACCTGTCATGAACATGAAGGAGTCTTTATGAATGTTTATGACTGTTGTCATTAAGTGTCATTTGGTAAATTATGACACTTTTAATGCAAAGTTGACATTGTTTAAAATGTCTTTGTTATGACAACTTGACATTACCCAAGACAGAAATGTCTTTGTTATGACAACTTGACATTAACCAAGAAATCATAACCTGTCAACCTGTCACAACTTTGGCCGTCATGACACCATTATAACTGTGTCATGAATATTTTACTTGTCCTCAAGTAAAGTGGAACACATTGTACTAGTTATAAAGATGTCATTAAGGGTTCTTACACTGGCAAATGCTTTAAGTTTGATAATTAGACCTGTTATGACATATTTGTGACACGTTGACAGGTTATGATTTCTTGATTAATGTCAAGTTGTCATAACAAAGACATTTCTGTCTTTGTTAATGTCAAGTTGTCATAATCAAGACATTTTTGTCTTGGGTAATGTCAAGTTGTCATAACAAAGACATTTTTGTCTTTGTTAATGTCAAGTTGTCGTAACAAAGACGTTTTAAACAATGTCAACTTTGCATTAAAAGTGTCATAATTTACCGAATGACACTTAATGACAACAGTCATAAACATTCATAAAGACTCCTTCATGTTCATGACAGGTGTTATGTCATGTTTATGACAGTGTCATGTCAGTCTTATGCACACCCCTTCAAATAAAGTGTTACCACTTAGAGTTGTGCAGTTATGCATTTTGTGTAGGCTTACCATCAGTAGTTGTTGCTTGCTGACGCCCAACATTCTCGTTGTGCTCCATCACAGAAAGTAGAGTACGTGCCTTCATAGAGTTGTAGCTGAAGTGTAGCCTCTTCTGAGTGTACTTCAGCATTGCACTGTGGTAAACTTCCAGGTCTCCTGCAGTTTTTATTAAATGGTTAGTACCGTGTGAATGTTATCCAAAATGTTGATATTTATAAAGTTTGTAAAAAGATGTTGTACAATCTATGCCTTCATTATTTTAAACACAAACCTTTACACAGTAGAAACTCACAGTGGCAAATCTCTAAAACACTGATGGCAGCATGTTATTTTAAGTAAAGCATTAAAAATAAAACAAATTTGGGTGCCATATTCAAGTTGTGTAAATGATCAACTACATGGTAGCAGCATTCATACAGTACCTGTATGTTTGAAGAGAGTCATGTGGTTGAGTTCTTTCAACAGGTTCTTGTTCAGGACATGGTCTGACAGTGCCTTGAATGCTGCAGAGTCTGTTTGCCGCCATTTCTTTCTTCTCTGCTGCTCTTCAGTGAGGTCTTGGTGGTAGCAAGTCCTCTCCTGTCCATCTTCCTCCCACCGATGGATGCCACAAATGTGATGAAGAACGTCCAGCGGCGTTTCAACTCCTGCCGAAGCGTATGTGTTTCAGGGCAACAACAAAAAACAATTTTTGCTTCGTACAGAAAACAAGAAGTACATCTCATCAACTTACCTCGGCATCACCACCACATGACTGGCAACACCACCAAAGGTGATTATTAGGGCACTTTCACACTTGGTTCGATTGCCTGTTCCAAACCCGAGTTCGATTGCTCCCCCCTGCCCCCGATGGACTGTGTTCACATTATATATTTGTATCCGAACCGCGGTACGCTTGCGTCATCAAGCTGCAGCTGGTGCGTAATCGTGTTGCTTGGTAACCGCGAAATGAAAAGGCGTCAAAATGAATAGACTTGCTCGGTTCACATTTGTTCTTCTTTTTTTGAACCTTTGGTTTGTTTTCAACATCAAGATACAGAAACACACTTGCATCTGTCTGCCGCAAAAATACTGAAATCGTTCAAAAGACAGCGGGCTGTCCGCCGAAGACAATTTTTGCGAAGGCAAGCAGAAATCATCTCTCTGCTTGCAGTGCGTGTGCGTCAATCCCGCTTTTCGTCAAGGTAAGTGTGTACACACACACACACACGCACGCATGAAAGAGCTAACGTTTATCAAATATTTTGTAGAGTTAAGTGTTAGGATAGGAACTTTTTTAGGAACTGTTTTGATGTTTACTTGTGTTTAGTTTTCACTTCGATGAAATGTAAAATATGTACTGATATTATAATACAAAATTTAATAAATGAGCTTACATATGATTCTACATTCTTGTTTATAGAATAGATCATGTAATGCTCTATTTTCTTTAATGTCATAGGCGAATTTGGATCCGTCATCGATCTGGTGTGTGGTGGGAGCATGTCCTAACCAGCTGGACAGACTATGAATGGCGCAATAATTTTAGGATGAAGAGGACCACATTCATGCAGCTATGTGATATCCTCAGGCCACATCTTGAAAGACATATCACCAGATTTAGAAGAGCATTGTCTGTGGAACAGCAAGTTGCAATATGTATCTGGAGGCTGGCCACAAACCTAGAATTCAGGTCACTTTCACATTTATTTGGGATTGGATTATCCACTGCTTGTATGATAACAAAAATTTTTACACCAGTCATTGTAGAGAAATTGCTCCAAGTGTACATCAAAACACCTTCTGAAGATGAATTCAAGATAATCATTCAAGGTTTTCGTGATCAGTGTGATTTCCCACAATGCGGTGGGGCTATTGATGGAACCCACATTGGTCTTTTATGTCCACCCGACAGCCCTGCAGACTATTATAACCGTAAAGGCTTTTATTCAGTCATTCTACAAGGTGTGGTAGACCATCGAATGAGGTTCTGGGACATTAACGTAGGCTGGCCAGGCAAAGTTCACGATGCCAGGGTGTTTGGAAATTCATCGCTTCACCAGAGGGGCCACAATGGTACACTGTTCCCTAACTGCACAGAAAGATTTAATGATGTGCCTGTGTTATTAGGGGATGCAGCGTATCCTCTTCTCAAATGGTTAATGAAACCATATGCAGAAAACACAGTAACAACACCGGCACAGGCTGTCTTCAACCACAGGCTAAGCAAGGCATGGATGACCATAGAGAGAGCTTTTGGCCGCCTCAAGTGGAGATGGCGGTGCTTGATGAAAAGGTACGACTGTGACATAAAAATATCAACACTACCATCACTGCGTGTTGTGTGCTTCACAATTTCTGTGAAATTCACAATGAGGACTATGATGAAGACAATGATGGAGTAAATGAGTCCAATGAATCGAATGACCAATCAAACAACACTGCCAACTCAATTAGAGATGCCCTATGTTCTTATTTTTCAAGTGTTTAACTGTGGTTTCCATTCTTTGTTAAGATAACTGAATACTGAAACAAGAAACAATTAAAAAATGATTTAAACAAAAAAACATGATTTAGTGAATTAAACATGAACTTTAACTGTCATAATTAAAAAATTGCTGGGCTGCATTTCGTTTTCTATTAATTTCTATGTCATTCATTCTATTAACTTAATTGTATATTCCATTGAATTAATTAAGGTTATTGTATGAAATATGTTTAAAACAGACCTGGAAGATCTGTAAAATCACTACTGGATACTGTGAGCTACACTAGAGATATGTACTATTGCTTTAACATATCAATATGAGTGTTTCTATATTTGACAACTCATGTTGCTGTTTTGTATGACAACAACTTGTTCACATTTTAATCTGTCAATAAAAAAGAAGGGAGACAAGAAACATGTCAAGAACTTTTATTGAAAGTGCAATAAGCAGTTCAAGAATAAATTTGAACTCAGAATAAAGGCACAGTAGGTGAACCAATTATCAAAACATTTCTAGGCGTTCTGATAAAAGCACTGTTCCATATGAAAAGTAAAAGTGTAAATAAGTTATAGTAATATTTTAACAAAAATGTCAGGTCAACAAAAAGTGCTCCAGATTCTCCTAACTTTTGATGAAAAAACATTAACACCATTAAACAATTATAGAAGAAAGCATAGACTATATATTGTTCTGCTCTGCTTATGTGAAATCACCTTAAACTGACAACATCAAACAAAAGTATTCTCTTTTGAAAACCTTAATTAAACTGCTTTCTAACCTATTCTGAAACCTACAACTCATGATAGGATGGAGATGTGCTGTCTCTTGTGTCAGTGTAGTAGGGCACTTCTGAACGAGAGTGAATGTGCTGTTGAGTATGACGATGCAGGTTTGTGTATGTTATGCTGTCACGAGAGTAAACATGATGTAAAGTATTTGGTTGTAACTGTGGGGGTGCCTGCTGGTGTGATGAAGGTGCAAAAGTGTCAAACACTCTGTTAAGCATTGTCATGAACATCCTATTATTTTCCTGACGTTCCTCTCTTTGTGCTTGGTAGCGGCGCTCCTCCATATCCATTTGCACTTTCATCCAATTGTCCAGTGATTCTTTCTCCTGTTGCTGTCGAACTTGCTCAGCCTGCATGAAGTCATCATATTGTTTGTTCTGTAGTTCTACATATGATTCCAACATGCTTGTTAGGTCAACCTTGGCCTTTCTCTTCCTGCTGACTGTTCTGGGCCGGATGTTCTCTGCTTGGGTAGAGTTGGGTGGCTCAGATTCACCTGAAAGGTTGATCAGTAGACATGTAAGATTAACAACATAGCCTAACTTAAGTAAATTGTGCATGTTTGAAGGAAAACAGTGTGATGCCATATTTCATTATATGAAAGAACATCTGACACCAAAGAACAAGTCAAACTTTTGCTAACAGCATTTGGCTAATTATTCTAAAGTTATGCATGCCTCATATAATGGCTCATGGCTTATATATTCAGACAGTAATAAACTGTACTTTTCTATGCAGAACTAAATGCACTAGTAAAGACAAACGTGATTTAACAGTTAACAAGACAAAGAAATGGTGTCCATTAACTGAACCAACTCATAATTTCCCTGTTGCATTTTAAATACATTATCCAGAAATATTGATGATATTGATACATTATCCAAAACGTGTCTGCTACTCATATACAGATGAAAAATTAATTACCATTCTTAAAAAAGAAACTCAATAAGCTGCTTTCAGCTACTAACAAAATTAAGAATAATTATTTCCATTACACGAGAGTAGATGTTAAAACTTCATGCTGATTTGTACTCGGCTTTCGCCAAGATAAGCAACACTAAGACGTAGCTTTACAGTAAACTATACTTCTCCATCCATTTACGCTTCTTTCCATATGAGGGTGTGACTCCCCTTCTGTCCGGCGTTAACGGCTGCAGTGTACTTGGCGCGTCAGCACACACGACGGCTGCAACTACAGTGTGGTCTCCCTAGTGGACCAACACGACAACCGTCTGGATTGAGCCGAGTAGGGGACATCTCTAGGGTCTTCAAGTGGGCACCTTCCGTCCTCAGTGTTTCGTCGACTAGCCCACGACACCTCAAGAGGGCTCGACAGTGACTCTGGCGTCCCAGAGTCACCCCCCTCCGTCCCCCACTCAACTCAGCCCAGCTTACTGACCTCTACATCCCTCCTGCTGCTGAGACCTAACCACAATCTCACTATCTCTCCGCAACCCAACCATACGCGCCAACCCGATTGATTAAGGCTGTCGAGCCCCACTGGTGCGTTAAAGCAGTTACAGTGGCAACGGTTCCGTATGGCATACCACCTAACGCAAAACACAATATCTACCCAACCACCCATCATTCTATACTATACAACCTATACAAATTGTATAGTATACTATACAACCTATACTATACAACCTATACAAATAAACCAACAGACTCTTCAAGTTTTTCAAGAATTCTACGAAACCGTAGCGTGGCGGCCTGTACCTTGCCAGCTAGAATCTTTCCGTCTCAACCACAGCCAGTTGCTGCTCCTTTCTGCTGCTTCAGATAAGTTCTTTACTGTGCGACGCAACTCTTGGCCGCTGAATCTGACGTCTCTGAGGAACCGGGTTGTAGAGTGTGCCACAAAACCTCGACAACCCACTTCCACTGGATAAACCTGGACTCTCCATCCTCGCTGTTCTGCTTCAGTGGCCAAATGAGCATACCGCAGTTTCTTCCTCTCATATGCCTCATCTACAGCATCCTCCCATGGCACTGTCAACTCTATCAGTTGAACAATGCGTGCTGATCCAGACCACAAAACAATGTCTAGTCGTAGGTTAGTGGTGGCAATCTCAGGTGGAAAAATAAGCCGTTGATCAAGATCAGCCAGCATCTTCCAGTTAACACCTTTGCTTGGTGGTTGCTCGCCTGGGCGGAGGAATGTTGTCTTCTGCGTGTAATGTTTTGCTAGAACATGCGGCAACTTATTGGTCATACTACGCTTGCCTTCCAATGCTAAAGCCAAACATCTCAGTACTTGGTCATGGCGCCAAGTAAACCGACCTTGGCTAAGAGCCACCTTACATCCTGTCAAAATGTGCCTTAATGTGGCAGGTGATGAACACAAAGGACAAGAGGGATCCTCTCCTACCCAGAGGTTTAGGTTCTGCGGTGATGGGAGAACATCATATGTTGACCTAATAAGGAAACTGATCCTACTCTCTTCCATTGACCAAAGGTCTTGCCAGCCCATTTTGCGTTGTTCCACACTCTCCCATCTCATCCACTCTCCCTGCTTGGCCTGGGAAATGGCCTTTATACTCCTCATCCTCTCCTCCTGCTTTCGCACCTCGTTGACTACCAGCTTCCTCCTTTGAGCTGGGCCTGCCTTGTGCCATTTAGGAGGAGCTAACCTGAGCCCAAAACCCCCTCTTCCATGCTGTACCTGTCCCACGATATCCCCTATTTGAAGGTCAGCCTTTGCCTCTACTACAGATTTCTTTGCTGACCACTTTCTACCAGTTTTTAACACAGGGGCTGCCTCCCTTACACATTTGTCACGTGACTCTACTAATGTCATTTCCAGTCTGACCTTGGCACACTTAAACTCCTCGGTTAAAGCAGAGACTGGCAGCTGCAATATTCCTTTACTATAAAGTCCCCAGCGTGGAACTCCCAACCATTTCCTGATGTATGAACTTATTAACGCTTCCAGCTTATCCACTGTTGTCAAAGAAACCTCGTACACAGTCAGTGGCCACAGCAACCTCGGCAGTAGACCAAACTGAAAGCACCAGAGTTTTAGTTTGCCTGGTAGAGCACAGCTGTTTATGCTCTTCAACCCTTCCACTGCTTGTTGTCTAACTTCTCCCACTCGAACTGTGTCCTTTAGATCTCCATCGTACCATCTCCCAAGACTTTTCACTGGCTTCTCAGAAACTGTTGGTATTGCCTCACCATTAATGAAGAATGTTTTATCTACTACCTTTCCTTTAACTATGGAGATGCTCCTTGATTTAGAGGGCTTAAATTGCATTCGTGCCCATTCAATATTATCTGTTAACTTCCCCAATAACCGATTAGTGCAGGCTACTGTTGTAGTCATGGTTGTCATGTCATCCATGTATGCTCTGATTGGTGGTAGTCGCAACCCAGAAGCCAAGCGCTCTCCTCCTACTACCCATCTTGATGCCCTAATGATTACTTCCATTGCCATGGTAAAAGCCAGTGGAGAAATTGTGCATCCTGCCATTATTCCAACCTCTAAGCATTGCCATGCAGTGCTGAATTTTGGCCAATGGTTTGTCATTTTCAGCTATAGCTTTCTTTTCCTTTATTGAGCAGAGAGCGTGTATTGAAAGTAACTGTGATCCTGATTCTTCTATACAAAATACATGAACGTCATTATAATACAATTGTTGTAAAAGTTTACAATATGAATGAAACACTACTATAAATGAACACAAATACCTCAATTTGGCTCAAATGTCTAAGAGGACAGAAGGCAAAATAGAACCCTGATGAAGAACGCTGTTTCCGGGGCCGTGGCGCTGCTTGTTTTGGAGTGGTGATGAACAACTTCAGTGCACCAGAACAATCAGTTGACTCCTTGTATGATTCTGGTCCAGAGGAGACCTTTTTATGGGTGGACTGTGGTACAGTGCACATCTCCTTTATTTCCTTTGCAGATAACAACAACAATAACATAAATAATAAACATATATATATATATATATATATATATATATATATATATATATATATATATGTATGTATATACAGTGAAGAAAATAAGTATTTGAACACCCTGCTATTTTGCAAGTTCTCCCACTTAGAAATCATGGAGGGGTCCGAAATTGTCATCGTAGATGCATGTCCACTGTGAGAGACATAATAAAAAAAAAAATCCAGAAATTACAATGTATGATTTTTTAACTATTTATTTGTAAGATACAGCTGCAAATAAGTATTTGAACACCTGTCTATCAGCTAGAATTCTGACCCTCAAAGACCTGTTAGTCTGCCTTTAAAATGTCCACCTCCACTCCATTTATTATCCTAAATTAGATGCACCTGTTTGAGGTCGTTAGCTGCATAAAGACACCTGTCCACCCCATGCAATCAGTAAGAATCCAACTACAAACATGGCCAAGACCAAAGAGCTGTCCAAAGACACTAGAGACTAAATTGTACACCTCCACAAAGCTGGAAAGGGCTATGGGTAAATTGCCAAGCAGCTTGGTGAAAAAAGGTCCACTGTTGGAGCAATCATTAGAAAATGGAAGAAGCTAAACATGACTGTCAATCTCCCTCGGACTGGGGCTCCATGCAAGATCTCACCTCGTGGGATCTCAATTATCCTAAGAAAGGTGAGAAATCAGCCCAGAACTTCACGGGAGGAGCTGGTCAATGACCTGAAAAGAGCTGGGACCACCGTTTCCAAGGTTACTGTTGGTAATCCACTAAGACGTCATGGTTTGAAATCATGCATGGCACGGAAGGTTCCCCTGCTTAAACCAGCACATGTCAAGGCCCGTCTTAAGTTTGCCAATGACCATTTGGATGATCCAGAGGAGTCATGGGAGAAAGTCATGTGGTCAGATGAGACCAAAATAGAACTTTTTGGTCATAATTTCACTAACCGTGTTTGGAGGAAGAAGAATGATGAGTACCATCCCAAGAACACCATCTCTACTGTGAAGCATGGGGGTGGTAGCATCATGCTTTGGGGGTGTTTTTCTGCACATGGGACAGGGCGACTGCACTGTATTAAGGAGAGCATGACCGGGGCCATGTATTGCGAGATTTTGGGGAACAACCTCCTTCCCTCAGTTAGAGCATTGAAGATGGGTCGAGGCTGGGTCTTCCAACATGACAATGACCCGAAGCACACAGCCAGGATAACCAAGGAGTGGCTCTGTAAGAAGCATATCAAGGTTCTGGCGTGGCCTAGCCAGTCTCCAGACCTAAACCCACTAGAGAATCTTTGGAGGGAGCTCAAACTCTGTGTTTCTCAGCGACAGCCCAGAAACCTGACTGATCTAGAGAAGATCTGTGTGGAGGAGTGGGCCAAAATCCCTCCTGCAGTGTGTGCAAACCTGGTGAAAAACTACAGGAAACGTTTGACCTCTGTAATTGCAAACAAAGGCTACTGTACCAAATATTAACATTGATTTTCTCAGGTGTTCAAATACTTATTTGCAGCTGTATCTTACAAATAAATAGTAAAAAAATCATACTTTGTGATTTCTATATATATTTTTTTAGATTATGTCTCTCACAGTGGACATGCACCTACGATGACAATTTCAGACCCCTCCATGATTTCAAAGTGGGAGAACTTGCAAAATAGCAGGGTGTTCAAATACTTATTTTCTTCACTGTATATTTAATAACATAAATATAATGTATTGCTACACACAACATAAAGACAAATAAACAACTTTAGTGGATTGTAAAGACAATAGGACTACGATGTTTGACAGACTGTTGGACCAATTCATAAAATAACTATACTCTTAGTTACACTATTGTCACTCTACACAATGCATTGAACTGTTACGTTATCTCCACTAACGTTGTCAGTGTCAATCTATCAGTTATTGAAAGAGACTAGCTTCATTAGCTAGCTAGAGTAGCCTAACAAAATATATTACCTGTACATCTGTAGCTGTTGGTGCATCTGGAAAGACAGCTGGAACTGCATTCCTTGTCATTAACCTGTGACCGTTTTGATTACTGGTTTCTTTAAAGTCGTCTGGTCTAAAATGATCACTGCAAATTCTCAATTTTTGTAGAGTCTCTGCCGGTGTCTCGTTGCCCAAGCCAGCAGAAATAAGTCAAAGTTGGATCCTTTCTGGATCTTTAAATGGACATTTGTGGAAACTTCGCGATGAACATTTATTAGGTTTATTATTGCAATTGCGAAATGCACACAGAATCCCCATGTTGCCTTCCTTTACCTCAACTACTACTAGCTAGCTAGACATCCCGACTGTCATGCGCGTGCAGTACTACTAACCAGAGCAAAGTAAAATTCTACCGCTGCTGAGAAACTAGTTCCTGTAAATGTAATGCAATTATTGAGATGAAAGGATAGTTTTATTTCTAACATTATTCTCTCAACAGACATTTACATCAATAGTCTGGCGTTATAATTGATTTGCTCTTGGTGTACTGTGGAGTGGGTAAAACTGTTTTTAATGGCAGGCTAACAGATACTGTTGACTCGCGCTAGCATAGCACCGGTGAACTATGCAACTGGGACGACTGGATGAAAATTTTTTAAAACTGTCTCCACTGATAAATAACACTAAGGCTCACTTGGAAATGAGGCCCGATGTCCAAAATGCCGAACCACCCCTTTAAAGGTAAGTAGGCTACACTGTAATTCAGTCCTTCCAGAAAAACGCTGAGTTTTTTTGTGATTGTTGCGGGCAAAAATCCTTGATTACGCGGCACGTTTTCTTAAAAAATGCGATGGAATATGCGGGATATTTATGCAATTTTATGCGATGAAATTGCGGAAACTTACAGAAATTGCGGGAACTTGCAAAAATTGCGGGAACTTGCAAAAATTGCGGTTTGATGAAAAAGAGAAAAAAAAAGTGATTCCCCCTACACCCTGTTTTCACTAGGCCACTACCTTAAATGGAAAGAGTAATTTCTTATTACTTCCTATGATAAGTAAGCATAGGCTACTACATCACAGAAAGTGCTGGGAATATTTAAGGTCTCATCTTGTTTTATTTCAGACCTTGATAAACATGGCAAACTTTCAAAACATTGAGTCAAACAAGTTCTGTAGCTTTACAAAAGGAATATCAATATGCTATAACTTCTGTAAAAATTAATTAATAAAATAAAAAATTTTAAAACATGTGTGCTTCCTGTTTTACAGAGGTAGCTATACAAAACAGACATCTTCTGTTAAAATAAGTGTTTCCAATGCACAAAGTGCACTCTCTTACTGTAACAAATTTACATACTAAGGCTGGCAAAGTGGTTGTCCAGCGTCGACTTCCGCCTGTGGTCCAACACGCAGTTGCACGTAGTGCAAAATAATTTGCCCCCACTGTCATGTAACACACCGGGAAACAGCTTTTGTGTTTATTTTTGTTTGGCACATGAGATTTATTTGCAGGCTTCATGGCTTATTCACGGGGGTTTGCAGCCTTTCGATAATGTTCATGTCGCGTAATTACGTCACTTCATAACGTTCCCATGGCAACAGGGGTGACGGCTGCTCTTGTGTGAAGTAAACGCAACATTTTTCAACTTTCTGCTAAGGTATATGTGACTGTTTCGCGACGAAAATGCGGGTATTATGAAATCATGCAAGCCCCGCATATTTTGCGTGGAAATCAGTAATTTATGCGGCGAGATTGCGGAGTATTTGAAAAAATGCGGCCCCCGCATAAATATGCGGACTTTGGCTGATTATGCATTGAATTCAGCGATCGCATAATCGCGTTTTTCTGGAGGGACTGGTAATTACACGTAAGTGCACGTACTGAAAAATAAAGTGCAAACTTACTGTAACAGCTAATATGTTTAAAGTGTTTCTGCCCTCCTTAAAAACTCATAAACGTATGTTTATGACTTTTTAACGGATTAAGTTAT
The DNA here is from genome assembly GCA_031834385.1 of Semotilus atromaculatus. Classification (NCBI taxonomy): domain Eukaryota; kingdom Metazoa; phylum Chordata; class Actinopteri; order Cypriniformes; family Leuciscidae; genus Semotilus; species Semotilus atromaculatus. The sequence continues at coordinate 9,369,632 of JAULUF010000025.1, read as the reverse complement.
GATATGATAATAAGGAAATTAAAGTAACAGAGATTGTTTTGGCTTTATAGCAGCTCTAGAATAAAGTTATTTTCAAGCTAAAGTTAGTTTTGATTGATTCAATTCCATTGCAACGATCATTAGTTGTTAACTTAGGGGCCACTAAGACGACACCGTTTTAACAGAAAACTCTTAAGTTCTCTCTACGCAAACTTTAAAAATGCAAACCTGTGAGAACGCTGATGGCGTGCACATGCGTATTAAGAATTCATTCTATAGGTATGCGCGTTTGAATATATGTGCGCAGGCATGTAGTCATTCCCTAAAAAAACAACCCTCAACAAACTACTTGTCTGGCCTTAATTTATAATACACAATTTGTATCGCTTCGGCGTAGCCACTCATTCACCCGAGTAACTCGTGAACGAAACAATTTTCATTTAGTCTAATGAAAATTGGCATCTGGTGTCTTTGTCCAGGGTACATTGATAGTCTATGACAGGGCTATTCAATTAGCTTCATTCAAGGGCCGGATTATTAAATAAAAAAGTTGAGATGGTCCGGTGGGTTGGTTTGGGGTTTAGCTTATTTATTGAAACATAACAGTTTCAATAAATACATAAGTAACCCTAAAAAAGTATGGTATTTACTTGGAAATGTGGTACCTAACAGTATGCAGATATATAAAACCATAATAAATAAAACCTTGATAATTTACAGCTGTTTACAACTCTTTTCCTTGGAACAAATAAATGAATTACACAAACTCGTAGCTGTTGGTGAGAAATAATTATTATTTTATTTATAATTGTTATGGTTAAATGAAAATATTCTGACAGTGATTCTGTCACGGTTCATGGATCCAGTGTCTCGCTCTAGTCTCGTGCTTTGTTGTTTTCATGTGTGTGAGTGTGTGAGTGGGTGTGTCCGGATCAGTATCCAGCTGCGATCACTCACCATTACCAGGTGCCACTCATCTCATCTCCTATAAAGACTCACTACTTTCTCATTCCCATTGTCAGATCGTTGCATGAAGTCTCTGTGTTGCCTGTTCCTGTTCCTGTGCTTCGTGTCCCGTCTCGAGTTCCTGTGTTCCGGTTTTTGTCTTGTTGGATTTCGTTTCTTGTCTGGATCACGTCGTCACTCTTCAGAGCACGCTGCACTTCATCCATTACTCCGTGTCTGACCATCGAAGTCCCTGCGCCATCGCCTGCATCACCTGGACTATTCATCATCATTATCATCATCTTTATTTTGACTATAAATAAAGAGCCTTTAACTTGCACATTGTGTCCTCGTTTCTGACGTAACAGAGCGATCTGACCAAGAATGGATACAGCAAGTACATCAGCGCCGACCAAGGAGGACTGTTTGAGTAACAGTATGGCTCGTCTGGACATTCAAGAGAAGAATTTAAATTATACTGGTCGCGCTGTTCAGGCGTTAGTGGCGCAGGTGTCCGAGCTCACCCGGCAGATCCAACAGCTACAAGTCCCCACTGCGCCGCCCACACCGGCCGTTCCCTCCACACCATCGGAGACCCCATCCCAGTCGGAGCCACGCCTACCAACCCCAGAGCCCTATTCAGGTGATCCTAAATTTTGCAGAGCTTTTTTAACCTGGTGTTCCATGCATTTTTCTCTTCAACCCAAGACTTTCCGGACTGAGCGATCCAAGGTCGTCTTCGTGCTCACCCTCCTGACTGGGAAAGTGGGGAACGGCGGTGTGGGAAAATGAAGATCCATGCTGCACCTCGTTCCAGGAGCTCTCAGCTGAGATGAAAAGAGTTTTCGACCGGACGGCCGGCGGAAGAGAAGCTGCAAGAATGCTGGTGGATTTACATCAAGGAGAAAGATCAGTGTCTGACTTTTCGGTCGAGTTCCGGACCCTAGCAGCGGAGAGCAAATGGAACGAGGAGGCGCAGTGGGACATGTTCCTGCATGGGCTGGCTGACCGCGTCCAGAGAGAAATCTATGCTTTAGACCTGCCCCAATCTCTTAATGAACTCATCGCTTTAGCCCTCAGAGTTGATGCCCGACTATCCCGAGTTGGTGGTCACGCCATGAGTAGACGACCCTCTGGCAGGAGCCGAGAGGCAACGATTTGGACGCGGGGACGCGGTCAGTCCCGTCGACGATCATAAGCCCATGCAGGTGGGTCGAGCTCGGCTTTCCCGGGAGGAGAGGGAAAGGCGGAGGTCCCAGGGCCTTTGCCTATACTGTGGAGGAGCCGGACATTATGCTTACAACTGTCCGGTAAAAGGTCAAGCCCGATAGTAAGTATGAGGCTACTATCGGGTGGGATCTCCGCCGAGAAGACCTCATCAACATCTACCCTCCTTCCGGTAAGACTGAGATGGTCAACACTCACTCACGACTGTCAAGCACTCTTGGACTCCGGGGCAGAAGGTAATTTTATGGATCACTCATTCGCACGTCAATTCAAGATTCCCCTCAAACCCCTCACACATCAGATTGCTGTACACGCACTTAATGGACAAGCACTTCCCACCATCACGTTTGCCACAGAAGACATCACCCTCATCACATCAGGCAACCACACCGAGATTATCTCTTTCTATATCATGGACACTCCCCTTGCACCCATTGTCCTCGGTCACCCTTGGCTCACCCGGCACAACCCTAAAGTGGACTGGCAGCTCAAGTCTGTGTCTTCATGGAGTAATCAGTGTCATAAGTCTTGCCTGTCCGTCTGTTTCTGTTCCTGTGTTGCAGGAGGAGGCAGTGGATCTATCTAATGTGCCCGCGGAGTATCTGGATCTGAAGGAGGTGTTCAGTAAGTCTCGGGCTGCTTCTCTCCCTCCGCATCGTCCCTATGACTGTGCCATAGACCTATTACCAGGTACAGTTCCGCCCAAGGGCAAGTTATATTCGCTCTCTACACCAGAGAGGGAGGCTATGGAGAAATATATTTCTGATTCTCTAGCAACAGGGTTCATCCGCCCTTCCTCTTCTCCAGCGGGGGCGGGGTTCTTTTTTGTGGGAAAGAAGGATGGATCTCTGCGACCTTGTATTGACTACCGGGGGTTGAACAACATTACGGTAAAGAATACTTATCCTTTGCCGTTGATGTCTTCAGCCTTCGAGAGGTTGCAGGGAGCGACCATCTTCACAAAATTTGATTTACGTAATGCCTATCATTTGGTCCGCATCAGGGAGGGGGATGAGTGGAAGATCGCGTTTAACACCCCCAGGGGACACTTTGAATATTTGGTTATGCCTTTCGGGCTTTCCAACAGTCCAGCGGTCTTCCAGGCACTCGTCAATGACGTACTGCGAGATATGATAGATCAGTTCATTTATGTCTACCTGGACGACATACTGATTTTTTCTTCCTCTCTCCAGGAACACGTGCAGCACGTCCGACGAGTGCTTCAGAGGTTGCTAGAGAATGGGCTTTTTGTCAAGGCGGAGAAATGCGATTTTCATGCACAGTCTGTTCCATTCCTAGGATACATCGTGTCGGTTGAGGGAATGAGAAAATCAAGGCTGTGGTAGAGTGGCCAAGTCCAGAGTCTCGTAAGGCCCTACTGAGATTTCTGGGGTTCGCCAATTTCTACAGACGTTTTATTCGCAACTTCAGCCAACTAGCCGCACCTCTGACCGCCTTGACCTCCCCCAGAACGACGATCAGGTGGTCAGACGCAGCCGAGGCTGCGTTTGCCAAACTGAAGGGTTGCTTCGTTTCAGCCCCCATTCTGACAACCCCTGATCCATTACGTCAATTTGTGGTGGAGGTTGACGCATCAGAGGTGGGGGTAGGAGCAGTGTTATCCCAGCGCTCTCTCTCAGACGACAAGATGCATCCTTGCGTGTTTTTGTCTCACCGTCTATCTCCTGCCGAACGTAATTATGACATTGGGAACAGAGAGTTGTTGGCAGTCAAGTTAGCATTGGAAGAGTGGCGTCACTGGTTAGAAGGGTCGGGGGTACCTTTTATCGTTTGGACCGATCACAAGAACTTAGAATACATTCGGACTGCTAAAAGATTGAACTCCAGGCAGGCTCGGTGGGCCTTTTCGGTCGTTTTGATTTTACTCTCTCGTACCGCCCGGGTTCTAAAAACATCAAACCCGATTCTTTATCGCGCATTTTTGATCGTTCCGAACGCCCGTCTACTCCCGAGTGCATTTTACCGGAGACTCTATTCATCTCCACACTCGTATGGGAGTTCGAATCGAAGGTCATCAAGGCCTTAGAAGGGGTAACGCCCTCGGTCGGTTGCCCACCGAATCGTTTATTTGTGCCTGAGGGTCTGAGGTCCAGCGTCATTCAGTGGGGGCATTCTTCCAATGTGGCTTGTCATCCAGGAGTCAATCGCACTAGATTTTTAGTCAAACAACGATTCTGGTGGCCTCTCATGGCTCGTGACATTCACAGTTTTGTTTTGGCTTGCTCAGTTTGTGCCACTGGTAAGACCTCCAGTCGACCCCCAGATGGGTTACTCCAACCGCTGCCGGTCCCTTCGAGACCCTGGTCCCATATCGCTCTAGATTTTGTTACCGCCCTCCCACCCTCACAGGGTCACACGGTAGTTTTGACCGTAGTGGACCGGTTCTCGAAGGCGGCTCATTTCATTCCCTTGCCCAAATTACCCTCAGCCAAGGAGACAGCGGTGATTGTCGTTGACCACGTCTTTCGGTTACATGGCCTCCCGACAGACGTGGTTTCTGACAGGGGACCCCAGGGGGGGGGGGTGTCACGGTTCATGGATCCAGTGTCTCGCTCTAGTCTCGTGCTTTGTTGTTTTCATGTGTGTGAGTGGGTGTGTCCGGATCATCACAGTTGATCAGTATCCAGCTGCGATCACTCACCATTATCAGCTGCCACTCATCTCCTATAAAGACTCACTACTTTCTCATTCCCGTTGTCAGATCGTTGCATGAAGTCTCTGTGTTTCCTGTTCCTGTGCTTCGTGTCCCGTCTCGAGTTCCTGTGTTCCGGTTTTCGTCTTGTTGGATTTCGTTTCTTGTCTGGATCACGTCGTCACTCTTCAGAGCACGCTGCACTTCATCCATCACTCCGTGTCTGACCATCGAAGTCCCTGTGCCATCGCCTGCATCACCTGGACTATTCATCATCATCATCATCATCTTTATTTTGACTATAAATAAAGAGACTTTTACTTGCACATTGTGTCCTCGTTTCTGACGTAACAGATTCTTGATAACCACAGGCTACTCTCTCCCACTGTATAAAAAAATGCCTAAACACAAGTTAAAAACTATACTCACACCTTTACAAAGAAACTGACAATTTCATAACAAACATTGATTATATATTCCTCTACCCACCTAATAAATATAATGCAATATAAATCACTATATTTACTATTGTAGCCTACATACTATATAATATTATAGTAAATATATATATATATATATATATTAGGGGTGGCACGGTACATGAAAAAACATCCGAACCGTTCGGTTCGCTTGTCTCGGTTCGGAGCGTGTGTGCGTCTCACGGTTCGACGCATGCGTAATGTAGCCTCGTGCCCGTATGTGACGGTAGACGTGTGTTTCCTTTTCGCGCGAAATAAGACGTGTGTGCACTGTGGTGGGTATGTACATATGAGCCTTGTTCGACTTGAACCGGTGCTGCGCAGACAGAGCGATTGGTGAGTAACATCAAACTACCGCGAGAGCCACGCCTCCGTATGCTTTTTAATCACTCTCGGTTCAAGTCGAACAAGCTAGTAAAAGTGGAGTATGGAGTGCTGCAGGTCACGTCACGCGTAGAAACGGCGTAATATATCAAGAGGACTCACGAGTTGCGTATTTGCGCTAAATCCGAGCAGCTTTGGCTACACAAACTTCCCCAGCAAAGTGAGTAAACATAGAAACACTCGTGATTTGACAACGTTAAATGAACTTTGGCGGGTGTTAATTTCAATCCCTGACGGTTGCACTCCTGTTTGTCATTCTGCACGAAAGTTCACGTCAATAAATCATCAGAAATATTTCTGACTTGTGCGCGTCTCAAGCGCCCTCTTTACACTCGTTCTAATAATGCCTGTTAGTTGTCCGTGGATTTGCCTATATTTAGTGTTGAAAATGGAAACGTCTTTAGACATGGAAAATCGATTTTACAATCGATTCAATCAACACTTATGTCTCAAAAATCGAACAGGATTTCATACTACAAACGCGTTTACACTTGTCTTTTCAATGTGTTAACTACCGATTAAAGGTGGGGTATGTGATTCTCTTTTTTGTCCATTTTTTCTAAATCACTTGAAATCCTATTCATAACCCACTTACTGAGTTAGAAGCACTGAAATGAAAATTAAGCAATTAATCATCTGTGGAACGAGCAGATCAATAATTATCAAAAAAAAGTTCAGAACTTCTGCATTTTTCATATGGCTGTATCAGGGTTGTTTAGAAAAGGGGCATGGCAACAAGGTGGCGCTATAACTGTTAAACAGCTTTTAAGCCATATATTTGTTTTCTATATTAACGATGCCCATATTGGCTGTAAATGGTCTTTTCCATCTATTATGTCAGTGGTTGCTTGCTGTATAAAACTTAAAACCCCAATAAATGCTGCTTGCAGCTTTAATTATATTTGTTATTTCTAAGGAGAGGAAATATATAGTGTTCACTTTAATGGCACAAATTGAGAACAAACAAACAATATGGGTTTTGTGTGATTTATACGAAATGGGGTGGAGAGTGACGGCACAGCTCCCAAATCATATTTGTTATATCTGCAGAAGGAAAATAGCAACAGTGTTTGTTTAAACGGCACATACAGAGCACAAACTAACTGCACTGGTTTAGGGCAATTTGAATGACATGGGGTGGAGAGAGACATCACACAACAAAAAAAAATTATGTTCAATATCTCAAACACCCAACCAACACAAATGTTAATTTTTGCGGCACAAATCAGCACAAACATAGCACAAACGAATGGCATAATTTGGGGGATTATTTAGTTTTATTTTCCCAACTACACGGAGGTGTCAGTTTAAGTTGTTTTACTTCTGTATAGTCAGGTAGGGACTACTGTATAATACTGTATACTTCTGTAGGGAGTTGTTATTGGACATTCATATTATAATTATTTTTCGATAATTCGATTTTAAAGCTGCAGTCCGCAGTTTTTCCTCTTTGTCGCCATCCCTGTTCGAAATCTGCAAATGCAGTTATTCGCGGAATTATCAACTTAACGTGAGTTGTGCCTCGGCACGGCACATTACGGATGAATCCAATGTTTTGAGGAGAATGTGTGGCTGTCAGTCGCCGCGCCGGTGTGGATACTCTTTTTGGTAACACTTTATTTGAAGGGGTGTGCATAAGACTGACATGACACTGTCATAAACATGACATAACACCTGTCATGAACATGAAGGAGTCTTTATGAATGTTTATGACTGTTGTCATTAAGTGTCATTCGGTAAATTATGACACTTTTAATGCAAAGTTGACATTGTTTAAAATGTCTTTGTTATGACAACTTGACATTAACAAAGACAAAAATGTCTTTGTTATAACAACTTGACATTAACAAAGACAAAAAATGTCTTTGTTATGACAACTTGACATTACCCAAGACACAAATGTCTTGATTATGACAACTTGGCATTAACAAAGACAGAAATGTCTTTCTTATGACAACTTGACATTAACCAAGAAATCATAACCTATCAACCTGTCACAAATATGTCATAACAGGTCTAATTATCAAACTTACAGCATTTTACAGTGTAATAACCCTTAATGACATCTTTATAACTAGTACAATGTGTTCCACTTTACTTGAGGACAAGTCAAATATTCATGACACAGTTATAATGGTGTCATGACGGCCAAAGTTGTGACAGGTTGACAAGTTATGATTTCTTGGTTAATGTCAAGTTGTCATAACAAAGACATTTCTGTCTTTGTTAATGTCAAGTTGTCATAATCAAGACATTTTTGTCTTGGGTAATGTCAAGTTGTCATAACAAAGACATTTTAAACAATGTCAACTTTGCATTAAAAGTGTCATAATTTACCGAATGACACTTAATGACAACAGTCATGAACATTCATAAAGGATCCTTCATGTTCATGACAGGTGTTATGTCATGTTTATGACAGTGTCATGTCAGTCTTATGCACACCCCTTCAAATAAAGTGTTACCCTCTTTTTTTTTTTTACAGTCTATGGTGGATACTGGCATTCGCAATTCGCAAACAGATTTTACTTTTTGAAAGTATGACCAACATCATAATTTTCAGTCCAAAGTCTTTTGCATTTACATCAGGTGAATCTCCAGCTGTCACTGCGATTGTCGTTTGAACCTGGATCCGTTAAAATCTTTTGGATTTTATATCAAGTGCTGTGAGAAAAGGCTATAAATCTCCACCTCCAACATCCTCATACTCAATATAGCCTACTAGCCAAGACTCCTTTATGTGTACAGATGTGATGTAATGACGCAAAGACATGCTCGAATTTCCCGCGGAAATCCACCAGTACCACTGGAATTAAAAACAGTATTACAAGCTTACCGTTTTGAATTGAGCAGACTGGCTGGATGTACTTGCTCAAATTTATTTTGGATAATTTTTAACCCAAAAAAGCTACGGACTGCAGTTTTAAAGAACTGGCTCCTATTGCTAGTTGCAGGTCTGTGTGCACAACACAATACAAAATGTTGTGGAAACAGAACCTCATTACACTGCTACTTGATAGAAACAGTATTTAGTTAATGGGAAAGCTACACTAACAGCTGAGCTGCTGTCATGTTGCTGAAAAAAAGTAGCATCACTACTTTCAGGGGGTACAGTAGTTACTCCCCAACACTGCATACAATGTGTAAAATAGAACAAATTGTAATATATACTGTATAAATATATATACATCTGTCAACTCATAACCTGTTGAACCCTGGGAATTTCTCAAGGGGGTTACTGCAGAAAGATACATGATTTAAGACCATCTGTACAGGCTGCTCAATTTGTCTGTCTGGTAGATGTCAACTGCGAACAATGATACCAAGTGCATATGGTAGAGAAAAAATAGAAGGCCCCTCTCTTGGTCTCCAGAGGAGCAGCTGCTGGTGTAAAACTCTGGGAGAAAGCAATAAAAGATCTCTCAGATTAGCTGTGAGGTGGAGTTGAAATTGAAATTGATCAACTACAGAGGCTATGAATCTGAAATCAGGAGGGGATGAAACATCATGTCCAAATATAGTGTGTCCACTGTTTCCTTTGCTCCCTGCAATTTCTGTGCCCCACAATATTATTATTGCTAAGAGTTGGAGAAAATTTGCACCATAATCAATATCATTGATCATGACACTTAAAGCAGATTGGGTAATTATGTTTGATGTTTTAAACTGTAAAAAAAATAAAAATAAAAATAAGGTAAGGTAAGGTATTTTTCCTATAAAATGTGCTTGCAGTACTTTGAAACCATTCCCCAGAAAAGCATTGCTCCCTCATGGTCAGATTTCGCCTTTTGAAAGAAATGTCAAAAATGCAATATATGTTCACTCAGATCAATACTGCTCACCTCTGCAAATGATATTAGTGAGCCTAGTAATGCTTTGGTAGATGTTTAACCTTTTTTTTTGTGAAAGTGCCTCCCCTGAGAGTGCAAGATTTTATGTGATGTAAAATAAAACATGATGGAAATGATGGTGGAACAGGATTAAGAAATGCTGCAAGTCAGATTCAAATTAGTACCAACCCTATGAGATCAATGTGTGCCATTTTACTATCTTTTTCATACAATGATAGGTCATTGTGACCACACCCTCTAAAAAGACAAAAGCAGAATCATAAATGTGGTCAAAAAGACTATATTCCAAGTGTTCTAAAGCCCTATGACAGCTATGATACCCTGATAGTGTTGCCCACTGCCACAACTTTAAATTCTGATTTGTGCTCAGATTCAAGTATGGCACATCCACAAATTGTGCAAGGAACGACGTCTTTGATATCTTGTATTTCTAAAATGTATAGGTGCGCATACGATTTGAGTACTGGAGGGGACGGGAAGATTTTCAGAGAGTAAGGACATGTTTGCATTATTCTGATAATAAAAAGGGGGTTTCAAAAGACATGAGCATCTGATGATATTATTATTATTCCTTCAATTTACAAATTATTATTTGCCAAGTCAGATTTTCACAAAACGTTCAGATATAATAATAATAATAATTCATTACATTTATATAGCGCTTTTCTCGGCACTCAAAGCGCTTTACATATAGGGGGGAATCTCCTCGACCACCACCAATGTGCAGCATCCACCTGGATGATGCGACGGCAGCCATATTGCGCCAGAACGCTCACCACACACCAGCTTACTGGAGGAGAGGAGACGGTGATGAAGCCAATTAGTATATATATGGGGATGATTAGGAGGCCATGATGGACAGAGGCCACTGGGGCAAATTTGGCCAGGATGCCGGGGTTACACCCCTACTCTTTCGAATGACATCCTGGGTTTTTTTGTGACCACAGAGAGTCAGGACCTCGGTTTAACGTCTCATCCGAAGGACGGAGAGATATCTTTCTTATGCTTTCAATACTACTTGTGCCTTTGGGCCAAGACACTCTCACAAATGTAACATTCTTCTGAAGTATTTCCAAATCTCTAAAGCTTAATAGGTCTTTGACCCCTGTTCTTCAGGCAGATTGAGCAACTGCAGCATAGATCTCTCAGGTTCTGGGGCATAGTAAATGGATTGTACCCTTCCCAGCTTTTTGTCCGTTAAAGGGCAATTCACATTTCCATTTCAACCAGAACATGAGCAATCATCCTTATTTATACCTCAGTGTTTTCCATTTGCGAAAAGCAGAGGCTGATTTCACAGTGCAGATCGTGGGCATTATTAGCTCCCCAGCCAAATATGACCTTGTTTGTTTTAGTATCTGTGCAAAATCAATTTCGGATCTCTCTATCATTTTGTCCCCCACAACTTGTCAGGGAAGATATGTGGCATCAATTCCACTGCAGATCATGTGTTCCAGGGACAATAAAAAGACAATGATGCCCCCTCGTTGCTCATCCTTTCTTTATTGAGATTCCTTTTCCTCAAGACATTTCTTATTGGGCCAAAGAGAGAGGGGCGGTATTTCCATTTAAGCCATTTAAAGTATAAAACCCCTCGATATCTAAAAAGGACTGCTGCAATTTCTAGCTGAGTGTCAGGGGAATGGTTCGCAAGCTCTTAAGACATCCATTCTTATCCCCTCCATTGAGCCATAGGGTGCACTGCCCCCATGATTGTAAACAAAAGGAAAAATGATTGCCTTTTCCTTTAAGGTTAACAGATTAAGCATCTTGGCAGTTTGGACCAAAGGCAAGGTGAAACACCCCTCACAAATTACAGAGATTTATGTTTTGTGTCATCAAGTGACGTTACCCCCCTCAATGCCGAAGAAATGTTTGCTATGGTGTCATTAACGCTCTGTAGCTTATGGTTACATCTCTTCTTGGTCAAAAGAACCTTCACACACTCACTCAATCTGAGACTGAGTCTGAGGCTTTTATAATGATGTCAGCTGTGAACATGTGTTGTAAGATCTGTCTTTAACATATGAGGATGTATAGCTTTGATAAACACCAGCCACCCCTCTGAGCGGTATGTATGTTTTTTGTTCTCCCAAAAGACACCTAGATGATGTACCAGTTGAGTTATGTCCCTCTGTCCTTGCTATGAGCAATTGGCTGTTGCTAGGAAGTCTGGGCCGCAATATACTGTTTATTACTTTGGGCCTCGTCCCTTTTTTTTATTATTTATGTGAATTGCAGTTAGCAACCAATTTTAATCACTGATCACAAGTTAAACAAGGACAAGTTAAAAACAGTGATTGTCAAAATTCCAAATCAAATTATTGATTCCCTTTGAGCTAAATTTACATTGGAATTGATTAGAAGTGAAAATGGATATGGAATGATTTGTGGATTACCTGGCTCTTCTGAAGCTATAGTACCCTAGATTTGTTCCCACCTTTCACCCCATTATCGGTGGGGTGGTTCAGCCACCGATGACTAATATAGCCTTTGCTCATATGTGCAGATATCATTGTGGAAAAATAATCCCATTAGGTTTTATGACACATAGATAGAATATTTGTTGTTTACAGCCATTAAGTGTTTCCAGCATCTGCATATTTTTATGCCTTTATGATTTGATTAACTCCACTCTTAATTATCATTCTCATGCACATGGATTATTTTTACGTTTTTGACACCGGGTAGTGGGGACTTTTTCGGTGAAGCGTTGGCTTGAGACTGACAAATATCGATGTTAGATAGATGACATCCAGATAGCTATGTTTGCAATGGAAGATCACAACTAATCTAGGCAATAGGGAGGAAAGATTGTCTTCCTGAAAACTAATCAGTCAGAGCAGACTCTCATTTTGCATATGGATTCACAAACCTCTGTGTGGATCACCGGGGATGTTTGCTTGGCTAAGTCATTAAGGCAGAAGCCTTTCAAAGCACACCCGCGTTAATCTGATGTTGAAAGAGGGAAAGAAATGCAATTGGTTTTGGGCAATAAGATAAATTGATGAAACCTTAGAAGAAAACAAAAAGTCCTTTTGGATAGGCATTAATAATAAGAGAAATAGATTCAAAACACTTATACAAGTTTTTGAGTAAACTTTTCTAGGTTAATTAATCATTCAAAAGGAGAGTTTTTGAAGACACATAAGTACACATACATTTTCAATCTGAACATGATTGTGAATGAGCTATATTAGATTATACCATGGTCTATCTTGAATACTTGATTCTGATTGGCTGGAAGGTGTGTGTTAAGTAAGGGAATGCAGTGGAGAGCAGGACACAACCTAACATTTTTTACTCTCTCACTTTGTATAAATTCACTTGGCATTCACAGTATTTTTTTTTCTCCACATTAATTATTACACTGTATATATATTATTTTATTTACTTTTAAAAAATGCAGGTGAAATGTGACAAAATTCACCAAATGAAATGACCATATGACAGTGTTATCTGATTTAATAATAAAAAAGAAGACAAACTAAAATGTTTTGTCTATAAAATACAACAATTAACTTTTTATATAACAATGACTTTTTTTATAATTACATTTTTAATAATTACATAATTACAGTTTGGCTATGAACACTTCAAAACAGCTATACATTGTAGTTCAAAACAATGCGGGCAAATAGATGGAAAAACAAAAACACTTTTCTTGCAATTATTTCTGAACATTGACACTCAGTCTTTCTCCACCTGCTTTTCATTGTTCTCATAAAAGTAATAAATGTGATTATATTGCTAATGTCATAGAATAGCATAGTTATGTCAGCATTCGGCCGGGGCTTTTCCGGTTTTGGCCACTAGAGGCCCCCATAGTGCCTTTTGTCTGGTCCAGTTATTATTTGCACCTGTGCCTCATTTCCCTTGTATGCATTTAAACCATAGATATCCATAATAAAGGCTAGATGTCTCGTCCGCGCTGCTGGCCAATGGAGGTCAACGTCAGCACCTGGCGGCCATCTTGTCACAGGCTGCTTGCTCACTGGTAACATTGTGTTTTATGGTGCATGTACTTTTTAAATAACCATAACTTGCTCAATTTTCTACCGATTTTCAAACGGGTTGGTTCCTTATAAACGTCAGAGATGTAGTTATGAGACTGCACATTTATGAATAATTATGTATTAATTATGTAAACATCCAGTATTATAGCCACATTATAGCCAAACCAAACCGTTTGTAAATCGGACAAGATTTCCGCGAGATAAGAATGTTCTCACCTTACATCAGGTATCACAGAGCCTGCCAGAAAGCTAGCCTGTGACAAGATGGCCGCCGGTGATGACGATAGAGACTCCACCGTAAGACATCTAGCCTTTATTATGGATGTCTATGATTTAAACCATACACTCTTAGAAAAAAAATGGTTAATTGGGGTTCTATATAGAACCATAGGGTTCTTTACTCAACTCCAAAGAACCTTTTATACTAAAAAGGTTCTATAATGACAAGAAAGAACCCTTTTGGCACAAAGGTTCTTCATAGGCTATTATTCATTCATATATTACATTATTCTGCAACATTTTGTAGTTGTTTGTAGAAAAACTGAAATGGCACTCTTCGTGTGATATTGATTAACTACATAAAATTATATAAATATATACATTTTCTAACCCCCATATCTTGAATTTTGTTATCATTCACATTTTAGGGTCTTGATGTTTGTCCATAATATGAAATATTTAATCCGGAAAGGACAAAACAAATGTTAATGAATGAACCCCTAAAAGGTTCCATATTTACCTTTTTCCTGGTTACAAAGAACCCTTAAAAAGGGTTCTGTATAGAACCTTTTAGGGGTTCCAAATACGTAGCGCCGATAGAACCTTTTAAGGTTCTATATAGAACCTTTTCTTCTAAGAGTGTAGACATAAAAAATACATAGACGCCCTATTGGCCGCTTTGAAACGTACGTCAACGCGTCCACCATTTTGCTGAGGGCAAGACTGCTGTAATCAAATGCAAGTTAACGGGTGAGCTGCGTTTTTTCTGGATAAAAACTAAAAATGTTTTTACATTTATCAACCGATTTCAGTGGTTTGTATGTGGTGTACAAAAAGTTCCATCTCTAGTTTTTTTAAATCTTGATAGTTAGACTTATAAAATATGTTTTTAATAAGGAATTGTCAAAGCTCAGGCTTGTCATGTATCTGGCTTTTTATTCTTGGATAAGAATTGTGAAGACCCCCATACTGAGATATAATTAAATTTTCACATTTAATCAAATAAAGTTTTCTTATTGTGGAAAAAGCATTTTCTGTGATTGACCCAATTTTAGCAATAACAAAGATAACTGATGGATCCTGGTAATACATTTGATATGGTACAACTACAGTGCAATGCAAATATTAAATATAAGATAAAGTGAGAAGTAATAGTAAATATTTTAGTCAATAAAATAAACAAACAGTATACAGCAAATAAAACTTTAATGAATAGCCAGGGAACAAATTATAGATGAATGAGACCAAAGGTCGCCCATTAGATATACACAAGACGCATTATATCTCATGTTTAACCACTAGACTAGAGACATCAGAGCCAGCGGCAAACGTCAGAAGCACTAGCCGAGGTAAGGCTGTTCCAGGCGGGGTACATGAGCGCTGAGCGCCCGGTGATCGCCTGAATCTCACAACTCCGAAAACGTCAGATAACATTTTTAAATAGGCACTATCTTAAAGAAACCACAGATTTGAGCTTTAAACAACTACATTTGTACAATATGTACACGACACAATAACAGTAGTATTTTTTAAATCTCGCGGCCTTTCTCCTCTGAACGTTACTATTACTAATTATATCATGACCAAATACAACCAGAAACAAATGTTCAGTTTTGCTTGTGAAAGGTAATTCCTCGAGACCTGTTTTCAATTGTGTGGTGATTTGTACAGCCCCAAGCAGCACACAAAACAGGTCATTTTTCTCAATTCCCGGTATGAGAGGTATGAGAAAGTTGCCCTCTGCAATATGGCGGAGGTTGACGTATGCTCCAGCAGCCAATAGGGCGTCTATGTATTTATTATGTCTATGATTTAAACCCTTAGTTTTCCTTAGTTCCTTGCTCTGTGTTTGAAAGTTAGCACCCAGCCTCAGTGAAGCTGTGAACGTATGTGGCTCCAGTTGGATTCTCCTGTGGTACTCTGTTTTGCTACTCATTTAGTTTTTGGATTATCTTTAGAGTTTTTTTGCTGTACCTTCTTACCTTGTGGATTTACTCTTTGTCTTGGTGGATTACCTTTTTTTTTTACTTTTAACTTTTGACATTGTGGATATATATTTTTTGCCTGAAGATCTTTACTTTTTACATTATTAAAACACCGTCTCTAGTACTGCTGTGTCTGCCTCATCTTCTGGATTTTGCCAACTACTAGTGGCTCAGTTTGCTAATTGACTGTTTCTCACACCAGAGACACGAGTTCATGACCAGGTCCTGACAAGTTCTATTATGTGCAACTGGGATTTAAACTTGGGTAGTGACTTCTGCAAGTTAGTTAAAGGTGCTGTAAGCGATGTCACACGTTTTTTAGGCCAAAACATTTTTTGTCACATACAGCAAACATCTCCTCACTATCCGCTGGCTGCCTGTCCCCTGAACACACAGTAAAGAAACGCGATCTCTGTAGACAACCCAGGCTCCACAAACAGCAACAAAAACAAACTGCGGCGACCCGCTCCCCGAAACATAACAAACTGTTCCAGCCAATGACCGACAAGAAGGGTTTGGGGGTGTGGTTTGGGGGGGTTAGTGTGCGGATGAGGAGGAGGGAGGGTCTAGCTAGCCTCCGTTTTGTTTGACAATAGTTCGAACATCAACAAGAAGTGACATCATCCAGGATCGCTTAGAGAACCTTTAAGCATTAAATACATATAGAAATGACTATTAAACAGATTGGAAAATAAAATAATAGCAGATTTGTCTCATTTTAAAGGGTCCCTATCATGGATGTTTGAAAATGACCTTTCATGTAGTGTAATATAGTGAATGAAAACATCCTGCAAAGTTTTAAATCTGAAAGTGCACCGTATTTAAAGTTATTGTCTTTCAAAAGTAAGAGTGGACTCTGAGTCAATGAAATGAATTGTTTTTCAAATGAGTCATAAGCCGCTTCGTCGTGACGTCAAGACGAAACATTAGCCCACCCACTTATTGCGCGCGCACCAGGGAAACTTAAACCTCAAACCGGCAGCTGATCCTGTGGATACTGGAGAGATCATGTCGAGGAGACGCTGTGTGACACAATGTGATGGTAAAGAAATTTTTTTTCCGCTGCCCAAGCACGAGCATATGAAGAATCTGTGGTTAAAATTAATCTTTGCCATGATACTACAGCAGTATAATCATAAACTTGTCCTGTTACCTTTATTTTACTGACGACTACTTCTCAAATATCGGAGTCAGCTGACCTTTCATGGCCACAATTACACATTGTAGCTGTGGGCCACAATTACATAAAACTCTGTCTATTAATGCAGATTGTCTGTCGTTCTCACTACTTTGAGGAAAGATTAAGCATAAAGCAAGATTTGTTTTTACCAATGTTTATGTTACATCAGTCATTCACTCTAGAGCTCGGCTATTAGTAACCTCAAACAGAGTAGTGAATCACTGAAACGTCCTGCTCGAGTCGTCCTTGCGATGGAGGTTTGGGTTGAATGAATGGTTCTTCTAGTGCTAGGTTCTTCAATCGCTCAGATTGATATGGTAAAATCAACGTCATTGTTCATTACTGTGTTTAGTTTACGGTGTAGGAAGCCTCAGAGTGGCTGAGAGCTGAGCTGTCGATGTTATGGCAATGGGAAGGACGTGTGCTGTACGCGGTAAACCAATCACAACAGACTGAGCTTTCTGGCCAATCAGAGCTGAGTAATTCACGGAAAGGAGGGATTTAGAGAGATTGATTCATTTGGCGAGTCGTTTGAGAATCAATGAAAATCTGGTGATGTCCAAATGTATATTATGAGAAAATGAAACAGTTTTTTGACATTTGATGCATGCAAACCTGTTGTAGGAGACTCCAAAACAACATTTGGAAACTTAAAAAAATTCACGATAGGGGCCCTTTAAATAAACACCAAACACTGTTCGTGCTAGAGGAGAACTGGCCCTCCAACTGAGCTTGGTTCCTCCCATGTTTTTTTGCGGCACGGATTTACGGGCCTTCAGCTACGCTTCGTCCCTTCAGCTCTGTCAGGCTCCACCTTCCCTCCAGCTTCGCCTTGGTCCACAGTATCACCGGCTCCACGTCAGTCCTCTGGCACCCTGGCTCCACCTTGGACAGTCATCACTGTTTAAGTAAGCTAGCTTTATTTCTATAGCATCTTTCACAGACAGAGGGCAACAAAGTGCTTCACAACGGAAAATTTACATCAGAATATACACAATAATATACACATAATTAGTGGTCGACCGATATGTTTTTTTTGATGGCCGATGCCGATATCTTAGAGAGCAGGGTGGCCGATGGCCGATATATACACACTAGGGCTGTCACTTTTTATTCGATATTCGAATATGCATTCGAACATGACGTGAAATATCCGTATTCGAACTATAAATAAACTATCCGGTTTTTAAAGTGCCATGTTTAGCGCATTTTTTAGTCTATGATTAGACCGTTTGTTTTTTTATTTTATTGTTTGCCATCTCATCCAGGAGTGGGCGCTCTAAACGTATTGTAGCGTCGGCCCATGACCAAATCAAGCGAATAATTGCCAATAGTCTCCCTGTTTTGAAAATGGAAGATAACGCACAGAACGGCCAGCCTGAGTGGAGAATTACGACCCCAACTCATCTAAAAAGTAGTGTTTGGAAATATTTTGGGTTCTACACCGTAGATACCACTTCTCTCAACATTGACGCGCAAATACCTGTGTGTGCGCGCGCGCTCTGAGCGCGTTCTCCACCGCGAGGAACATCGCCAATAAAAAGAGAGCCGCAATTGATCCAGATCACAAATTGGTAAATTGTGTTTCTAGCAAACAATATTAAGAAATGAATTAGGCTAGGTTATAGACATTACTCCTGCTGCTGTTTAAGCTGTCAAGTTTTTGTTTGTGCCGTGCTGTTCCGATTCAGTTTTTTTTCCATGTAGCCTACTTTTGTGATTGGCTACTGCCACTTCATATAGATTGTTGATAACCTGCTGTTTAAAACAGTAAGTCAAAGATTTTTTTTTTTCAGACAGGCCTGAGTCCTGTTTATGACTGCCAGACTGTTAATAAATTTGTGATTGAATCTCCGTTACGGTGTTTTTCTTTTCTTTTTTTGTGGGGGGGCGGGGCTCGTAGAAATTCGAATATATTCGAATACATTGCTTGATATCCGATAACCGTTCGAATATGATTTTTCTCAAAAGTGACAGCCCTAATACACACACACACACACACACACACACACACACACACACTATATATATATATTACACACATACATATACTTTATATATATTTTAATCAATATATAATAAATTACAAATAAAAAAAATAAAAAAATCTTTAAAATAAACATGCTTAGGCCCTATACTTTAGATGGCAACTTCTTGAATCTGCAATCCTATTACAGTATTTTTCACAAATAAAGTAATTGTTTAAAAATATATGAATATGTGAATAAAAAGGAAGTAAACACTGTAACAGAGCACTCAGTAATCTGGTAATTTCATGCGCACTGATAATCATATTTCTTCAAATAAAGACTTTTTTTTACTTTGGTTTTTGACAAGGTAACGCTGCGTCAGCGGCGCGAGAGCAGCGCATATTTTTTTCGGCGGGCATGTTAATCAATGAGTGCGTTCACACCGCAAGCAGGAGCAGCTGCAGTGACGATGTGGTTGCGCTGATGCGCTGCTCACGCGCCATTCATGCTTGGTGTGAAATGGCCGTAATTTTACATCACACAGTGAAAACGACATGAATATGACACGGTGGGCAACTAGATATAGCACAGCATATTTTAAAAAGAAGGATTTCAGATCGCTTCGATCGATTCTCCAGTGAAGTTGATCTTCTGTTCGCATTCACTCACTTCGGACCATCACTCGCAGTAACACGTTTATGCCGGCTACAAATGCACTCTTCACAAGATATCACAGCTGGATTCGATTAAATCTGCAAGGTTTGTGAAATTAAATGTTTATTAGATATTCAGAGATTTGTTTAAATTATGTAGATGCGCATTTGCTGAATGTTGACGGTAAATGAGAAAGTATTTTAGCCTGATTGTTTGAATTTTCTGTTACAAATAATATAAAAGCAAACACATTACTTTTTCGCATACCATTTACTTTCTTTGATTACCAGTCCTGTAGGCGTGATTATTTTTCCCAAACCACTTCAGCGGAAATCCCGCCCTGCAGCTAATTCTAAAGTTTTCATTGGTCATGTCAATCACTGTACAGATTGCCTACACCCAACCCTGATCCCTAAACCTACCCGTCACTATAACCTAAACCAATGAAATCGGCTGCAGGGCGGGATTTCCGCTGAAGTGGTTTGGGAAAAAAAATCACGCGTCCTGTAGCCACCAGTTCTGTCTAACAAAGTATTAGATATGACTGACAGAGATCGTAAACTAATGAAGACAGAGAATGTGAGAGAGCGCTGCCGTTCTCTTCTCAGGTGCTGGTGTTCTCAGCGCCGCCCGTCAAAATAAAAGTCCCGCTTCCAACACATCGGCCAATCAGAAAAACTTATCGGCTGATGATGATATTTTAAAAAAGCCAAATATGCTTTAATATGTGAAAATATGTGGCGATATATCGGTCGACCACTACACATAATATAAAAGGCCAAGACAATACAAGATCTTATCAACCCAAAAATAGCTAATTTGAAACCTGAACAAATAGATGAGTCTTTAGTTTGCACTTGAAGGTATCAACAGAGTCAATAGATCGCAGAGAGGGCGGAAGATCGTTCCAAAGCCTTGGAGCAACAGCCTAAAAGGATCGGTCTCCTCTAGTACGAAAACGAGTGCGTGGAACCTTCAGCAGATTCTGATCCACAGACCTCAGAACCCGCACAGGGATGTAGGGCTGGATCAGATCACTGATGTAAAAAGGAGCCTGACCATGCAAGGCTCTGAAAACTAAAACCAGAATTTTAAACTTGATCCTATAAGACACTGGCAACCAATGCAGTTCTTTTAGAATAGGGGATATATGAGTCCTATTTGTACGGGTCAGAATTCTGGCTGCAGAGTTTTGTACTAATTGCAGTCAAGAGAGCTCCTTCTTGTTTAAACATAAGAATAAACTATTACAGTAATCTAAACGCGAGCACACAACAGCATGAATGATAAGCTCCAAATCATTTTGTGAGACCATACCTCTAAGTTTAGATATTTTCCTTAATTGAAAGAAGCAGTTCCTCGTCAGCTGCTTACAATGCTGCATTAATGATGTGAATTGTAATAACAATAATATATGTCTTTGTCCAAGATAACTCCCAAGTTTCTAAGACTTGACTTAGCAGACTGGCCTAAGTCACCCAGGTACTGTTTAATCCCTGGAACTGAAACATCAGGGGCAATAACCAGTGTTTCTGTTTTGTCTGCATTAAAGGAGAACTCCGGGCAATTTTTAAGTTAATCTTGATCGTTAGACCTTTGTGAGTACTGTCTATAGAAAAAAAAAAAACGAACCGGATTGGTGCTTGCTACGCGGAGCTGCGACAGCGAATGCCCAGAGCTCCCACTCAGCTATAACGGCAGCTCTGGGGGCAAGTCTCGCTCCTCCCACCTGGACTCGCGCTGAAGTCCCGTGATCTCAGTTGTAGCCGGGAAAGGTAAATAGTGTCCAGGTGGGAGGAGCGAGACTTCAGCGTGAGACTACAGCTTGCCGTCTAAAACACTATTTAAACCATGGCTAAGTTGCTAAACGCATCTTGTTCACAGGTAAGGCCCCTGTTCATGTTGGACAGACATTTTAATTGCATTTTGTGTCTGTTAAGAGGCACAAAAACGCTCTTTATGTTATGCCCCCATTGCTGCCGTTTTAGCTGAGTGGGAGCTCTGGGCATTCGCTGTCGCAGCTCCGCGTAGCAAGCACCAATCCGGTTCGTTTTTTTTTCTATAGACAGTACTCATAAAGATGTAACGATCAAGATTAACTTAAAAATTGCCCGGAGTTCTCCTTTAAGCTGCAGAGAGTTATCACTTAGCCATATTTTTAGTTCAACGAGACACAGGAGCAAGGAGTTTAGCTTCCAGATCTCAGACGGCTTAAAGGAGCAGTAACGTTTAATATCATCAGCAAATAGGTGGAAAGAAACATCACTGAACCTTTGTATGATATTTCCCAAAGGGATAAAATACAACAAGAAAAAAACAGGACCCAAAACGGAACCCTGAGGCACTCCACACACCAAACCTGCAGACTCAGACTTATCAGGGAATGCCTACCTGAGGGGGGCGTACTGTAACATGTATGTTCTGTTTTGTTCTGTTTTATCATGGTGTTTTGGTTTCCCTTTTTGCCATGTTCTGGGCCTAGGTCAGGTTTACGTGTCTAGGTCTTCTGATTTTTCTTGTTCTGGATTATTGGATTAAAGACTGTTTTTTTTTTTTTTTTTTTTTTTTTATTCTCCTGAGTTGTGCGCTACACTGCAGCAATGCGTGACATGATGTTTATGCACATACTGCACATTATTTGCACTGACAGATCGGAGATACCGCTGCACATTGAGTGCTTATTTGCCTCCACGTCGTGCATGAAAATTGTGTAATGCACTCTTAGCCATGGATTATCCCTTACATATTCCACACAATATTCATTTGGTATGGGTGTCCAATCCTGCTGCTGAAGGGCCACTGTCCAGCAAAGGCTGCGTTCACACTTGGCATTAACATGCGATCACCGTGATCCGATCAAGCAGATCGGATCATTAGCCAATCAGGACACGGTGTGTTTACATTTGTTCATATTAAGTAGCCTCTGTATCTGGATAACCGATCGGATTTCTGTTTTTGCATAATATTTAAATTAAGTCAGTAGCCAAATTAAGAGTAAAGATGATACAAATTAAAGGATTAGTTCACTTTTATAAAAACTTTTGCTGATAATTTACTCACCTCCATGTCATCCAAGATGTCCATGTCTTTCTTTCTTCAGTTGAAAAGATATGAAGGTTTTTGATGAAAAGATTCCAGGATTTTTCTCCATATAATAGACTTCATTGGGAACCAAACAGTTCAAGATGAAAATGAGAGTTTCAGTGCAGCTTACCAGACGATAAACGATACCAGATGATGAATAAGGGTCTTATCTAGCGAAACGATCGGTCATTTCAAAAATAAATAAAAAAGTTTGTTTTATAAGCACAAATGCTCGCCTTGCTCTGTTCTGTGATGCGCGTTCGCGACGTCATCGTAATACGTAATTACGTGGAAAGGTCACGCTTCTGTCCTGACGAAAATTTTCTTTTAGCCTTTTTAATATTAAAACACCCAGGATACGCACACGAAATGGGCATTTTAAACGATAAACTGACACAAACACATTTGAATATGTGTATATGGTCCTCCGTCACATTTGTAAAAACTGACTCGGTACTTCCGCCTACGCGTGCCGTGACCTTTCCACGTAATTGCGTATTACGTGAGTCAATAACGCGCATCACAGAACAGAGCAAGGCGAGCATTTGTGCTTATATAACGTAAACTTTTTTATTTGTTTTTGAAATGACCGATCGTTTCGCTAGATAAGACCCTTATCCATCGTCTGGTATCGTTTATCGTCTGGTAAGCTGCACTGAAACTCTCATTTTCATCTTGAACTGTTTGGTTCCCAATGTAGTCCATTATATGGAGAAAAATCCTGGAATCTTTTCATCAAAAACCTTAATTTCTTTTCGACTGAAGAAAGAAAGACATGGACATCTTGGATGACATGGGGGTGAGTAAATTATCAGCAAAAGTTTTTTTAAAAGTGAACTAATCCTTTAAGCAATGTCCCAATGTACTTTCCTATGCAATATCCAGTCTTATATCAAATCACGTTTTTTGAATGAAGGAATATTTCAGAGCTGATCATACAAAAATAATTGGGTTGATCATGTTAAACAAGTCACATCATCAGGGTTTAAGGTTATAGCGTGCAATGGCTATATTAACAGAAATGGGAGATTAATAAACATGCTGAAACAACAAAAACATTCAACATTTAAAACATTAAAAAATAAAAAGTGTATTCCCATTATTCCTCTGGCAAAGCAGCGCACGTTCTTCATTAAGATCTCATGACTGATCACATTGATTGTACAGGCGATCGCCTCGTTCAGATAATGTTGCACAATTAAAAGAAAAAAAAAATGACACACACAGTGTTTTAAATATTGACGTTTATTTGTAAGGTTCAAATGTGTTTAATTTATTGTCTAAACTGCGTCTGGTCATTATTTTCTGACAGCACGTGGGGAGACTGGGCGGGGATTTAAATGACGTCCACCTGTGAATGCAGACACGATGGCTGGATTGCGTTTACATTACACTGAGATCCAATCACAATGCGTACTCGACTGCCTCTGAACCAGAGGGTTGTTTCATAAAAGAAGCTTAGAAAAGCGGGGATTAAGCTCCAAAACCCGACTTGAATTAACCTAACAAATCAGTTGGGGCTTAAGGCGGTTTCATAAAAGGTAATTCAAGTTCACGCAATCTCACTAACTTGAACCAGGTTTATCTAGTCTAGATAATTGCGTGTGCACGCGTTTCTGAAGCAGCCCTAGAGGTCGATCGTGGATCAAATCGATCCACCATCAAACAGCGTATATTTTGTGCTGTTTTATGCATTTGTGACATGTCCCCCCCCCCCCCCCCCAGTGCAAACCTTACATTATACAGTTATATTCTCCATCTGTAAATGTTAGAAAGTCGTGCAAATGTATCCATTTTGCTGCTAATCTTCATATTGAACGAGCGCTGCTGCGCGCATGCGCGCCAAATAGGTCTGCAATAATTCTGACTAAATTATACATTTTGCTTGGAAAATTAATATGCGATATTTTATAACACGAGGATTATCTTCTAATTATAATAATTTATCTTTAGGAAGTTGGATAAGTTGCAGTGAACTTCTAGCTCATTACACTCATATATTTGATACTTCTAATAAAAAAAAGAAATTGAACAGAAGTAGCCTAATTCAATTTTTTTTAAGAAACTAAATATATAAAGATACAAAATATAGTTTTGGGTATAGGATCTATGCTACGTAATAAAGATGATGTATACTTATTTAGAATGCTGAGAATACTTTTTTTTTTGAGAAAGCAAGAATCCCCAGTTTTAAATGAGTGGTTAGATTTAGTTTCTAAAGTACATTATGGAGAGGATAACATTAAATTAGGAACAAATGTATACATTTTGAAAAGATATGTGCAACTCTAAAATCAAAGAATATTCCATAAAATAAAGGAATATATATTAGCCTACATTAACTACATTTTTATGTAACCTTCCCTTTTATTTCTAGTTATTTGTTATTTTATTTATTTACTTATTTAATATTGAATATTTGATATTTGAATAATATTACTTCAATAACTATTAGGAATTATGTGTCATTATAAGATTTTGATAAATGTGAATGTTATATTTTTATTTATTTATTGTTTTATTTATATGTATGTGTTGGTGGGTATTATCACAAAAGAAAAAGATAAAGTAGAAGGAAAAATAAGGAATATTTATAGGGGGAAAATATGATGTCTTTAAAGGAACTGTCCATTTGTATAATTGTGTTAAATGTGTTTGAATTGAAAGACATAATAAAGTACATTATATATATATATATATATATATATATATATATATATATATATATATATATATACTTTATTCTAAATAAGTTCTAAATTCTAAATAAGGGACATATAATGTCCAACTAACAAATATTTTAGCATATATGCTAAAATATTTGTTAGTTGGACATTATATGTCCCTTATTTAGAATTTTAAACCTACAAGTGTATTTGGGGTAAATCAAATGTAGGCTAATATACTGTCAATTACTAAGCTCAGATTAATCTTACCAGTCAAAATTGATACTGTGCTTTTGTAGTTATTTATTTTTTGATTTTGTGATTTTAACCTCTGCTTTAAAAAGATTTTTTTAGATTGTGTTCTAATGTTCTTCTAATAATCATAAACGTGTACTAAAACAAAAATCAGACAAACTGCCAAATAAAACCAGAGAGAAATGTATTCATAAATCTTTAAATTAAATCTTGGGCACAAAACATTCAGCCAGTAAAAAAACAAAACCTGTAGTATGTATATTGTATTTATCTATCTATATCTATAAATACAGTACACACACATATATATATTATATTATTACAAAAATGACATGTCCTAAACGGACAACTTTAAAACGCCTTATATATGTGTCTATATTGTCTATATTGTAGCCTTATTTAAGTTGATTTTCTGTATACTGTGTATTTATTTTTGAACTAACAGTGGTTAATAAAGTCCAATAATGGTATGAGAGAGTGTCAGTGGTAATATCATTGTGTTCTTGTCGGTCAGTGTTGAGGATCTGTGTAACATCTGAGGCTTAGCCTGACAGTTAGCCTGCCCTGGACCAGGCTAGTTTCCCAGCATAAGTTGCCAGGGTAACTGAGTTTGAACTTTTTTAAGTTTGATTTATGAAACCGAATCTACCAAAAATAAGCCTGACTAACCGAAATAAGCCTGGCTTATACTCTAATCTTGTTTTATGGAACAACCCTCAGGACACGCTGATCGGATAACATTACGATCAGAAACGCGTTTACACTTGTCTTTTCAATGTATGTGGACAACATCCAGATACAGGTCGCATGTTAATGCCAAGTGTAAACGCAGCCAGAGTTAAGCTCCAACCCTAATTCAGCACACCTGAAATGGCTAATTGAGATTTTCAAGGCCTCTAATTGAAACTTTCAGGCTGGTCTGTTGGAGCAGGTAGTGTTGTATTTCCGGGTATGAATATGAAGATAGGCCACAGCAGGTGAACGGGCTAAATATTTATTTTATTAATAACTCTTAACACATACAACTCATGCTCATCATTCTTCTTTTTCTACCCTCTTATCCTATTCGTATCCCCCTCATTAGTTAGTACTACTTCCTCCTATCGGTCTCAGTAATTATAGCATTGAATAACAGGACACCACAAGTTTGCCATAATTTAAGCCTTTTTTATATTCTTCAAAATACCTGCATTTATATTCCATGGCTAAAACATAAATTAATAGCATACAGGTTTGGAATAAAAATGAGGGTGAATAAAAAAAAATGACAGAACTCTTTAGGGGGATAAAATGAAGATGCTTTAATTAATAGTGGAATCTCTAAAGAAACAACTAAAGAGATGATGCATAAAACTTGGCCTGGAATGAACCATATAACTGCAAAGGGAATATCAATATGAAAGATGTATTATTATTTGATAACTGCAGCCAACCTGCCTGTTCAGCCAAAGTATTTGGCTCCAGAGGCCCAAGTCATTAACGTCTCATGAAGAACCCAGAATAAAGGTATTATCTTTCACTGTTGGAAAATGAATGTCCTACATCAAAGATACATTATCACTTATTTGGGCAAGAAACAGATCATTTAAGACAAAGAATACCTGCTATTACTGAAGCCATTGTCAGGTCACTTGTGATATCATGGAGACCCTGATTCCTGTGAATCCATCATCACAAATACATGGGTCTGCTAAATCTTCTACGTCAAAACCCGAGGGAGCCCAAGTAGTGAATTTTTTTCTATTGTCTGGGCTTCAGTATCTGTGTGAATTCTGCTTAATGGAATCCTCGGATGGAAATGGACTCTGACAGAAGGATGGGTCAGGTGAAATATTGATAATCACTTTTGTTTTTTTTCTTCACCGAATGGCATGACACACAGCAATTCACATTTTCTATTACCAGCCTCCACCTGGCTCCATTATAGGCAGACAGCAGGTGATTGGATATGTTTCTGAGGTTGAGTAACTACTCCGTTTCTCTCTCATTCAGCCTAAGGAAAAGGGGTTTGAGGAGGCCAGCACAATGTCGACAGGGCCTAGAAATATCTCTTATATATCTGTTATAAAGAGATGATGGTAAATGGCAGAAAGTAGAAAGGGTAATTCGATTCTATGATGCTTCCTGAGTTTTGTTAATTTGCTTAAAGAACAACCTCTAGAATCACCTGTCCATTAGTCCATATTTCATATGTATAAAAACATAAATGAAAGGGGTGGTTTCACCAATGATTTCACTTTTATACCTTTAGTTAGTGTGAAATGTTGCTGTGTGAGCATAAACAACATCTGCAAAGTTACAATGCACAAAGTTCAAAGCAAAGGGAGATATTTTATTTTAAAGAAATTTATTTTTAAGAAAAGGACTTCAACAAACGGCTGGTAGGGACTACATGACATTCCTCCTGGGTTAGTGACATCACAAACCCTAAAATTTACATAAACCCCACCCCCGGAACACGATTTATAGATTATAAAGACAGAACATGCTAATCAATGACTAGAAGATAACTACACATAAGCTACATAAATTCATCCATTCAGAAATGTCGACTACATGTTGTCTCTCCATCTTTGTCTGGTTTAAACTCTGGTTCAAAATCAAATCCGGTTTGAACATAAAAGCCTATAAGTGTAAATATATATATATATATATATATATTTGAAATTTTCAGTGCATATCTGTGTGAGTGCAAGCTGTTTTAGCTCCACCCTCTGTGAGCAGCAGCTCATTTGTGTTTAAAGGGACATAAAAATGATGCGTTTTTGCTCACCCTCAAAAAGTGATAATTTTAACATATAAGATATTTAAAAATATCTGTGGGGTGTTTGGAGCTAACACTTCACATACACACTCTGGGTGTCCCTTATTTAATAAGTCCCAAATACTTCACATTCTTGTGAAAAGGGCATTATACCTCCTGATTTAAACTCAAAGAAAAGGGTGTAGAATATGTAAAAACGTTCTATCACTAATGTATACAGTAACATCTCACCTGGACTACGGGACTCAGGGAACAGGGGCAGATCACATTTCTCATATCGTTGGGTATTTCACATTGACACAGTAGTCAAGTGGTACATCAAGCACTGTTCTTCATGTTTATTTCAAATTGCTTTTTCTTTTCTTTTTTTTCAAATGTTGTGGGCACTGCATGTCATTCAGCTGGAGGCCCCTGACAATCACAGGCCCTGGGACATTGGCCCCATCGGCCCAGTCAGAAATCCTTTCTTGGGTTAATCATCTTTCAACTAACTCAGGCACTGGATAAATACTGATGATTTTGTGCACTGCCCATGAGACACTGAGGTAAAAAATATTCCACAAACATTAATTTTACTTAAAGCATGCTTGGTGCCAGGAACATACCTAATGAAAATCAATGATACCACAATGCAAATTCTACCTTGAAAAGATACAGCATTGCAATCATGTCAATTTTTTTTTCGCTCCGCACCATTAGTTGGCTTGGCTGATGAACCATTATTGCAGGTATCAGTGTACATTAGCCAGTGTTGCCGTTCATGTTCTCTGCAAAGATGCACTCAATATTGTTCTTATTACTGTAATGAGGCTGTGTGGGCTGAAGAAAGGCCTGGAGTAGAAAGCACTTCCCTGGATGAGGGGAATTCTTCATGCATTTAATCATGAACTACAAAGAACATGTAATTTAGCCGCAAATACAATACAAGGTTTGATGAATGTTGGACTTAATATATAAAAACATGTATAATATATGATTTCAAAAAGCTAGATGATTGTTTTTTTATTGCCCCTTTGTATATTAAGAATATAAAAAAATCCCTGACGACAACAACATTCATAATTGAAAGAAATTAATAAAAGAAATCGATTAATAAAATTAATAATTTTATTAAGCAAGGACGCGTTGAATTAATAATTAAGTTAATTAAATAATGAAGTGATAGAAAGATAAATGATACTCCAAAGGAGTTGATTCCTCAATTCTACACAGCCTTTGATTCATGGTCAACTTTAGCACAGGAATTGACTCCTTTTGTTGACTCACTTATTTTCTAATATCTTTGTATATAGTGCATGGCAGTTGAGTCAAGTCAATCATCTTCATTTATATAGCGCTTTTTAAGAATGTAGATTGTTCCAAAGTGCCTTTACAGTGATAATAGAAAATTAAAGTTACAGAGATTGTTTTGGCTTTATAGCAGCTCTAGAATAAATTTTCCAGCTAAGGTTTGTTTTGATTGATTCACTTCCGTCACAACGATCATTAGTTATTAACTTATATTAGCAGCCCCTGACACCGTTTTAACAGAAAACTCTTAAGTTCTCTCTACGCAAACTCTAAAAACGCGAACCCGTGAGAACGCTGATGGCGTGCACATGCGTATTAAGAGTCAATTCTATAGGTATGCGTGTTTGAATATATGTGCACAGGCATGTAGCCTCCCGGACACTGTTAGGAAGACTGTTCCAAAGTTTTGGTGCTAAATAGGAAAAGGATCTGATTTTGATATTCTAGGTATTATCAACTGGCCTGAATTTTGAGATCGCAATAGATGTGAAGGACTATAATGCGTTAAGAGCTTGCTCAAGTACTGCGGAGCTAAACCATTTAGTGGTTTGTAAGTAATCAGCAAAAGTTTAAAATTTATACAATGTTTAATAGGGAGCCAATGCAGTGTTGACAGAACCAGGCTAATATGGTCATACTTCCTGGTTCTGGTAAGAACTCTGCGTTTTGGACCAATGGTAATTTGTTTATTAAGCGTGCAGGGCAACCACCCATAATAGGATTACCATAATCTAGCCTTGAGGTCATGAACGTATTAACTAATTGTTCCGCATTTGTCAATGAGAGTATATGACGTAATTTATATATATTTTTAAGATGAAAAAATGCGGTTTTACAGATACTATTCACGTGACTTTCAAATGAAAAATTGCTATCAAAGAGCACACCCAGGTTCCTAACCGACGACGAAGACTTGACAGAGCAGCCATCAAGTGTTAGACAGTATTCTAGGTTATTACGTGAGGAAGTTTTTTGAGGAATATTTTCAAAACCACTAAGAAATCTAGTTTAGAAATATACTTCTTTTGAAGTGTTTGTGCTTAATGTTAAAATATATAGTGTGAACGATAAATCTCGTTTGAGAATTCGGTAACACTTTAGAATATGGATCCTTGATGAATAACTACACAAGAACCAATGAATAACACAATATTAACAATCTAGTAACTACTATTAAATAACAAGAAACTCTGATTAACGAACTAGTAAGTAATAGCGCACAGATGAAAGTGTTAGTTAAATATTAACTAATCAATAACTACTATTTTATTTTATGCTTCCCAGAGAACTACTGAAAAAGTGTATTAACAATCTGGTAACTAGCCTACTAATAACTAAAAAGAAACTCTGATGAACAAATTAGTAAGTAATAGAGCACAGATGAAAGTGTTAGTTAACTATTTAATAGTACTCTATCAATAACTAAAAAATTTTTATGCTTCCCAGAGAACTACTGAAATTTTTGGTGAACTTTAAAATAGTATACTTTTAGAAAATTTCTTTAGAAGTATGTAGTAACACTTGAGTCATTAACTTACTAGTTAGTTACCATGATCTTCACTTTAGAATACAGATCCAAATAATTAGTAATTCACATAGATCTCATGAGAATACATACCCAAAAAAGCGATTTCTCCAAAACACAACATAAATTCACAAAAGACATCCATTTTATTAGTTTGATGTAATCCAAATCTTTAGTATCCATATGTTGTTTGCAAGAAACAGATTCAAATTCAGCCCATTATCCAGTGATCTTCATCTCCATTTCTCAGCAGCGACCACAAACGTCAAATCCCGACTGGTGAATTCAAATTCAAAAAATGCGCTTTCAAGAAGCGTTACGACATGTTTTACGGCCGTGATATCAAACGCTCATTGGCTCTCGCCTGCTTCCTCACAGATTGCGACATTCCAGTCGGTGTAAATTAGTACATTTGAAATGGAGAAGCGTGCTCGCCTTCACAGAGCGCACTGAAACCGGATTAACATTATGTATTATTAATTTAAATTCTGATCTGTACCTCATACACAACTATTCCAATACTGCCAGAGAGGACTGCGACTGCAACGCATCATCATGTGAACGACTTTTGGTGCCGGTTTTGACATTTTCGCAATAAATAAATCATTGTGGAATTTATAGTTTGTCTGTCTGTTATGTTTTTTTGTCTTCATAATTGTAGCCTACGTAGGTTTAAGGAATGGTTATAGGTAGGTTTAGGGCTAGGAGCAGGATTAGTGGCTCAAAATATATTTTAATGCTATAGGCTATTGTTAATAAAACTGCCATTTCCCTACACATCTCTGTCCATTACGTTTTATCCTTTTTATATTCTGCATAAAAATGGATATGTTTAAGTATGGGAGTAGGGTTAAGGGATCTTGTCACATTTATCTTTAAAATGGTAAAAGTGAAAGTATACAGATATCTTTATGATATGAAATATACATAAATAGTTAACGTTTTGTAGCTGTAAAATCGTAATAATGTTACGTTTAAATGTTGCAGATACGTCTATATTATACGTTTCAGCATCTATCCAAACGTACAAAAACGAACGTTTTAACATACGTATTAGTAATACTTGAGTCATTACTAGTTAGTTACCATGATCTTCACTTTAGAATACGGATCCAAATAATTAGTATTTCCCATCGAAGTATGTAGTAACACTTGAGTCATTACTTGTTAGTTACCATGATCTTCACTTTAGAATACGGATCCAAATAATTAGTAATTCCCATCGAAGTATGTTGTAACACTTGAGACATTAGTTAGTTACCATTATTACAGTACTAATCTGAAAAGCCAATAAAGTGTAGAATCTTCTAATCACTCACAAGATAGGCACACACACAGACACACACACACACACATTATATATGAGCTAGGAGACATCATTTTTTTTTTTTTTGAGAGGTAGGTTAAATAATAAAATCACTGTATATGGTATTTGAATGGTGGATGACTCAATATGATCCAGTAGTCTCCATGACTTTAATGCCAGTCCAGAGGAATGGCGGACAGCCATTGGCCAAAGGACAAGTAAGGTCCCGACAACTGCATTTAAAAATCCATTTCTTTAAAATTATTCAGTTGATAAATAGACAGCATAGGCCAATTATTAACATCTTTCCTAAATCATATAGTAGTTAAAATGTTAATGTAGTGCAAACTTTTTCAGTAGAATTAAAAACTAGTAGTTATTGATTAGTTAATGAACTACCACTTTCATGTGTGCGCATTTACTTACTAATTCGTTAATCAGAGTTTCTTTTTAGTTAATAGTAGTTACTAGATTGTTAATAAACTTTTTCAGTAGTTCCCTTATCGAAGGGAACTCAACACTGCGTCGTTAAAAACGACTCTTTGGGGACGCTCCCTAAGCGTGCGCCTCTGAAGTATGAATGAAACTAATCCAATCCTGATTGGTGTTGCGTCGTGACGTAACATGTGACGGCATAACCGGATATAAAACCGGCGCCGGCACACACACACATCAGCTTTCGCTCTTCAGCAAGCGCTCTGTGTTACTGTCAGTCATATTTGGTGTTGTCTGTCTGTTGAAAGTGTTGTATATTATGGCGAGTGAACAATTCTCTAGATGTGTGCACCCCTGCCCTCGATTCATTACGGGTGGGGACACACATCAGTTATGTGTGAATTGTTTGGGAGTGCAGCACGCACAGGCGGCTCTCGAGGGAGCTGCCTGTGAACACTGTGAAGCACTTCCTATAAGAGTGCTGCGCTCCCGCTTGGCTGTTTTTAATGATGACGGCCAAGCTCGCGATCCCCGCGGTTCTGGTCCCGCGTCTGTTGAGGCAGCGCGGAGACTCAGATCGTGGGGATCGCAGAAGGATCTCGCAGATGAGAACGAGACTGCCGAGGCACTTTCTCGTTCATCATCTGCGGATTCTATAACGCTCGCTCACGGTGCAGAAGCCCGCCCGGCGGCTTCTTCTGCCCGTGACGAGTGCCCGGTACTTGAGCTGTCTGCTTCCGAGGAAGTAGATGTGCTCAGTACTGGGAGCGAGGAACATGAGCCACGCTCGCCGGCTCATGTTCCCGCTTATGAGGAGTTGGTGGAGGTTGTAACGCGTGCAGTGGCCAGGCTCAATATCAACTGGCCACAAGATAAGCAGGATGATCCTTGTCACAGTAAATTAGACGAGAGATTCCTGCAGCACCGTTCACAACCTCAGCGCCGGGGCTTGCCGTTTTTCCCGGATCTCCATAAAGAGATTTCTAAATCCTGGGAAAAACCGTACTCCTCTCGCATCTCTTCACCTACATCATGTGATTATAGTAATGTGGTGGGTGCGAGAGAGGCAGGTTATGGCAAGATGCCGCGGATGGAGGAAGCTTTAGCGAGCTACCTTTCTCCTGAAGTGGCATCTTCGCTTAAAGCCCCGGCGCTGCCCAGTAAACCATGCAGGGACACTTCTGCACTGGTGGGCCGGGCTTATATGGCGGCTGGTCGGGCTGGTGCGTGTCTGCACTCAATGGCAATCTTGCAGGCGTACCAGGCCGACCTCCTAAAAGACTTAGATGAGGCTGAGGGACCAACGCCCGCGGATATTGCGGAGTTGAGGAGAGCCACAGATCTGTCTCTCCGGGCCACTAAAGAGACGGCCCGCGCCCTTGGCCGCTCTATGTCAGCTATGGTGGCCACGGAGAGGCATCTGTGGCTGAATCTGTCTGGTGTAAAAGAGAAAGACAGATCCTTCCTGCTGGATGCCCCGCTATCGCCTTCGGGCCTGTTCGGTGACGCAGTAGCCACTGTTGTCGACAGGTTCCAGGAGGCGAAGAAACAATCAGCGGCGTTCCAGCAATATCTTCCTCGCCGATCTAAGTCTAGGTCTAGGGGGGCTGGCTCAAGTGGCCAGCCTCAGCCGTCAACCAGCTCCTCCTATCGCCAAGAGCAGAAGGAGAGCGTTTCCTCCAGAGCCCCTCCTCCGGGAGCTTGGCAACAGAGGAAACGCTCTCACTCTAAGTCCTCTGGTCAGAAGGGCGACCTGAGGGCCGTCATTCAGGCTAAGAGGGCTTCAGGAAAGAGGTCCTAACCGAAGTGGTAGGACCCCTGAGGGCTGTCCCCTCCGTTGTGGAACAACCGAGGTTGTTTTCACAGCGGAGCCCTCTGAAAAAAGATGTGATCCCGCCGTCCTGGACGCTTCGGGCCGCATCAATTTCCAGCGAACACACACTGTGGCGTTCGCCCCAAAAGTTTGTAAAAGAGCACAGACTATGGTCACAAAATCGTTTTCCTCCTCTTCCTGCCAGTTCTCTGCTTCAGAAGGTCGAGAACAGTGCTCAAAGAACATCCGAGGCCAGTCTCGAGAGGCTGGTTCCCTTAGTAGATTTTCTGGAGGGGTGGCAATATCTTCCAAATATATCTATGTGGGTCCTGAATATAATAAAAAATGGGTACAGACTGCAGTTTGGTCACCGACCTCCCAGGTTTGCAGGGGTGGTGCCAACTACAGTGGTTCCAGAACAGGCTCGGGTTATGGAACAAGAGGTACAGGCCCTGCTGGTCAAAGGGGCCATAGAAGTTGTTCCCCTACCAGACAGAGAGTCCGGGTTTTACAGCCGATACTTTATAGTTCCAAAGAAGGATGGCGGGCTAAGGCCGATTTTGGATTTAAGACAGTTGAATCGGTCTCTGAGGAGGTTCAGGTTCAAAATGCTCACGATTCCCATCATCGTGAATCAAATCAGGTCCGAGGACTGGTTTGTTACAATAGATCTAAAAGACGCCTGTTTTCACGTCTCCATCCTTCCATGTCACAGGAGGTTCCTGAGGTTCGCTTTCGGGGGCGAAGCGTACCAATATCGGGTCCTGCCGTTCGGCCTAGCACTCTCTCCCCGCACGTTCACAAAGTGTATGGATGCAGCTCTGGCTCCATTGAGACTTCAGGGCATTCGTATTCTGAATTATATCGACGACTGGCTCATATTGGCCCAGTCTCGAGAAATGGCAGTTCAGCATCGAGATGTCGTCCTTGGCCATATTCTAAAACTGGGGTTGAGACTCAACACAAAAAAGAGCGTGTTGGAACCAGCCCAGAAAACAACGTTTCTGGGCGTGGTTTGGAATTCGGTTACAATGCGGGCACATATGTCTCCCGCACGTATCGAGTCCATCCTGACTACGGTCTCTGGGATAAAGCTAGGCCAGGCCATCACTGTAAAGCAATTTCAAAGACTGCTGGGCCTCATGGCAGCGGCATCCAACATTATACCTTTGGGCCTTCTCCACATGAGGCCCCTTCAGTGGTGGCTGAAAGCCAAGGGGTTTTCCCCGAAGGGAAATCCGTTCCGCATTATCAGGGTTACGCGCAGATGCCTTCGTTCCCTATTAATCTGGAAGAAACCTTGGTTCCTGTCCCAAGGACCAGTGTTAGGAGCGTCATGTCGCCGGAAAACCGTTTCGACAGACGCCTCCCTCACTGGTTGGGGCGCGGTCATGGACGGCCGCTTTGCCAGGGGTCTGTGGCAGGACCATCATCACTCTTGGCATATAAATTGCCTAGAGATGTTGGCTGTATTCAGGGCTCTGAGGAGCTTCCTCCCAGACATCAAGGGCTACCATGTCTTGATACGTTCGGACAATTCATCAGTGGTAGCTTATCTGAACCGACAAGGGGGACTCAGATCGCGCCCTCTATGCAGACTGGCACATCAGATTATTCTTTGGTCCCAGGGGAAAATATTATCCATCAGAGCAATATATGTCCCGGGGGTTCAGAACCGGGGAGCGGACATCCTGTCGAGGCAGGGGCTGAGGCCCGGGGAATGGAGACTTCACCCAGATGTGGTGAAGTTGATATGGCAGAGGTTCGGACCAATGGAAGTGGACTTATTTGCGTCTCGAGAGACGTCCCACTGTCCACTTTGGTTTTCCCTCACTCATCCAGCCCCACTGGGGTTGGATGCCATGGTACAGGCCTGGCCGAGGCTTCGCCTGTACGCTTTTCCCCCGATCGCTCTGCTCCCGGGAGTCCTAGAGAGGGTCCGTCAGGAGGGCATCAGTCTTCTCCTGGTAGCCCCGTTGTGGCCGGCCCGAGTATGGTTTTCAGACATAATAGCACTCCTGATAGGCCCGCCGTGGCAGATTCCTCTGAGGAGGGATCTGTTGACTCAGGCGGAGGGCACAGTCTTCCACCCTCGCCCGGAGCTGTGGAAGCTGTGGGTCTGGCCTCTGAGGGGGCCCAGTACTTAAATGCTGGCCTATCAGCCGGGGTCGTTGAAACCATACTTAGTTCTAGGGCTCCATCCACTAGGAGATTATATGGCCTCAAGTGGAAAGTTTTTTCCACTTGGTGTAGAGAGAATGAGTTAGATCCAGTTAACTGCCCAGTGGCTTCAGTTCTGGAGTTTCTCCAAGATCGTTTCTCTGCGGGTCTCTCCCCATCCACGCTTAAGGTGTACGTGGCTGCCATTGCGGCTTTCCATGCACCACTGAGCGATGGACCTTTGGGGAGGCACCAGATGGTCATTCGTTTTCTCCGTGGTACATGGAGGATGAGACCGACAACCAGGTCCAGGGTTCCTTCCTGGGACCTGGCGGTGGTGCTCGAAGGGTTATCCCTGGCCCCCTTCGAACCCCTTCAGTCGGCTTCGCCTAAGGATCTGACGTTTAAAATGGCTTTTCTCCTAGCTATTACCTCTCTTAAGAGGGTGGGAGATCTCCAAGCCCTGGCAGCAACACCAGCCTGCTTGGAGTTTGCCCCTGGCGGAGTTAAGGCCATTCTGAACCCGAGACCTGGCTATGTGCCCAAAGTTCCTTCTAACTTGGCACGGTCTACAGTTCTGCAGGCTTTTCATCCTCCACCTCATGTGTCGGCAGAAGAAGAGAGGCTCCATTTGCTCTGCCCTGTCCGAGCTCTGAGCGTTTACCTTGAGAGGTCCTCTTCCTGGAGGAGGTCGGACCAACTGTTAGTGTGTTTTGGGTCACCTAAGAAGGGGCTCCCTGCATCCAAGCAAACTATTAGTAATTGGATTGTTCAGGCTATTGCCGCGGCCTACAAGGTGCGCAATTTGCCCTCACCTTTGGCCCTAAGGGCTCACTCTACTAGAGGCATGGCGTCCTCTAGGGCCCTCCAATTGGGAGTGCCCCTTCAGGAGATCTGTGAGGCAGCCGGTTGGGCTACCCCGCACACTTTCATCAGGTTTTACTGTCTGCACCTCCCCAGTACGCCCGGTGCGCGAGTGCTCTCGTCCTAGTTGGTGCCGGTTTCGTTTCACTCTAGGGCAGGCCTTCTCGGTGAGTGGCATAGTGGGCATTCGTTCCCCAAAGAGTCGTTTTTAACGTCTGTAACCCTTGTTCCCTGAGAAGGGAACGAGACACTGCGTCGTCCTGCCACGCCCCTCGAGG
Organism: Semotilus atromaculatus; assembly: GCA_031834385.1. Classification (NCBI taxonomy): domain Eukaryota; kingdom Metazoa; phylum Chordata; class Actinopteri; order Cypriniformes; family Leuciscidae; genus Semotilus; species Semotilus atromaculatus. The sequence continues at coordinate 9,331,650 of JAULUF010000025.1, read as the reverse complement.
CCTGAGAGCGTCTTGCTTCATCACTATGCTGATGTGTGTGTGTGCCGGCGCCGGTTTTATATCCGGTTATGCCGTCACATGTTACGTCACGACGCAACACCAATCAGGATTGGATTAGTTTCATTCATACTTCAGAGGCGCACGCTTAGGGAGCGTCCCCAAAGAGTCGTTTTTAACGACGCAGTGTCTCGTTCCCTTCTCAGGGAACAAGGGTTACAGACGTAACCCGAGACGTTCTCTGGGAAGCATTAAAAAAAATAGTAGTTATTGATTAGTTAATAGTGAACTACCACTTTCATCTGTGCGCTATTACTTACTAGTTCGTTAATCAGAGTTTCTTGTTAGTTAATAGTAGATACTAGATTGTTAATATTGTGTTACTCATTGGTTCTTGTGTAGTTATTCATTAACGAAGGATCCGTATTCTAAAGTGTTACCGAGAATTCTGCTGGCTACTGTATACAGGCCACCAGGGCACCATAAAGATTTTATCAAAGAATTTCCAGACCTTCTATCAGAATTAGTATTGGATAAAGTACTAATTGTTGGTGATTTTAATATACATGTAGATAATGAAAAAGATGCATTTGGATTGACATTTAAATACATTGTAAACTCAATTGGAGTTAGACAACAGGTGTCAGGACCTACTCATTGTCATAATCATACTCTAGATCTAATACTATCACATGGAATAGATGTTGATGCGGTTGAAATTCTGCAGCAGAGCGATGAATTCTCAGGTCATTATCTAGTCTCACGTAAATTACATTTAGCCAAGGCTGCAAAGCCGACTCCGTGTATAAATATGTTAGACCTATCACTTCTGCCACTAAAGATTGCTTTATCAATAATCTTCCTAATCAGTTTCATCATCTCAGCATCCCAGATAGCTTAGAAGAACTTGGTATTGCAACAGAAACTTTTAACTCTCTCTTTTCCAGCACTTTAGACACAGTTGCTCCGTTGCGGTTAAAGAAGTTTAAAGAAAATAGTCCAACGCTGTGGTACAACGAACACACTTAGGCCCTTAAGAGAGCAGCCAGAAAAATGGAGCGCAACTGGAAGAAAACAAAACTAGAGGTATTTCGGATTTCATGGAAAGAGAGCTCGATTGCTTACAGAGAGGCCTTAAAAGCTGCTAGATCTGCTTATTTGGTAACACTTTATTTTGATAGTCCACTTTAGACATTCTACTAACTATAAGTAAATTTTCAACTACATGTCAACTAACTGTCATTAGAGTATTAGTAGACTGCCAGCTTAATATCTGCTAACACTTTATTTTGTTGGTCCCCTAACAGACATTCAACTGACTATAAGTAACTTGGCGACTACTATTCAACTTATTCTCCTAACCCGAACCCTAACACCTAACAGTCTACTGACAGTCTACTATAATATACTAATACTCTAATGAGAGTTAGTTGACATGTAGTTGAAAAGTTACTTATAATTGGTAGAACGTCTAAAGTAACTATCTAAATAAAGTGTAACCGCTTATTTTTCAACCCTATTAGAAGAAAATAAACATAATCCTAGGTATTTATTTGAAACAGTGGCTAAACTAACGAAAAAGAAAGCTTCAAGCCCAGAAGTAAGCAGTAATGACTTTATGAACTTCTTCACTTATAAGATCAATAATATCAGGGCCAAAATTATAACTATGCAACCGTTTACTACAGTATCGCATCAGGGAGTGCATTGTAGTCTCCCTGAGGAAAAATCTTATTCATTTGTTGCTATAGGAGAGGAAGAATTTTGCAAACTCGTTAATTCATCTAAATCGGCAACTTTTATGTTAGACCCTATACCGACTAAGCTACTGAAGGAGATGCTTCCAGAGATCATAGATTATCTTCTTAATATCATTAATTAATCTTTGTCTCTAGGATACGTACCAAAAACCTTTAAGCTGGCTATGATAAAACCGCTTGTTAAAAAAACGCAAATTGATCATACAAAATTAGTCAATTACAGGCTTGAATTTGCCTTTTCTGTCAAAGATATTAAAAAAAGCAGTATCCTCACAACTGTGTTCCTTTCTTGAAAGAAATTATATCTGCAAGGATTTTCAGTCCGGATTTAGACCGTACCATAGTACCGAGACAGCTCTTGTTAGAGTCACAAATTATTTTCTTTTATCATCCGATTGTGGTTGTATCTCTCTATTAGTGTTACTTGATCTTAGTGCTGCACAATTTGACACAATTGACCACAACATTCTTTTAAATAGACTAGAAAACTATGTTGGCATTAGTGAAAATACACTAGCATGGTTTAAATCATACTTATCTGACCGTTATCAGTTTATAGGTGTAAATGAAGAAATGTCTTTATCGATCACAGTATGGCATACCACAAGGCTCAGTACTAGGACCGCTGCTGTTCACTCTGTCCATGCTACCATTAGGACATATCGTGAGGAAACATGGAATTAGCTTTCACTGTTATGCCGATGATACTCAGCTGTATATTTCTTTAAAACCTACTGAAACTTACCACTTCACAAAATTAACGGAATGCATAGCTGATATAAAAAAATTGGATGACCAGTAATTTCCTACTACTAAATTCTAATTATTGGACAAAAAACGCCCACATGTAATTACCTAGAATACTGTCTAACAGACAGATGGCTGCTCTGTTAAGTCTTCGTTGTCGGTTAGGAACCTGGCTGTGCTCTGACTACAAACTAAGATGGCTGCATGGACCAGAACTAAAGTTCCCAGGCTCCTCAGCGGGAGAGGAAGCACAGCTGTTACGAATGAAGAAGAGCTATTGATGAGCTAGGAGAGAGAGAAAGTGTCTGTTCGTTTGAATAACGACTAAGAGAAAAAGGGTGTGTTTTTTTTCTGTTGGAAGGTTTGAGTTATGGGTTGATGATTAAAAACAAAACAAATTGCTTGAGCTCTACCTGGACTCTGTTTGTGAAGTACTCTGGCTGACTACTTTTTTGCTTCATATGCTTCATATGGTAGGGTTCTTAAAGGAGGACTTCACCCGTGGGAACATTAATCGTTATTGAAAGTGGATCATATATGTAGTCGAAATGTAAAATTAATTTTGAATTTGGTGCCTTCTTGACCGAGGAAAGACAGAAAGTAACTTTAGGGTGCATTTGTATGAAAGACAACAACTCCCACAATGCACCACATTGCACAGCTCCACAAGCCCCTCCCACTAATCCAGAACAGCGCCTATGAGGTATCCGCCTCTTCCGTCTACAAGGCTAGCTACCACCAGAGCTTGAAATTCATTTCACACAAAATTTCTAGTTAGTTTGGTCAAACTCATTAGTGATTTACACCTCATTTGTATTTCTTTCGAAATGGTGAATTATTGCATGATACCGGGATGTTCAGTCAGAACATATGCAGTGCGAAACTAGGATGGTTCACAACACCAAACGTCCGTGTCCTCGTCTGATTCAGAGATTTCGTCCAGGTGAAATTGGCATAGTTGAAATTCTTTGCAGCATACGGACTCTATATCTGTGAGAGCACCAGTCCGCCCCAGCTCGAGCTAGTCCGGGTTTCTTATTCTACAGCCGCCTCCTGTTCCTCCCTCAGCCTCAGGTGCTCTTCGCTATATTGCGGCTCGTAAAAGTAGCCACGGACATCTGATTCGAGCATCAGACTTTCGAAATCCTCTTTTTCCATATCATATTGTGTACATTTCGCCATTGTCGTAACTTCACATCAGGCTCCACAGAGCCTGTTAGCTTAGCTTCCAAACAAGATGGAGGATATTGCTTTTAGTTTCTGCAAGTGAAATCCCACCCACTGATCTGTAATAGGTCTGTAGCGTGAGGGGTCCCATCCCCTGGGAAAATGAGGAACGAGTGTTTGTAGTCTCAACCCCTCTACCAAGATATGGGACATCCTACTTAGAATGACACAAAATGACGATTTTTACATCATTATGAGCAGGAAATGCAACACTGAAATCCTTATTTCTCCCGTCTCAGTGGAAAATTAGGGAATAATGCAAAGCTACAAAGCTTAATGCAAATGGGTGAAGTGTCCCTTTAAGTACTTATGCACCTCCACCTCCACAACTGCTGCAGTGTTCTTTTTGGATTCTAGCCATTTCTTTGTCAGGCGCATCAGTTCACCAGATATCAGTTTAACCAGAGACAGGGAAACAGTAGTCCCTATGAAAAAACAAAAAGGATTGTCAGACTACAGCCCTAGAAGTGTTATGGAAGCACCCTCAGACAGGGAGGATGAGAATCAACAGGAGGTTTATTGACAACAATGAGCAGAGATGAAGCAAGCAGGTAAATGAATAGTTCGAAAGAAAATTTGGAGAACGGGAATCGGGTGATGAATGGTATATCTTTGCTTACAGGACCGAAGGATGGTGGATGGCTGAATGGACGATGAGCTGGATGCACACACCTCGCTGGACGACAGGGATTGCAGATCTGATGATTTGTAACAGCGACGCGGAGGACTGAGAAGACACTGGAGAGGGATCATTGGAGGAGACACAGAAATAGCTTGACAATCACTGGGGGAAACAAGGTAGGTGTCCACTTCATTCAGGAATGAGACCGGACAATGAGCTGGGGTGAGGTGTGTCCTTATATTGCTGAGGTGATGAGGGTGCAGATGAGGTGCAGGTGTGTGTGTGTGTGTGTGATCAGAATTCAAGAGAGGGAGTGCATTGTGATTGGCTGGTGCTGGCAGATCTGTGACAAGCAGATTGTTACAAATGTGGAGTCATATCTCTTGGCAGTGTGTCAAACCACATGAACCTATGACAGCTGATTCTTCAGGTGGGCAGCAAACTAATCTCTTTGCTGCATTGATGGGAACCACAAGCTTCTGATAAATAACAGGATGTGGAGGCCTTATTAGACTCACTGAACATGATTACCTTGGTCCACAAGTCACTAGTCAACCCAGCAGAGATCCTCAGGAATATAACCAGTGATGTGTGCATGGAGACACTAAGAGGTACCAAACGGCTGAACTAACCCTCACCACCACTAAAGGGAAATGTGGGGTAAATGCAGATGTAGTGGACACATTGCCAGTGAATGTGCTCATTGGCAGGGACTGGCCAATATTCCATGTTTTATGACAAGACATATTGGGGAAAAAGATGAGGGAAACACATAGGCCTAGAAGTAAATCCAAATTTAAGAGTGACACTGCCCAAGGGGATCAGGATGTAAAATATATAGAAGAAGAAGAAGAAGTTTTATTTATATAGCGCCTTTCCAAAGCTCAAGGTCGCTTTACATTGTACATTACAATACATTAGACACCGGCACATACATTACAGACATATAGGATACATATAGTAACATTATCCAAAATGCAAGTTAAAGAGATATGTTTTTAACTGGGTCTTGAATGTAGTCACAGATGATGTATTACGTAGTGTAAGAGGTAGCGAATTCCATAATTGAGGAGCATTAATACTGAAAGACCTTCCACCTACAGTGGATAACCAGAAACGAGGGATGCACAATAAACCAAGTTCAGCTGATCTGAGAGATTGTGTAGGGCGGTAAGGGTGGTGTAGGTCAGACAGATATTGTGGAGCAAGACCATTTAATGCTTTGAACATCAGAAGCAATACCTTAAAGTGGATACGTGATGCAACAGGTAGCCAGTGGAGGTCATGAAGCAGAGGAGTAATGTGAGCAGAACGCCTAGTGGAGGTGAGAACTCTTGCTGCAGAGTTTTGAACATACTGTAGTCTTGAAATAAGTTTTTTTGGGAAGACCAAGAAATAAGGCATTGCAATAGTCCATGCGTGATGTGATTAATGCATGAATTAAGGTTTCAGCATCAGCTAAAGTGAGAGACGATCGTAAACGAGCAATATTGCGAAGATGGAAAAAAGAGTTTTTAACAAGAGAAGAAATATGAGAGCCAAAAGATAGAGTCTGATCGAATAAGACACCAAGGTTATGAATCAATGACGAAGGCTTAACGTGGAGTCCATCAATCTCAAAGGACTGGCCCATCCTTTCAACTGAGGCAATAGAGCCAATCACTAATATCTCGGTTTTCTTATCATTTAATTTGAGGAAATTCAGGGACATCCAGTGCTTGATGTCCCTGATACATGCAGTGAGTGAGTCAGGCAGAGATGGCCTATCGGAGCTGGTGGTAAGATAGATTTGAATATCATCAGCATAGCAATGGAATTTAAGTCCATGTCTGCGTATGATGTCACCGAGTGGATGTATGTAGATGATGAACAGTAGTGGGCCAAGAACCAAACCTTAAGGAACACCCTGTGTAAGTGAAGCAGTGGCAGATCTAAACCCTTGTATAGTGATATAATACTTTCTGTCGCTGATGTCAAGTCAAGTCAAGTCACCTTTATTTATATAGCGCTTTTTACAATACAAATTGTTTCAAAGCAGCTTTACAGAGATAACAGGAAAACAATGTTGTAATAGTATTGTTAAATTCAAAATTAAATGTTAAATGTCCCCAACTAAGCAAGCCAAAAGCCAATGGCGACAAAAGCGAAGAGAGGCGAAAAAGGCAACAGTGGCAAGGAACCAAAACTCCATCAGGTGACAGAATGGAGAAAAAAACCTTGGGAGAACCCAGGCTCAGTCAGGGGGCCAGTCCTCCTTTGGCCAATGAACGAACAGTGTATGATTATGAGTTAGGCAGCATAATGTCAGGAGTCAGATGTGATCAGAACTTTCACGATATTTATCCAGTTCATCTGGTTGGGTTGGGTCATCCGGCCGGTGAGAAGATGAGTGTGTTGAGGTGTCCATGGGCCTTCACAGTGTTGATGGGCCGGCTCATCAGGGATGCGTTGTCGTCGTGTCCATGTGATGGTCCTTCCTCAGATCTGGATATGGCCTGGATCCGGCGGTTCGCGGTAAACCTCGGGATAAGCAGAGAGACTAATATTAGCGTAGACGCCATCCTTCTTATGATGTACAAAGTACATCAGGAATTATGGGAAGTGTTCCCGGTTCCGGCTGATCTAAACTATGCAGCCTAACATTGAATTATAGAAATCTATAATGTGTTATGTGTATGCTAAGCCAAAGAGATGTGTTTTTAGTCTAGATTTAAACTGACAGACTGTATCTGCTTCCCGGACTGTGTTAGGAAGATTGTTCCAAAGTTTTGGTGCTAAATGGGAAAAGGATCTACCGCCAGCAGTCGATTTTGATATTCTAGGTATTATCAACTGGCCAGAATTTTGAGATCGCAATAGACGTGAAGGACTATAATGCGTTAAGAGCTCGCTCAAGTACTGGGGAGCTAAACCATTTAGTGCTTTGTAAGTAATCAGCAATATTTTAAAATGTATACGATGTTTAATAGGCAGCCAATGCAGTGTTGACAGAACCGGGCTAATATGGTCATACTTCCTGGTTCTGGTAAGAACTCTAGCGGCTGCGTTTTGAACTAGCTGTAGTTTGTTTATTAAGCGTGCAGGGCAACCACCCAGTAGAGCATTACAATAATCTAGCCTTGATGTCATGAATGCATGAACTAATTGTTCCGCATTTGTCAGTGAGAGCATATGACGTAATTTAGATATATTTTTAAGATGGAAAAATGCGGTTTTACAGATACTAGACACGTGACTTTCAAATGAAAGATTGGTATCAAAGAGCACACCCAGGTTCCTAACTGACGACGAAGACTTAACAGAGCAGCCATCGATTGTTAGACAGTATTCTGGGTTATTACGTGTGGCAGTTTTTTGTCCAATGATTAGAATCTCTGTTTTTTCAGAATTTAGTAATAGGAAATTACTGGTCATCCAATTTTTTATATCAGCTATGCATTCCGTTAATTTTGAGAATTGGTAAGTTTCGTTAGGTTTTGAAGAAATATACAGCTGAGTATCATCAGCATAACAGTGGAAGCTAATTCCATATTTCCTAATGATATATCCTAATGGTAGCATGTACATAGTGAACAGCAGCGGTCCTAGTACTGAGCCTTGTGGTACGCCATACTGAACTTGTGATCGATAAGACATCTCTTCATTTACTGCTACAAACTGAAAACGGTCAGATAAGTATGATTTAAACCATGCTAGTGCAATTCCACTAATGCCAACATAGTTTTCTAGTCTATTTAAAAGAATGTTGTGGTCGATAGTATCAAATGCAGCACTAAGATCAAGTAACACTAATAGAGAGATACAACCACGATCGGATGATAAGAGCAAATCATTTGTGACTTTAATGAGAGCAGTCTCAGTACTATGGTACGGTCTAAATCCGGACTGAAAATCCTCGCAGATATTATTTCTTTCTAAAAAGGAACAAAGTTGTGATGAAACTGCTTTTTCTAGTATCTTTGACAGAAAAGGCAGATTCGAGATTGGCCTATAATTGACTAATTCTGTCGGATCAAGTTGCGGTTTTTTAACAAGCGGTTTAATCATAGCCAACTTAAAGGTTTTTGGTACGTATCCTAGAGACAAAGATGAATTAATGATATTTAGAAGAGGATCTATGACCTCTGGAAGCATCTCCTTCAGTAGCTTAGTCGGTATAGGGTCTAGCATACAAGTTGTCGATTTAGATGAATTAACAAGTTTGCAAAATTCTTCCTCTCCTATAGCAACAAATGAATCAAAATGTTCCTCACGGAGACTACAATGCACTCCCTGATGCGCTACTGTAGTAGACGGTTGCATAGTTATAATTTTGTCCCTGATATTATAGATCTTATAAGTGAAGAAGTTCATAAAGTCATTACTGCTGTGTTTCTTGGACACTTCTGGGCTTGAAGCTTTCTTTTTCGTTAGTTTAGCCACTTGTTCAAATAAATACCTAGGATTATGTTTATTTTCTTCTAATAGGGTTGAAAAATAATCCGTTCTAGCATCTTTTAATGCCTCTCTGTAAACAATCGAGCTCTCCTTCCATGAAATCCGAAATACCTCTAGTTTTGTTTTCTTCCAGTTTCGCTCCATTTTTCTGGCTGCTCTCTTAAGGGCCCGGGTGTGCTCGTTGTACCACGGCGTTGGACTATTTTCTTTAATCTTCTTTAAGCGCAACGGAGCAACTATGTCTAAAGTGCTGGAAAATAGAGATTCAAACGTTTCTGTTGCAATATCAAGTTCTTCTAAGCTATCCGGGATGCTGAGATGATGAAACTGATTAGGAAGATTATTAATAAAGCCATCTTTAGTGGCAGAAGTGATAGGTCTAACATATTTATAACACGGAGTCGGCTTTGCGGCCTTGGCTAAATGTAATTTACACAAGACTAGATAATGATCTGAGATGTCGTCGCTCTGCTGCAGAATTTCAACGGCATCAACATCTATTCCATGAGATAATATTAGATCTAGAGTATGGTTACGACAATGAGTAGGTTCTGACACGTGTTGTCTCACTCCAATTGAGTTTATAATGTCTTTAAATGCCAATCCCAATGCATCTTTTTCATTATCTACATGTATATTAAAATCACCAACAATTAGGACTTTATCGGCAGCCAATACTAATTCTGATAGAAAGTCAGCAAATTCTTTGATAAAATCTTTATGGTGCCCTGGTGGCCTGTAAACAGTAGCCAGCAGAATTCTCAAACGTGATTTATTGTTTACACTATATATTTTTACATTAAGCACCAACACTTCAAAAGAAGTATATTTAAAACTAGATTTCTTAGTGGTTTTGAAAATATTACTATAAATTACAGCAACACCTCCCCCTTTGCCTTTCGGACGAGGCTCATGTTTATAACAGTAATCTTGCGGAGTGGACTCATTTAAAGTAATGTAATCGTTTGGTTTTAGCCAGGTTTCTGTCAAACACAGCACATCTAGGTTATAGTCTGTAATCTTATCATTAACTATGAGCGCTTTTGAATTAAGGGATCGAATATTCAACAACCCAAGCTTTATCGTTTGCTCATCTGTATTATATCTGTTTTTTATTTGTTGAACATCAATTAAACTTTTAACCTTAGAAAGGTTTGGCAGTTTTTTGGCTTTCCAAATTCGGGGAACAGACACAGTCTCTATATGATGATATCTAGGTGAAAGAGCCTCTATGTGATGGGATTTATCTGACCTTGGTGACGTGAGGCCGCTAGCAGACGGTCGGTTAAGCCAGTCTGTCTGCTTCCTGACCTGAGCCCCAGGTTGTCATGTTTTATCTCTAAGACTATGAGCCAAATTACTAGAGAGAAGAGCAGCACCATCCCAGGAGGGATGAATACCATCTCTTTTCAACAGGTCAGGTTTGCCCCAAAAACTTTTCCAATTGTCTATGAATTCTATATTATTTTGCGGACACCAATTAGACAACCAGCCATTGAGTGAACACAATCTACTAACTATCTCATCACTCCTTCGAACAGGAAGGGGACCAGAGCAAATTACAGTGCCTGACATCGTACTTGCGAGTTCAAACACCTCTTTAATATTAATTTTGGTGATCTCCGACTGGCGAAGTCGAACATCATTTGTGCCGACGTGAATAACAATCTTAGAGAATTTACGATTAGCATTAGCCAGCACTTTTAAATTTGCTTTGATGTCAGGCGCTCTGGCTCCCGGCAAACATGTGACTATGGTGGCTGGTGTCTCTATTTTCACGTTCCGTGTAATAGAATCGCCAATTACCAGGGCACAATCAACATAATTCTCAGTGGGTGTTTCACTGAGTGGGGCAAATCGATTTGTTATGGTGATCGGAACAGAAGAGTGGTTTTTTGATCCGCGACTAGAGCGATCTCTCACAGTTACCCATCTGCCTGGCTGCACAGGCAATAACTCAGCCGGAACCGAATCATGTAAATGGTTCACTATGCTAGGCGCATCCAAAGTAGTATCTAAGGCTCGAGCACACTTACTATCCTCGATTAAAGTTTGGATGCGTGTCTCTAATTCTGAAATCTTCTCCGTCAGCCTGACTGTCTCCTTGCATTTATCACATATAAACCCTATATTGCCGACGGGGAAGGCTATGGTAAACATGTGGCATGAGGTGCAGGTGACAATAACAGGACAAGACATTACTCACCGTGTTTGTTGACTGATTCTTACTCACCTAGGCTTTTTATGAACTCAGAGGCGCGGGCGCGCACGAGAAAAATAAATAACTGAGCGCACGGGCGGCGCGTTAACAGGATACAAGCGTGTTGTGTTAACAATAACGGAAGCTAGCGATGTTAGGTTAGTCTGAGATGTTAGGTAAACTGTTTTAGTAGTATAAACACTAGAAATGATCGTAAATGTATGGTTCAAAACAGAGAGAAATACGAGAGTTTAGATGGAGCTTCATGAAATGAGAAATGAGCCAGGAAAGAGCAGAGCCCGTGATGCCAATATCAGAAAGCCTAGAGATCATTATTTCATGACAAACTGTGTCAAAAGCAGCGCTTAAATCAAGGAGCATCAAGATGTTTATCAGCCCTGAATCCATGGACAAAAGAATGTCGTTGACCACCCAAAGAAGAGCAGTTTCAGTGCTATGTGATGGGCGAAATCCAGACTGAAAAGGTTCAAAAAGACCATTACCATCCAAATGTGATTGCAATTGTGAAGCAACAACCCTTTCAAGGACTTTGCTCAATAATGTTAAGTTGGATATTGGTCTGTAATTGTCCATATTTAGGTGGTCTAGGCCTGTTTTTTTAAGAATCGGGGTCACTGCAGCTATTTTTAATTCTGCTGGAACAACTGCCAGACGCCAAACTACAGTTTATCATGTGTGTTATATAGGGTGCAACCTCGGGCACACACAGCTTAAGCAAAACAGTAGGTGTAGGATCAAGCCAGCAGGATGTGGAATTTGACTTCACAATTAGATTACTTATGGTAGCAGGAGTAGTTAGAGTGAAAGCAGAAAGAGAGTTTGTTGAGTGAATGGAACCAGCTAACCTTAACTGGACATTTGAGTCACTTGTATGAAGAGTGGTTTTGGTAATGGATGCAGTGATTGACTTCAGTTTATCAGAGAAGAATTGAGAAAAGCTATTTACAAGCTCCACAGAGCCCGAAATAACATGTTGTGGTGGATTTGTGAGTTTGTTAATCATTGCAAATAGTGATCTGGGCCTGCATTTTGAATTTATGATGATAGAGGTGAATTAAGAGGATCTTGCATCGTTAAGGGCTGTACGGTACTTAAGCAAGTGTTCTTTGAAAGCTAAAGAGTGCACGATAAGTCCAGTTTTCCTGTATAGTCTTTCTAGGCGGCGACCCTCACTTTTTATAGTTCGTAGTTCAGGAGTGAACCAGGGTGAAGCACGAGTAGATGGAACCAGTCTAGTTTTAACAGGATCATGCCTCTCAAGTATTTGAGACAAAGCATTGTTGTATATATAGCAGATTTCTGACGGACAGTTAGATAGTAGACATTCTGACAAGGTAGAATCCTTTATTGAAGCAGAGAAAGAAGATGGATTCACAGAGTTGATTTTACGATAAGTCAGTGTTTTCTTCAATGATGATATAGATATTGGGAAACTACAACTGAAGCTTATGAGTTTATGGTCTGAGAAAGCAAAGTCAGAACTATTAACAAAGATATGTGACCCGTTACAGAAACCAGGGACACAAGTCGGCAGCACAACTTGCGAGCAAAATGAGAAACAAGCGTTTTTTTCCAAAATTTGTGATTTCCGCTTTTTTGCAGAATCTGTTAGTTGAGATCATGAAGAAGCCTCTCCATGTTTGAGATAACAGTATTGGTATATTTAAAAGCGTACATTTTGAGGTTGAAATCGGCTTGTTTTTCGGAGATTCTAGCACGCAGTAGGGGCGTGTCATTGTCTGTGTGTATTTCCATACTGAATAGCCGCCGGCGCTTTTGCCCCCGCCCCCCAACAGCGCGTGGCTACTTATTATGCAGCGCTCTGCTCCTGCTCTATCTGATATCAAAATTCAATGAAGATGGACGCCGCAAAGATTGTCGCAGACGAGCTGAACCGTAGCAGTTACATCGAAAATGTTTTCGCCGCACTTTGTGGGCTCGGGAAACTGAACCGGAGGTATAGGCGCGGCGCGCGCGCCCTCGGTGCTTGAATACGGCGGCTCGGCTCGCTGACAACGGTGGCTGGCTGTTTCATATGTGACGTCCCGATTGCTTTGAATGGGGAACGTTTTGTGAACAGGGAACAGACTTAATGGACTGGCAACAATCTCCATAGAACATGAACTGGCACAGAGAATCGAAATGGAGGATGCAGTTAAGACATTGCTGCGATGAAGGCCTGCCGTGCGCGTTTCTGAAACGTAAGTTAATCTTTGCTCTTTAGTTGTTATTTAAGATGCTGATCCTGCTGATGATATAATGTGCTTGCGGACATTTCATTTGTGTGTGTATACGCACATAAGAAAGTGATGTAAAGAGATTTGCAACAGTAATTTGAGGAGGTGAAATATGATTATTTGGAAAATTCCTGTCATGACTGCTTAAATAAAAATGCCAGCAGGCATTTGCCTCCTGCATAAACTTTAATATTGTTGACATTTTGGGCACACGCGCGTTGCGCACTATTTGCGTTATATGTAGGCCTATGGCTTATTGGTCTTTGTGTGTTGTTGCTGGTTTTGCGTTATATGTATGGCATATTGGTCTTTGTGTGTTGTTGCTGGTTTTGCTTTATATATGGCATATTGGTCTTTGTGTGTTGTTGCTGGTATACGTTGCAAATAGAGGGGCAGCACAATTGTTTTTCGCCTAGAGCGGCAGAAGTGCATTCGCCGGTCCTGGGGGTGAGTTTCCATAAACATTAAAGTTTGTCGTTTTGTGTTCATTCTAAGAACACGTAGGCTACACGTTATCTCATGTTTAGTCTGTTTAGACCTTCCCAATACCTACCTATTGTTATTAGCTAGCTCAGGGAAGGAAAAAAAGCTGTAAAGCACAGGGGGCAGCTTTACAGGGGGTATGGCTTATCTAAATGAGATGTAAATGAGCCCTATTGTCACTCCCAGCAGCAGAGAGAGGTGAGAACTGCACATCTTTAGAGGCTGTTATCTTAACTTTTAGTTTTTTTGAGTGTCTACCTTCAAATGGCCACAACTTCTCCAAATATTATCAGATTGCCATGTGTTACACATCGTTGGAAAGCTTGGAGACTACACTTTCAGAATCTGTGAATAACTCAAAATGCCCCAGAACCGACTTGTGTCCCTAGTTTCCGTAACTGGTCACATATTATTTAAGCTAGATGTACATATGAGATACAGTATATGACCCCTGGAGTGGGTAGCAAAAGTTACATGTTGAGTTAGGTTGAAATAGTCCAGTACAGACATCAATTCATTGCATTGTGCAGTGTTTTCATGTATATTAAAATCACCAAGCAGAATAACAGATGAATAATTACCCACAGGCAAGCGTAAGTAACGCACTAATCTCAGAGAAAAAGTCAGAGGAGCATTTAGGAGGTCGGTAAATTAAGATTACAGCCAGTGGTGTTTGGCCAGTCATTTTCAGCGCTAGATATTCAAATGCCGCAACATCATGAAACTCGATCCTGGAAGTTTTAATAGTCTCACGGCAAACTTCAGCCAGCCCTCCACCTCTACGATGAAGACGCGGTTGAGAGAAGTAGATGTACCCAGGTGGAGTTAAGAGGTTCAGGTTGTAAAGGTCATTAGGAACCTGCCAGGTTTCCGTCAACAGTAGCATGTCCAGGTTTGTATCAGTGATTATGTCATTCAACACTGATGCTTTATCAGTGTAAAGACTATGGGTGGATCTAATCCGTGGGGAATTTGCATATCATAATTAATAATTCATAATTAATAATTATTCATACATGTTTGGATTAGATCAGTCTTACATGTTAATAAATCTCCCTCTAAGGGAGGATGTCCTTTTACCTGCATATTTAACTGTGTATCCTTGCATTTTAACTACAAGTTGATTACAGTTAATTACACTGATCACGTCTTACAAAACAGGCAAAATTAATTAGCTCAATTGCCAGAATAATATTGTGGGGATCCACAATATCATCTTACTTTATAGGATTTCAGGAAACGCAATTCTCTGGCCAGAAGAATTGGGTTTGCTGCCCTATAAACACATACTCTTTAAAGTATCTTTAATTGATAAAGCGAGTAGGACCTGTTTGCACTTAAGGGACTTGAAAATGAGCAAAGTAAATGAATCAATCAAATGAATATAATGGATTTAATAAAGGCATGTCTACTTATATATTTACTACAGTTGCCATGGAATATATATACATATATATTTACAAACATAATAAACAAACAAAACACGATAAGGCATCGATGAACGAGAAAGGCATTGCGTTTGGACAAATGGAGACACGTGTGGGAGAGTGAGGGTGTGAGAGAGAGAGAGAACGGAGAGAGAGAGAAAGAGAGAGAGAGAGAGAGCATTAGCAGCATTATCCTGGACTTCACCTTTTCTGTAACAACACGAAAACATCATCTTAAGGCTTCTTAGAAGCTCTGTAAAAAGAGATACTTGCGCAAATGTAATCTTGGTCATGCACTCTGTGTCGCGTCGGTCCTGCACCGTGAGCGGTGTCCTGTGTGGGAGGAAGCGTCACGTGGTCACGTGCGCGTGCTTCTGGTTCAGAGAGAGCGCGCGGTGGTTTAAATGTCCCTCGTAGCCGGCTTTGCTGAAGAGATATGTCCCGCGGTGTTCTTTTCACTCGTGGAATTAAAACACCGGGACTTATCTTAAGACTGAAAAACACAAACTAACTAGAACACATAAAAGAAAGGCGAAAGACTCGCCTCGAGACGAGACGTTACATTCTGAAACCAGGACGAGCACGGAAGAGCGCAGTAAGATCTGACTCCGGAGGGAGGTTCAGTTCTTCTTTAAAGGAACCTTCTGAGGTGCGAACTGGCCAATGGCATTCAACGAAACTTTGGCGGCAACCTCGGCTTTGTCTTGTCCGCGTTCGATTTATGGCCGCATTCACAGGTTTTACAAGCAGTCAGAATTTGGTCAGAATCATTCCAAAGATGATTAAACATAGTAAAATACATTTTACGGCTTGTTCAATTACATAGATGACCTCGTTAGATCACAAAGGTTCAGAAAATAGGAAGAAAGACGTATAAGGAGAGTTATATTGCAGAGTTACATTAAAAGCATAATTAAATGCCCTTGTAGTTCGTTTGGAACTACCATACACTCCCAGATCCCTTCATAGGGCCTGGACAAATCGACAAACATAACATATCAAATATATCTCCATAAAGTTTTTAAATGAGTGAATTAAAGCTTTGTGTATGTGCGTTTTCAGAGGGGACTCTTTGACCGCATGGCATTCCTTTCTCTGCAGAAAGGAGGGGGGTTAGTTTGATAAGGTCTGCTTGAAGCTCGAGCCACAGTCATGAAGTGTTCTGGTGAATCTCGCAGGACATTTGAATATGTCAGTTCATTGGGTGTTTAAGAGAGAGAACCCTCAAGATTTCTTATAACACCCCTGTGTCACAAAGTTAGCGAGATGTAAATCAACAAATGGGGAACGAGGATTGGAGTTTATCGAGACTAAACATGCTACACAGTGATTTCTGTTTCTCATAGTATGCAAGTCATGTCTCAAACATTAACCCATTAGAGTTTACAAGGCCACACAGACCAAACAACATAAAGGAAAAATCATGAGATGGAACATTGGATGCATGTATCACATGGTTATATATACATAGAATATATAGGTTTAAACCAGGGTTCGTTTATTCTTCTCAGCAAGAATAAGGAGGAATCACACTCTCTGGGACATTCCAAGGGGTAATAAAGCTCAGTCTTGTAACAGAACACCCCGTTCTTGGTGTGTGTGTGGGAGAGAGTGTGTGTGTGTGTGTGTGTGTGTGTGTGTGTTTTTCCAAGTTCCAGGCCTTTTGGGGCTAAAGGCTTTGGGATTTTAGCATGGGGGTATTTAGTTATTCAGATTCACCTTCGCCCAGTCCTTACAATATCCCCCTTTTTGTCTGATGAAGTCCCTGTGTGGACTTAAATCGGACAACAATCATCACAATTGACGGATGACAGGTGAATCATGATGATAGGGTAGCAGGTGCTCTCGAGCCGAGGCTGAGGGCTCAGCTTGATTAAGTTTGACGCAGCCTCCGGCGTGGTACCCTCTTCCTGAGGGTCCCGTGAGCTTGGCTGTAGCTTTTCGCATCTCGTTGAGCCTCCTGATTGAAAGTCAAGTGTCAGGGTGTGGTTGATTACCGTAGAGGTACCCAGCGCAGGATCAGCTGCAGTCCAGGATTGGACAACAGGTGAGGCAGTTAAGGCGGGCAGTTGAGACACAGCTTGGAGGGCTATGTCGATGGGAACAAGGTCAGTTCTGATTGGTGCTCTTCGCTTGGAAGAGGATACGATGCCAGGTCGTCGAGGTGAAGGATGGCACCTTTGATGCTTGGATTACACGCTCTGGTCGAGCAAGGTGACACAGGTGTCAGTGTCATTTTGGTCGTCAGTGAGTGCGGCTGTGCGCACAGGAGTGTTAAGGAGTCCCCCTTTCACCTACAATCTCTGCGTGGGTCTCGGTGACCTGAGTGCGAGGCTTGGCTTTGGCAGGGCAGCGTGTGCCGCTGATCTGCAGCCCGCGGATTCCGTCAGTGTTGTCTGTGAGGAAAGGTTTGTTAGGGGCAGAGATACTGAACGTCTTTGGTCAATGTGTACATGTGCGGATTCGGAGCTGGGGCAGCTTTGTGTCGCTGTCGTGTGAGGCATCCACGTCCAGCGTGCATATCTTGAAGTGAGTGTTACTTTTCAAAATCTGGCATTGACAATGTTCTTGAGCTTCGGCTTGACTCTAGGATGGGCAAGTTCAGGAGAAAACCCCCTTTTCTCTGCTTGTGGTCGACGCAGAGTGGGATGGCACTACCCAGAGAGTAGGCAAGGTGTATTTGTAAAGAGTCAGTTGGCGTGGTGATGGCGGACACCAGCACGGTTTGCATGAGGCCTAAGGGTATCAGGTGCGGTGGAATTCTACCCATGGCGAGGCTGTCGATGGAGGGGTTCGCTTCCCGCAGCGGGTTTGTCCTCAGGGCTGTTACCAGCTGAGTTTGAGCGACGTCATTCTGGGAGACAGTAACAGCTTTTTCATGGAGTTCACTGTTGGGGTCGGCAGAACGCTGTGAGTGTTGAAAGTTACCACAATTCCCTTTAGTGTCTTGTCGATGGTCTGCAGGGATGCACTCTGTGTCGTGAGTTGCTCTTTTATCTGTGGAATCTCAGCCTGAATTTCGGCTACATGCCACCTCACGGTGGCTAGGTTCACTGCATTCACACTGGGCATACAAATGTTAAACAGAGTTCCGACGGCAGTGGCGGCTCCGAGCAAAGCTCGTAGGAACCATTGGGAGCGGCGGTTGTGGCCACCTGGCTCCGCTAGCGTGACAGTCATTTTCTCAAGTTGGTTGAGCATGCGTTCAACATCAGCCTCAGCGTGAGTGAGGGAGTCCTCTGTCCATCGGGCACCTACCCAGCTGTATTGTGTCGTTGCGCAGGGGTAGTGTGCTCTGTAGACGTTGCGAGGATCAGGTGGCACGTACACTTTCTGAGTTTGGGTCCGGCCATTGGTGATGAGGAGTCCCGGTTGTTCCTTTAGGACGATGACTGATGCCGGATTTGGTGCTGTCCGATTGCGGCTGCTCTCTGGTTGGCTGGAGGTACAGGATGGCGAAGCACAGCAGCATCCTGGTAAAAGTGAAAGAGAGAGAAAGGGAGAAAAAAAACTTTTTGGCGAGTGTCGTCCTTGGTTGGCTGGGACTTCGCTTTGAGGATGCCGGTGTGCCACTTGCTTCGGTGTCTTGCAAGTGTCTCTGGTGCTGCGTCATGAGCATATATTCGCATGACCCCCCTTTTGCACTGTGGCACCACAAGCTGTGGCGCAGTGATGGCATCAGATGCAGAACGCTGAATGTTGTCTTGTGCACGCAGCATGTGCCAGGTGCATAGCGGGTGTTTGGGGCACCGGTTGTCGGTGGGTCTAGACAGCGTGCTAGGGTGGTTGGAGGGGTCTAAAAGTGGTGGTGACTCCCAATGTTCATGAAGTTGTTATGGTCTTTGGCGAGCTGGAAGGTGCATGGTAGCGAACTTGAACCTTGACTTGGTGTTGAGGCTGTGTACCCTTGGATGGCTGCTGGAGTTCTATGAACTCTGTGACCTTAGAGTCTGTCTTTGTTGTAGTTCTCGTTACCTCTATGACCGGCCAGTCTGGCTTTGGTAACCTGTGTGACTGGAGGGGGGGGAGGGGTTCTTGAACTTGGGCCCAGACTGTCAGGTGTTTGAAATCTAGTAAAGGCTCAAAGCGCTCTAGCAGATCTTTGCCAATCAGAAAGGGGTACGTGTCCATTTGTGAGATGTACCCAGGGTGTTTCAGACTAAAAGAACCAATTGTCAGGTGAATGTGAGCTACCTGTTTGAGCCGGATGTCGTTCTGGCTGTATGACTGCACAGTCAGCTCGCATGTTTGAGATGTAAGAGTTCGATTTTGTCTCTCAGAGTCTTTAAAAGAGTTTCCGGGCCATACCCTGTTTGATCATGTGCCCGAGGAGTCTTGGCGTCGGGGCTGGTGTCGGGGCTGGTGTGGTGATCGACGGGCGGTTAGGGCCGGTCTTGTGTAGTTCTTTGCGGAGACAGACAAAGTAGCATTTCTTGGTCTTTTGGGATTTTGGTCCCAGTCGTGGGAAGTTGTCAGCTGTGTTAGCTCTGTGGTCTGTTGTTGACGAGCAGTGTTCTGTGTGCCTGTTGCAGGTTTTATGCTGAGGCATAGGATGTCGTGTTCGTCCCTCTTGTTGTCTTTGTAAAGTCTTTTGTGAAGAAGCTCTTTAAGCAACTTCAGACTCTTGGCTGTCTCGGACATGGCAGCACTGTTTTCGTCTGATGTGTGTTCAGACTTGTGCTGACCAGTGGCAGGTCGAGAGGGGTTCTGCTCTGGGCTGTTGAGGTCAGGCTAAGCAGGGGCTCTGTGACATTTTGGCACACTTGTGGTGAGTGACTAATGCATGGCCCTAAAAGTACAGAACTACTGCTTAATGGGTTCGCTAGATATGTAGCCTAAAGCTAAGTGTCTCTTGTTTAGCTAGCTAGTGACGTGTGTCTTGTATCCTTATCTTAGCTGTGATTGTTAGGAGGCTAAGAGTTATGTGGTTCCAAGATTATTCCCTGGAAAGGGCATAGCCGAGATAAAATAAATGACGTAAGATGGTTCTTATGACTTAATTATTTCTCTGGACTTAACTGGGGGGGGGGGGGTCACTACGGCTTGACGAAGTGAAGGATAAGAGGGAAACGGACAGCTTTCTCATTTGAATTTTGCTTATTATCAATCCTTAGGATTATAGTTGTGCCCTAGTAAGTTGTTGAAATTACTTGTGCTGCAGGGTCACGAAAATGAGTGCACTGGTTGAAACTAAGCCAAAATAACAAATAAGGGTGTCTCTGTTTCCTTTCTGGGCCCTATGGGAAATGGAACCACATTTGAACAAGAGAGGAAATTAAATTAAATCATATAGATGACTGATTAGCCAAGGGAACAGCTGACTGCTGTTATTATGAAAGTTAAAGAAATGAAAGAAGTAACAAGAGAAAAACAAAATTTAAAGCAAAAGGGAATAAAGTGATCAAACACCGGGAATGATCGGTTTAGTCACCTGTCGATGAAAATTCCTATTGCTATATGAATTATTCTCTAGCTACACAGTTTACATTTAGTTAAACGTAAGTTTAATTAACAGGGTATCTGCAAAGTTAGCCTTCGACGGTTAGCAAGGACGATGCCTTCACTAGTGAAGGTGAACTTAAGCTGCAAAGAATTGTAAACACGGAAAGTGAATAATTAGAAACCCTAACCGGTGTTAAAGAAAGTATTCTAGAATACTTTGCATTGTGTGAACACAAGTGGTGATTAAGGGCTCAAGTAAATTATGCTAACTGTAGAAGTTATTATGTAGCTTAGCCTAAGCTGGATGGATGCTAGGTTAGCGTAGCGTAAGCTAGCTGGATGCTATGTTAGTTTAGCTCAGCGTAAGCTGAAAGGATGCTAGGTTAGCTTAGCGTAGCGCAAGCTAGCTGGATGCCATGTTAGTTTAGCTTAGCGTAAGCTGGAGGGATGCTAGGTTAGCTTAGGCACCTAGGCTGGTTTGTTTACAAAGTGACATCACAAGTTAGCACTTCCTGTGACAAGTCGTTGTCATGGGAACCAGAGCATGTCAGACCATTCAACAGTCCTTAAAGAATGTCTGTACATTTTACATGAATTATGCATGTTTAAACGGGTTAATCGGATGCACCTAGATTTTAAGTCTTTCTAGGACTTGGTGTTACATTAAGTAGAATGCAGATGAGTTTTGGCCATAGCTAATTTTACACCTGGAACTCTTCTCTTTATTTGACGCAACTTATTCTATTTGTTTACAGAGTAAGGAAATAGATTTGCTGTAAGTCAAAGCTTGTCTAAGCATATATAGTTACGTCCCTCTCGTGCACGAGTGCTGACTTTTCAGCGAGTAAACAGTTTTGATTGCTAGGTAGCTGTCTGCTTGTAGATGCAGCAAAAATGTAGGTGAATTACATCAATCTAACAATAATTTGTAAGGCCTTTACATTTGTAGACAGGGGAGCATCACCCAGGTCTACGTACATATAACTCTGTCCTGAGCTTTCTTTGTTAGACACAGGTTTAGTCATACTACCATTTGGATTTCCTTTTAATCAAAGCATAATAGATATCGGTACAGTTTACAAGCTGCTGAGATGAGGTTTCTTCGTCAAACAGACTTACGCTTTTACTGCTGAACATGCTACTTTTACTTTTAGTTGGAAATCTAAGGCTATTTTACTTAGAGTAGAGATGTCAATTCCAGCTATCGTTTTATCTGCATTTAGACAGGCCAGCGATCAAAGATGTGTATTGCACGTTGTGTTCTGGTTGGATCGCAACGATCAAAAGCATCTCGTAGGTTAACAGTAGTTTAAAACTGTGGTGGTTCTCCTACATGGAAACTAATGTACAGCAGTGCATTTTTCAAGAAGTATCTAGAAACTGTTTGTTTCAAAGGGGTCGTGTATAGCCTGTTGGCAGGTGAGGCTTACAGGTGAGCCATTCAAGATTTTCTTTAAATCAGTAAAGTTAAAATTTTTCTACTGCAGAGTCTTGCGTCTTTTTGAGCACAACTTTTCATCTACTTTTTGAAAGTTCTATGTCCTATGCTGATCAGGGACCCTTTTAGCAGAGTCTTGCACTGTGTTCGTGCAGTGTCTTCTGGTTTTGCAGTTCAAAATCATTGGGGTTTTGGACCCAGCTGTGGGACAGTTTGCTCTGTGTGCCTGTTGTAGGTCTTACGCTCAGGCATAGGATGTCAGGAAAGTCTTTGTGAAGAAGCTTTTCAGCGACTCCAGGGTCTCGGCTGGTGATGTTTTGAACAGTGTTCAGAGACCGAGTATATCGTGGGGGTTGTCAAAGTCTTTTCGGATACAGTCTTTTACTTGTTGTAAGCTTCTCATAGCTGTTGAGTAGTCATGCTATGTGGGCAGGCCAGGAGCCTAGGTGATGACTCACTGTGGGGTGCAGATTTCGGATAATCTGTCCCACGCGGTGACGTTGGTAACAGTTTTTAAGTGAAAGTCAATGTCTTGTAGGTAGGCGTGCACGTTGTGGCCTCCTGCAGGGTTCGGAGTGAACGTAGGGAGGTTTCTCGCCAGCTTGTTAAGTCTTTTGGGAGCCCTGCCGTTGTAAGTAGCAGGGGCTCTCCTGGAAAGGCCCCCCCTTTTTAGCTCTGGGTTGTAGGCTGAAAGGTGCGGACCAGCTGGTCAGGGGAAACTTTGTGGTGTGCGTTTCCCTTTCCCGGTCATTCTGTATTCTATAAGAGTGTTTCAGCTCTCTGTGAACAATGTCAATTTCGCATATGATATTGTCTTTGTGCTGAATGAGTTCATGGATCTCAGCTCGGGCCGCTTGTAAGTGTTTTACACAGGCCTTTGCTTTAGTGTCTCTTTCTTTAGTTCAGTCTCTGCTGAACGAGCTTGTGGATGGTATCGCGGGCCTCTTGCGGGTTTTTTTTTTTTTTTGCAGGCCATGGCTTTCGAGTCTCTTTTAGTTCAGCCTCTGCTCTTTGCAAAGGGGCTTCACTTTTGTCGGAGTTTCTCGTTGAGTACCACTCTGGTTGTTTTCTCTGAATGCTCTCTTCGGTCTGTGTGCCGATGAAGATCAGGCAGGGCAGTTTGAAGTCTTTCCACTTCCTTCTGTAGCTCGGGGTCGTTGTCGTCCTCGGCTTGCATCCTTAGCGTTGCAACTTCGTGCTCCAGGGCGAGGCGGCTCCTTTCACGGAGACGTGCTTGTGCGATGAGCTGGCAAGCGAGGTTTTGGACGTGTCTGGCCGGTCTTTGTCGTGGGAGCTTTGGCTTGGTTTGTGCGCCATCAGCTTGTCCACGTCGGCGCTGCTCTTGGCTTTGGAGCTCTGAGTCACTGTCTCCCGGTTGTCCCAGCGGGTTGTGGGACTGTAGGACCGGAACATACTGGTTTCAACTGTGGGCGAGAGGAACACAACACGCACAGAGAGACCAAGCAAGTTTGTTCTACGTGTAACGAGCTATAATACGGCTATGCCGCGTATGCAAATTGTGGTTAACTGATGCAGACAGTTAAATCATTCTGTGGGACAATTTGGTTAGGTCAGCATGGGCCTGAATAAAATTTAGCAGGGCGGTAGATTAAAGGGGGTCACCTTTTGATGCTAGCGGCTTGTTGTCTAATTATTATTCAGCGTTCCTTGTTGTCTCAGCTAGGTTCTGTCTCTAGGTGAACTGAAAGGAACAGAGCACAACAGAAAAAGAGCAATGGCAAGATAGCAAAGTTTGAAGTAACATGCAACCATCAAAGATGGAAAGGTCTGTAATGAAATGGCGTTAATAGTACACAGGAAGAGTTACAGGGGAAAAGGAGGCCTAAGCCTGCGGTTTGTGGCTCGGAGAGGAAAAGGGAGCCGGACACTTCAATGGCCGGGGGAATCTCTAGATTCTGTGGCCAATATTAAGTGTATGGGTTTAATACCTTTTTCTAGTTTAACTGGGTGAAATGAGGTCATTCGGGTTGGAGTTCAGCATCGCGGTTGGTCTTTCTGTCGTTCCCCAAACGCCTGACAGCAGTGTCCCGGGCCCCTCCGTACATCTGTACCGATGTGCGCCCTCTCACGCAACCTGACTTTGAATCACAACCGGCGGTGCCAAATTGGTGATGTCGTGTTGCGGGCCGCACTAACGGAGAGACACGGGAAAGTCCGAGACTCGCGCTCAGTCAGCGCTGGGGACACAGGTCAGATGAACCAGCATGCTGGACTCCAAGCAGAGATGACTGTCAAATCACCACACGCTCTTTAGTGGATTCTACCTATAAACACAGAATAGTGTGAACAAGTGGCTTGACAGTGAATGAAAGCTTTCTTGTTTAAACTGAATTGAGTAATTACGTATGTAGAAAATAGAAGCAAAGGTTTTACTAGATAATGGTAAAAAGGAAATTATGAAAATGATGTTAATTATCAAAATAACTTAACCCAAAAGAAAGAGAAGAAAAAAGAAAAAAAAACATTTCCTTTAAGAAAAAAAAAATTAACCCTTTTTTTTTTATTTATTATTATTTTATTTATTTATTATTATCACTTTTATTATTAATAAAAATTAACAATCAAAAGTAATAAAGTAGGATGTACCCCGGGAGAAGACAGGCAGTAGTGGCGCGTTTGGGCCACAAAGGGTTTTGGGCCACTCCCTCCTAGTGGTCACCCTGGCTGACAGAGGACTTGATTTAAATTGCATTCACTGGTTTTGAATACAATTCAAATCGAGCGTATGCATAGATGTTAAGTAACTTCTAGAATAGTTGTCATAACGTATCAAATCAAAATTATTAAAAATAATTTGAAAAAGGAAATATAGAAGTAAAGCCATAAAACCATTCCCCACAGGGAAGGAGACTTCATTCAAATTAATCTTGAAATTTGTTTGTTTCCAACCAAATTTGAATAAGTGTAGGAAATTAAAGGTTGGCATTATTTTTGATGATGATCACGATCACTGTGGTGTATCAATGATAATAACCAAAATAAAATCAACTGGGAGAAAGCCACTTCAAAACAGAATGAGAGTAGACAGTAAGAGATGAGCTGACTTAGCGGGGGGGGGGGGGAAAGGCCACAAGGGGGCCGCACTCCTCCTAAGTGGTCATCAGAAACTGCTAATACTTACTTTTGAATTTTAAATTCAAATGTGGTTTGAACCAAATTCAAAATAAGTGTACACAGTCAGAGGTGAAATCATGTTAGTAACACTGGACCTTGCACATGCATTGAAAGTTAGAAACACACTTTCAGAAATTCACTGGAAAAATCTGAAATTGTGACGAGAGAGAGATTTAGGAAAGGATGACATTGTTACTGGTGTCCACGAGGTGGCGCTATTTCGCTCATGGAGGGTAAAGTCAGGACGTGGAGGCCGTCTGATACTGGAAAACTCAAGGGCGCGCCCTAGCGTTTGGCAGTAGCATTGCAACCCGCCTGCTTTCAAATGTGATCGTCTCAGAGGACATGCAAAAAATAGTGCGGAATTTAAATCTCGACGGATTTCTTTCCGGTGCTATATTTCACAAAACGGCGTGGCAGGATTTTTTTTTTTTTTTTTACACACACACATAGGGTCACAGGAATTATACGTCTGTCGTTCGTATCCAAATACATTTATCAAATAGCGTTTTATGATTAGAATGTTTTTAGGTTTTGGATTGTTTCTGTTGGTGCTATATTTTAACAAACAAGTCTTGCAGGAATTTTTTTTTTCTGCGCTGTGTAGGAGAAAACAGGAATTATACGTCTGTCGGTTGGATCCAAATACATTGATCAAATAGCATTTTATGATTAAAATGTTTTTATGTTTTGGATTTTTCTGTGCTATATTTCACAAAACGGTGTGGCAGGATTTTTTTCCTACGCACACACATAGGGACAACAGGAATTAGGCATCTGTTTTTTGATTCCCACATACGACAATTAGCACTATGATTCACACGTGTTCACTTATAAATTTTAAACCTCGGCGGGTTTTCCTATTTCGACACGTGTACACGGAAGGATTTCTTCATTTCCGCACATTAATATGGACAACAGGAATTATACGTCTGTCATTCGTATCCAAATAACATCTATCAAATAGCACTTATGATTAAAAATGTTTTTATGTTTTGGATTTTTCTGTGCTATATTTCACAAAACGGTGTGGCAGGATTTTTTCTACACACACACATAGGGACAACAGGAATTATACGTCTGTCGTTCGGATCCAAATAACATTTATCAAATAGCACTTTATGATTAAAATGTTTTTAGATTTTGGATTGTTTCTGTGCTATATTCTAACAAACACGTTTGGCAGGATTGCTTCGCTGCGCTGTGCGTAAATAAAACAGGGATTATTCGTCTGTTTTTTCGACTCCCATAACATATTATCAAATAGCACTTATGATCAAATATGCGTTAGGTTTTACAATTGAGTAGCTACGTCAATGTTTTAACCCGGAGTTATCGATAATCTAACGATTATAATTAATATCAGGCCTGTTTAAGAATAGTGAAAGAGCATCGTTTCACTAAATCTTGTCTTCACCGTGGCCGAAGAATCTCGTTCCGCCAGGGGAGTTTAATATTAAAAATGTCGTCTTTAAAAGAGGTTTCTTCGTCTTTTATAGGACAAATTTAATACTGTGAAACTATGAAACTGCAGTTTACTTCTTAGCTTCGCTGGACTGAAACGGCTTTTTGCCTTTAATCAGTCAAGGTGAGTTCGCATAGCGTTCGCTCAACCGAGGTGCACGTACAATATTAAATCACAATATAGACAAAGATTGAAAACCTAATTTGCTCAAAAACAAGTTTAAAGTGTGCTCGTATTTTCTCCACCATTTGTAAAGACTATGGGTGGATCTAATCCGTGGGGAATTTGCATATCATAATTAATAATTCATAATTAATAATTATTCATACATGTTTGGATTAGATCAGTCTTACATGTTAATAAATCTCCCTCTAAGGGAGGATGTCCTTTTACCTGCATATTTAACTGTGTATCCTTGCATTTTAACTACAAGTTGATTACAGTTAATTACACTGATCACGTCTTACAAAACAGGCAAAATTAATTAGCTCAATTGCCAGAATAATATTGTGGGGATCCACAATATCATCTTACTTTATAGGATTTCAGGAAACGCAATTCTCTGGCCAGAAGAATTGGGTTTGCTGCCCTATAAACACATACTCTTTAAAGTATCTTTAATTGATAAAGCGAGTAGGACCTGTTTGCACTTAAGGGACTTGAAAATGAGCAAAGTAAATGAATCAATCAAATGAATATAATGGATTTAATAAAGGCATGTCTACTTATATATTTACTACAGTTGCCATGGAATATATATACATATATATTTACAAACATAATAAACAAACAAAACACGATAAGGCATCGATGAACGAGAAAGGCATTGCGTTTGGACAAATGGAGACACGTGTGGGAAAGTGAGGGTGTGAGAGAGAGAGAGAACGGAGAGAGAGAGAAAGAGAGAGAGAGAGAGAGAGCATTAGCAGCATTATCCTGGACTTCACCTTTTCTGTAACAACACGAAAACATCATCTTAAGGCTTCTTAGAAGCTCTGTAAAAAGAGATACTTGCGCAAATGTAATCTTGGTCATGCACTCTGTGTCGCGTCGGTCCTGCACCGTGAGCGGTGTCCTGTGTGGGAGGAAGCGTCACGTGGTCACGTGCGCGTGCTTCTGGTTCAGAGAGAGCGCGCGGTGGTTTAAATGTCCCTCGTAGCCGGCTTTGCTGAAGAGATATGTCCCGCGGGACATATCTCTTCAGCAAAGCCGGCTACGAGGGACATTTAAACCACCGCGAATGTTCGCGAATGTTCTTTTCACTCGTGGAATTAAAACACCGGGACTTATCTTAAGACTGAAAAACACAAACTAACTAGAACACATAAAAGAAAGGCGAAAGACTCGCCTCGAGACGAGACGTTACATTCTGAAACCAGGACGAGCACGGAAGAGCGCAGTAAGATCTGACTCCGGAGGGAGGTTCAGTTCTTCTTTAAAGGAACCTTCTGAGGTGCGAACTGGCCAATGGCATTCAACGAAACTTTGGCGGCAACCTCGGCTTTGTCTTGTCCGCGTTCGATTTATGGCCGCATTCACAGGTTTTACAAGCAGTCAGAATTTGGTCAGAATCATTCCAAAGATGATTAAACATAGTAAAATACATTTTACGGCTTGTTCAATTACATAGATGACCTCGTTAGATCACAAAGGTTCGGAAAATAGGAAGAAAGACGTATAAGGAGAGTTATATTGCAGAGTTACATTAAAAGCATAATTAAATGCCCTTGTAGTTCGTTTGGAACTACCATACACTCCCAGATCCCTTCATAGGGCCTGGACAAATCGACAAACATAACATATCAAATATATCTCCATAAAGTCTTTAAATGAGTGAATTAAAGCTTTGTGTATGTGCGTTTTCAGAGGGGACTCTTTGACCGCATGGCATTCCTTTCTCTGCAGAAAGGAGGGGGGTTAGTTTGATAAGGTCTGCTTGAAGCTCGAGCCACAGTCATGAAGTGTTCTGGTGAATCTCGCAGGACATTTGAATATGTCAGTTCATTGGGTGTTTAAGAGAGAGAACCCTCAAGATTTCTTATAACACCCCTGTGTCACAAAGTTAGCAAGATGTAAATCAACAAATGGGGAACGAGGATTGGAGTTTATCGAGACTAAACATGCTACACAGTGATTTCTGTTTCTCATAGTATGCAAGTCATGTCTCAAACATTAACCCATTAGAGTTTACAAGGCCACACAGACCAAACAACATAAAGGAAAAATCATGAGATGGAACATTGGATGCATGTATCACATGGTTATATATACATAGAATATATAGGTTTAAACCAGGGTTCGTTTATTCTTCTCAGCAAGAATAAGGAGGAATCACACTCTCTGGGACATTCCAAGGGGTAATAAAGCTCAGTCTTGTAACAGAACACCCCGTTCTTGGTGTGTGTGTGGGAGAGAGTGTGTGTGTGTGTGTGTGTGTGTGTGTGTGTTTTTCCAAGTTCCAGGCCTTTTGGGGCTAAAGGCTTTGGGATTTTAGCATGGGGGTATTTAGTTATTCAGATTCACCTTCGCCCAGTCCTTACATCAGTTAGAGAGCGTGTGTTCAACAGCGCACATCGCAGGTCTGAGGATGCGCGTTTGCGGGTTCCGAGGTCAGGATCAAAACGCAATGATCTTAGGTTTTCCAAGATAATGGATCGATTTTCCAGCTGTGTTGTATCCGACGCACGGGTATTGATACAGACAACCATAATATTACTAGAAGACGAGTAGTGATAATTCCGAAGTTTTTTCCGCGACCAGTGTATGTAGCGTGGCCGGCGTAAAACTCCAAGTTGTTCACATCATTTGTAAGTGTCCGAAGCCAGACAGAACGATCCTTTATATGTTCTGAGATGGGCTGCAGAAAATTGTAAAGCCATCTCGGGGAAACAAATTTGATTAACGTCTTCAACAGCACAAACCAAAAAAGACCAAAAAACAAAGCCTGCAAGAGGATACGTGACGACATGACCAGTGATGTCCAACGCGATTTACACAAATTATCGGTTTAACTACGTTAGCCAGAACCGTATCAGACCCACAATCCACACAATCCACAGAAGGGAAGGCTACCCAACCATACCAAGGATTGACACCACAAAATGATAGAGAGAGGGCAGACTCACAGTATGATGTCGCGAGGGATATAGGATAGAAATGGAGAGGGCTCGTAGCCGATCAGTGTGACAGGATCACGGAAGCAGCCAGGTCAGTTATCAAAAACTTTTGAGGGTGTAAATGGTCCATGGAATAATCCAAGTGTTTCAGTGGTGTGAAATAGTCCAGTGAATAATCCAAGTGACAGGATCAGTGTGACAAGGATTACTGAAGCAGCCAGGTCAGTTATCAAAACTTTTTGAGCGTGTAAATAGTCCAGGGAATAATCCAAGTGTTTCAGTGGTGTGAAATAGTCCAGTGAATAATCCAAGAAGATCGATTCCAATAAAAAAACATATCCAAAAAACAGACGTACAAAAGTAGACAAACAGGTACCAGCGTGAAGCGGCAGCACAAGCGCGCCTAGCGTTCTCACACCGGAAGTGACACGATCACCGGAAGTGATCCGGTAGTGGTACATGATGAAATATTGTTTCCCAAGTTCAGACTTGTGCAGAACCAAGGGGTGTTGAGACAGCTTCTGAGAGGGAATCGTCACAGGGCAGCACGGGCGAAACCAGAAGCACTGGCCATGCCATTAACAGGACAATATGGTGTGGCACAGCTAAAGACCCCAAATAGACTAACGCACTGATGAATGTTCGAGTGAGGGAGGGGGTGAATAAGGAGCAGGGACACCTGATATATCCATACTTTGCAGTAAAAAAAATGGCCTACTTCATCAGGTAAACAAAAGTGGAGAAGACATCCATAAACAACTTCTAGTACCTAAGCCTCATAGATAAACAGTGTTGTATCTAGCTCTTACTCAAATACTCTGAGCCCACTTAGGGCTGGACAAAACAAAGGAGAGGATTTTAAGCGTTTTGTTTTTTGTTAATTCACAAAGAGGTAGAAAACGTCCCGGGTTACGTATGTAACCCTAGTTCCCTGAAGGAACGAGACGCTGCGTGAAAACGCTGCGGGAACGCTTCTAGCGTTGTGCGTCTTGAAGCATAGTATGGAATCAGCCAATGGCGAGACGGAACGTCACGAGTGACGTCATCGACCAGGAAACTATAAAGCACACCCATAAACAAGATGGCGACAGCTTCTGGAAAGTCTGAAGCAAATCGATCAAGGGAATGCTGGGAGTATGGCAACGACACGCAGCGTCTCGTTCCTTCAGGGAACTAGGGTTACATACGTAACCCGGGACGTTCCCTATCAGGAACGTCGAGCTGCGTGAAAACGCTGCGGGAACGCTAATACCCACGTCGCCATAAGAGCAAGTGACCGACTGTGTGAATCAAGGATTAAATTCAGCCGAAAGCACCTGCGCCCCAGGGGTGGAGCTAAGGTCTAGGTCATAAAACCTGACGAAAGTATGCGGTGAGGACCAGCCTGCCGCATCACACACGTCATGAAGAGAAACTCCTGACAATAAGGCTTTGGAAGCCGCCATACTCCTGGTAGAGTGAGCTCGGACAGCCAAAGGTGAAGGCTGACCAGCCGACTCATAGGCAAGTGAGATGGCCTCGACCACCCACTTGCTCATCCTCTGCTTAGACACTGGGGACCCCTTCTTAGGTGGTCCGTAACAAACGAACAACTGTTCTGATTTCCTCCACAGGGCAGCTCTGTGGACATAAGTATCTAGAGCCCGGACAGGGCAGAGCAGATTAAGTTTTTCCTGATCTGACGATGTAAAAGGAGGAGGACAGAAGGCCTGCAGAACTATAGGTCTGGCCACATTGGTAGGGACCTTAGGGACATAACCTGGCCTGGGGTGGAGAAAAGCCTTCACCATCCCAGGCGCAAATTCCAAACACGAAGGAGCAACTGAGAGAGCCTGAATATCTCCGATTCTCTTAAGAGAAGAAATGGCAAGGAGAAAAATAGTCTTTAAAGTAACAAACTTTTCAGAAACTTCTTCAATAGGCTCAAAAGGAGCTAGGGAAAGACCTTCTAGAACGATGGCCAAGTCCCACGCTGGCACCCTCGTGCGGACTACAGGCCTCAGCCTCAAAGTACCACGGAGGAAACGAGTTATAAACGGGTGTCTCCCCAAAGAGACTCCACTGAAAGGGACATGGTAAGCAGCAAGTGCCGCCACATACACCTTTAGTGTGGAGGGGGATAACCCTGAGGAGAAACGCTCCTGCAGGAACTCCAGCACTGCACCCACTGGGCAGTTAACTGGGTCCAACAGGTGTTCTCCACACCAAGAAGTGAAGAGCCTCCACTTCAAGGCGTATAACTTCCTCGTGGAAGGAGCTCTGGAGTGAAGGATGGTCTCAACAACCTCGGTTGAGAGACCAGTGCCTACGAGCTGGGCCCCCTCAGAGGCCAAGCCCATAGCTTCCACAACTCTGGGCGGGGGTGATAAATCAACCCGCTCGCCTGAGAGAGAAGGTCCCTCCTAATCGGAATCTCCAGAGGAGAGCCGTCTAGGAGAGATATTAGGTCCGCAAACCATACTCGGGCCGGCCAAAACGGGGCTACCAATAGTAGACTGACCCCGTCCCGGCGAACCCTCTCCAGAACTCCTGGGAGCAGAGCAATCGGGGGAAAGGCGTACAGGCGTGACCTCGGCCACGGCTGTACCATAGCATCCAACCCCAGTGGGGCTGGATAACTGAGAGAGAACCACAGTGGACAGTGTGATGTCTCCCTGGACGCAAATAGGTCTACCTCGGCACGACCGTATTGCAACCACAGGAGCTCCACCACCTCGGGGTGGAGTCTCCATTCCCCGGGCCTCGGCCCCTGCCTCGACAGGATGTCCGCTCCCTGATTTAAATACCCCGGAAGATAAATCGCCCTCAATGAAAGGAACTTCCCCTGGGTCCATAGAAGGATCTGGCGAGCCAGATTGTATAACTGGCGAGAGCGCAGACCCCCCTGATGGTTTATGTAAGAGACCACCGATGTATTGTCGGACCGGACAAGAACATGATGACCTCTCAGGTCTGGCAGGAAGTGTTTCAGAGCCTGAAACACCGCCAACATCTCTAGACAATTTATATGCCAAAATCGATGATGGTCCTGCCACAGACCCTGGGCTGGGCGACCACTCATGATCGCCCCCCAGCCTGTGAGGGAAGCATCTGTCGTTAGCGTTACACGACGACAAAGAGCTCCCAGCACAGGTCCCTGGGACAGAAAACAAGGATCCCTCCACATGACCAGAGCACGTAGGCAGCGCCGCGTAACTCTGATCGTGCGGAGGGGGTTTCCCCTCGGGGAGAACCCCTTGGTTCTGAGCCACCACTGTAACGGTCTCATGTACAACAGGCCGCAAGGTATAACATTGGACGCTGCTGCCATCAGACCCAGCAGTCTCTGGAACTGCTTCACAGTGAGCAACTGGCCTAGCTTTACTCGTTTTACGGCTGAGAGAATCGAAGTGATGCGGGCCGGCGACAGGCACGCCCGCATTGCTACTGAATCCCATAATACCCCCAGAAAAGATGTCTTCTGTGATGGAGATAGAACACTCTTCTTGGCATTCAGCCTCAACCCCAGTTTCTTTATGTGCGCGAGGACGACATCTCGATGCCGAACCGCTTGTTGTTGCGATTGAGCCAGAATCACCCAATCGTCTATGTAGTTCAATATACGAATGCCCTGGAGTCGCAGTGGAACTAGCGCTGCATCCATGCATTTCGTGAACGTGCGGGGAGATAGAGCTAGACCGAACAGAAGAACACGATATTGGTACGCTTCGCCCCCGAAAGCGAACCTCAGGAACTTCCTGTGTTGCGGAAGGATGGAAATGTGGAAGTACGCGTCCTTCAGATCTATCGTGACAAACCAGTCCTCGGACCTGATTTGTGACACGATTTGCTTTAGCGTGAGCATCTTGAACTTGAGCTTGGCTACAGCACGGTTTAATAGGCGCAGATCTAAAATTGGACGCAACCCCCCATCCTTCTTTGGAACGATGAAATATCGGCTGTAATAACCTGACTCCTTGCTGGGAGGAGGAACCCGTTCTATAGCCTCCTTTTGAAGGAGTGTTTTCACCTCTTGTTCCATTACCAGAGCCTGCTCGGGGCCCACCACAGTGGGCAGGACCCCGTTGAATCGAGGAGGAGGAGATCTGAACTGAATGGCATAACCCCTCTCTATCGACTGCAGAACCCACTGAGATATTTTTGGAAGACTTTTCCACTCTGCCAGAAATTCTACTAAGGGTACCAGCCTCTCGAGGCTGGCCTCTGGAATATTTTGAGCAGCAGACACAGCGCCCTGTAACGGCGCACCGGCAGGGAACGACTGGTCTAACTGCCCTAGGCCCCTCCTCAGAGGTCTTAAAGGCGGGGTTGGCAGAAGGGACCCCTGAGGGCACCGTGAGAGGACGGGCACCGTCTGAAGCGGTGAACACCTCCCTCTCACGGAGGGGACCACCCTCAGCATCCTGACGCCAGTGGCGTCAGGACTTCTTTTTAGACGAAGCCTTCTTAGCCATAATGACCGTCCTCAGATCAGTCTTACCGCTGGAAGGCTTCGCCTGAGAGTGTCGCGTCTGTGCCCATTGTTTAGAAGGGGGGCCACGAGACGCGACGCTCTGCTTTTGTTGCGCCCTATGTGAGGAGCTTGTCGACGGCTTGGTCTGCCCTCGCCCAGCAGACCCTGAGATATGAACTTTAAGTGGGAGGAATTTTTGAAAAGCCGCAGCTTGTTTCTTTCCTTCCTGAAATTTATCTATAACCACATCTACTGCGTCACCAAATAGACCAGATGGAGAAAGTGGAGCATCCAAGAGAAAAGCTTTCTCTTTATCCTTCATATCAGAAAGGTTCAACCACAAGTGCCTCTCTGCGGCCACCAAGGCTGCCATAGTACGGCCCATCATTTTGGCCGACTCCTTGGTGGCACGCAGAGATAAATCTGCAGCCTGACGCAGTTCGCGAACCATGTCAGAGCTGACCTCCTCACTCTCACTCATATCTTTTAAAAGATCAGCTTGGTATGCCTGCAATATGGACATAGTATGCAGACACGCCGAAGCCTGACCAGCCGCCGAATAAGCCTTGCCCACCAAAGCCGAGGTATTTCTGAGAGGCTTGGTGGGCAACGCTGGTGCCTTAAGAGACGAAGAAGACTCAGCAGAAAGATGGCTAGCTAGAGTCTCCTCCGCCTTGGGCATCGCCCCATAACCATACAACTTAGCCCCCGATATATTCGAATAAGTGGATGTCTGGGGGCTAAAAACACGATAAGAGGCGGGTCTCTTCCACGACTTCGACACCTCAGTGTGGAGGTCGGGAAGAAATGGAAGGCACCGCCGTGGAGGTTGAGCACGGGAAGGCAAAAATCGTTCATCAAGCTTGCTTTTAGAAACACACTCCTGCCTAACAGCTGGCCACTCGATGCTTAGTTTAGAAACCGCACGAGTGAGCACCTCCATAAGCTCCTCATGTTCAGGGGAATGAGATGACGAATCCTCAATATCCCCTGTCTCAATACTAACAACATCCAGCTCCTCGGAACTGGATAGTTGCAGCATTGGTGCCTCAGCCCGGGGGGAAGAAACCGCAATGCGTGCTTCCACACCCGAAACTGAGGCACTGGAACTGGCAGGTAAAGGCTGAGATAAGGCAGCGCCCGTCTCAAACCCCGCTGACAGATCCATTTGCGATCCCCACGACAGGCGCCGCCGCTCTGCCTCGACAGAAGCGGGACCCGAGCCGCGGGGAGCGCGAACCGAACCACTCTCCTCGAAGAGTGATCGGCGGGAGCGGAGCGTTCTGATCGGAAAACGCTCGCAATGCTCACAATCAGCCCCCTCGAGAGCTGACTGGGCATGCTGCACTCCCAAACAAACAACACACAGATCGTGTGTGTCCCCACCTGTGAGATAACGAGTACAGGGGGGAGCACACTTTCTATATTGCTGCTCGCTCGTCATAGTAATATATGTGAATATATATATAGTTTTTTAAGTGAAAAACTCCTGCCTAGCAATCACTAAGAACAGACAAAAACACAGTTTGGACAGATTCACACACAGAGCGCTTTGCTGAAGACAACAGAAGCTGTCGCCATCTTGTTTATGGGTGTGCTTTATAGTTTCCTGGTCGATGACGTCACTCGTGACGTTCCGTCTCGCCATTGGCTGATTCCATACTATGCTTCAAGACGCACAACGCTAGAAGCGTTCCCGCAGCGTTTTCACGCAGCTCGACGTTCCTGATAGGGAACTACTGCCGCATCTGTCCAGAATTCCAACAAGTGGCACCAAAACCCCCAGTGTGGAACCTGCTAATTCCCCTGCCAATCATTGAGACCCAGTTTGAATGAACTGGAATGGATATTGTAGGGCCCTTTCCCGGGAGTGCTAGGGGACATCAACACATTTTAGTGATGCTGGACTATGTTACCCGATATCCTGAGGTCATCCCCTTGTGAAAAGCCACAGCCAAAGCAGGTGGCCAAAGAGGTTTTCCTCCTCAGTAGAAGGGTAGGGGTCCAAAAAGAGATCCTAACAGACCAGGGGACCCCCTTTTGTGTCAAGGGTTGTCAAGAAGCTGAGTAAGAATCAAACAGAGCAGGACTTCAGTTTACCATCCGCAAACAGATGGACTTGTGGAGCGCTTCAATAGAATACTCAAGCATTATGTTACACAAAATCATCTATAAAGATGAAAGAAACTGGGACCAGCTTATACCCTATGTAAGGGAAACAAGTCAATTTAGCTCAAATTATTAATTAATTTCTAGCCTTAATTTAACAATGTATTCCTTCTATCACTTCTTAGGCGGGGTTATTAGATTTGATATAAATGCACCAGTTTATCTAATCTGGAGGTGTACTTGTGTTTGTGTTAGTCTTTGATGGGGATTTCCTTCCTGGTCTTTGCTGAAAAGGCATTTCCCAGGTTCTTTGATTTGCTGGCGGTCTTGTCATGTCGAGAGTGACATCTTACTTGGGAAGCCAATCATGTTGTTGTGTTGGAAATGGAGTCGTTCTCATTGCTGAAGCTTGAAGTTTTGAGGTGGTTTAAGGCTGCAGAGTCATTGCTAAACGGCATTGCTTTGCGGCAAAACTTAACTTGGAACACGAGTAAACTAAGTAAAAGAAAGAAGAGTAAGTGAGACAATAGTACTAGATGGCTTGAATGAAGCTCTTAACCCATTTTTCTCTGATCTTGATCTGATTCTTTGTTTGTGTCCTGAGATTTTAAAACTGAGGTATCTGTCCAGCCTTTTTGAGAGGCTCTGACCAATTAGGTATTCCCTTTGGTTCAGAAGTGGCTGTTTCTACTCCTCTCGCCTAAATTACATGTTATCAGATGGTCTCTTAACTTCCCGCTCTCAGCAGAGAGTACAGTTTAGACACAATATCTATTATAAGAGTATGATACATCTTACACAGATTTCAATCAAGCCAACAATGTTTGATTATAAGTTTGTCAAGCATTGTTTTGGATTTATGTATCTGATGTATGGAAGTAAAATCCAACATGTGTCCGTCCTTCGGATGAGACGCTAAAAACCGAGGTCCTGACTCTCTGTGGTCACAAAAAATCCCAGGATGTCTTTCGAAAGAGTAGGGGTGTAACCCCGTCATCCTGGTCAAATTTGCCCCAGTGGCCTCTGCCCATCATGGCCTCCTAATCATCCCCATATACAATGAAGAAAATAAGTATTTGAACACCCTGCTATTTTGCAAGTTCTCCCACTTAGAAATCATGGAGGGGTCTGAAATTGTCATCGTAGGTGCATGTCCACTGTGAGAGACATTATGAGACATAATCTAAAAAAAAAAATCCAGAAATCACAATGTATGATTTTTTAACTATTTATTTGTAAGATACAGCTGCAAATAAGTATTTGAACACCTGAGAAAATCAATGTTAATATTTGGTACAGTAGCCTTTGTTTGCAATTACAGAGGTCAAACGTTTCCTGTAGTTTTTCACCAGGTTTGCACACACTGCAGGAGGGATTTTGGCCCACTCCTCCACACAGATCTTCTCTAGATCAGTCAGGTTTCTGGGCTGTCGCTGAGAAACACTGAGTTTAAGCTCCCTTCAAAGATTCTCTATTGGGTTTAGGTCTGGAGACTGGCTAGGCCACGCCAGAACCTTGATATGCTTCTTACAGAGCCACTCCTTGGTTATCCTGGCTGTGTGCTTTGGGTCATTGTCATGTTGGAAGACCCAGCCTCGACCCATCTTCAATGCTCTAACTGAGGGAAGGAGGTTGTTCCCCAAAATCCTGGCCCCGGTCATCCTCTCCTTAACACAGTGCAGTCACCCTGTCCCATGTGCAGAAAAACACCCCCAAAGCATGATGCTACCACCCCCATGCTTCACAGTAGGGATGGTGTTCTTGGGATGGTACTCATCATTCTTCTTCCTCCAAACACGGTTAGTGGAATTATTACCAAAAAGTTCTATTTTGTTCTCATCTGACCACATGACTTTATCCCATGACTCCTCTGGATCATCCAAATGGTCATTGGCAAACTTAAGATGGGCCTTGACATGTGCTGGTTTAAGCAGGGGAACCTTCCGTGCCATGCATGATTTCAAACCATGACGTCTTAGTGTATTACCAACAGTAACCTTGGAAACGGTGGTCCCAGCTCTTTTCAGGTCATTGACCAGCTCCTCCCGTGTAGTTCTGGGCTGATTTCTCACCTTTCTTAGGATCATTGAGACCCCACGAGGTGAGATCTTGCATGGAGCCCCAGTCCGAGGGAGATTGACAGTCATGTTTAGCTTCTTCCATTTTCTAAAGATTGCTCTAACAGTGGACCTTTTTTCACCAAGCTGCTTGGCAATTTCCCCGTAGCCCTTTCCAGCCTTGTGGAGGTGTACAATTTTGTCTCTAGTGTCTTTGGACAGCTCTTTGGTCTTGGCCATGTTAGTAGTTGGATTCTTACTGATTGTATGGGGTGGGCAGGGGTCTTTATGCAGCTAACGACCTCAAACAGGTGCATCTCTAATTTAGGATCAGAGAGCTGCACGGGTCCGATTTTGTAAATCCGCACCCGCCCGTACCCGCAGTGCTTAAAACCGCATCCGACCCGTTTTCCGACAGCAGCACTAATTAAAATCCGCAACCCGACCCGACCCGCTTAAAATAGAACCGAGACCCGACCCGCACCCGAAATAAACTCAGTTTAGCCAATCACATTATAGACACACTTTTTTCAAATTTGTATTGCCTTCGGCGGCTTGCCTTAAGACAAGGACAACAGCCGAAGCTGTCAAAAAGCCGATAGCCTATATGTCGGGAGACAGAGTGGGCAGACGTTATTGACCACTTCATTAAGTTTCTTATTGTATAAAGCATTTCTTTAAAGTGAATTTCGTTTTGTATTAATTTTATCTTAATTTTAATCAATGTTTTATAACCAATTGTCTGAATTTAATAAATAAGAAGTAATAGCAGGCATAAGGACATGGAGCGGAGGCAACGGCGCATGAACTGGAAATTAATGAAACTCAGCATATAAGCTACATGCATCACAGACCTGATAAATATATAGAAAGCTTGAAATGTGTACTTTTAAACAAAACAATTCAAAACGAAAGAAAACAGACTGTTCTGTATCCTGGCTATATTTGACATAGGCCTACTCGCTATCCATCTAGATTCTAGACGACTCATGCAGCAGTTCGAGTGGTTGTGATTTTTTAAAAGTGAATGTAACGTTAGGCCTAGAGACTCATGGGAGGGCGCGGGCTCAAATAAACTAAAAACAAATATTTTATCAACTTGAAATACAGGGGAGGCATAGTTTTGTTTTTGTAGATGTGTTCCTAAAAATATGCATTTATTTTTACATTTGCACGTGACTGTTTTGAACCCGTGTTTAGACCCGCGTTTCCCCGTGTCCGACCCGACCCGCATCCGTATCCGACACAGTTGGATATTTTTCACCCGTTTGTGCAAAATTTGCGGGTCACCCGTCGGGTACCCGCGGATACCCGAACCCGTGCAGGACTCTGTTTAGGATAATAAATGGAGTGGAGGTGGACATTTTAAAGGCAGACTAACAGGTCTTTGAGGGTCAGAATTCTAGCTGATAGACAGGTGTTCAAATACTTATTTGCATCTGTATCGTACAAATAAATAGTTAAAAAATCATACATTGTGATTTCTGGATTTTTTTTTTTAGATTATGTCTCTCACAGTGGACATTCACCTACAATGATGATTTTAGACCCCTCCATGATTTCTAAGTGGGAGAACTTGCAAAATAGCAGGGTGTTCAAATACTTATTTTCTTCACTGTATATATATATATATATATATATATATATATATATATATATATATATATATATATATATATATACTAATTGGCTTCATCACCATCTCCTCTCCTCCAGTAAGCTGGTGTGTGGTAAGCGTTCTGGTGCAATATGGCTGCCGTCGCATCATCCAGGTGGATGCTGCACATTGGTGGTGGTTGAGGAGATTTCCCCCTACTATGTAAAGCGCTTTGAGTGCAGAGAAAAGCACTATATAAATGTAAGGAATTCTTTTATTACTATTATAAAATAATGCCAAATGTTTTTGAAACAAAAAAGCTTGTTGATTTGCACTACTTGAAAAATTATAAATTGCATTAACCGTGCTTGCATTTTAATGCATTGTATTTTTAGGGCTTGCATTTTTATGGGCTGAATTTCAACATGGTTGTATATTTAAGATGTGAATATTTCAATTCAAAACATTTCACACACATTTTCATGATTAAAAATGAAATAATCCATATTTACCTTATAGATTTCACTTCCAAAATATTCATTCTGTTTAAAAATACAACCTATAACAGGCAAATTTTCTGGCCATTATATTTCGCTTCCACAAATTCAGTGGTTCAAATTCAACAGAAAATTCAACATTTAACATCCAGGAACTGCAGGAATAACAGTAGATTATGATTCAGAGGGCCCTATTTTAACGATCTGAAATGCAAGTATCAAGAGCGAAGCGCAAGTAACTTTGTGGGCGGGTCTTGGGCGCTGTTGCTATTTTACCGGCGGGATAAATGTTTAAAAGTTTAAAAGGGGTTGGTCTGAAATAGCTTCATTATTCATAGGTGTGGTTTGGGCGTAACGAGAAATAAACCAATCAGAGCGTCATATCACATTCCCTTTAAGAGCAGGTGCGTGGCGGATTGTTATTATAATGGCAAAATAATTTTTATAAAATAAAATTTTTATTTTTTTTTCTGGTTCTTGACGGACAAACTAATTTGTCAGATGTCCTTATGTACATATGTGTCTTGCCACTATTGGGCAAACAGGTCTGATCCGTCATTACTACAATTAGCCTGAAGAATTTGGGTAAATGTGTAAGCTAGATTTAGGCCTACATTTTTTTTTTACATCTTCATGGACACCACAATGATTTCCCTCATGTGTTAATATTTTTCCTTGTTATAATGTATGATTTGCAAAAATAAAACTGCTGCATCTGTGTTGATGAGAGAATCAAAGTGTATGCGCGTTGTGCACCAACTACATTATGGCCAAGCATGCGTGCTTCAGAGGTGGAAAGAGTAATAAAATATTCTACTCAAGTAAAAGTACTACTACTTCAATGAAATTTTACTTAAGTACAAGTAAAATTACTGGTCTAAAAATCTACTTAAGTAAAAGTAAAAAGTAGCTCATTTAAAATGTACTCAGAGTAAAAGTTACTGAGTTACTTTTTTAACAGCGGGGGTGGGAACCGTGGGGGGCTCTCCCGTGTAGGGTTGTAATGGTATAAGATTTTCACAGTATGATAATGTCTCAGAAAAAATTACGGTTTACGGTCATCCTAGATGTGTATGACATTCTGGTGTCAGACAAATACAATCAGAGTTATATTAAAAATGTCCATTAAAGTGCATCTATTCAGCATAAAAGTCTTCCACATGACTCCGGGGGGTTAATAAAGGCCTTCTAAAGCGAAGCAATGAGTTTAAGAAAAAAAATCCACATTTAACACGTTACAAAGTAAAATTCTATCATTCCTATTTTGCACCCGCGCAAAGCGGGCTTTTCCCTCCACAGATGCACGTCGGTAAACTAGGAAATGAACTTGCGCTCCCTGGGCGGGTCGGCGCAAAAAAAGAGGCGTGTTTCGGCGCAAACAATCCCTGGTGCTATTTTGCAGTTCCAGAAAACAATTCCGCGCTTAAAATAGCATTATGAACAACGCGCAACGCACCACTGACTTTTCACTAGGTTTTTTCTGGTCAGTGGCGCGTTGCGCGTTGTTCATAATGCTATTTTAAGCACGCATGCTTGGCCATAATGTAGCGGGTGCACAACGCACATACACTTTGATTCTCTCATCAACACAAATGCAGCAGTTTTTATTTTTGCAAATCATACATTATAACAAAGAAAATTATTAACACATGAGGGAAATCATTGTGGTGTCCATGAAGATGTAAAAAATATGTAAAAAAAAAAAAACATTTTTCAGGCTAATTGTAGTACCATGGTTGACATGGTTGATGACACCATTTTTTATGCCAGCAACAATGAGTGAAATACGGTTTAATCGAAAACACACAAACACGCTGTGTAATTGAACGAACGTTCGGCATACTGAAACTGCGTTTCAGGTGTTTGGATAGGTCAGGAGGCACTTTACAGTACAGTCCTCAAAAAGTTGTAGCATTCTTTGTGGCATGTTGTGTTTTACACAACATTTCCATAAATCAAGGTTGTGTTGTTGACATAGATGAGGAAACATTAGAGGACTTAAGGAGACGTGATGGTGAACTGCATGTGCCGATGCCACTTAACCCAAATGCCCCAGCAGCAGCACGGGACAGGAGAGCGCATTTGGCAGAAGAGCTGCTGCGTTATCTATAGTGAGGTAAAGCTAATTAATATCAGTCTAATGTTCGACTACATTTCAAAATATAACCATGCATATATTCGTGATTCAGAGAGAACGAGTGCAAAACATCCGAGAGTGTTTATTTGTGACATTTCTTTATTTACATTTGTCAAAATGAAAAATCAATATCAAACAGTTGTAAGGTATGAACCGGTCGATTTTGGGGAATTTGTATACAATAATTCATAATTATTCATACAGGTTTGGACCAGATCAACTTTACATTTTTAATAAAACTCCCGATAAGAGATGATACGTTATTTTACCTGCATGCAAAACTGCATGCTTGCATGTGTATCTTGGTAGCCAACCACAAGTTGATTGCGATTAGCTACACAGATGACGTTTTACAAACAGGTAAAATTAATTAGCTCAATTAATTTATAGAGTTTAGGAAAATTAATTCTGTGGCCACAAGAATTAGTCTTCCCGCCCTATAAACAAATACTCTTTAAGGTATATTTAATTTGTAAAGCTCGTAGCTTTGATCTAGGCATTTCAGGGACCGGAATTATGAGCAGACAGTAAATCCATCAAATGAGTATCATGAATTTTAATAAGAAATAACTAGCCTATGCATTTACTACGTTACAGGAATACATGTATTTACAAACATTAATGACAAAGACACGCGGGGAGTCTAGACGATGGAAA
Source organism: Semotilus atromaculatus (assembly GCA_031834385.1). Lineage (NCBI taxonomy): Eukaryota > Metazoa > Chordata > Actinopteri > Cypriniformes > Leuciscidae > Semotilus > Semotilus atromaculatus. The sequence continues at coordinate 9,288,389 of JAULUF010000025.1, read as the reverse complement.
ACACGTGAGTGAGAGTGAGAGTGGGGGAGAGAAAGAGAGAGAGAGAGAGAGAGCATTGGTAAATTTCACCCAGATAGTAACCTCTCTAAAACAACACGAAAAACATCATCTTAAGGCTTCCTAGAAGCTGATACAGAAATATACTTGCACAAGTTTCTTGGTCTCTCTGTGTCTTGTTGCGTGTTCCTAAAACGGCCTGTCCCGGCCGCGTGCATGAGCGGATGTTCTTTGTTCCGTGTGCGCGCGTCACGTGGCGTTCGGCGCACGCGCTTTGAACAGAGGTTTAAAGTCTTTGAGGTAACATTACCAAATTCGGCTGAATTCATCTCCTCTCCTGTGAGATGAATTAGGTTGGAAACTTAAAGAAAACAAAACTTTTAAACAAACACAAGAAAGAAAGGATTTCCCGAGGGGAAATCGTATCAGAGACTACATGACTAAGGCAGACGTAGGCAAGGAGGTCAGAGGTAGGAGCGTAAGAGACCGAGTTGGAGCTCTGCGCGTCTCTTTGACGACATTTTGCTTCACGCCTTTCCTGGCGTGAATGCACCAATCAGCTGGGAGAAAAGTGCGCGGCAAAGGTTTTCCTTTGTCTCATCGAGATCGACTTTGCATGTTTTATGACGGTGACGTAAAATGCGTTCCATTTTACTCCAGAGATGATAAAACATAGTAACACATATCTGACGGTTTGTATACATATATATATGGTTTGGTCAGATCAAGAGGATTCTAAACATATGAAGAACGACTTATAAATTGGATGACACAGCAAAGTTACATTAAAAGGCATACTTTCCAAGCATTTTGTAGTTATTTTAGAACTACGATACTATCACAGGTAACCATAGGACCTGGGTAACAGACACACATAAAACATATCAAATATCTATTGTTAAATGTCTTTTTAACTGGAAATTCCTTGAAAGTTCTTATGGGTGTGTGTCGTGTGGACAGAGAGGTCCTGCATGCACATTCTTTTGGGTCGTAAACTTGTAACAGGACACTTCGGCCAGTGTTAGCTGGATTATTCATTAAAATGCATAATACAGGCATTTATCGTTCGTTTAGAACTACAATACACTCAGGTATCTTCATAGGCCCTGGGCACTCAGACCCAAATAACAACATATAACATATATCTCATTAAAATATCTTTAATGGTGAAATTCCTTTCTTCTTTAGCAAGGATCACCCGCTCTGGGGATTCCGAAGGGGTCATAAAATGTCTTGTAACTCGAAACCACGCTCTATCCTGAGCGGGCTTCACGTGTGGGTGTGGGTGTTTGTGTTAATTTTCCATTCAGGCTTTTGGGCCTGAAGGCTTTGGGACTTTAGCAAGGATGTATTTATTTATTCCGATTCACCCTTCGCCCAGTCCTTACAGTCCCCCTTTTCGTCAGATGATGTCCCTGTGTGTGGACATAATCGGACGACGAATCATCACCATGGGCGGATGACAGGTGAATCATGATGGTCGCGTAGCAGGTGGCGGCTTGATGAGGTTCGACGCAGCCTCCGGCGTGGTACCCTATTCCTGAGGGTCCCGTGAGCTTGGCTGTAGATTTTCGCATCTCGTTGAGCCTCCTGTACAGGATGACAGTCAAGTGTCAGGGTGTGGTTGATTACCGTAGAGGTACCCAGCGCAGGATCAGCTGCAGTCCAGGATTGGACAACAGTTGAGGCAGTTAAGGTGGGCAATTGAGACACAGCTTGGAGGGCTATGTCGCTGCGAACAAGGTCAATTTAGCTGGGACCCCCCCCCTTTCGCAGTCCACAATTCCCGTTCTGGAGTTCGGGTGCAATTGTGGTTTTCTGAAAAAGGATGGGTTTTGATTCAGTTCTGATTGGTGCTCTTTGCTTGGAAGAGGATACAATGCCAGGTCGTCGAGGTGAAGGATGGCACCTCTGATGCTTGGATTACATGCTCTGGTTGAGCAAAGTGACACAGGTGTCAGTGCAATTCTGGTCGTAAGTGAGTGCAGCTGTGCGCACTGGAGTGTTAACGAGCCACCCGTCACCTACAATCTCTGCGTGGGTCTCGGTGACTTGAGTGCGAGGCTTGGCTTTAGCAGGGCGGCGGGTGTCGCTGATCTGCAGCCCACAGATTCCGTCAGTGTTGTCTCTGAGGAAAAGTTAGGGCAGAGATAGTGAGTGTCTTTGGGTCAATGTGAACGTGTGCGGATTCTGAGGTGGGGGCAGCTTTGTGTCGCTGTCGTGTGAGGCATCTACGTCCAGCGTGCATATCTTGAAGTGAGTGTTACTTTTCAAAATCTGACATTGACAATGTTCTTGAGCTTCGGCTTGACTCTAGGATGGGCAAGTTCAGGAGAAAACCCACTTTTCTCTGCTTGTGGTCGACGCAGAGTGGGATGGCACTACCCAGGGAGTAGGCAAGGTGTATTTGTAGAGAGTCAGTTGGCGTGGTGATGGCAGAGGCCAGCACGGTTTGCACGAGGCTTAAGTCCTCTGTCCATCGGGTACCTACCCAGCTGTATTGTGTTGTTGCGCTGGGGTAGTGTGCTCTGTAGACATGCGAGGATCAGGTACAATTTCTGAGTGTGGGTCCGGCCATTGGTGATGAGGAGTCCTGGTTGTTCCTTTAGGACTAGGGGTGTAACGGTACACAAAAATCACGGTTCGGTACATACCTCGGTTTTAAAGTCACGGTTCGGTTATTTTTCGGTACAGTAATGGAAAGAAATGCAAACATTAAACTGCTGGTTGTTTAGTTTACTATAAACTTTATTTTAACAATTTGTTTACACTTTTTTTAACAATTTGTTTAAACTTTTTTAAACACACTTTTTAATTCAATATAATAAATAAAATATATATAAAACAAAAAAAGAATAAGAAATAAAATATTGCTGCAAAATTCTCCACTAAATAAAATCCTCTCAAACCAATATCACATAATAAAATATAATGAAAAATATAAATAACTATGGATAACAGTGGAGCATTACCAATCCCAGCTTTTAGGCCTGCTCATATGAAAAAATATATATATATAACTTTTACAAAGTGTAAAGTGCAGCATCAACAGTTTCAGTTTTTAGACCTGCTCAGATTCATTCAACTTTCATGTTTTTTGTGAAAAAAATTTAATTGTCCACATTGTCTGCAGAAAGGGAAGATCTGCTGGCAGTTACAATGTCTCCAGCTGTAGAAAATACCCTCTCGCTAGGGACTGAGGTAGCAGGTACAGCAAGGTAGTGCTTTGCTAACTTGGCAATATGAGGATATGTGGGCTCATTGGTCCTCCACCATTCAAGTGGGTTGGAATCCAGTGAAATGCAGTCCACAGACTTGTATAAGGTAGCCTCTTCCTTCACTAGCTGCACAGTAGACTTGTTTCCCACCTGAGTCTTGAAGAGTTCACCAAACAGTTCAGCCATGGCTGACTTCTTGACAGGAGGAGATGATGCCTCTGAGTGTCCTGTCACTGGAGATGAACTAACTGCTGTGGCCTCCTCACTCTGCAAAATAAAATGACAAAACTAACTGTAATAAATTACTACTACTGGCACTGTAGCAGCAGAGTATTTCAAATTATACAATGTCAATGAAGATATTTTACACACAAGCAAATTAACACAATACCTGTTCTTCCATGGTTACAATTTCTGTGATTAGGTTGTTGTAGATTCTGTCACGACAGGCATCATCCACATGAGGAAGGGCCTTGAACCTCGGATCAAGAGCTGTGCATTTGTGGAGGAAGTCATGACAAGCAGAGTATCTGTTCTTCAGGTTTTCTGTGATGGCAGCCTTGATTTCTCTCACAGTTGGACTGTCTTCCTCATTGGGTGCCATAGAGTTGAGGACTGTGGTTTTTAGGTGGAGGATCATTGATACTGAAGGTGTGGATTCAGTGCTCATCAGTGTTGTGAGGGTTTTTAGTGGTTTAAGAACCTCAAGTACCTCCTCTGCCATTTTCACATCCTGGTCAGACAACGTGCTTATTTCTTTATTCTTCTTGAGGGCCTTTTCTGTCAGTGCAGAGTATACAGCTGCTTGCTGTTCAAGGTACCTCTCAAGCATATCATAACTGGAGTTCCAGCGGGTGGTGACATCATGAATAAGGGTGTGTTTTGGAATATTAAGCATTTCCTGTTTGCTCTCCAATATATCCGAACCGAAGGTCCTGTACCGAAACGGTCCGGTACGAATACACGTACCGTTACACCCCTATTTAGGACGATGACTGATGCCGGACCTGGTGAGATGTCCGATTGCGACTGCTCTCTGGTTGGCTGGAGGCACAGGATGGCGAAGCACAGCAGCATCCTGGTAAAAGTGAAAGAGAGAGAGAAAGAGAGAAAGGGAGAAAAAAAATTTTTTCGGCGAGTGTCGTCCTTGGTTGGCTGGGACTTCACTTTGAGGACGCTGGTATGCCACTTGCTTCGGTGTCTTGCAAGTGTCTCTGGTGCTGCGGTGTGCAGCACATGATGCGTCATGAGCATACATTGGCATGACCCCCCTTTTGCACTGTGGCACCACAAGCTGTGGCGCAGTGATGACATCAGGTGCAGAATGCTGAATGTTGTCTTGTGCACGCAGCATGTGCAAGGTGTATTGCGGGTGTCTGGGGTACCGGTTGTCGGTGGGTCTAGACAGCGTACTAGGGTGGTTGGAGGGGTCCAAGTGGTGGTGACTCCCAATCTTCATGAAGTTGTTATGGTCTTTGGCGAGCTGGAAGGTGCATGGTAGCGAACTTGAAGCTTGACTTGGTGTTGAGGCTGTGTACCCCTGGATGGCTGCTGGAGTTCCCATGAACACTGTGACCTTAGAGTCTGGCTTTGTTGTAGTTCTCGTTACCTCTATGACCTGCCAGTCTGGCTTTGGTAACCTGTGTGACTGGAGGGGGGAGGGGTTCTTGAACTTGGGCCCAGACTGTCAGGTGTTTGAAGTCTAGTAAAGGCTCAAAGCGCTCTAGCAGATCTTTTCTGTTCGAGCCGGATGTTGTCCTGGCTGTATGACTGCACAGTCAGCTCGCATGTTTGAGATGTAAGAGTTCAATCTTGTCTCTCAGAGTCTTTCAAAGAGTTCAGTTGATATCAAAGTGAGGTCTAGATAGTGTTTCCGGGCCACCCCCTGTTCGATCATGTGCCCGAGGAGTCTTGGCGTCAGGGCTGGTGTGGTGATTGACGGGTGGTAAGGGCCGGTCCTTCTGTGGGGACAGACAGATAAAGCAGCATTTCCTGGTCTTGTGGATGTTGATCCCAGTTGTGGGAAGTTGTGCTGTCTTGCTCAGGCTGTACAGCTGTCAACTGTGGTGGCTGAGGGCTGCTGTTACTTTGTGATGTGACAGGTAGCTCTGTGGTCTGTTGTTGACGAGCAGTGTTCTGTGTGCTTGTTGCAGGTCTTATGCTGAGGCATAGGATGTCGTGCTCGTCCCTCTTGTTGTCTTTGTAAAGTAAGTTTCTGAGAAGCCAGTGAAAAGTCTTGGGAGATGGTACGATGGAGATCTAAAGGACACAGTTCGAGTGGGAGAAGTTAGACGACAAGCAGTGGAAGGGTTGAAGAGCATAAACAGCTGTGCTCTACCAGGCAAACTAAAACTCTGGTGCTTTCAGTTTGGTCTACTGCCGAGGTTGCTGTGGCCACTGACTGTGTACGAGGTTTCTTTGACAACAGTGGATAAGCTGGAAGCGTTAATAAGTTCATACATCAGGAAATGGTTGGGAGTTCCACGCTGCCTCAGCAGAGTGGGACTTTATAGTAAAGGAATATTGCAGCTGCCAGTCTCTGCTTTAACCGAGGAGTTTAAGTGTGCCAAGGTCAGACTGGAAATGACATTAGTTGAGTCACGTGACAAATGTGTAAGGGAGGCAGCCCCTGTGTTAAAAACTGGTAGAAAGTGGTCAGCAAAGAAATCTGTAGTAGAGGCAAAGGCTGACCTTCAAATAGGGGATATCGTGGGACAGGTACAGCATGGAAGAGGGGGTTTTGGGCTGATTTCCATTACACGAGAGTAGATGTTAAAACTTCATGCTGATTTGTACTCGGCTTTCGCCAAGATAAGCAACACTAAGACGTAGCTTTACAGTAAACTATGCTTCTCCATCCATTTACGCTTCTTTCCATATGAGGGTGTGACTCCCCTTCTGTCCGGCGTTAACGGCTGCAGTGTACTTGGCGCGTCAGCACACACGACGGCTGCAACTACAGTGTGGTCTCCCTAGTGGACCAACACGACAACCGTCTGGATTGAGCCGAGTAGGGGACATCTCTAGGGTCTTCAAGTGGGCACCTTCCGTCCTCAGTGTTTCGTCGACTAGCCCACGACACCTCAAGAGGGCTCGACAGTGACTCTGGCGTCCCAGAGTCACCCCCCTCCGTCCCCCACTCAACTCAGCCCAGCTTACTGACCTCTACATCCCTCCTGCTGCTGAGACCTAACCACAATCTCACTATCTCTCCGCAACCCAACCATACGCGCCAACCCGATTGACTAAGGCTGTCGAGCCCCACTGGTGCGTTAAAGCAGTTACAGTGGCAACGGTTCCGTATGGCATACCACCTACCGCAAAACACAATATCTGCCCAACCACCCGTCATTCTATACTATACAACCTATACAAATTGTATAGTATACTATACAACCTATACTATACAACCTATACAAATAAACCAACAGACTCTTCAAGTTTTTCAAGAATTCTACGAAACCGTAGCGTGGCGGCCTGTACCTTGCCAGCTAGAATCTTTCCGTCTCAACCACAGCCAGTTGCTGCTCCTTTCTGCTGCTTCAGATAAGTTCTTTACTGTGCGACGCAACTCTTGGCCGCTGAATCCGACGTCTCTGAGGAACCGGGTTGTAGAGTGTGCCACAAAACCTCGACAACCCACTTCCACTGGATAAACCTGGACTCTCCATCCTCGCTGTTCTGCTTCAGTGGCCAAATGAGCATACCGCAGTTTCTTCCTCTCATATGCCTCATCTACAGCATCCTCCCATGGCACTGTCAACTCTATCAGTTGAACAATGCGTGCTGATCCAGACCACAAAACAATGTCTGGTCGTAGGTTAGTGGTGGCAATCTCAGGTGGAAAAATAAGCCGTTGATCAATATCAGCCAGCATCTTCCAGTCCCTAGCAGCTTCCAGTTGTCCTGGCCGAGAATTGGTGTTAACACCTTTTCTTGGTGGTTGCTCGCCTGGGCGGAGGAATGTTGTCTTCTGCGTGTAATGTTTTGCTAGAACATGCGGCAACTTATTGGTCATACTACTCTTGCCTTCCAATGCTAAAGCCAAACATCTCAGTACTTGGTCATGGCGCCAAGTAAACCGACCTTGGCTAAGAGCCACCTTACATCCTGTCAAAATGTGCCTTAATGTGGCAGGTGATGAACACAAAGGACAAGAGGGATCCTCTCCTACCCAGAGGTTTAGGTTCTGCGGTGATGGGAGAACATCATATGTTGACCTAATAAGGAAACTGATCCTACTCTCTTCCATTGACCAAAGGTCTTGCCAGCCCATTTTGCGTTGTTCCACACTCTCCCATCTCATCCACTCTCCCTGCTTGGCCTGGGAAATGGCCTTTATACTCCTCATCCTCTCCTCCTGCTTTCGCACCTCGTTGACTACCAGCTTCCTCCTTTGAGCTGGGCCTGCCTTGTGCCATTTAGGAGGAGCTAACCTGAGCCCAAAACCCCCTCTTCCATGCTGTACCTGTCCCACGATATCCCCTATTTGAAGGTCAGCCTTTGCCTCTACTACTGATTTCTTTGCTGACCACTTTCTACCAGTTTTTAACACAGGGGCTGCCTCCCTTACACATTTGTCACGTGACTCTACTAATGTCATTTCCAGTCTGACCTTGGCACACTTAAACTCCTCGGTTAAAGCAGAGACTGGCAGCTGCAATATTCCTTTACTATAAAGTCCCACTCTGCTGAGGCAGCGTGGAACTCCCAACCATTTCCTGATGTATGAACTTATTAACACTTCCAGCTTATCCACTGTTGTCAAAGAAACCTCGTACACAGTCAGTGGCCACAGCAACCTCGGCAGTAGACCAAACTGAAAGCACCAGAGTTTTAGTTTGCCTGGTAGAGCACAGCTGTTTATGCTCTTCAACCCTTCCACTGCTTGTCGTCTAACTTCTCCCACTCGAACTGTGTCCTTTAGATCTCCATCGTACCATCTCCCAAGACTTTTCACTGGCTTCTCAGAAACTGTTGGTATTGCCTCACCATTAATGGGTCTCAGTTTAGCTCCTCCTAAATGGCACAAGGCAGGCCCAGCTCAAAGGAGGAAGCTGGTAGTCAACGAGGTGCGAAAGCAGGAGGAGAGGATGAGGAGTATAAAGGCCATTTCCCAGGCCAAGCAGGGAGAGTGGATGAGATGGGAGAGTGTGGAACAACGCAAAATGGGCTGGCAAGACCTTTGGTCAATGGAAGAGAGTAGGATCAGTTTCCTTATTAGGTCAACATATGATGTTCTCCCATCACCGCAGAACCTAAACCTCTGGGTAGGAGAGGATCCCTCTTGTCCTTTGTGTTCATCACCTGCCACATTAAGGCACATTTTGACAGGATGTAAGGTGGCTCTTAGCCAAGGTCGGTTTACTTGGCGCCATGACCAAGTACTGCAATGTTTGGCTTTAGCATTGGAAGGCAAGCGTAGTATGACCAATAAGTTGCCGCCTGTTCTAGCAAAACATTACACGCAGAAGACAACATTCCTCCGCCCAGGCGAGCAACCACCAAGAAAAGGTGTTAACACCAATTCTCGGCCAGGACAACTGGAAGCTGCTAGGGACTGGAAGATGCTGGCTGATCTTGATCAACGGCTTATTTTTCCACCTGAGATTGCCACCACTAACCTACGACCAGACATTGTTTTGTGGTCTGGATCAGCACGCATTGTTCAACTGATAGAGTTGACAGTGCCATGGGAGGATGCTGTAGATGAGGCATATGAGAGGAAGAAACTGCGGTATGCTCATTTGGCCACTGAAGCAGAACAGCGAGGATGGAGAGTCCAGGTTTATCCAGTGGAAGTGGGTTGTCGAGGTTTTGTGGCACACTCTACAACCCGGTTCCTCAGAGACGTCAGATTCAGCGGCCAAGAGTTGCGTCGCACAGTAAAGAACTTATCTGAAGCAGCAGAAAGGAGCAGCAACTGGCTGTGGTTGAGACGGAAAGATTCTAGCTGGCTGTGTACAGGCCGCCACGCTACGGTTTCGTAGAATTCTTGAAAAACTTGAAGAGTCTGTTGGTTTATTTGTATAGGTTGTATAGTATAGGTTGTATAGTATACTATACAATTTGTATAGGTTGTATAGTATAGAATGACGGGTGGTTGGGCAGATATTGTGTTTTGCGGTAGGTGGTATGCCATACGGAACCGTTGCCACTGTAACTGCTTTAACGCACCAGTGGGGCTCGACAGCCTTAGTCAAACGGGTTGGCGCGTATGGTTGGGTTGCGGAGAGATTGTGAGATTGTGGTTAGGTCTCAGCAGCAGGAGGGATGTAGAGGTCAGTAAGCTGGGCTGAGTTGAGTGGGGGACGGAGGGGGGTGACTCTGGGACGCCAGAGTCACTGTCGAGCCCTCTTGAGGTGTCGTGGGCTAGTCGACGAAACACTGAGGACGGAAGGTGCCCACTTGAAGACCCTAGAGATGTCCCCTACTCGGCTCAATCCAGACGGTTGTCGTGCTGGTCCTCTAGGGAGACCACACTGTAGTTGCAGTCGTCGTGTGTGCTGACGCGCCAAGTACACTGCAGCCGTTAACGCCGGACAGAAGGGGAGTCACACCCTCATATGGAAAGAAGCGTAAATGGATGGAGAAGCATAGTTTACTGTAAAGCTACGTCTTAGTGTTGCTTATCTTGGCGAAAGCCGAGTACAAATCAGCATGAAGTTTTAACATCTACTCTCGTGTAATGGAAATCATGTGAAGAAGCTCTTTCAGCAACTTCAGGATCTCGGCTGTCTCGGACATGGCGGCACAGTTTTAGCCTGATGTGTGTTCAGACTTGTGCTGGCCAGTGGCAGGTCGAGAGGGGTTCCGCTCTGGGCTGTTGAGGTCAGGCTAAGCAGGGGCTCTGTGACATTTTGGCACACTTGTGGTGAGTGACTAATGCATGGCCCTAAAAGTTCAGAACTACTGCTTAATGGGTTCGCTAGATATTTAGCCTAAAGCTAAGTGTCTCTTGTGTCCTTATAATCTTAGGTGTGAATGTTAGGAGGCTAAGACTTGTGTGGTTCTGAGAACTAAGACAAAATAACAAATAAGGGTGTCTCTGTTTCCTTTCTGGGCCCTATGGGAAATGGAACCACATTTGAACAAGAGAGGAAATTAAATTAAATCATATAGATGACTGAATAGCCAAGGGAATAGCTGACTGCTATTATTATCAAAGTCAAAGAAATGAAAAAATTAAAGAAGAGAAAAAAAAAAATTCAGTTAAAAGCAAAAGGGAATAACGTGATCAGAACAACGGGAATGATCTTAAGGCGAGAATAATCAGTGGCATTAGTGACAAAATTTTGGATTTGCCTGGACCAACACTCCATAGTGGGTTACAGCGGTTGCGTGTTCGAGACCCCACCGTGTGTGTTCCATCAAAGGAGTAGTCACATGCCAATGAAAATTCCTATTGCTATATGAATTCTTCTCTAGCTACACAGTTTACATGTAGTTAAACTTAAGTTTAATTAACAGGGCATCTGCGAAGTTAGCCTTCGACTAGTTTGTTTATAAAGTGACATTACGAGTTAGCACTTCCTGTGACAAGTCGTTGTCATGGGAACCAGAGCATGTCAGAACAATTCGACAGTACCTGAAGAATGTCTGTACGTTTTACATGAATCATGCACGTTTAAACGGGTTACAAGGAGGCGCCTATACTTTTAAGTGTTTTAAGAACTTGATGTTACATTCAGTAAAATGCTAATGTGTTTTGGCATTTGCTGATTTTACTCATGTAACTCTTCTCTTTACACAACTTATTCTATTTGTTTACAGAGTAAGGAAATAGATTTGCTGTAAGTCAAAGCTTGTCTAAGCATATAGTTATGTCCCTCTAGTGCATAAATGCTGACTTTTCAGTGAGTGACTTGTTTTGATCGCTAGGTATCTGTCTGCTTGTAGATGCAGCTAAAATTTAGGTTAATTACATCAATACTGCGATTTGGGTTTCTTTTTAACCAAAGCAGAATAATAAACACCGGTACAGTCCACCTGCCGCTGAGATGAGAGTCCTTTGTCACACAGACTTACGCTTTAAGGCTGAAATGACCGATACCAGTCAAAAATCTAAGACCCTTTTTTTTTTAGAGATATCAATTTGCAGCTATTGTTTTGTCTGCATTTAGACAAGCCAGCAACTAGTGATCAAAATGCGTATCGCATGTGGGGTAATTTGGATCGGAATGATCAAATGCACACTTTTAGGATGACAGTAGTTTAAACGAAGGGGCTCTAGGTCATGCTAGGTCAAGGCTCTAGGTCAAACCCAGCTCAGGGGGTTTGCTTACTATCTGGCGTCAGGGTGATGACTGCCCTATTTGGAGTTAATATTTCCTGTAACAAGTCATTGTCATGGAAACTAATGTACAGCAGTGCATTTTTCAAAAAGTATCTAGAAACTGTTTGTTTCAAAAGGGTCGTGCATAGTCTGTTGGTTGTTGAGGCTTACACGTCCATTTAAGATTCCTTTAAATCAGTAAAATTCTAAGTTTACTAATGCAGAGTCTTGCAACTCTTTGAGCACACATTTTCATCTACTTTTAAAAGTTCTATGTCCTATGCTGATCAGGGACCTTTTTAGCAGAGTCTTGCACTGTGTTCGTGCAGTGTGTCTTCTGGTTTTGCAGTTCAGAATCATTGGGGTTTTAGGAATCTTTCTGAGGAGGCCTTCTGTGTTGGAGGCCTTCTGCATTAGGTCACGCATTGAGTGGCATTGCGTGAGGGCAGGCGAAAATATGGTGACTAACTGGTTTTGGAGGAAAAGTTTCTTGAAACTGGTGTCCTCCTCCGTCACAGGCTTGTGGTAAGTTCCACACAGACTCGTTCGGAGTCGGCGTCGGTGTGCCACACCGGTTGGAGACTGCAGGTGAAAATCAATGTCTTCTAGATTGGCAGGGAGGTTGTGAAAGGTGGGCTTTCACCCCCCTTTTTCAGCTCTTGTGTGTTGGCTGAAAGGTGCAGACTGGTCAGGGGAAACTTGTGGTGTGTGTTTCCCCTTTTCAGGTCATGCTGCAGTCTATAAGAGTGTTGCAACTCTGTGCGAATGCTGTCAAGTTCATGGTTGAGACCTTGTCTCTGCTGAACGAGCTTGTGGATGGTAGCACGGGCCGTGCTTTCGAGTCTCTTTAAGTTCAGTCTCTGCTCTTTGCAAGGGGCTTCACTTTGTCGGAGTTCCTCTCTGGTTCTTTTCTCTGACTGCTCTCTTTGGTCTATGTGCAGATGAGGATCAGACAGGGCAGTTTGAAGTCTTTCAACTTCCTTATGTAGCTCGGGGCTCTGAGTCACTGGCGACCTTGGGCAGGAATGGAGGTGTCATGAGTCTCAGCCATGTCTCCAGGTTGTCCCAGCGGGTTGTGGGACTGTAGGACCGGAACATAATGGCTTCCCTGTGAGTGAAAGGAACACAACACACACACGGAAAGACCAGTGCAAGTTCTTTCTACGTTTAACGAGCTATAATACGAGCACAAGTTTAACGAGCTATAATACGAGCTATGCCGTGGGTGTGAATTTTGGTTAACTGATGCAGACAGTTAAACCGTTCGGTGGGACAATTTGGGTAGGTCAGCATGGGCCTGAATAAAGATTTTTGACAGGGCGGTAGCTTAGGGGTCACCTGTTGATGCTAACAGCTTGGATGTCAAACTATTATTCAGCTTTCCTTGGTGTCTCAGATAGGTTCTGTCTCTGGGTGAACTGAAAGGAACAAATCACAACAGAACAGAGAAATAGCAAGATAGAAAAGATTAGAGTAAAATAAAATTGAATAGGTCTAATGAAGATGGAGCAAATAATGACACAAGGAAGTGTTACAGAGACTAAGGTCGTCTAAGCCGGCTGTCGGCGGCTAACCTAGGAAAGGGGGTGTGGCTTGGAGGAGAGAAGGTGGGCCACACCCCTTAAATGGCCGGGGAAATATGTAATATTCTGGGGCCTATACTAAGTAGATGGGTTTTTTTATTTTATATTACCTCATTTTTAGTTTGCCTGGGTGGAACTGAAATCACTCTGGTTGGAATCAGCGCGTGATTGGTCCTTCCAGCGTTTCCGAACACTTGACAGCAGAGTCCCCGGGCTCCCCACTCCGTACCACGGGCGACCTCTCAAACAATTGCGACCTTTGGAGTGCCAAATTGTGTGCTGCCCGTGGATAGAGACAGAGGAGTCCGCGACTCACGCACGGCCAGTGTGATTCAACGCTGGTCAGACAATCCGCAGCTGGAAGCCAAGCAGATGTGACCGTCAACTCCCCGCCGCGCGCTAGGGATTTCTACACAATAAACACAGAACAGGAGAAACAGATGAAACTTAAGGTTAATTAAGGTTTCCTTGTTTAAACCAAATTGAGTAATTATGCATGCAGAGATACCAAGGCAAGAGGCTTCACTAAACACTGATAAAAATAAAAGGGATTTATGACAATGTAATTGTCAAATCCACTTAACCAAAAAAAAAAAAATGTCTTAAAAAAAAAAAAATTTATATATTTTTTATTTATTATTACTTTCATTACTAATAAAAATGAATAACTAAAGTAATAAAGTAGGATGAAACCCTGGAGAAGACAGGCCGTAGTGGCGGGTTTGTGCGACAAAGGGGGCGTACTTTCTCCCAGTGGTTAACCTGTTTGGTTGGATAGACACTTAATTCAAATTTCAATTCAAACTGGTTTAAATTCAATTTAAATAAGTGTAAGGAAATCAAAGATCAGAACTATATCTGATGCGACTCATGATTGCTGTAATGTTATCAGTGATAACAAAATAAATCAAAAAGAAGAGATGGAAATAGACCAATTCACAGAATGAAAAGAGACAAAGACTTTAGCATGTCTGCCACAAGGGGCGCTTTCCCTCTAAGTGGATATCAATGACTAAACTGAAACTTAACTATACATTTTTAATTCAAATCTAGTTTGAAACAAACTCAAAATAAGCATAAAACAGTCAGCAGGAGAATTGTCTAATGTCAAACAAATGCCAGCACAAGCAAGGCTTTAACTGGAATATGTATTGAAAGTTAGACAATTCAGAATTCATAATCGCAGAGAAAATGAAAAAACAGAAAAGAGGGAGTTGAGAATGACGATCTACAAAACGTCCACACGGTGGCGTAATTGCGCTCACGCCGAATGACGTCAGAGGATGGTGTGATTGGAAAACCGCAACACATGTAGGTTGCCCTCTCGTGTTTTGTCAGCGGAATTACAACCTCTGTTTTAGTGTGTAATTCAATTTTAAAAACGGTTCCACGCGTTAATTTTCTGCAAAAATCACAATTATAAATGTTAAACCTCAGCGGGTTTGTTTGTGCCAGTTTACCGCATATAAACACACACAAACAACGTGTGGCAGGATTTCTTTCGCTACACACAAATAGGGACAACAGGAATTAGGCATCTGTTTTTCGATTCCCACATAAAGCAATTATTACTATGATTCACATGTGTTTGCTTATAAATTTTAAACCTTGGAGGGTTTGTTTGTGCCAGTTTACTGCATATAAACACACAAAGACAACGTGTGGCGGGATTTCTTTCGCTACACACACAAATATGGACAACAGGAAGTCTGTTTTTCGGATCCAAATAACATTTATCAGATAGCACATGATTAAAATGTTTTTAGGTTTTGGATTTTTTTGGTGCTATATTTTAACAAACACGTCTGGCAGGATTTTTTTTTCCGCTGCGTCGTGCAAAAGAAAACAGGAAATATTCGTCTGTTTTTCGACTCCCATAATAACATTATCAAATAGCACTTATGATTAAAATATGCTTTAGGTTTTTTACAATTGAGTAGCTACGTCAATGTTTAACCAGGAGCTTATCGTTAATCTAACGATTATAATATCAGGCCTTTCTTAAGAATAGTGAAAGAGCATCGTTTCACTAAATCTTGTCTTCACCCTGGCCGAAGAATCTCGTTCCGCCAGGGGAGTTTAACATTAAAATGTCATAATTCAAAAGAGGTTTCTTCATCTTTTGTAGGACAAATTTAATACTATGAAACAGCAGTTTCTTTTTAGTTGTGCTGAACTGAGACGGCTTGTGCCTTTTAGTCAGTCAGACAGTGAGTTCTCTAAAACTCCCGATAAGGGATGATACGTTATTTTACCTGCATGCAAAACTGCATGCTTGCATGTGTATCTTGGTAGCCAACCACAAGTTGATTGCGATTAGCTACACAGATGACGTTTTACAAACAGGTAAAAATTAATTAGCTCAATTAATTTATAGAGTTTAGGAAAATTAATTCTGTGGCCACAAGAATTAGTCTTCCCGCCCTATAAACAAATACTCTATAAGGTATATTTAATTTGTAAAGCTCGTAGCTTTGATCTAGGCATTTCAGGGACCGGAATTATGAGCAGACACAGTAAATCCATCAAATGAGTATCATGAATTTTAATAAGAAATAACTAGCCTATGCATTTACTACGTTACAGGAATACATGTATTTACAAACATTAATGACAAAGACACGCGGGGAGTCTAGACGATGGGAAACACGTGAGTGAGAGTGAGAGTGGGGGAGAGAAAGAGAGAGAGAGAGAGAGAGCATTGGTAAATTTCAACCAGACAGTGACCTCTCTGAAACAACACGAAAAACATCATCTTAAGGCTTCCTAGAAGCTGATACAGAAATATACTTGCACAAGTTTCTTAGTCTCTCTGTGTCTTGTTGCGTGTTCCTAAAACGGCCTGTCCCGGCCGCGTTCATGAGCGGATGTTCTTTGTTCCGTGTGCGCGCGTCACGTGGCGTTCGGTGCGCGCGCATTGAACAGAGGTTTAAAGTCTTTGAGGCAACATTACCAAATTCGGCTGAATTCATCTCCTCTCCTGTGAGATGAATTAGGTTGGAAACTTAAAGAAAACAAAACTTTTAAACAAACACAAGAAAGAAAGGATTTCCCGAGGGGAAATCGTATCAGAGACTACATGACTAAGGCAGACGTAGGTAGGAGCGTAAGAGACCGAGTTGGAGCTCTGCGCGTCTCTTTGAAGACATTTCGGTTCACGCCTCTCCTGGCGTGAATGCACCAATCAGCTGGGAGAAAAGTGCGTGGCAAAGGTTTTCCTTTGTCTCATCGAGATTGACTTTGCATGTTTTATGACGATTTTACTCCAGAGATGATAAAACATAGTAACACATATCTGACGGTTTGTATACATATATATATGGTTTGGTCAGATCAAGAGGATTCTAAACATATGAAGAACGACTTATAAATTGGATGACACAGCAAAGTTACATTAAAAGGCATACTTTCCAAGCATTTTGTAGTTATTTTAGAACTACGATACTATCACAGGTAACCATAGGACCTGGGTAACAGACACACATAAAACATATCAAATATGTATTGTTAAATGTCTTTTTAACTGGAAATTCCTTGAAAGTTCTTATGGGTGTGTGTCGTGTGGACAGAGAGGTCCTGCATGCACATTCTTTTGGGTCGTAAACTTGTAACAGGACACTTCGGCCAGTGTTAGCTGGATTATTCATTAAAATGCATAATACAGGCATTTATCGTTCGTTTAGAACTACAATACACTCAGGTATCTTCATAGGCCCTGGGCACTCAGACCCAAATAACAACATATAAACATATATCTCATTAAAATGTCTTTAATGGTGAAATTCCTTTCTTCTTTAGCAAGGATCACCCTCTCTGGGGATTCCGAAGGGGTCATAAAATGTCTTGTAACTCGAAACCACGCTCTGTCCTGAGCGGGCTTCACGTGTGGGTGTGGGTGTTTGTGTTAATTTTCCATTCAGGGTCGATTGGCCAAGATGGCGACCTGGGTAGACGCTTTCCTGTGAGCTCGTGAATTTTTCAAAGTACCAAACTTTTAAAATTATCCTAATGGACTCAAAGATTGTTTTCTGAGAAGTGACTTGTTGCCTTTGTATTATATGCATGGATAGTAGGACTATTTAACCAAAAAAGTTTCGTCGTCGCGTTATGAAACAGTGATCCGGTTAACTTATAAAAGATAAGTTAGCAACGTGACAGATTAGCACTGAAAATATGGCCAAAAAAGAAGCAAGACGCAAGGGAGGACTGATAATGGACCTGGAGTCTGATGCTTTCCCAAACTTATGTTCACCTCTCCCTGAAACCCCTCTGAATAGCCCCCTTCCAAAGAAGGTCCGCTCTGAAATGTCGAAGAAAGAAGCGGAAAATGTGTCCAATGCTGATATCCTGAAGGCTATTCACGGACTGAATGACCGATTTTCCAAGTTTGAAGAAATGGTGAACAAGAACACGGCGGAGATTGTTGTAATGCAGGAGCATATGAAAGACCTTGGGGTGCATTGTAAGGCGACAGATGACACCGTGAAGAAGCTGAACGAGCGAGTGACTGCAGTTCAGGAGCGGCAGGAGGAGGCTGAGAGATATAGCCGACGATGGAATCTCCGTCTGATTAATCTCCCGGAATACAGCAACGAAGATGTGAGAAAGGAGGTACTGGAAATAATCGCCCAGATCATTCCAGAAGAAAAGTCCAGACTTGAGTTCCTGGTAGACACTGTACACAGAGTGGGGAGAAATAAAGATGACGACAAACCACGTCCCATTATCATGCAATTCACCATGCGCACTTTCCGACACAAAGTATGGAGAGCCTCTCTCAACTCCGATGTGTTGAAAAAAAAAAATCTACGGATGGCAGAAGACCTTACTTACATGGAAAGACAATGCAGGAACAAACTCTGGCCAATGGTTAAACAAGCCCGTGACGAAGGGAAGAAGACCAAATGGATCGGCCCGGTGGCCATCATTGATGGTGTACACTGTAAAAAATATTTTAGCAATTTAGTTATTTCAACTTATATTTTTTTGTCGAGATAACTCGATTGTCCAGACAACAAGAAATTTTACGTTTTTCTTGTCCTTAACTTTTCGAAATAAGTTAGTTAAACTAAAAAAAAAACATGCAAAAAGATAACACAAAATAACGAGTTAAGTTTTTTACAGTGTAAGACATACAGTTTAAGAATCAATTTGTTGAATAAGGTGATCTTAAGTTAAGTTGAATGCTAAGTAATATTAATAAGATCTCTTAACTACCTCAAGTTAACTCGGGTTATTGTTCACAAGGAACGATGTCGAATTTAAGTTTACATGTTTGATTAGATGTATTGATTTACCGGAAATATGCTCATACCTTAAATTCTCCTACTAAGGCACTCATTATCTACTGTTTAGTACAATCACATTGATGTGATGGTTATGTTCGAATTTAGTTTATTGCACTATGAGTATGCCTATTAGTAGTTAAATAACCTACTTATACAGTGGCAAAGTTACTTGTTTAATTAAGCAATTTATTCACTTCTTTATATTAATAAAGAGAAAGAAGTGAGTCTTCAATTTCATAAGGTACTCAATATTTAGAGCTCTTGTTTGAGAGTATCTACTTGTGTATTTGTATCTCAATACTTTACAAGTTTCTGTTTAGTTTACAGACTTCTAGTTCACTTTATTTTATTTTTCTATGACAGACTTTCATTTCAGTTCCTTAAAAATACTATCCCTTAATGTTAGAGGTATCCGTGACAGTACCAAAAGAAAATCTATTTTTATTTTTTGTAGACGAAAAAATGCAGATTTAATCCTTTTACAAGAGACTCACTCAAATGAAAATGATGTGAAATTTTGGAAAACACAATGGGGTGATCAATGTTATTTCTGTCATGCCTCTCAACAATCGGCTGGTGTAGCTATTCTCCTCAAAAAATTTAAAGGTATTATTATGGAATCATTTTTTTCAGATGAGGGTAGATGGATTATTTTAGTTTTCAAATTGGATAACACCATTTTTATAGTTTGTAACCTATATAATCATAACAACACAGCTCTAGCCAAAACAATGTGTATACAACTGTGTAAGAAACTTGAAGCTCTTAAACTGAAGTACAAAGAAGCACAATTGATTCTTGGGGGAGATTATAATGATGCTCCAGATGATCTCTTAGATCGATTACCGATGAGAACAGTTCAACACCCAAGATTTAAAAGCATCGCATATATTTGTGATCAACTTTCGGTTGTCGATGTATGGCGATACTTAAATTCTGATACAAAGGAATTTACTTGGAGTAATGCGAATAGATCTCTACAATCCAGAATTGACTTGTGGCTTTTATCACCTTCTTGCATACAATTTGTTTCAGAAGCATCTCACGATTTTGCTCCCTTATCTGATCATAGATTGATTAAAATTACTTTAATAGGCACTAAACAAAATCAAAACAATCTTCGTGGTTTTTGGAAGCTAAATAATGACATATTAAATGATGAAATATTTTGTGGTGACGTTAAAAGAATAGCAAGACAGATATTTAGGGATCCTAAAATGAATCATACACAAAAATGGGAATACTTTAAATTTAAGATAAGAGAAACAGCAATGAGACGGAGTAAAGAAATAAAAAATAATAACGCCTCCAAAGAAATTTGTATCATGAACGAACTAAATACATTGTTGAAGAAAGATAATCTATTAGAGGAAGAAGAAATTAAATTGAAGAGATTAAAAGAAGAAATAGATCATACATATATTAATATGGCTAAAGGAGCCTTCATAAGGTCAAGAGCAAAATGGTTGGAATTAGGCGAAAAGAACTCGAGCTACTTTTTTGCCCTAGAGAAACGAAATCAAAAAAGAAATAATATCTCTGCACTCAAGATTGGTGATGTCATAACCACTAATCATTTGGACATTTCAAAATATGTTTATTCATTCTACAGTAACATATACAAATCAAATTCCCAAATCAATGATTGTGATAAGTTTATTGAATCAATTAAAAAACATACACCAACCATTTCAGAGCCCTTCAAATCTAATTGTGAACGACCCATCACAAAATCAGAAATATCAGAAGCTATCCAATCAATGAAAAAAGGAAAATCTCCAGGCAACGACGGCCTCTCGGTTGAATTCTATTTACATTTTTGGAATATTATTGTGGATCCTTTATTGGAACTATTTAAGGAATGTCAAGATAGGAAAGAAATGTCAACAAGTATGAAACAGGGTATTATAACGCTAATCCCTAAACCGGAAAAAGATCACCTTATGATAGAAAATTGGAGACCTATTACGCTCCTGAATATAGATTACAAAATTATTTCATTGGTATACGCTAAAAGGTTAAAAAAAGATCTTGGAGAAATTATTGCCGAAACTCAGACTGGATTTATGTCCAACCGTCATATCAGTTCCAACATAAGGCTTGTTCTTGACTTACTAGACTACTCTGAAAACATTGATAATGACTCCCTTATAGTTTTTCTTGATTTTTACAAAGCTTTTGATACGGTAGAATATCATTTTTTGTTTAAAGCACTTCAAACCTTTGGTTTTGGTCAAAATTTTATTTCAACAATTGAAATGTTTTATAAAAATATTGACAGTTGTGTCATACTATATCCAAACACTACTCAAAGATTTCCAGTGCTAAGATCCGTCCGTCAAGGCTGTCCGATTTCTCCCTTTTTATTTTTGATTGTTGTCGAATTGCTCTCATTACACATTTTAAAGAACCCAATAATTGAAGGTTTATCTATTTTTGGAAAGGAAATTAAACTGACCCAACTAGCTGATGATACAGCATTATTCTTAAAGGACAAACATCAGATTGGAAAAGCTGTAGCATTAATAGACGAATTCTCAGCTGCTTCTGGACTAAAATTGAATAAATCTAAATGTGAAATTTTATGTCTGTTTGAAACAAATGTTAAAACCATATATAATATGCCTGTTAAAAATTGTATTAAATATCTCGGTATTTTTGTTTGTAAGAATGTTATAGAGCGTCAACGATTTAACTTCTCCCCCAAAATGAAAAAATCTAAAACCATATTGAACCTATGGCTTCAAAGAGACTTATCAATCTTAGGTAGGGTCCTTTTGACTAAGGCTGAAGGAGTTTCTAGATTTGTGTATCCAGCACTCTCCCTTAATGTCTGTGATCCTACATGTAAAGAAATCAATGATATGTTTGTTAAATTTGTATGGAAGAATAAGCACCATCATTTGAAAAAAGCTTTGCTTTCTGGTCCTAAAGCTAAAGGGGGCTTTGATCTATTAGACTTTGTGGATTTAAATTATACATTTAAAGTTAAATGGTTAAAGGAATGCTTAAAAGCCCCAGATTCAATATGGAATTTTATTCCTCATAATATATTCAAGAAGGTTGGAGGTCTCAAGTTCTTACTGTCTTGTAATTACAGTATTTCTAAATTACCAGTTAAGATGTCGGAATTTCATAAACAAGCTCTGTTAGCCTGGAAGCTATGTTATTCACACAACTTTTCACCACATAAATCTATAATTTGGAACAATGAGTACATTATTAAAAGGAACAAATCATTGTATTTACAAAACTGGATAGATAATAATATAATTTACTTAAAAGACTTATTTAACCCTAATGGTCAACTTCTTAGCTATGAAGACTTTCTTACACAGAAAACTTTCCCTGTAAAATTTAAAGAATTTAGCTCAGTAATTAACTCTATTCCCAGTGGAATATTAGAATTAATGAAAAGCTATGTAGAGCAAAATGTACAACGCATTACTCCTAACATTCTTTACATAAATGGTATTGACATTCTAAGCAAAAAATGTACTAATAAACATATCAGAGAATGTTTCTACAATGCTAAAAAAATAATACCTAGAGGGAAATTTTTCTGGGATGCTATTTTTATGAATATTAATTGGCAGAAGGCATGGCTTGTTCCTTTTAAATTTTGTGTCACTAATAAAATTAGAGAATTACATCTAAAAATTTTACATAACATATACCCATCTAAAATGTACATTTCAAGATTCCTTGATATTGATAACAAATGTACTTTTTGTAAATATGAACTTGAAAATGTAACCCACTTGTTTTATAGTTGTTCATACAGTAATGCATTTTGGAAAGAACTTGAGAATTATATATTATGTAAAACAAAACACAAAATCAACATTGAGGGGAAGAACATTATCACTTACTTTGAATACAAAGAAAAGAAACTATGTACTATAATAAACCTTTACATTTTGTTAGGTAAGTTTCATATCCATAAGTGTAAATTCCAGAATTCTTCACCATCATTTAAGTTGTTTTTGATAGAGGTGGATCTTTATTTTAAGTCTCTTAATTTAATTACAAACAAGAAATGCATATCAGTAATGAACATTCTTTCAGAAATTTTTAATGGTTAACATGTCACTAGGGTTATTTTTGTCATGGGATACAAATCTGTCACAAGTTTATTTTTATTTATTGGTAACTTGATTGTTTTTCTTCTGTTTGTTGTTGTTGCTTTTGTTTTGTTTTTTGTTTGTTTTTTTCCCAACCTTTAATGTATTGTATCGATTCTATTATAACGAATGTGAACTGGAAAGACTGAAATGTTGTTGTTATGTTGTAAAAGAATAGAATAAAAAAAAAAAAAAAAAAAAAAAAAAAAAAAAAAAAAAAAAAAAAAATTTTCCATTCAGGCTTTTGGGCCTGAAGGCTTTGGGACTTTAGCAAGGATGTATTTATTTATTCCGATTCACCCTTCGCCCAGTCCTTACACAGTATATTGATTAAAAAAAAATACAAACGGAAAATTAGGTTGAAAAGAACGTCGGTGCTCTTAATGGGTATGTTGGATGGCGCTCTGATTGGTTTATTTCACGTTACGCCCAAACCACGCCTATGAATAATGAAGCTACTTCAGACCAACCCCTTTTAGATTTGCGCCAGGCGCAAGAGGCATTTATCCTGCCGGGAAAATAGCAACAGCGCCGAGACCCGCCCACAAAGTTACTTGCGCTTTGACACTTGCGTTTCAGATCGTTAAAATAGGGCCCCGTATGTTCATGTGGCCGGAAGCTAGTTATTTTACTTTAAAAAGTTTTAAATATGGAATTTTTCAATTCCATACTTCAAGTCAATGCTTCGCTTCAAAAGGCCTTTATTAACCCCCCGGAGCCGTGTGGAGCACTTTTATGATGGACAGATGCACTTTTATCATGGATAGATGATAGATACTTCAAAACAGAAACGGCTATTCACTGCCATTATAAAGCTTGGAAGAGCCAGGACATTTTTTAATATAACTCTGATTGTATTCGTCTGAAAGCAGAATGTCATACACATCTAGAATGACTTCAGGGTGAACAAATCATGGACTGATTTTCATTTTTGGGTGAACCATCCCTTTAATCAATTATTAAATAAATAAACGGTATCATTAAATTATGGTTATTATTATTATTATTATCATCAGTTAAAATGACAGTTAAATTAATGAAAACAGTTTTTTGGTTTAACAAATGCTTTTATTATAACAAACTTAAAACCATTTGTTTGTTTTGTTTAATAAAATTTCAATAAAGCATGTCTAATCAACTAAATTCAATAACTGATCTTTAGATTAACAACTATTTTTAACATGAATAAAAAAGTCCTATGAAATCTTATTTATTCAGAAAATAAATGCTTCTTTTTATAATTAATACAAATAAATGTAAACTTGTATCCTTTTATTTTTGGGAAGGTTCTGCAAAACAGATTTACTCAATTAAACCACGGACAAAAAAAAAAAAGATATCCTTAAATTATGTTTACATTTTATTTTTAAATTCATATCATTGTTGTTATTATTTTGAGACGTACGTTCTAGTAGGCTAAAAAAACAATGAGCATCAGGCATACTTGAGTATGTTGTTGCGGCGCAGCTCATTCACACAGAGAGGCACGCAGAACAAGCTGAATATTTACATAGCAGTTTTTTTGCGCTTTCATATTCAGAGACCATGTCGCGATTGGATTTATTGCACAGCTCTACTTTCAATTTATTCATATAGCCTTTGCGTATTTTGCGTATTTTACATGATACCTGCGTTATGTATAGAGATTGCTAATGTGACGTCATCATGACGTATTACCACTGATGAACGCAAAGCATTTTGGGAATCCGCGGCACAAACACAAGGCGCCAGACTTGATTGCATGGAGAGAAAAACGCTGTGTTCAAGATGCCGTCTACCTGCTGTGTTATAAACTACAATAGTCGTTCTCACGATAGAAGTGGCATTTGTCCACAACAACAGTAAACTTGTAAACAGCCCCCACATGTAAACCATTCATCCCCTCTATCTTAATCCAGCCCTTAGCCACCCCCATCAGTTTGGTCTGAAGTGTGCTGCTGGGGACAGAGACGCTTTCGGAAGTGCATTTTCAGAAGTGCTGGGTACAATGACGCAATATACATAAATGTATGGTTAGTAAAAAATATAGGCCTACTAATGTCATAGAACGGATGTACCTAATACAAATAAACAAAACATCTCCAGTTAACTAGCAGAGCATTCATTTAGTTCGCTATTAAATACGAGATCTAGCGCTTAAATCTGTTTTTGAGATCCAACTGAGCGCTCGTTGCCGCTGCTCATGCATAGTGTTGTGGCTCGCGCACAGTCCTCAGTCGGACGCGCGCTTCAATCTATCGCCGTTGCAGACACTCTCTGTTCGTTCCGGTAAAATCACAAAATAAACTGCACACAAACTTGTCCCTGCTTGATATAGACTGTAACCACTGATGAACATGTTCGATTTTGTTGACAGAGAAAAAAACTAAACGTTGTGTGGATTAGAACCCGAAAACTCTGACACGCTTGGCAGAATATCTACCACTAGACCATTTAAGAAGTCAAACAATGTGTGCGGATCGAAGTATTTCATTTGGAAAATAACAAAAATAAACTGGTGCCACAGAGGGGACATTCTACACTCATGACATTGTTTAAAAAAGGAAGCGCGATAGTCAGATAGAGAGAATTATACCAGCATCATGTCAAAAAGAAGTGGACAACAAGACAAAGCTTTTTTTTATTTTAAGTGGTGGGTACAAAATGACTCATGATGAAATCTGCTGGGTGCTGCAGCGACTTGAAGTTACGACTTGAAGAAAACTTCGTGTGTGTATGCACTAACACCATGTAGTTGTATATGGGTGCTGGAAGTTGGGCAACAGGATGACGTCTCCTGACCTGTCAATATGCTCGTAAGGATCCAGTCCTTTGATTCCCTTTATTTTCTCGTCATATCTCATCTTTGCATTAGGATTTAGTTTTAAGCAGTATGGTCCAACAATGTTTTCTTTAGCCCGCTGCATTTTGTAGGATTATATTCTGTTTTTCACGCTAATTTTTTTATTATTTTTATGCCAGAACGCTATAGCCTGCTATGCCAGCCCATGTAAACGGGCCAAACATACCCATAATTCTTTGCGTTCTGATGACGTTGCCGCCCAGTTGGTCACATGTCTTAGCGATCTCTATATACCATTTGCATGACTGGATTCCGGGATTCACTCTTCAAACGGTACATACCTTTATCTGCACAGATGGATGATGATTTGGCTACAATAAACCTACTGCATTTACTCTTTTATGAATTAGCAATTAATAAACTACCAATAAACGGCAAACTACTTCTTCACTGCTGATTCCTGGTGGTTTAAAGGATAATTACTCCGAGTTGCCCCCTGTCGTTTCACAGAATAGCACAACGGCGAGTGCGTCAAGTATAAACTAGTACTAGTTAACTAGAGTTGGAAGTTGGAGTTTCCAAGGTGGTGTAACGTGCGAGGCATGTACTCAGTATGTCCTGTGTCTAGTCTTTGTTTTATCGTCTCTGCTTTGATTTTTAAAAGTTTTTTAAAGTTTCATTAGTACATTATCACATTTCAGACGCAAAAACTCTCATCACCTGTTTTTACCTCGGGACTAATATTATGCATCGTTAGCCCTGACTGTGTCTTACTTTTTCGCTGAGCCGAGGAGGGGATTCAGTTCCAGGACACCGGTTGTTGCTGACATCCAAGCCAACTGCATCGCCGACGTACAGAGGTGGGTAGTAACGAAGTACATTTACTTCGTTACATTTACTTGAGTATTTTTTTGGGAAAAATTTTACTTTTAAGAGTAGATTTAATTGTGGGTACTTTTACTTTAACTCGAGTACATTTCTAATGAAAAAACGGTACTTTTACTTCGTTACGTTGGGCGACGTTCCTCTCGTTACTTTATTTTAATGTAAAACGTACTCGGTTACTAACGTAACCTCGGTTCTCTCTAGAGAGGGAACGAGTATTGCGTAAGTTTAGCTTACGCTACGGGAAAGATTCATCTTCTCGAGATATTGAAGCCAAAAAATTATCCTTAATTTTGTATTCATTGTCAACGCAGTGCAGCAGCTAGCAGACCTAGAGCAGGCAGTCTTGCGTGCTCATTGGCTGCCCTGCGGGCAACTGCTGCAGCCTATCAGTGAGCCCCGCGTGACGTACGTCCAATGAAGGGCGCCCGCGCCTTCATAGCGTCATAGCCCGCCAGAATGGGCGTGGCTTAGCGTATAAAAGAAGGGGCTCTAGGCTGCATTCCCTGGTTTCTGTCGACTGAAGCGAAGTCGCTCGTGGCGCGAGCACGGCCGGTTACGCAATACTCGTTCCCTCTCTAGAGAGAACCGAGGTTACGTTAGTAACCGAGTACGTTCTCTTACGAGAGGTTCTCTCGTATTGCGTAAGTTTAGCTTACGCTACGGGAACTTTTTGTCAACGCCGTGCGCGCCAAGCAACCACCCATGAGTCGCCGAGGTTTCTCGGGGAACCCAAATAAGTGGAAAAATAAGGTGGCCAGCCACGCTGGCCATCACTTATACATAAGCACACATAGGGAATACAGAGCAGCGCGCTGGTCTGTATAAGCATATAGCACATACCCTACTAGTGCAGCTCAACCAGGAGAGCTGAGTCACGTGAGAGTGGTCTGAGCATGATATATCTGGGCAGAACGCACAACTCTCTTAAACTGACAGAAGTTTAGCCTGCAGGGCAGGAACTTCTAGGTTACAGAACCTGACAAAGGTAGACGGGGAGCTCCAGCCCGCCGCTACACATATGTCGTGGATAAAATCCCGCTGGACCACGCCCATGATGAGGCCATGCCTCTGGTGGAATGAGCCCTGATGCCCAGAGGGCATTGCAGACCTTTTGACGCATAAGCTGCCGCTATAGCGTCCACTATCCATCTGGACAGAGTCTGTTTCGAGGCAGCGAGACCTTTGGTGCGCCCACCGAACGAAACAAACAGCTGCTCCGTGCGCCTAAAAACGGCGGAGCGCGCAGTATAAGTCCTCAGCGCCCTGACTGGGCAGAGGAGATTCACGTCTGTCTCACTGTCTGACGCTGGCAGAGCCGACAGTGAAATGACTTGCGCTCTGAAAGGAGTGCCCATCACTTTTGGAACATAGCCATGTCTAGGTTTGAGGATGACTTTAGAGTCATTCGGCCCAAACTCAAGACACGTCGCGCTGACTGACAGCGCATGCAGGTCCCCCACACGTTTGACTGATGACAGCGCGGTCAGAAAAACGGTTTTTAGTGATAGGTATTTTAGCTCCACGGAGTCTAATGGCTCAAATGGGAAGGCTTTCAGGGCCTCGAGGACCAAGGAAAGATCCAATATAGAAACCGACGGGGGGCGCGGCGGATTCATCCTTCTAGCTCCCCTAAGGAAGCGGATGACCAGCTCATGTCTTCCCAGTGACTGGGCGCGCGTCGACTCTGCGAACGCCGCCACAAACTTTGAGCGTGGATGGGGACCTCCCTTTATCCATCAGCTCTTGTAGGAAAATAAGCAAATGCGCAACCTCGCACGTCCGCGGGTCCAGATCTCTGTCGGTGCACCACTTGGAGAACACCGACCATTTAGACGCGTAGAGCCTTCTAGTGGAAGGAGCTCTAGATTGCGTGATCGTGTTCATCACTCTTTCTGGCAGGGTAGCGAATACCCATTGATCAACCATGCGTGCAGAGACCAGCGCTCTGGATGGGGATGCCAGATCGAGCCGCGAGCCTGAGAGAGGAGATCAGCCCTCCCCGGAATAGGCCACGGAGCTGCATGTGACAGCCGTGCCAGTTCCGGGAACCAATTCTGATTCTCCCGGTGCGGAGCTATGAGGAGCACCGAGTGGCGCGTTTCCCTGATTCTCTTGATCACCTGTGGTAACAGAGGGACCGGAGGGAAAGCATACAGTGGGAGGCTGGGCCAGACCTGGGCCAGCGCGTCCTCGTTCTTCGAAAAGAACATCGGGCAATGAGCGTTGTCTTTTGACGCAAATAGGTCGACTTCCGCTCTGCCGAATAGGCGCCACAGTTTCTGGACTGTTTGGGGGTGCAGGGACCATTCCCCTGGGGGAACGTTGTCCCTGGACAGTTTGTCTGGACCGTCGTTCAAATGGCCAGGCACATGCGCCGCCCTCAGCGAGCGCAGGTGCATCTGGGACCAAATGAGGATGCGTTCCGTCAGATTGCAGAGGTTTCTGGATCTGACACCGCCCTGACGGTTTACATAGGAAACCACAGACATGTTGTCCAAGCGGATGAGAACATGTTGGTCCTGTATGAACGGGAGGAAGCGCTTCAGCGCGTTCTCGACCGCTATCATCTCCAGACAGTTTATGTGGAAACACCTCTCCTGGTCTGACCACTGGCCAAAGACCGGTCTGCCCTCGAACAGCGCGCCCCAACCCGAGTTGGACGCATCTGTCGAAATTACTTTCTGATAAGAGATGGTTCCCATCGTCACTCCCTGCTGGTACCAGTCGGCTACTAACCAGGGCTGCAGAGCCGCTATGCAGGTCTGAGACACTCTGATTTTCTGGCCGCCAGAAACCCAGGCTCGGCGAGACACGCAAGCATTCAACCAGCGTTGGAGCGGGCGCATGCGCAGTAGGCCCAGCTGGAGCACTGCTGCAGCTGATGCCATACAGCCCAGCATCCTTTGAAACGTTTTCAAAGGGAGAAAGCTGCCCTTCTGGAAAGATGCGGCTAGGTGGCGAACACGGCGCGCGCGCTGTGTCGACAAACGAGCCGTAATGGCCACAGAATTCAGTTCTATTCCTAAAAAGGAAATTGACTGACTGGGCATTAATGAGCTCTTGGTCCAGTTGACCGTGAGACCCAAGTTTTCCAGGTGACTAAGAAGCACTGTTCTGTGAGATAACAGTTCTGTCTCTGACTGTGCCAATATCAGCCAATCGTCCAGATAGTTCATTATTCGCAGCCCTTGAGTTCTCAGGGGGGCGAGCGCCGCGTCCATGCACTTCGTAAATGTACGGGGTGCTAGAGACAGGCCGAACGGCAGGACGGTGTATTGATATACCTGACCGTCGAAGGCGAATCTCAAAAATTGCCTGTGACGGGGTAATATCTGAATCTGAAAATAGGCATCCTCCAGATCTAGAGAAATAAACCAGTCCCTCGGGCGAACGTGCGCGAGGATTTTTCTGGTCGTAAGCATTTTGAACGGTCTTTAGCAAGTGCCTTGTTCAAATGTCTCAGATCTAGGATGGGCCTGAAAGCTCCGTCCTTCTTGGGTACGAGAAAATATCGGCTGTAAAAGCCTGACTCGCTCAGAGAAGGAGGTACTTTTTCTATAGCCCCTTTGCACAGCAGTACTGCTATTTCTACGTGAAGTAGGTGTGCTACTTCCGCATTCACTATCGTCGCGGTCCGGGCTCGAAAGCGCGGGGGACGGCGAATGAATTGAAGTGTATAGCCCTGCTTTATTGTGCTCAGAACCCATTCTGAAAACCCTGGGATAGTTTCCCACACAGCTATGTGAGCCGCTAGGGGGCGAATGGCCTCCGGGTTCAGATCGCCGCCATTTGCGGGCTTGTGAAACTTGAGCCGGAGCCGAAGCGCGGCGCGCGCGCTCTCGGTTCTGGGCAATGGCTGCTCGCTGAAAGCCGAGACCGTCTGATTTATGTGAGTTGTCCCAATCATTATGGATGGGGAGCGTTTTATTCTCACTTCTTGACGCACGAGCAGCGCTTTGGGCGGAAAAGCTTTCTGTAAGCGTGAGCGCGGGCACAAGACTTACAAGTGTATTTGACGCCCCGATCATAACGGATGGGGAGCGTCTTATCATAACATTTAAACACGCGGGCGCCGCCCGGGGGGAGGTGTGTGTTTAGTAAGCGTGAGCGCTCTTCGGCGGGCACGAGACTTACATTCATAACCTGTTTTATTGATCGTGTAACAGAGCGGGCAGATAGTGGGCACAGCCCTGTGGACACATTTCTTATATTCAACACTCGAGCGGCTTTACTGCGCTTTATGAGAGTGTGCTCTGAGAGTGACACGAGATTTGACGTGCTTGTGTGTAGGGGTGAACACTGGGGCGTGGGCACTTTCACTACACTTAAAACACCAACGGCGTGAGCCGGATAACCAGACATTATACTCTTTTGAGATTTCTCTGGGTCGCCGTGAAAACGGCGTATGTGTGCAGGCGAGAGGGTAAATGAACCGGCTCGTTGGCTGCTAAATGGACCACTGCAGTAGCCTGTTTGAAGGGGACTGACAGGGAAATAAACTTTGACGGCGGTCCGGCCGCAGCGGGACACGCGCTTCTTTCTCTCTCATAGTTTGATATGAGTCTTTAGTGATAGAGCGGCAGAAAAATAGGCGTGGGCACGAACTCGTGGACACAATTCCTACGTTCAACACTCGAGCGGTTTCCCGCTTTAAGGGAGTGGGCTCTGTGAATAACACGGGAAGTTTTGTGCTTGTGTGTAGGGGTGAACACTGAGATGTGGGCACCTTTCTACACTAAAACCACCATCGGCGTGAGCCGGATCTGAATACGGCAGCTCGCTGAGGAGAGCTGCATAAATTTTATCTGCTGCGGGAGCCGGGATCGAACACGGGTCTCCAGCGCGAAAAGCTTAGGGTTTAGCCATTGAGCCACAGGGGAAACAACGTAAGCTTTAGTTGGTGCGAGCAGATAAGAGAGAGAGAGCGAGCGTCATCACAGTTTTCGTGTGTGTGTCGGCACTGTTGCAGGCGTGCGTGTTATAACAGGCTCACTGCAGTATAGACATTACCAGCCGCTCGAACTAGGAGGAGATGGAAAATGTTTCGGTAAAAGAGGGGGTTTGTCAGGCCTCGGCGGGACAAAAACCACACTCTTTCCTTCTTTCGCCGGTGACGCATGCTCGGGGCGCGCGCTCGCTTTCTGTACGTAAGAGAGCTGGTCGCGAGCTCAGAGGAGAGCTGCATAAATTTTATCTGCTGCGAGAGCCGGGATCGAACTCGGGTCTCTGGCGCGAAAAGCTTAGAGTTTAGCCACTGAGCCACGGGGTAAACAACGTAAGCTAAGTAGCGCGAGCAGACAACAAAGGGCGCGCGGGGCGCGGTAGCTTCCTTGTAACGTAAAGGAAGCTAGCCGCGGTGAGAACAGCAGTCCATTGTGGCGTGTCCCTCATCCTCAGACGCGACGGCAGTGAGGCTCGCGTCGGTGAAGGGAGGCGGGGAAGGCGAGAGCGAGGCTCGAAGGAGGTTCTCCGGCGAGCGCGTCGCTGTGGAGCTACAGGCTCCGGCTGCCTTTGGGAACGGCGCTTATCACTGCGCGGTCCCACAAAGGGCGGAGTGACTGCTTCTGCGGGGGGCGCGGCAATACGAGAGAACCTCTCGTAAGAGAACGTGTTGTTAAAAGCGTAGTTCATTCTAAGCGCGCGCTCTATCTTTTTTCTGGGCATGAGCGATGCTCAATTCGCAAATGAATCACTCTTTTGAGTCGATTCTGTTCAAAGACGTCATCAAACAAGTTGGGCAGATCTGTCTAAATCGGTTCGCGAATCAGTTTGAATGATCTGTTCAGTTTCCTGCACGCACTGAATCGCTTTCAATTCACACTCGACTCGGTGTCGTAACAGGAAGATTTAAGAACACCAAGAGCGTTTGATGAAGTTGCCGTGGACCATGTAGCTACAGTCTAGAAAGTAAATCTGCAAATGCATCATATTTTTTACCAGCGATGAAGATCTTTATTAGTTAAACATCGTATGTTACTTCGTAAGCTGTCTGTGAATGAATGATTCCACAGGACGATACATTCGATTTCATTTCATTCAGGTAATACATTTTACAACCAAACAGATTATTACGCCACGATAGCACTACTACAAAGTATGACATTACCCCTTTTTTGGACATATACATTACATTAAATAAGATATCATTGTCTCATTGAATATCATTGAATGTGTGTACACACACAATGTGTGTGTGTATATTGCACAGGGGCGTGCGAACTCGACTTGAAAACGAATGCCTTTGCCTGCCTTAGACACAGTTAACCAGTTTAAACATGGTTTCAGAAATATACATTTAAATACATTTTGAAGAACAAACAGAAGAAGATTCCGTGCATTTGATCGTTGTTGTGTTCAGATGTTCAGTAGCGGGCATGCCATGACTGCGAGCACATGTGAAGAGTTTTAACTCTTTCTAATCTGTGTCAATGGTGTCTTTACATGCCTATGAATGCAAACATCCACAGAGTCACTTTATTCCGACATTGTCTAATAATTCAAATGTAGTTGTATAAGTTACTATAGCCTACTATTATACAAACCAAAGGACAGGCAATGGTTTTCGGGCTACAGATATATATACAGTATATATATATATATATATATATATATATATATATATATATATATATATATATATATATATATTATATAGCTACATTTACAGAAATAATGCTTGTCTCTTCTGTTTTTGTTGCAAAGATAGCTTATCTAATTATGATAATAATAAAATATCTAAATAATATCATGTTATATATATATATATATATATATATATATATATATATATATATATATATATATATATACACTCACCGGCCACTTTATTAGGTACCCCATGCTAGTAACGGGTTGGACCCCCTTTTGCCTTCAGAACTGCCTCAATTCTTCGTGGCATAGATTCAACAAGGTGCTGGAAGCATTCCTCAGGGAGTTTGGTCCATATTGACATGATGGCATCACACAGTTGCCGCAGATTTGTCGGCTTCACATCCATGATGCGAATCTCCCATTCCACCACATCCCAAAGATGCTCTATTGGATTGAGATCTGGTGACTGTGGAGGCCATTTGAGTACAGCGAACTCATTGTCATGTTCAAGAAACCAGTCTGAGATGATTCCAGCTTTATGACATGGCGCATTATCCTGCTGAAAGTAGCCATCAGAAGTTGGGTACATTGTGGTCATAAAGGGATGGACATGGTCAGCAAAAATACTCAGGTAGGCTGTGGCGTTGCAACGATGCTCAATTGGTACCAAGGGGCCCAAAGAGTGCCAAGAAAATATTCCCCACACCATGACACCACCACCACCAGCCTGAACCGTTGATACAAGGCAGGATGGATCCATGCTTTCATGTTGTAGATGCCAAATTCTGACCCTACCATCCGAATGTCGCAGCAGAAATCGAGACTCATCAGACCAGGCAACGTTTTTCCAATCTTCTATTGTCCAATTTCGATGAGCTTGTGCAAATTGTAGCCTCAGTTTCCTGTTCTTAGCTGAAAGGAGTGGCACCCGGTGTGGTCTTCTGCTGCTGTAGCCCATCTGCCTCAAAGTTCGACGTACTGTGCGTTCAGAGATGCTCTTCTGCCCACCTTGGTTGTAACGGGTGGTTATTTGAGTCACTGTTGCCCTTCTATCAGCTCGAACCAGTCTGGCCATTCTCCTCTGACCTCTGGCATCAACAAGGCATTTCCGCCCACAGAACTGCCGCTCACTGGATGTTTTTTCTTTTTCGGACCATTCTCTGTAAACCCTAGAGATGGTTGTGCGTGAAAATCCCAGTAGATTAGCAGTTTCTGAAATACTCAGACCAGCCCTTCTGGCACCAACAATCATGCCACGTTCAAAGTCACTCAAATCACCTTTCTTCCCCATACTGATGCTCGGTTTGAACTGCAGGAGATTGTCTTGACCATGTCTACATGCCTAAATGCACTGAGTTGCCGCCATGTGATTGGCTGCTTAGAAATTAAGTGTTAAGGAGCAGTTGGACAGGTGTACCTAATAAAGTGGCCGGTGAGTGTATATATATATATATATATAGGCCTATGTGATCCAAAGTAACTAGTAACTAACTACTTGAGTAGTTTTTTCATTGGATACTTTTTTACTCTTACTCAAGTAACTATTAAGATTATTACTTTTACTTTTACTTTGAGTAAATATTTCTATAAGTACTTGCACTTTTACTTGAGTACAGTTTTTGGATACTCTACCCACCTCTGCCGACGTATTCCTCAGAGGCGCCCTGACTTTGGTGGATTTTCCGGCATGATTATCCAGCATGATTTTCCAGCATGTTGAACTTATCGTGAGTAATCTTCCAGATTCGGCTGGACTTGCTTGCTATAGAGGGTTTTCACCGACGTCACGTTCTGGGCGGTAACCCGGATGCGCGGCCATTATGGAGGCACTCGGATGTAAACAACAGCATGGATTACACTGTTTATGTACTACTGAACACATTGTTACACTAATAAATCACGGAAAAAACACATGGAAGCTGCGAAATCATATAGAGAAGGACTTAGTAAGCAGGAGAGAGCGCAAAATTTTGACAAACTAAAGTTAATATGTGGTAAAGATTCGAACGAGAGCTTCTCTAGCCCTTGCTGCAATTCTTCCTTCTATTTCTTATAACGTTACCGACATTTGATACGTTCAGACTGTCAGTTCAGAAAAGCACATGAAATCTGTTTCAAGCTACATCCATATGTGGTTTAAAATCCTATTCAAATCACATATCAGGACATCAGCTGCTTCAGTCTGAACGATTGGATTTCGCGTGGCGTTCGCGTTATGTGACTCTCAGGCCACGTAAAATGTAAACGTCAAACGTTGTTAGAGGAAACATGCTGAAAGTCGCTGCCGAAACAATGTGTTGTTGAAAAGTGCCGGATGAGCAAAAAATAATTATTTCTTAAACATATTTTGAAACCAGCGCAAACAAGAGCGTGGAGAAAAAGCTGTGCATACCAGCCTCCTAAAATTCTGCCGCCGCGGGCTCAAGACGCAGTTAGCTAGCGCGTAGTCCGGCTACACATTTCCATGTTACAAATTTAACTAAGACAACATCTCTATTGCAAATGCAAACCCCTCCATCAACGCAACGTCATTGCCATATTGCCAAAGAGCTGCATGGACACACACATCGCATCTGAACAGTTGCGATACACAGTGTGGACATCATTTTAGATAAGATTACAATTTGATACAAAGATAATCGGATTTGGACTGACAGTGTGAATGTAGCCATAGTTGACTACGTCAACATTTTAGCCATAGTCAACGCTTCATTTACACATGTGTCTGATGCTGTAACGTTACCTCTCTCAACCACAAACGCCTCCTTTCATCAGTTTTTGCACTCTTCTCTTTAACTTTTGACAGTCTATAGAACTCGAAATGTTTTCCCCCGATGCGACCGATTAGTACAGACCAAAACTCGACAATTTTTCAGCAGCAATAATCAGCCAAATTTGCGAGTCCATTCAGTTCAGTGGCATTGTTTACGTTCAGTGCCTCCAAAATGGCCGACTTCCGGATTGATGACGCGTCGTGAAAACAATAGGTTACTGTCGTAACCCCGGTTCTCTGAAACATCGAGTGGAGAGATCCACCTATGGGAAGGGCATCCGTACCTGACCTCTGCAGAAGCATCCAATTGCACCAAGTCTGGCTAACAGACAGAAGCGCGCAGCCACTGCCAGGTAAGGCCACACCCCCTTACCTACGGGCATATAACAGCTGGGCGCGCTACTATTCCTCAGTAAGTATATTCGCTTCTCGTGCGGCAAGCGGGGCAAAGCTGGTGGATCTCTCCACTCGATGTTTCAGAGAACCGGGGTTACGACAGTAACCTATTGTTCTCTTTCATCATCTCGTTTCGAGATCCACCTATGGGAGAGACATGGACAGCTCCCCGATTGCCCAATACACTCACAGTGAGGTTCTGAAGGCCAGAGAAGGACGGTCACCTCAGAGAGGCGGTGCCTGACACGTCCCACACACATGACCCTGCAAGTTTTCCGCCACGCTAAACTGCTGTGGACAAGCAGGGCATGAAACATGCATGAGACACATACATGATAATGGCCCCCGCACCACCAATGCACATAGCTAAACCCAAGAAGGAATGCGAATGCTTGGTGACAGGAATGAACATGGCCAGCCGGCCCATTCACTCCTCGTTGGTTAACCAAACAGGGTTGTGGGAAAGGGCTAAGAGGACCCTACCCCTAGGACCGAGTGTGCCACCGAAGTTCTGGTGACATCCAACCGGTTGTAACGCTCAAAGGTATGAGGAGAGGACCAACTGGCCGCGGAGCAGATGTCCTGCAGTGGCACTCCCCTGAACAAAGCCCAAGAGGCGGCTAAGCCCCTTGTGGAATGAGCTCTGATGCCCCTTGGGGGCTGCACTCCCTTTGCTTCATAAGCCATAGTATAGCGTCCACAAGCCAATGTGAGAGGCATTGCTTTGAAATGGGACTCCCCTTATGCAGGGGAGCCCTTGAAACAAAGAGCTGGTCGCTCTTGTGGAAAGCACTGGTCCTGGTCATATATGCTTCCAGAGCACGGACGGGACACAGAGCATTCAGCTCCTGATCCTCCAGGGAGGCAAAGGGTGGAGGGTGAAAAGCGGATAGCTCCAAAACCTCCGAAGTGAACGCAGGGAACCATTTCGGCATGAAGGCCGGGTTAGGCTTAAGGAAAACCTTATCTCCACTTAGGGAGAATTTGGCGCACGAGGGGTGAACTGAGAGTGCATGTAGCTCACTGACCCGTTTAGCAGATGCCAAGGCCGAGAGCAAAGCTGTCTTGAGGGACAGCAGCTTAAGGGAAATACTCCTCAGAGGCTCAAAAAGATACAGAGACCTCGCTTCCAGCACCATGGGGAGGTCCCACTCTGGAGCAGATCTCCTGATGACCGGCAAAGAGCGGCGTGCACCCTTCATAAAACTGCGGGTTAGAGGGTGCTGCCTGACGGTGGAGCCCTCGAAACCCACATGACAGGCTGAAAATGCAGCCAGGTAGACCTTAATAGTGGAAAAGGACCTGCCTCTTTCCATGAGGTCTTGCAGGAAACACAAAATATCAGGCACAGAGCACTGATAAGATGTGAGACCATGCCCATCATACCACCCTTCGAACACTTGCCACTTACAGCCATATAGGGATCGCGTGGAAACGGCCCTGGCATTCTGAGTAGTGGCGATTACACGCGGCGGGAGCCCCAGTGCATTTAGGTTCGTCCGCTCACGGGCCAGGCCCAGAGAGCCACCCTGTCCGGGTGGGGGTGGTAAATCTCCCCGTTGGCTTGGGACAGTATGTCCGTACGAACGGGAAGGCGCCATGGCTTGGCGTATAACAGAGGGATTATCTCTGCCAGCCACGGGGCTTTGGGCCACCTGGGTGCTATCAGAATGAGAGACAGGTCGTGCTCTCTCACCCTGGCCAGTGTGAAAATTATCAGGCACAGGGGAGGAAAAGCATACAGCAGCACTTTGGGCCATGGGTGGGCCAGTGCGTCTGCCCCGAGGGGCGCGTCCATGTCCTTTAGCGAGAAGAACATAGGACAATGGGTGATTTTCACGCGAGGCGAAAAGATCTATGGCTGCCTGTCCGAATCTCATCCATAACCTCTCCACTATCTGCGGGTGAAGACGCCAATCCCCGTAGATTGGGTTTCCCCTCGATAGCAGATCCGCGCCTCTGTTCAGAATGTCTGGGACATGAGTCACGCGTAATGACAGAAAAACCCGTCTGCTCCACACCAAAAGCCTGTAAGCTAGAGCATGGAGTTTCGACGAGCGCATGCCGCCCTGACGGTTGATATAAGCCACTGCCGTGGTATTATCGCACTGTACTAGAACGGGATGTCCCTGCAGGCAAGGCAGAAAATGATTCAGAGCTTTCCAATTGGTAAGAGCTCTAAATAGTTCATGTGCGCTGAACGTAGTCTGCTCAGCCACAGACCGTTCACCGTTCTGCCTTCCTGGGTGGTTCCCCAGCCTGTTAAGGACGCATCTGTCGTCACAACTTTCCGCATAGTAACCGTCCCGAGGGGGGTTCCCCGTGCGTAAAAGTTCTCGCTCTCCCAATGGCGTAGGGCCGCCGAGCAGGCGCGCGTCACCGTTACCGAGCGGCAGAGATCGCGATTCGGGCTGAAATGTAGTGACAAAACCCATTTCGTGAACGCTCTCATTCTCAGGAGACCAACGGCACAACTTGGATAGATGAAGCCATGAGACCCTGCAGCCTGAGGCATGTGCGATATTGTACTCTCGCCCCTTCTCTGAACTGCGACAGACAGTTCATCAGAGAGACTGAGTTCAATTCCAAGCCCAGGAAAATGACATTCTGACTGGGAGTGAGATTGTTTTGCTCGCAATCACCTAGAACCCGAGGGATATGATGTGCGCGAGCACCCGGCCGGTGTCCAGCGACACCTTCTCCTTCGATTTGGCTATATGAGCCAATCGTCTATGTCAGCGGTTCCCAAACTTTTTTTCCTGCGCACCCCCTTCTATGTCCCAACCGGGTTGGCGCACCCCCAATCCCCACTTAAAAAATAACGCAACAAAGCTTTGTTTTATCGCCATATAAAGACTCAGATGTTTAATCATGCGTAAATAACCAGAACACGCATGACAATAACAACATCAACAAAGTTTCAGTATATATAATGCAACAAAGCTACGCACAAGCTTCCACTTTTAGTGACAGACAGGCTCAGTAACAGTAAGCACGGTTATTTTCAGCCGCGTAAAAAAAACATTGCAGCAAGGCTAGGCCTATTAAATGACTGTGGAGCTAGCATCATCATCATCATAACACAACGGTTATGGAAATTAGAACGACTGGAATAAAATTGTAATGAAGTTACAAACGATCCACAACATTAAAGAGAATAGCAGTGGTAACGAGCCAACACCGGACCCTTATGCAGGATACAGCACGTGATGAAGCAATATCCACGAGTAGGCTACCATGAAAAGGACAGGATAGGATCATAGACATAGAGACACAGCATAAGCACAAAAAAAAAAAAAAAAAAAAAAAGAAGAATCTGTGTTCGTAAAGCATTTGAAATGGCATACATTCTTAATTCTCAAGGG
Source organism: Semotilus atromaculatus (assembly GCA_031834385.1). Classification (NCBI taxonomy): domain Eukaryota; kingdom Metazoa; phylum Chordata; class Actinopteri; order Cypriniformes; family Leuciscidae; genus Semotilus; species Semotilus atromaculatus. The sequence continues at coordinate 9,249,109 of JAULUF010000025.1, read as the reverse complement.
ACGTGACCACTGCATAATTCATTTCAACGAGTTCTTTTCACCTTATTATAATTAATTATTGATTATAAGAGATGATTGACAAAATCAGGAGTAGCCTACGCACACCAAAAAAAAAAAAAACACCACTGGCGCAACGTAACACATGAAAACACACGGTCTTTCAGATCCTTCACTATCTTCACTCGATCTCCCCCTCCTGTGCTATCTTTTTAAAGAAGCTTCCTATTTTGGGCAATTTAGTCAATCATTTCTCGAATTCCTCTTTTCATTTTCGCTTTTGAAAGCCACTATTGTGTAATTTGACGATGACTCCATAGCGATATTTTCTGTCTCAAGTTCAACGTTTTTACTGTTTTGCACGCAATAGCATGTTCACTTACCGACCCGGGAATTTCCTAGTCCCAATTCGAAACAAATTACACCAAAATCCATCATTGTTCGTTTCACACATGTATTGAATGATCAGTAAAATATGTTGGTGTCATTATTTATTAAACGAGTTGGCACGCATATAGCCTAGCGGCTGCAGTGCATATAAGAAGAGCAGTGCGTAGAAGAAGACAGCAGCTGTCGTCTTCTACGTTTCTATCAAAAACGAATAAATTCTATATATTTTTTATTTAAAATAAAAGCGATTACAAAGGAAACGTTTGCTGTTCATGTTTTTTTATGTTATTGTATGGAAAAATCCCACTTAAAAAAAAACAGACCGCCATTACATTTTTCCTCTCGCGCACCCCCTGGTGGCAGCTCGCGTACCCCTGGGGGTGCGCGCACCACACTTTGGGAATCCCTGGTCTATGTAAGTCAGAATTCTCAGCCCTGATAGTCTCAGGGGCGCCACGCCCACCTCCGCACACAGACAGAACGTTCGGGGACCCGAACAGAAGAACTGTGAATTCGTAACAAATGCCTTGGTAGGCGAAACGAAGATATTTCCTGTGTGGAGGCCGGATAGATGCTTATGTGAAAGAAAGCATCTTTCAGATCGACTGATGTGAACCAGTCGTTCTGCTTTATAGTCTCAGGGGCGCCACGCCCACCTCCGCACACAGACAGAACGTTCGGGGACCCGAACAGAAGAACTGTGAATTCGTAACAAATGCCTTGGTAGGCGAAACGAAGATATTTCCTGTGTGGAGGCCGGGTAGATGCTTATGTGAAAGAAAGCATCTTTCAGATCGACTGATGTGAACCAGTCGTTCTGCTTTATAGTCTCAGGGGCGCCACGCCCACCTCCGCACACAGACAGAACGTTCGGGGACCCGAACAGAAGAACTGTGAATTCGTAACAAATGCCTTGGTAGGCGAAACGAAGATATTTCCTGTGTGGAGGGTAGATGCTTATGTGAAAGAAAGCATCTTTCAGATCGACTGATGTGAACCAGTCGTTCTGCTTTATGGCACAGGCGAGAGAGCCTTGTGTCACATTCTGAAATTGTATTTCCTCAAATGTTTGTTCAACACTCGAAGGTCCAATATAGGGCGGGGGGCGCCACGCCTTTTGGAACATGAAAATACCAGGAATAAAAACCATGGTTTATCAGATTGGGTGGCACCATCTGAATCGCTCCCTTGTTAGGAGGGAGGAATTTTCCTCTTCCAGAATGTGTGAGGCGTTTTCTTCTGTGTGAGAAGAGAGAATGCCGTAGAAATGCGGAGGTTTTATTGCAAACTGCAGCTTGTAACCCTGGGTTATGGTACGCAAAAACCCACTCGGGCGCTGAAACGGCTTGCCAAGCCGCTTTGTGACTAGTGAGCGCCCCCGCTCGGGCCGGAACGGGGCTGTATGGGCCCAGCTGGTTCATTTGTGATGCAAGGTGCCATCTAGTGGGCACACTAGAGGCGACATGCAGGGGTTCGGAGGGATTTTCTCTCTCTGCAGTGAGAAGTTTTCTCTGCGGAGAGAGGTCTTCTCTCCAAAACGAATTCATTTGATTCGTAACCTTGTGTGTTTTGTGTTGGGCAAACACTGGGCAAACACTGTGCCTTTATTGACCGAGTGAGAGGGAACATAGTGTGGTGTCCACTGTGCTGAACTTTCCCTCACAAGGTGCCCCCTGAAAGTGGGGAAAAAACACATATCTCCTGAACACATGAACTGGGCAGTCTTAAGTGCAGGCAGAAAAATAATATCCGCTGAGAGAGAGACTCTCTCTGTAACAGATTTATTTAATTTGTTTGTTTAAAAGTGTTATTTAGTTATGTGTGTGTTTTGTGTTGGGGAACACAGGGGCCTTCCACACACAACGTCCACTAAAAACACATGGGCTGGGCAGCCGCAACTGAGCTGTGTGAGCCCAGCTGGTTGATTTTGAGGCAATGGCGCCCTCTTGTGGATGGACTCAGGGCGACATGCATGGGATCAGAGAGATTTGCTCTCTATGTTGGCAGATATATAAATCTGCACGAATTCATTTGATTCGTTTATTAAATGTGTTGTTTAGTAATGTGTGTGCTTTGTGTTGGGAAACACTGGGGCTGAAGCCTTTAATATCTGGGTGAGGGGAACCAAGTGCGTGCGGTGTGGTAACACTGCTATGCACTTTTCCTCACGACACACAACGTCCACTAAACACACGGGCTGGGCAGCCACGAGACGGGATTAACCGACCGTCGGTGGGAGACCCTGTGTAACGTTACTCCCAATGGTCGAACAACAGGCAGGCCGCTTGCGTTCGGGGCCGCCTTCCTAGGAAGGCATAAATTGAAGGCCTCAACACGTAATCGTAACACATCAAGGCCCGCGAGACCGTGTTAACAGTCTAACGGGACGCTCCAGCCGGCTCAGACTGGGCGGTGGTCCCAGCGCTTACCCGTCGTAAATATTCCTATCCTGGTCGGTGGAGCTCTGTGGAGCTGGCCACACAATGTTGAGGCGAACGGCCGCTCGCTCACAAACTTCCAGGAGGATGGACTGAGGCAAAGCGCTAGCCTGTTTTTTTTTTTTTTTCTGGAACGCTAAAAGGACCGCGTCATCCCCGACCTGTTCATCAACGAGAGTGGAGTTTTCCCGCGAAGATGTCCTCTTCAGGGAATGCGGATTGGGCTGAAGTCAGCTCAAATATTTTAGAGAGGTGGCGCTCCGGGAGTCCCCCGGTAGCGCGTCATCATCACCGTGTCTCCCCTCCGAGTCAGAAAGGCCGAGCACGGCGCGGTGGGTCGTGCAACTAAAGGCCGGCTAAGTAAAAGCTACATGGGCAGCAATTACAATGACCGCAATTCTCCGGGTTCTCCAAAGCTTCTTGAGCGTGTTAATCCCAAGCAGACCGCGCAGGACGAGAGGGTCCTTAGCGGCGATGAGAGCACCACACGCGGCCGGGCAGGCTCGTCGTGATAGGCTGTTCCCCGGGGGAAGCGGCTGTTTATACGGTCACATAGCCATGGATGGGCCAGCGGTGAAGAGCTCGGAAAAATCCGTGGCGGGCAGCCATGTAAGGAGGAGCAGGTGAAGGACAGCGAGAGCTCGGGCGGCTCCGGATGCAAAAAACACAGCGGATAGGCTGAAGAAACAACTGTCACTCACGTCTGGCGGAGGCTGATCTGGCGATATGTCCTCCTGAAGACTCGAAAGTGAGCAGCGTAACGTTAATCCAACCGAACTGTGTCAATGCAGAGATCGCGAGAAGCGAATGTCAACTGAGGAATAGTAGCGCGCCCAGCTGTTATATGCCCGTAGGTAAGGGGGTGTGGCCTTACCTGGCAGTGGCTGCGCGCTTCTGTCTGTTAGCCAGACTTGGTGCAATTGGATGCTTCTGCAGAGGTCAGGTACGGATGCCCTTCCCATAGGTGGATCTCGAAACGAGATGATGAAAGAGAACCCTCTATTAGCCCTCGACATCGGCCCCAGTATAGGCAGCTGGTTTAGCAGTTCTGTGGCTGTACAGAGGTAAACTTTGGCAGGCTATCTTTGGTGGCTAACCCTGCCTCCAAACGCTGGAATTTCTGCGTTTCGGTCCACATATACTTAGCGGGACTCCGGGATTACTTACTGGATCACACATTGCTTCACCAGAACAGTGTGGTGTTAGGGAAACACGCTTGCAGTGTGTCGGTGCGGCGACGCGGGACCTTGTGCGCACGCGCGACGCTTGGCCGGTGATCGCGCTGGTTCGGTTGACTTTTTTTTTTTTTTTTTTTTTTTTTTGCTGCCTACTACAATACTATTATGTCTCGTTCATTATTGCTTTTGATCTTTACCATTGCATTATTTCACTGTAAATCTTCCATTCATGTACCAGGATCATCTGTTCTTTCTAATCCCCTCTTCTCTATAACCTCGTCTGATTTAACTGATTCTTCTAGAGATACAATTGCCTTCATTGTTACACAATGTTTGGGTTCACCTCCTTTTCATATCCATGCAGTGATATCGTTGTCTGTTCCCAAATCTCTGTATTTATTGTATTATGATCACAATCCCATCTCTTTATTTTATTTTCCTAATCGCACTAAACGACCAGTTTTCATAGCCATCAGCCGGGCTCTTATCCTTCTCCTTTTATTTTCCTCAGGTGACGTCCAGCTAAATCCTGGCCCTATAACCTCTGTTGAAAACCCAACGCCCCACTTATTTTTATTTGATGACTTCTGTAATCGCAAAAGCCTCGGTTTTATGCATATTAACATCAGAAGCCTACTCCCTAAAATTGATTTAGTCACTGCACTGACACACTCAGCTAATCCTGACATTTTAGCTATATCTGAATCTTGGCTTAAGAAATCCATACAAAATTCAGAAATATCTATCCCAAGCTACAATATCTTTCGTCAAGACAGATCTGCAAAAGGGGGCGGAGTTGGATTCTATTGCAGAGATAACCTACAATGCTCCATTGTTCTATCTAGGTCTACCCCCAAAATGTTTGAGATCTTAATTTTAAAAATTCATTTTTCTAAAGACAAGTCACTTACAGTAGCTGTTTGTTATAGACCTCCTTCAGCTCCCAGTTGTGCTATAGATACATTATGCTAATTGATCGCCCCATATTTATCTTCTGAGTTCTTACTATTAGGAGACTTAAATTTGGACATGTTAAACGTCTCACAAAATATACAGTCTAAACTGGATGCACTCAACCTTATACAAATGATTAACGAACCCACCAGATATAACCTAAAATCTGCAAACAAATGCACTTTAATTGACATAGCTCTGACTAATATGCCTTCAAAATATACTCCAGCGGTCTTCAGTCAGAAGACAGTGATCACTGTCTTATCGCATGTGTTCGTAATGGGCCTGCAGTTAAAAGACCTCCCCTCATCACCATCAAACGCTCACTAAAGCACTTCAGCGAACAGGCATTTTTAACAGATCTTACCCAGGTATCCTGGATGGACATCGACCTGATACCTTGCGTGGAAGATGCTTGGTTCTTTTTTAAGGATGCTTTTATTTCTATACTGAATAAGCATGCTCCTTTTAAAAAGTTCAGAACTAAAAACAGATATAGTCCTTGGTTTACTCCAGAATTGACCGTCCTCAGCAAGCACAAAAACATCTTATGGCGGACTGCACTTCCTTCAACTGATCCTCATGATATGCAGCTTTTTAAGGAAACCAGAAACCGGTACACACAGGCAGTGAGGGAGGCTAAGGCTAGCTTCTATAAACATACATTTGCTTCTTGTGGTACCAATTCTAAAAAGTTTTGGGACACAGTCACATCAATGGAAAACAAGAAAACCTCCGCCCAACTGCCCACAGCTTTAAAACTAGGAGACATCGTCACCACCAACAAATCCACTATAATAGAGGGATTCAATAAGCACTTTACTATGGCTGGCCATGCACACCCACAATTCTCCTTTGCTGAATTTCAAACTGAAGATGTATTGAGAGAGCTACAAAACCTCAACCCATATAAATCAGCTGGACTTGACAATCTGGACCCCTTCTTTTTGAAGATGTCAGCTGCAATTATCGCCTCACCCATCACTAGCCTTTTTAACCTCTCACGTGTTTCATCAGAGATACCTAAAGACTGGAAAGTTGCTGCAGTTATCCCCCTATTTAAAGAGGGGGACACTGCAGACCCAAACTGTTACCGACCCATTTCCGTCCTGTCCTGCCTTTCAAAAGTCCTTGAAAGTCAAGTCAACAAACAGATAATAGGTTATCTTGAGTCACATCATTCCCTCTCTGACATGCAATCTGGCTTCAGAGCTGGTCATGGGTGCACCTCTGCAACACTAAAGGTCCTAAACGATGTTAGAACAGCTCTCGACCAAAAACCACACTATGCTGCTGTTTTTATTGACTTGGCCAAAGCTTTCGATTCTGTCAATCACAGTATTCTCATTGGAAAACTTAAGGCCCTGGGTCTCTCAAATACGTGCCTTTCTTGGTTTTCTAATTATTTCAATGACAGATTTCAGTGTGTTAAGTCTGAGGGCCTGCTGTCTGAGCCTTTGGCTGTATCTATGGGGGTGCCCCAGGGCTCGATTCTCGGCCCGACGTTATTCTCTGTATATATTAATGATGTCCCTCGTGCTGCGGGCAACTCTCTTATTCATCTCTACGCAGACGACACCGTTCTGTACACTTCAGGCTCAACACTGGAAAATGTCTTAGAAAAACTTCAAAAGAGTTTCGAAGACATTCAATTAGCCTTCTGTGATCTTCAACTGTCTCTAAACTCTAGTAAAACAAAATGCATGATTTTTAATCGTACACATTCTGTATCTTCGTGCCCAATAAACATCACCACCCTGAACGGGTCTAAGCTGGAATATGTGGAGAAATACAAATACTTAGGGGTCTGGCTAGATCCCTCGCTTTCCTTTCAAACCCACATAAACCACCTCCAGTCAAAGACCAAGTCCAGGATCGGGTTTCTATTCCGAAATAAAGCTTCATTTACTCTTCCTGCAAAACAGGCCCTTGTGAAAATGACCATCATCCCAATGCTTGATTTTAGCGATGTTGTCTACAGAACTGCCTCTAACTCTCTACTCAAGAAATTGGACGTTGTTTACCACAGTGCTTTTCGCTTTATTACTAAAGCCCCATATAATACCCACCACTGTACTCTTTATTCACTAGTTGGTTGGCCTTCGTTACACAATCGGCGCCTAAATCACTGGTATCAGCTAATTTACAAGTCCATACTAGGCAAAACACCATCTTATCTAAGTACTCTAATAACCATATCAGTGCCTGTACTTAACTTACGTTCGAGTAAATATATCTCTCTAGACCCTACAAAAGCCCGCAACTCTTTTGGCCACTCTTCTTTTAAATTTTCTGCTGCAAAGGATTGGAACTCTTTACAAAAGTCTCTTAAATTAGAATCCACTGTTTCGATCACTACTTTTAAAGTCTTACTCTCAAATGTATTGTCGGACCACTGTACATGTTGATGATGATGCTCTTTGTAAACAAAGTCTTATGAATGTTTGCACATACTCAACAAAATGGCCATCACTGCATTTATTTGCACATTTCAATTTACCCATGTTGGACTGTACTACTATCTGACTGCTATTTCTTTTGCACTGCCATTTTTACATTTTAAACCATCAAGTTTTTTAAATTTTTATGCACTGCCCAGTACTTTTAAACAAATCTGAATGTTTTTTATATTTATGACTGTGTATTTGTATGTTGGTATGTCATGTGTAATTTTGTGGCCTTGCACCCTGCGCCTTATCTTGGCCAGGTCGCGGTTGCAAATGAGAACCTGTTCTCAACCGATTAACCTGGTTAAATAAAGGTAAAATAAAATAAAAATAAATAAACGCCTCGTCCGTTTGGAGAGGTGCGCTCGCAGTCAGCGGAGACTCGCACTCGTGCGGACGCGTCGAGTATACACAAGGCTTACCGCGTCTAGTTTGACACTTGACCACTTTGTGTTAATTCGCGTGTCAAGAGTGAAATTGACGCACGTAAAAACAAAAGTTTGAAGCGAACATTTATCGAGAGAGTCACCGCTCTGTATTTGCTCTGAAAAGCAGAACAGCGGCGTACGGATCATCGTCGCTGTATTTGGGTCCACCAGACCATTCGGAGGCGAACTCAGTTTGGTGAGTTTCACCATTTCCTCACTCCAGGAGCAGCGCCTGGATGACGGCCGCTTTCAGCGGTACTTCCGCCTGTCCCGCGCCCAGTCTGATGACCTGTTGTCCCGCATCGGAGCGAGGATCACCCTCGCCCTCACCAACCTAATCTGTCAAATATATATAACAGACCGGACACCGTCGGGTCTAGAATAATTATGTACTATGTTGGTTGTCTTTACATTAGAATAATAATGTTTCATATAATCTAGAAATGGAATAAAAAGCATTCAATACAAAATGAATATGTCTCATAAATTTAAATCAACTTTTTATGTGATAAAATATTTGCTTTGTTGTGGCATTAGAACAGAATAGAATAGAATAGTCATTTTATTCCATTTTGTCATATTACAATATAATGTATTGAGGCATCCAGATACTTCACCACGTGACAGCAAGCAGGCTCCCGATTGGTTAACGCGGCGCGAATTTACGCAGAAGTTCAGATTTTTCAACGCGGGCGGCAGACGCGAATTCGCGTCAAAAGCGCAAATGCACAAATAGCACTAACTAAATCAATCGCGCGTAACGCGCTTAACGTGCCAGACGCTTAATTCGCGCCATTCGCGCGAACTTGACGAGCGACTGAGGCGTATTCGCGTCTACCGCGCCGCGCTCTACGCCTCATTCGCACCGCAGGAATTTTTTACGCGCGTAACGATTCTTTGCATTGACTTAACATTGAAATCATTCGCGCCTGACGCGCTATTTGCGTCCGGTGTGAACGCACCATTACTCTCTCTCCCTTGCGCATATTAATCAAAATCAATCAACAAGATAGTAAAAGGTCGGAAGACCGCGGTTTCACGTGGAGCATTTTGGAGATTTTTAGAGATTAGAGACTCAAGGAACAACATCTCAATGAACAACATCTCAACACTAAATTATAAAGGCCTGTCTCATAGACGCCTGTCTCAAATACAAGGCGGTGCAGTTCGACGATTTGGGCAAATAAAAGCCCGGGCTATTATTTGAAGTTTTACGTTATTTAAGACCTGGAAAAGAAAGGAGACACTGACCTGTCAAAAGGCTCCCCAGTTTCTCGCTGACGATCAGTTGATAAATTAAACTTTTCCCAAAGGGAGTAGGGCCACAACATCACCTCCATTCAAAATGTTTAATACACACTCTTCTTGTTCTGGCTTCAGTTTGCTAATGCCGGGAAAATTCTCCACAACAGAGCAAATTGCATCCGCGTCTCCATGGCCCTGTCCCAAATGGAACCCTAAGCACTCGCGGTCTTCCTCTGAGTCCGCACTTTCGCGACGTAACGCCGCTTTGAATGTCGGGAAGAAGTCTGCTGTGGAGTCCGCATCAGCGTGGGCTCGGCAAAAGTGCGCATCAAGGGCGCAAATCGACCGCAGAGGGGGCGCTCGCGAGCACCCTTCTGAGATCTAAAAATGACAAATGGGACACACTGCGGTCTCGCGGACTTAACGGACACGCGCACGCGGCAGCCATTGTAAGTCCACAAGACCGAAAGTGCACATGAAGTGTGCCATTTGGGATTGGGCCCATATCCGCGGTCGTTTTCGATTTCCCTGACCTAATCTTAAACTCGGCGCTTAGCGACTACGTCACGGCTTTCAGCCCGCCCTCTGTTCGTTGATTGGCCCAGCTGTTTTCAGGCCGGAGGAAAACTGAAAGATAGGCTGCTATCTCAGACTGACTACAGGAGCGAAATGAAATTAGCGGAAGTAGGAAGTCTGACGTAGTCAGGCTAGTCTGCATCACCTTTTTTGCGCGTTTGTTCTCCCGCCCTTCAATCAATGTTTCCGGAGCGTGATTTTTATTAATTTTTTATTATTTTTTTACGGATATGATTTCAAATGTAGCGAAGTACAATACTTCAAACAAAACGTACTTAAGTAAAAGTAAAATTACACAAAAAAACTACTCAATTACGTAACGCGAGTAAATGTAATCCGTTACTTTCCACCTCTGAAAATAGCATTATGAACAACACGCAACGCGCCACTGACTTTAGACTTGGTTTTTTTCTGGTCAGTGGCGGAATTGTTTTCTGGAACTGCAAAATAGCACTAGGGAAATTCTTTTTTTGCGCCGACCCGTCCAGGGAGCGCAAATTAATTTCCTAGTTTATCTGTGGAGGGAAAAGCCTGCTTTGCGCGGGTGCAAAATAGGTATGATACATGCGTCAGTGTACAAAGTCATTTGCGCCGGGTGCAAGATAGGGCCCAGAATCTCCATCTGCTTTTAGTCGAACTCACCAGCAGGTGGTACAACTATGGAGCGAATTATGTGCCAAAACCTCACACATACACAATTCGTGTTTTACACACACCCAATGATTCACAAACAAACTCAGTATGGTTTGTAAATACAAAACATCACTCACAAACTAATGCATATTGTTCTGCAAATAAAAAACGTACCTATCAAACAAATACAGTATGTTTTACATATACATAGAAACGTATTTCTTCAATGACAAAAATATCCTCCAAGTACAAACTAAAATCTTAAAGTACAAAAAACAATTACTTCAAGTAAAACAAAAACCTTCAAGTACAAAGCAAAATTCTAGAAGTACAAAACAAAAACCTTCAAGTACAAAGCAAAATTCTACAAGTACAAAAAATTCTACAAGTACAAAAAAAAATTCTACAAGTACGAAACGTGACTTTTGGCACTATTTTTCCACGTCCACCGCAGGCAGATTTTCTCACAAATGCAGTTGAGCAACTTCATCTTCTAGAACAGTAGATGGCGCTAAGATAGGGTATCAGTTTCTTATAGATGAAGTAAGACAGAAACACACCTGTTCACCGCTAATTTTCCCATGGGCAAAGGCAAGCACGCGTTTCACATCAGTGTTTCTGCCGAGAGACTAGCGCGAAATTGATCCCCTATCTTAGCGCCATCTACTGTTCTAGAAGAGGAAGTTGCTCAACTGCATTTGTGAGAAAATCTGCCTGCCCTGGACGTGGAAAAATAGTGCCAAAAGTCACGTTTCGTACTCGTAGAATTTTGTTTTGTACTTGTAGAATTTTGTTTTGTACTTGAAGGTTTTTGTTTTACTTGAAGTAATTTTTTTTGTACTTGAAAGATTTTAGTTTGTACTTGGAGGATATTTTTGTCATTGAAGAAATACGTTTCTATGTATATGTAAAACATACTGTATTTGTTTGATTGGTAAGCTTTTTATTTGCAGAACAATATGCATTAGTTTGTGAGTGATGTTTTGTATTTACAAACCACACTGAGTTTGTTTGTGGATCATTGGGTGTGAGTAAAACACGTTTTGTGTGTATTTGAGGTTTTGGCACATAATTCGCTCCATATACAACCGGCCTTTGTCCAGCCTTTTAATTTATAAAAACGTATTTACAGATATGGAGCAAGCGGTAAATATTTGTGATGATTATCAGTGCTAGTATATATATATATATATATATATATATATATATGTTTGTTAGAAATACCCATCCAGACCCAAATGTGTCCATCCAGAAACAGCAGCAGTTCATACTCTGTACAGTTTTATAGAATGCTGAAGAAATGCAGATGTTGATCAATTTAATGTACTTTGCTGGTTGCTTGGTGCAGGTTACAATTAGATATCGGACAGCATCATTATTCTTATTCTTAGAAAATCCATTTTTGTGCAATATTCATCAGACGGTAATTTAACAGAATTGTGCTCTGCGGACTTGAGGCTGATCCAAAAGGTTATTACGATCCAGGCTTCATGTCACCTAGAGTCATAATAATCTAGATTTCAGATAGGGAGTAAGTGGAGAGCAATTTTACATTTTGGCACATTGGATTGCACAGGGAAATGATAACCTGAATCCCAGACTCCAGGGAGTCGTGGCTCCCTGCAGATGTTTTCCAGAGGCGTTTCAGTCTGTGACCTGTAAAAAAAAATCAAAAAAAATCTCACTCTCTACCTGTCTGCACAGCTTGCTATTGTTTTCCACTTGGCCTGCTAAGAGCTGGCAAATATGCAATTAAGCCTGACTGCATACTCCCTTGAATTTCAACCTCCTTCTATCCCCTCCATCAATGCAGCTGCATTTCCACATGGCTTGTCTCCTTGATTAGGAGTCGATGAAAAGAGATGAAGTCTGGGAATTTCAATCCCCGCCCCTCTCTACAAACAGCCCTTTTTCATTCCTGCAACATTTCCAAATATTTGTGAATGCCTGAGGTATCATGCAGGTCCCACTTTCAAAAAGATTTTCATGATTTGTTTTTAGTTTGTTCTTTTTTTTTATTTGTTCTTAGTTCTTAGTTTAGATGGCAGAGTAAAATAAAGTTTAAACAGCGTTCCTCTGCATCGCCGAACAAAGACAGCTGAGTTGTACAGACTGTAAACAAAAAAGAAAGCCTTATATTATTAATGAAATTATTTAAAGTATTTGCAAATAATATTTTATTTTTAAACATTAAACTTCTACAAATATTTGCTAAAGTGCACAAATGTCAAAACCCCCATAAAATGCAAGTAACAGGAGAGGGTTACTTCAAATGTTCAGTGTAACTTCACTTGCATTTTTGTATTCTCACAAGAGGTACTTTGAGCTCATGAAACTGCATCTTAACAATTTATAAACATTAAACATCTAAAACATTTACAAATATTTGAAAGACTACAAAAGTAAAAAAGAAAAAAAAAAGAAAGGAAAAACGGAAAGTACTTTCAGGGTTACTTCACTCAGTGTTTAGTGTAATTTCATCTGAATTTTAATATTCTCACAGGAGGTACTTTGAGATCATGATGTCCTCTTAAATGGTGAAGAAATGTTGATTTGTATCCTCCACAGATGTGTTTTTAAAGCCCCATTTGTTTTGAAAATACAAACACATTCTGGGTGTAAACAGGGAAAGAAAGTTGCATTAACTGACCAATGGCAAGTTCTACCAGAAAGACTCGGGTTTATATGTTTTGAGACAGTTTGTTTTAAGAAGTTTTAAAGAGTTAGTAAAAGAGTAAAGTAAAAGTTAAAACTTTTTTATTTAAGTAGGCATCTATTTTTTTAAGTATTTATTTTGTATTAATACATAACCTCACTGTATTCATCTATAATGTATCATTATTGCTTGACATTTGTGTCAATAATCGTCAAGCACAGGTGACTCCGCGTAGTGGGAGGGGGCCCCCAAATCAAATTCTACTTAGGGCCCCCAAAAGGCTCGGGCCGGCTCTGCTGCAAACTCAGATATGTGTAAGTACATATCTTTTATACCACAAGTATTAGAACACCATTGGATAGATGAGAAGGTAATGAGTGACGTAACAATTGAGTCTTCCCGGCAGAACTTATGCTAAAGCTTTCATTTCTGTAGTGCTTGAAAAGCATGTCTTGGTGATGTGATGAAAACTTGCCAAAGCGGCACTGCATGGACTTCTTATGCTAAAAACCTGCTAAATAAATAAATGACAAAGCCTCCTTGCATCAAATAGCTGACAACAAGTGACAGAACATAAGTTTTTTACATAACACTGCCAAATTTGATTAATTTATGTCTTTAAATCACATGCAGCAATATTTTTAACCTTAAAACATTTTTTATGAATTTTAAATGCATGAGGATGTCGAGTGGCGGATCCTGGCAACAAATGAATTGAAAGTCTTGCATATTCACGTAAAATAGCTTACTTCTGCATTGATAATAAGGTGGATACATTAGGATTACAGCAAACAAATTTGGTCCTCGTTCATTAAATTCATAAAATTAGTCAATTAATTAATGATGTCAATGTAATATCATCAGATAATATACTAAGTAGTTTTGAAGTAACATTAGCATTAGGCCTAACCCAAACACCACTTTTTAGGGCCCAAGCCCTGAAAGGGCGAAGGCCCTATTGTTTTCCTTAGGATTATTAGGGCCCAAGCCTTGAAAAGGCGAAGGCCCTATTGTTTTCCTTAGGATTATTTTTTTTCTTTTTTTTTTTTTTTTTTTCTTTATTATTATTATTTTTCTTACTACCTTTTGGGCACTTTTGGGGCCCTTAAGATGCTCAAAAACTCTTGAAACTTTGCACACATGTCAGAACCCGCGGCCATCAGGGCCGAGCTGAAGATGGTACCCGGGCGTGGCAGGGGGGCTCGACAGCGCCCCCTGGAACGCGGTCCGAAAACTTGGTCCATAAATCAAACACGCTTGCATGTAATAATATGAAACTCGGTACACATATAGATCTCATCGGTTCATATATACTTCATACTCTTACTTTTTACCCCAGCCAAACAGGAAGTCGTCTATTAAGGGTTGTTTGGAAAACATATGCAATGGAATTTGAAATACTCCTCCTAGAGAATTCAAACACACGGCACGAAACTCGGTCAGCGTGAAGTCAAGACACTGAGGATGAAAAATTGCCAGGGGATTTTTGATATCTCAAACGGTTTGGCCGTGGCGAGGAAACGAAAATATGGCGAGAAATGTGAAACAGGACGTGTGTTATAACTTCTGCATACATTAACTGATCTTGATGAAACTTCAGCAGTGTGTTTGCTGTAAAAGGCCGATCACATGGATGTGACTATTGTGAGTCAAAGTTATAGCGCCACCAACTGGCAGCAGGAAGTGTGTCACTTTCAAAATGCTTTGAAATCGCCCTCTTATTTTTACCCGATTTACTTCAAACTTCATTACTATAATGTGAATACACGGCAGATGTAGACCTGTGAATGGATTCTTGATATCTTTGATACGGTTGCCGTAGCAACGCATCAAACTTTAAAATTCTTTTTGGATGGTTTTGAGACTCTTAGCATGCTTGAAATTGCATGAAACTCGACAGACACATCACATTTATTAGCCAGTAGACATGTGCACAGTTTCAGAAACGTGCGTGGTGCAGGGGCTCAGTAGCGCCACCTTTTGACAAAAGTGGGAGGGTTCATTTTATAGTTTTACCTACAATCATAAAACTCGGTACGTATGTTGTTCGGATCAAGCCGGACAACTTTCTAATTTACAGTTATTAGCTCTGAACAACAGGAAGTCAGATATTTTGGTTTGAATGTGGATGTTTTGGAAAATTTTCTGTCCCTCTCTCCCTCTCTCTGCATACCTCTGTGTCTGTGAGGGGAGGGGGATTTCTCTGTTGAGTGAGAATGCTTTTAATTATTGTTTTTCAAGGTTTCAGGGGCTTTTGGGGGCCTTAACATGCTCGAAAACTCTTGAAGCTTTGGACACGGGTCAGAACCCGCGGCCATCAGGGCCGGGCTGAAGCTGGTACCCGGGCGTGGCAGGGGGGCTCGACAGCGCCCCCTGGAATGGGATTCGAACACTTGTCCATATATCAAACACGCTTGCATGTATTAATATGAAACTCGGTACACTTATAGATCTCATCGGGCCGAACAACTTTCGTGCTCTAAGTTTTACGTCAGCCCAACAGGAAGTCAGTTATTATGGGTTGTTTGGAAACTCATCCTCTGGAAAACGAAGTACTCCTCCTAGGTAATTCATTCGATAGCTATCAAACTTGTTGTGCGTGAAGTCAAGACATTGAGGATGCTAAATTGCGAACGGATTTTTGATATCTCGAACGGTTTGGTCGTGGTGATGAAACGAATTTATGACAAAAAAAGGACACATAAAGTGTGTTATAACATAGTTAGTTTTACCTACAGTTACAAAACTCACCATAGATATTGTTCTCATCAAGCTGAACAACTTTCTAATTTATAATCATTAGCTCCAACCAACAGAAAGTAAGATATTGTGGTTTGAATGTGGATTCTGAGAATTTTCTCTCCCTCTCTCTGACAGATAGAGTGTCTGCTGCCATTCTGTGTGTGTGTGTGTGTGTGTGTGTGTGTGTGTGTCTGTGTGGGGAGGGGGAGGGGGAGGGGGATTCTCTTCGGGTGATAGTTTAAACACAAAATCATAGATAGGGCTATACTGCCCTCTTGTGTTCAAAATAATATTTCTAAATAAATATATTAGGTGTGACTGAGGATTTTGTGTTTTATTGCACCTTAGACTGTAAAAAATAGGAGTGTACACAAATATAAGTAAACAGTTTGCAGTTTGAATGATGTCCTGGAACAAAATGACGAGTAGCCTATGTTTCCACTGTTCGATCGCGCGCGCCTCTCTCTCTCACACACACGCGCGCGCGCGCAGACACACACACACACACAAACACACAGTACGATCGCGCCCGCGCCTCTCTCCCACACGCACACACATACACTTTGATCGCGCCCGCGTCTCTCTCTCACACACACACGCACACACAAACACACGCACAGTTCGATCGCGCCCGCCTCTCTCTCTCTCACATACAAGCACACACACACAGTTCGATCGCGCCCGTGCCCGCGTAAGCAACCGCTCCACTGTGATGTTACCAAGCACGTTTTTGCACAAGTGAAGAGGATGATTTTTTCCGTCGATATTGTAACGTGAGTGAAGTACAAAGCCTATAATAAAGAATAGTTTAGCATCCAAATACATCGCAAATGTTGCAACATTTTGATTCTAAAGAGAGATTTACGTGAGCCCAAAACCACTTACTTTTACTTTTGTTTTAAATTATTTAGTTTTGGCTTGATTATAGTTATTTTTTTATTCGTGTTCTGTTCTGAATATCATTACATTTAAAGAATTTGTTGTGGAATATTTTGAGTGTATCATCAAATCATAATAATTCTCTCGGTTTAGTGATTCCCTAGTTATTTTTTAAAATTTTTTTCAATGTTCTAATCAGGTCAGGCAAGTAATATTATCTGTGTCTTTATATATATAAAAATTCTAATTTCAAAATTAGCGCATTTAAATCGCTAAAATGAAAATAAAATACTTACGTCCAGAGCAGAGCGAGCGTTTTCCATTATTTGCTATGGGAGAATGAACTAAAAAACGTTTGCTTTGTTCTGCTCCATCCTCGCCGTGAACGCGCACCGTTATGAATGACCGTGCACTTAATTTAAGTTTAAAATTAGTCCTGCATTAAAAGGATAAATAAATATCTAAGGCCTTGTCTTTTTGCATAGCACTTTATGGATATTTTTTTAATTAAAATGACAAAATATGCATAGAACATATCTTTTAAATATATTGTTTGCTTTAAATAAAATGAATATTGTATGTTTGGTGATTCAAGCTGAATGAATTTAAAATGAATGTGCTATATTAGATCAATATATATATGTTTTCCTTAATTTTTTTTATCCACACTAACTTTATTCTCATCAGAATTATAATTTTTTGTATAAAATACTACCATAAAAAAAAAAATTTATTTTCTATTTTAATACATGTAGAATGTGTAACTTAAAAATAAACAAATTAGTGCTCTGTTTGAGGACACGAAATGAAAACCTATGCAATATGATCAATGTCCAAAAGATGGCACTCACAGACTGTTTTTAAATGGGGTTGGATAAATATTTTTTTTGCTTTTAAACTGCATGTGTGTGTGTGTGTGTGTGTGTGTGTGTGTTACAGTGACAAGAGTTTAACCCTTGTTCAAATTTAAGTTTAAGGCCTTGTCTTTTTGGATATATATATATATATATATATATATAAATAAATACATGTTTAAAAAAAATTAAAACCCATATGTATTGTTTGCTTTAAATTAAATTAAGATTGTATGTTTGGTAATTGAACCTAAATTAATTTAAAATGAATGTGCTATATTTCAGATCAATATATTTGTTTTCCTTCATTTTAATCAACACTAACTTTATTCTCATCTGAATTAAAAAAAACTTAATTCTGTATAAAATAAAAAATCCAGAATAATCCAGACCAACCAGAGCGCACTATTCCTACAACATCATCAGTGCTGAAGCGAAACTACCAGAGCCGTTCTGCAGATAGCGAGCAGATGCAGCATATGTGTTGTAACAAGGCAGGGTCAGGCCAGGGGAATCCATTTGCAGCTTTTTATTAAGAATTGTCAAGACAGGCAGGGTGAACAATGGCAAACAGGGCAGAACAGAAAAGGCAGAGACAAACCAGGTTGACAGGTGCTGCAAAACATATTGACCTATGACATTAAAAATTATTCTAAATTTAAATTATCTCATATATGTGGCTATTGTGGTTCACGATCATAGGCCCTGTCCCAGATGGCACACTTCATATGAATTTTGGGTCTTGTGTACTTATTTCATGTGTCCGTTAAATCCATGAGACCGTAGGGTGTCTCATTTTTCATTTTAGGTTTCAGAAGGTTGCTCACGCATACTTTGGGGTTGATATGTGCCCTCGATGCGCACTTTT
Organism: Semotilus atromaculatus; assembly: GCA_031834385.1. Classification (NCBI taxonomy): domain Eukaryota; kingdom Metazoa; phylum Chordata; class Actinopteri; order Cypriniformes; family Leuciscidae; genus Semotilus; species Semotilus atromaculatus. The sequence goes on along the minus strand of JAULUF010000025.1, from coordinate 9,230,824 downwards.
GCAGAGTCCACACTGATGCAAGCTCTACAGCACACTTCTTTTCGACAGTCAAAGTGGAGTTACGGTTTTGCACGTCGTGCACAATAACCCTAAAGGCACCAGGGTGGCGGTGCCACCGGCTTTATATATATATATATATATATATATATATATATATATATATATATAAATATAGCTGCGAGCAGCGATGAAGGGCCAAAGCCGGTGGTACCGCCACCCCGGTGCCTTTAGGTAACTAAAGGCTCCGGGGTTGCGGTGCCACCGGCTTGGGCCCGTAATCGCTGCTCGCAGCTATATTTATTTATTTTTTTTTTCTCTTTTATTTTTCTTACGACTATTCGGGCACTTTTGGGGCTCTTAACGTGCACGAAAACTCTTGAAACTTTGCACACGGGTCAGAACCCGCGGCCATCAGGGCCGGGCTGAAGATGGTACCCGGGCGTGGCAGGGGGGCTCGACAGCGCCCCCTGGAACGGGGTCCGAAAACTTGGTCCATAAATCAAACACGCTTGCATGTAAGAATATGAAACTCGGTACACATATAGATCTCATCGGTTCATATATACTTCATGCTCTTACTTTTTACCTCAGCCCAACAGGAAGTCGGCTATTTAGGGTTGTTTGTAAAACGCATGCAATGGAATTTAAAGTACTTCTCCTAGAGAATTCAAAGAAATGCTACGAAACTCGGTCAGCATGAAGTCAAGACATTGAGGATGAAAAATTGCCAGCGGATTTTTGATATCTCGAACGGTTTGGCCGTGGCGAGGAAATGAAATTATGGCGAGAAACGTGAAACAGGAAGTGTGTTATAACTTCTGCATACATTAACTGATCTTAATGAAACTTCAGCAGTGTGTTCGTTGTAAGAGGACGATCACATGGATGTGACTATTGTGAGTCAAAGTTATAGCGCCACCAACTGGCAGCAGGAAGTGTGTCACTTTCAAAATGCTGTGAAATCACCCTCTTATTTGAACCCAATTTGCTTCAAACTTCATCTGTATAATGTAAACATACGGCAGATGTAGACCTGTGAATGGATTCTTGATATCTTTGATACTGTTGCCGTGGCAACGCATCATACTTTAAAATTCTTTTAGGATGCTTTTGAGACTCTTAGCATGCTTGAAATTGCATGAAACTCGACAGACATGTCATATTTATTAGCCAGTAGACATGTGCAAAGTTTCAGGAACGGACGTGGTGCAGGGGCTCAGTAGCGCCACCTTTTGACAAAAGTGAGAGGGTTAGTTTCATAGTTTTACCTGCAATCATAAAACTCGGTAGGAATATTGTTCAGATCAAGCCGGACAACTTTCTAATTTACAGATTTTGGCTCCGAACAAAATAAAGTCAGATATTTTGGTTTGAATGTGGATGTTTCGGAGTAATCTCTGTCACTCTCTCCCTCTCTCTGCGTACCTCTGTGTCTGTGGGGGAGGGGGATGTGTCTGTTTGAGTGAGAATGCTTTTAATTATTGTTGTTCAAGGTTTCAGGGGCTTTTGGGGCCCTTAACATCCTCTAAAACTCTTGAAACTTTGCACACGGGTCAGAACCCGCGGCCATCAGGGCCGGGTTGAAGCTGGTACCCGGGCGTGGCAGGGCGGCTCGACAGCGCCCCCTGGACTGGGATTCGAACACTTTTCCATAAGTCAAACACACTTGCATGTAATAATATGAAACTCGGTACACTTATAGATCTCATTGGGTTGAACAACTTTCGTGCTCTAAGTTTTACGACAGTCCAACAGGAAGCCGGCTATTATGGTTTGTTTGGAAACGCATACCCCTGAAATTCGATTTAATTCTCCTTGGGAATTGATCGGATTCCAACCAAACTCGGTCAGCATGAAGTCAAGACATTGAGGATGCTAAATTCCAGACGGATTTTTGATATCTCGAACGGTTTGGCCGTGGCGAGGAAATGAATTTTATGACTAAAAAAGGACACATAAAGTGTGTTATAACTTTGCTCGTTTTACCTACAGTTACAAAACTTGCCACGGATATTGTTCTCATAAAGCCGATCAATTTTCTAATTTAAAGTCATTAGCTCTGAGCAACAGAAAGTCAGATATTGTAGTTTGAATGGATTTCTTGTGCCCCCTGCCATTCTCTCTGTGTGTGTGTGCGTGTGTCTGTGTGGGGAGGGGAGCAGAGGGGAGGGGAGGGAGAGAGGGTTGGTGTCTGTGTTTATGTGTGTGTGTGTGTGTGTGTGTGGCTGGCTGTATGATTTTTCCTGCATTAAAGGATAAAGAAATCTCTAAGTCCTTGTCTTTTCGCATAACAATTTTTGTATTTTTTTTAAATGACAAAATATGCATATAACCCCCATCTTTTAAATGTATAGTTTGCTTTAAATAAAAGTAAGATTGTTTTGGTAATTGAAGCTGAATGAATTTAAAATCCATGTGCTATATTTCAATATATTTGTTTTCCTTAAAATTTTAAAACACTAACCTCATTCTCATCTGAATTACAAATATTTTTTTTTCTGTATGAAATAATACTCTGACTAAAAACACTTTTGATGTTTCTTTTTTAATCAATGTAGAATGTGTAACTTAAAAATAAACAGATTGAATGCGTTATGTTACGAGTTAGCATAGCATACATAGGCGAATTGCTACAGACAGTGAATAAAATGTGTTGACACTGGGCGTGACTTATAAGTTGAACCAATCAACGTAGACCTAGAGGAAAGGGAACTAAAAAAGTCCTCGCTCTAGACTAGGTACTGAAAGAGTTATAGGAACTACGGTCTGAGGAACTAAAAAATCCCCAACTTAGTCCGGTCGGAACACGCGAAAAAAAAGGTTATAGGAACGTTAGGTTCTAGGAACTGCAAAAGTCCCTCCGGTCGGAAAGCGGCTAATGTGGGGAGGGGGAGAGGGGCTCTTCGAGTGATAGTTTAGTTTAAACACAAAATTATACATAGGGCCATACTGCCCTCTTGTGTCCAAAATTATATTTATATATACATTATACATATATTTGGTATGTGACTGGGGACCGAGAGCTTTTAAATACGGACGTCCACACGAACATTGATAATGGTGGCGCGTGCAGAGCGCTCGAGGGAATTCCTATGGAAGTAGGAATGAACTAAAAAACGTTCTCTCTGTTCTGCCGTGGACGCGCACCGTTATGAATGCCCGTGCAGCCGTCAGTTTCATTTCAAAATTAGCGCCTTTTCTGGGGCCGATTGCTTGAATTGTGAGTTCAATAGCCTATTATTCTTCATGGAAAACACAACAACAAAAGAGTATAAAAGTTTGGTGTGAGCGCGGATATATTGGTGTGAGGCGCGTGCGCGACCGAACTGTGTGTGTGTGTGTGTGTGTGAGTGAGAGAGGCATGGGCGCGATGGAACCACATGCCGAAGCAGAGTAAACCTATATGTTCATAAAATATGATCTGGTTTTATGTACGGAACAGACTGAATATGAATAAATGCTATTCTTTTCAAATCATTTAATTTATTGATTGTTGATATCCGGTATATATGCAGACATGTTGTCCTCTTGATTTTTAAGTAGCCTATACAAAGCTTATTTAAATAAGCTTTTAAAGGATCTTTTACCATCTTAAAATACCACATGTGAATAAGCTAAACCTGGATCTTCCCTGAAGTTTACAAGAACATGTTATTATTGATTTACTATACTATTGATTGACGTTTATAATTAGCCTAGTGGATGGATCGGATAGTAGATGTTGCCTGGTCTGCCAGAATTGCCTCGAAAATGTGCAACGATTATTTTAAATCCATTTTTTTATTGAAAAAGATAACAGAACAAACACGAATCACCCGTGCTCTGATACATTTAGTGGCGCCAGGTTGAACTGCGACATTGACCATGTAAGGCAATAATGTTCACACAGCTTATATGCAAATGTCTCCTTTTGTATAGAGACAAAAGAATGAGCTTAATCTCTGTCTACCACCGACTCTAGTTATTATTATTAGGGCCCAAGCCTTGAAAAGGCGAAGGCCCTATTGTTTTCCTAAGGATTATTATTAGGGCCCAAGCCTGAAAAGGCGAAGGCCCTATTGTTTTCCTAAGGATTATTATTAGGGCCCAAGCCCTGAAAGGGCGAAGGCCCTATTGTTTTCCTTAGGATTATTTTTTTTTTTTTTCTCTTTTATTTTTCTTACGACTATTCGGGCACTTTTGGGGCTCTTAACGTGCACGAAAACTCTTGAAACTTTGCACACGGGTCAGAACCCGCGGCCATCAGGGCCGGGCTGAAGATGGTACCCGGGCGTGGCAGGGGGGCTCGACAGCGCCCCCTGGAACGGGGTCCGAAAACTTGGTCCATAAATCAAACACGCTTGCATGTAAGAATATGAAACTCGGTACACATATAGATCTCATCGGTTCATATATACTTCATGCTCTTACTTTTTACCTCAGCCCAACAGGAAGTCGGCTATTTAGGGTTGTTTGTAAAACGCATGCAATGGAATTTAAAGTACTTCTCCTAGAGAATTCAAAGAAATGCTACGAAACTCGGTCAGCATGAAGTCAAGACATTGAGGATGAAAAATTGCCAGCGGATTTTTGATATCTCGAACGGTTTGGCCGTGGCGAGGAAATGAAATTATGGCGAGAAACGTGAAACAGGAAGTGTGTTATAACTTCTGCATACATTAACTGATCTTAATGAAACTTCAGCAGTGTGTTCGTTGTAAGAGGACGATCACATGGATGTGACTATTGTGAGTCAAAGTTATAGCGCCACCAACTGGCAGCAGGAAGTGTGTCACTTTCAAAATGCTGTGAAATCACCCTCTTATTTGAACCCAATTTGCTTCAAACTTCATCTGTATAATGTAAACATACGGCAGATGTAGACCTGTGAATGGATTCTTGATATCTTTGATACTGTTGCCGTGGCAACGCATCATACTTTAAAATTCTTTTAGGATGCTTTTGAGACTCTTAGCATGCTTGAAATTGCATGAAACTCGACAGACATGTCATATTTATTAGCCAGTAGACATGTGCAAAGTTTCAGGAACGGACGTGGTGCAGGGGCTCAGTAGCGCCACCTTTTGACAAAAGTGAGAGGGTTAGTTTCATAGTTTTACCTGCAATCATAAAACTCGGTAGGAATATTGTTCAGATCAAGCCGGACAACTTTCTAATTTACAGATTTTGGCTCCGAACAAAATAAAGTCAGATATTTTGGTTTGAATGTGGATGTTTCGGAGTAATCTCTGTCACTCTCTCCCTCTCTCTGCGTACCTCTGTGTCTGTGGGGGAGGGGGATGTGTCTGTTTGAGTGAGAATGCTTTTAATTATTGTTGTTCAAGGTTTCAGGGGCTTTTGGGGCCCTTAACATCCTCTAAAACTCTTGAAACTTTGCACACGGGTCAGAACCCGCGGCCATCAGGGCCGGGTTGAAGCTGGTACCCGGGCGTGGCAGGGCGGCTCGACAGCGCCCCCTGGACTGGGATTCGAACACTTTTCCATAAGTCAAACACACTTGCATGTAATAATATGAAACTCGGTACACTTATAGATCTCATTGGGTTGAACAACTTTCGTGCTCTAAGTTTTACGACAGTCCAACAGGAAGCCGGCTATTATGGTTTGTTTGGAAACGCATACCCCTGAAATTCGATTTAATTCTCCTTGGGAATTGATCGGATTCCAACCAAACTCGGTCAGCATGAAGTCAAGACATTGAGGATGCTAAATTCCAGACGGATTTTTGATATCTCGAACGGTTTGGCCGTGGCGAGGAAATGAATTTTATGACTAAAAAAGGACACATAAAGTGTGTTATAACTTTGCTCGTTTTACCTACAGTTACAAAACTTGCCACGGATATTGTTCTCATAAAGCCGATCAATTTTCTAATTTAAAGTCATTAGCTCTGAGCAACAGAAAGTCAGATATTGTAGTTTGAATGGATTTCTTGTGCCCCCTGCCATTCTCTCTGTGTGTGTGTGCGTGTGTCTGTGTGGGGAGGGGAGCAGAGGGGAGGGGAGGGAGAGAGGGTTGGTGTCTGTGTTTATGTGTGTGTGTGTGTGTGTGTGGCTGGCTGTATGATTTTTCCTGCATTAAAGGATAAAGAAATCTCTAAGTCCTTGTCTTTTCGCATAACAATTTTTGTATTTTTTTTAAATGACAAAATATGCATATAACCCCCATCTTTTAAATGTATAGTTTGCTTTAAATAAAAGTAAGATTGTTTTGGTAATTGAAGCTGAATGAATTTAAAATCCATGTGCTATATTTCAATATATTTGTTTTCCTTAAAATTTTAAAACACTAACCTCATTCTCATCTGAATTACAAATGTTTTTTTTTCTGTATGAAATAATACTCTGACTAAAAACACTTTTGATGTTTCTTTTTTAATCAATGTAGAATGTGTAACTTAAAAATAAACAGATTGAATGCGTTATGTTACGAGTTAGCATAGCATACATAGGCGAATTGCTACAGACAGTGAATAAAATGTGTTGACACTGGGCGTGACTTATAAGTTGAACCAATCAACGTAGACCTAGAGGAAAGGGAACTAAAAAAGTCCTCGCTCTAGACTAGGTACTGAAAGAGTTATAGGAACTACGGTCTGAGGAACTAAAAAATCCCCAACTTAGTCCGGTCGGAACACGCGAAAAAAAAGGTTATAGGAACGTTAGGTTCTAGGAACTGCAAAAGTCCCTCCGGTCGGAAAGCGGCTAATGTGGGGAGGGGGAGAGGGGCTCTTCGAGTGATAGTTTAGTTTAAACACAAAATTATACATAGGGCCATACTGCCCTCTTGTGTCCAAAATTATATTTATATATACATTATACATATATTTGGTATGTGACTGGGGACCGAGAGCTTTTAAATACGGACGTCCACACGAACATTGATAATGGTGGCGCGTGCAGAGCGCTCGAGGGAATTCCTATGGAAGTAGGAATGAACTAAAAAACGTTCTCTCTGTTCTGCCGTGGACGCGCACCGTTATGAATGCCCGTGCAGCCGTCAGTTTCATTTCAAAATTAGCGCCTTTTCTGGGGCCGATTGCTTGAATTGTGAGTTCAATAGCCTATTATTCTTCATGGAAAACACAACAACAAAAGAGTATAAAAGTTTGGTGTGAGCGCGGATATATTGGTGTGAGGCGCGTGCGCGACCGAACTGTGTGTGTGTGTGTGTGTGTGTGAGTGAGAGAGGCATGGGCGCGATGGAACCACATGCCGAAGCAGAGTAAACCTATATGTTCATAAAATATGATCTGGTTTTATGTACGGAACAGACTGAATATGAATAAATGCTATTCTTTTCAAATCATTTAATTTATTGATTGTTGATATCCGGTATATATGCAGACATGTTGTCCTCTTGATTTTTAAGTAGCCTATACAAAGCTTATTTAAATAAGCTTTTAAAGGATCTTTTACCATCTTAAAATACCACATGTGAATAAGCTAAACCTGGATCTTCCCTGAAGTTTACAAGAACATGTTATTATTGATTTACTATACTATTGATTGACGTTTATAATTAGCCTAGTGGATGGATCGGATAGTAGATGTTGCCTGGTCTGCCAGAATTGCCTCGAAAATGTGCAACGATTATTTTAAATCCATTTTTTTATTGAAAAAGATAACAGAACAAACACGAATCACCCGTGCTCTGATACATTTAGTGGCGCCAGGTTGAACTGCGACATTGACCATGTAAGGCAATAATGTTCACACAGCTTATATGCAAATGTCTCCTTTTGTATAGAGACAAAAGAATGAGCTTAATCTCTGTCTACCACCGACTCTAGTTATTATTATTAGGGCCCAAGCCTTGAAAAGGCGAAGGCCCTATTGTTTTCCTAAGGATTATTATTAGGGCCCAAGCCTGAAAAGGCGAAGGCCCTATTGTTTTCCTAAGGATTATTATTTAGGATTATTATTATTATTTTACTACCTTTTGGGCACTTTTGGGGGCCTTAACGTGCTCGAAAACTCTTGAAACTTTGCACAAATCTCAGAACCCGCGGCCATCAGGGCCGGGCTGAAGCTGGTACCCGGGCGTGGCAGGGGGGCTCGACAGCGCCCCCTGGAACGGGGTTTGAACACTTGGTCCATAAATCAAACACGCTTGCATGTAATAATATGAAACTCAGTACACATATAGATCTCATCGGTTCATATATACTTCATGCTCTTACTTTTTACCCCAGCCCAACAGGAAGTCGGCTATTAAGGGTTGTTTGGAAAACGCATGCAATGGAATGTGAAATACTCCTCCTAGAGAATTCAAACACACGGCACGAAACTCTGTCAGCATGAAGTCAAGACACTGAGGATGAAAAGTTGCCAGGGGATTTTTGATATCTCGAACGGTTTGGCCGTGGCGAGGAAACAAAATTATGGCGAGAAACGTGAGAATTTTCTCTCCCTCTCTCTCTGTCTCTGTGTGTGAGGGATTTGTCTATTGCTTTTAATGGATTTCAAGGTTTCAGGGGCTTTTGGGGCTCTTAACGTGCTCAAAAACTCTTGAAATTTTGCACACAGGTCAGAACCCACGGCCATCAGGGCCGGGCTGAAGCTGGTACCCGGGCGTGGCAGGGGGGCTCAACAGCGCCCTCTTGAACGGGGTCCGACAATTTGGTCCATAGATCCAACACGCTTGCATGAATTAATATGAAACTCAGTACACATATAGATCTCATCGGGCCGAACATCTTACCCCCGGTCAAGTTTTACGCCAGCCCAACAGGAAGTCGGCTATTATGGGTTGTTTGGAAAACGCTTGCTGTGGAATTTGAAGTACTACTCCTAGGCAATTCATTCAATCATCGCCAAACTCGGTGTGCATGATGTCAAGACTTTGAGGATGCTAAATTGCGGACGGACTTTTGATATCTCGAACGGTTTGGCCGTGGCGAGGAAATGAATTTTCATGGCTTAATAAGGACATATAAAGTGTGTTATAACTTAGTTAGTTTTACCTACAGTTACAAAACTCAGCGTGTATATTCTTCTCCTCAAGCCGAACAACTTTCTAATTTACAGTTATTAGCTCCGAACAACAGAAAGTCAGATATTTTGGTTTGAATATGGTCATTTTCTCTCTCTCTCTCTCTGAGCCAATATGGCAAGCCGTCTTAACATTTAATCATTTTAACCTACTAGTCTCTATTTTCATGCTACTAGTACTTATTTTTTAGATACTAGTATCTATTCCATTAAGTACTAGTACTTATTCATTAGCGACTAGTGCTTATTCTTTAGGTACTAGTGCCTATTCTTTAGATACTAGTGCTTATTCCTTAGGGACTAGTACCTTTTAAAAGATACTAGTACTTATTCATTAGATACTATATTAGTATCTAAAAATACTAGTATCTAAAAAATAAGTACTAGTAGCATGAAAATAGAGACTAGTGGGTTTAAATGATTAAATGTTAAAACGGCTTGCCATAAGCCTACGTCTCTGTGTCTGTGCCTGTGTGTGTGTGTGTGTGTGTGTGTGTAGGGGGAGGAGGGCTAGATTAACCATTTCACTGCTGTGTGGTTTGGCCTGCATTAAAAAGGAAAATACATGTCTTAATGTTTATTAATAAAGTAAAGGAATCACAGACTGTTTTTAAATGGGGTTGGATAAATATTTTTTTGTTTTTAAACTGTGTGTGCGTGCGTGCGTGCATGTGTGTGATTGTGCCTTGGTGTCTGTTACAGTTACAAGAGTTTAATCCTTGTTCAAATTTAAGTTTAAGGCCTTGTCTTTTTGAATCCATTTGCAGCTTTTTATTAAGAATGGTCAAGACAGGCAGGGTGAACAATGGCAAACAGGGCAGAACAGAAAAGGCAGAGACAAACCAGGTTGACAGGCAAAGGACAAAGACCTCCAGATAAATACTAGGCTTCTGGATTTACACATTTAAGTGCTACAAAACATATTGACATATGACATCCTATGCCATTAAAAATGATTCTAAATTTAAATTATCTCATATATGTGGCTATTGTGGTTCACGATCATAGGCCCTGTCCCAAATGGCACACTTCATATGAATTTTCGGTCTTGTGTACTTATTTCATGTGTCCGTTAAATCCATGAGACCGTAGGGTGTCTCATTTTTCATTTTAGGTTTCAGAAGGTTGCTCACGCATACTTTGTGGTTGATATGTGCCCTCGATGCGCACTTTTGCAGAGCCCACACTGATGCAAGCTCTACAGCACACTTCTTTTCGACAGTCAAAGCGGGGTTACGTTTTTGCACGTCGTGCACAATAACCCCAAAGGCACCGGGGTGGCGGTGCCACCGGGCCGTTTATATATATATATATATATATATATATATATATATATATATATATAAATATAGCTGCGAGCAGCGATGAAGGGCCAAAGCTGGCGGAACCGCCACCCCGGTGCCTTTAGGTACTAAAGGCACCGGGGTTGCGGTGCCACCGGCTTGGGCCCGTAATCGCTGCTCGCAGCTATATTTATTTTTTTTTTTTTTCTCTTTTATTTTTCTTACGACTATTCGGGCACTTTTGGGGCTCTTAACGTGCACGAAAACTCTTGAAACTTTGCACACGGGTCAGAACCCGCGGCCATCAGGGCCGGGCTGAAGATGGTACCCGGGCGTGGCAGGGGGGCTCGACAGCGCCCCCTGGAACGGGGTCCGAAAACTTGGTCCATAAATCAAACACGCTTGCATGTAAGAATATGAAACTCGGTACACATATAGATCTCATCGGTTCATATATACTTCATGCTCTTACTTTTTACCTCAGCCCAACAGGAAGTCGGCTATTTAGGGTTGTTTGTAAAACGCATGCAATGGAATTTAAAGTACTTCTCCTAGAGAATTCAAAGAAATGCTACGAAACTCGGTCAGCATGAAGTCAAGACATTGAGGATGAAAAATTGCCAGCGGATTTTTGATATCTCGAACGGTTTGGCCGTGGCGAGGAAATGAAATTATGACGAGAAACGTGAAACAGGAAGTGTGTTATAACTTCTGCATACATTAACTGATCTTAATGAAACTTCAGCAGTGTGTTCGTTGTAAGAGGACGATCACATGGATGTGACTATTGTGAGTCAAAGTTATAGCGCCACCAACTGGCAGCAGGAAGTGTGTCACTTTCAAAATGCTGTGAAATCACCCTCTTATTTGAACCCAATTTGCTTCAAACTTCATCTGTATAATGTAAACATACGGCAGATGTAGACCTGTGAATGGATTCTTGATATCTTTGATACTGTTGCCGTGGCAACGCATCATACTTTAAAATTCTTTTAGGATGCTTTTGAGACTCTTAGCATGCTTGAAATTGCATGAAACTCGACAGACATGTCATATTTATTAGCCAGTAGACATGTGCAAAGTTTCAGGAACGGACGTGGTGCAGGGGCTCAGTAGCGCCACCTTTTGACAAAAGTGAGAGGGTTAGTTTCATAGTTTTACCTGCAATCATAAAACTCGGTAGGAATATTGTTCAGATCAAGCCGGACAACTTTCTAATTTACAGATTTTGGCTCCGAACAAAATAAAGTCAGATATTTTGGTTTGAATGTGGATGTTTCGGAGTAATCTCTGTCACTCTCTCCCTCTCTCTGCGTACCTCTGTGTCTGTGGGGGAGGGGGATGTGTCTGTTTGAGTGAGAATGCTTTTAATTATTGTTGTTCAAGGTTTCAGGGGCTTTTGGGGCCCTTAACATCCTCTAAAACTCTTGAAACTTTGCACACGGGTCAGAACCCGCGGCCATCAGGGCCGGGTTGAAGCTGGTACCCGGGCGTGGCAGGGCGGCTCGACAGCGCCCCCTGGACTGGGATTCGAACACTTTTCCATAAGTCAAACACACTTGCATGTAATAATATGAAACTCGGTACACTTATAGATCTCATTGGGTTGAACAACTTTCGTGCTCTAAGTTTTACGACAGTCCAACAGGAAGCCGGCTATTATGGTTTGTTTGGAAACGCATACCCCTGAAATTCTATTTAATTCTCCTTGGGAATTGATCGGATTCCAACCAAACTCGGTCAGCATGAAGTCAAGACATTGAGGATGCTAAATTCCAGACGGATTTTTGATATCTCGAACGGTTTGGCCGTGGCGAGGAAATGAATTTTATGACTAAAAAAGGACACATAAAGTGTGTTATAACTTTGCTCGTTTTACCTACAGTTACAAAACTTGCCACGGATATTGTTCTCATAAAGCCGATCAATTTTCTAATTTAAAGTCATTAGCTCTGAGCAACAGAAAGTCAGATATTGTAGTTTGAATGGATTTCTTGTGCCCCCTGCCATTCTCTCTGTGTGTGTGTGCGTGTGTCTGTGTGGGGAGGGGAGCAGAGGGGAGGGGAGGGAGAGAGGGTTGGTGTCTGTGTTTATGTGTGTGTGTGTGTGTGTGGCTGGCTGTATGATTTTTCCTGCATTAAAGGATAAAGAAATCTCTAAGTCCTTGTCTTTTCGCATAACAATTTTTGTATTTTTTTTAAATGACAAAATATGCATATAACCCCCATCTTTTAAATGTATAGTTTGCTTTAAATAAAAGTAAGATTGTTTTGGTAATTGAAGCTGAATGAATTTAAAATCCATGTGCTATATTTCAATATATTTGTTTTCCTTAAAATTTTAAAACACTAACCTCATTCTCATCTGAATTACAAATATTTTTTTTTCTGTATGAAATAATACTCTGACTAAAAACACTTTTGATGTTTCTTTTTTAATCAATGTAGAATGTGTAACTTAAAAATAAACAGATTGAATGCGTTATGTTACGAGTTAGCATAGCATACATAGGCGAATTGCTACAGACAGTGAATAAAATGTGTTGACACTGGGCGTGACTTATAAGTTGAACCAATCAACGTAGACCTAGAGGAAAGGGAACTAAAAAAGTCCTCGCTCTAGACTAGGTACTGAAAGAGTTATAGGAACTACGGTCTGAGGAACTAAAAAATCCCCAACTTAGTCCGGTCGGAACACGCGAAAAAAAAGGTTATAGGAACGTTAGGTTCTAGGAACTGCAAAAGTCCCTCCGGTCGGAAAGCGGCTAATGTGGGGAGGGGGAGAGGGGCTCTTCGAGTGATAGTTTAGTTTAAACACAAAATTATACATAGGGCCATACTGCCCTCTTGTGTCCAAAATTATATTTATATATACATTATACATATATTTGGTATGTGACTGGGGACCGAGAGCTTTTAAATACGGACGTCCACACGAACATTGATAATGGTGGCGCGTGCAGAGCGCTCGAGGGAATTCCTATGGAAGTAGGAATGAACTAAAAAACGTTCTCTCTGTTCTGCCGTGGACGCGCACCGTTATGAATGCCCGTGCAGCCGTCAGTTTCATTTCAAAATTAGCGCCTTTTCTGGGGCCGATTGCTTGAATTGTGAGTTCAATAGCCTATTATTCTTCATGGAAAACACAACAACAAAAGAGTATAAAAGTTTGGTGTGAGCGCGGATATATTGGTGTGAGGCGCGTGCGCGACCGAACTGTGTGTGTGTGTGTGTGTGTGTGTGTGTGTGAGTGAGAGAGGCATGGGCGCGATGGAACCACATGCCGAAGCAGAGTAAACCTATATGTTCATAAAATATGATCTGGTTTTATGTACGGAACAGACTGAATATGAATAAATGCTATTCTTTTCAAATCATTTAATTTATTGATTGTTGATATCCGGTATATATGCAGACATGTTGTCCTCTTGATTTTTAAGTAGCCTATACAAAGCTTATTTAAATAAGCTTTTAAAGGATCTTTTACCATCTTAAAATACCACATGTGAATAAGCTAAACCTGGATCTTCCCTGAAGTTTACAAGAACATGTTATTATTGATTTACTATACTATTGATTGACGTTTATAATTAGCCTAGTGGATGGATCGGATAGTAGATGTTGCCTGGTCTGCCAGAATTGCCTCGAAAATGTGCAACGATTATTTTAAATCCATTTTTTTATTGAAAAAGATAACAGAACAAACACGAATCACCCGTGCTCTGATACATTTAGTGGCGCCAGGTTGAACTGCGACATTGACCATGTAAGGCAATAATGTTCACACAGCTTATATGCAAATGTCTCCTTTTGTATAGAGACAAAAGAATGAGCTTAATCTCTGTCTACCACCGACTCTAGTTATTATTATTAGGGCCCAAGCCTTGAAAAGGCGAAGGCCCTATTGTTTTCCTAAGGATTATTATTAGGGCCCAAGCCTGAAAAGGCGAAGGCCCTATTGTTTTCCTAAGGATTATTATTTAGGATTATTATTATTATTTTACTACCTTTTGGGCACTTTTGGGGGCCTTAACGTGCTCGAAAACTCTTGAAACTTTGCACAAATCTCAGAACCCGCGGCCATCAGGGCCGGGCTGAAGCTGGTACCCGGGCGTGGCAGGGGGGCTCGACAGCGCCCCCTGGAACGGGGTTTGAACACTTGGTCCATAAATCAAACACGCTTGCATGTAATAATATGAAACTCAGTACACATATAGATCTCATCGGTTCATATATACTTCATGCTCTTACTTTTTACCCCAGCCCAACAGGAAGTCGGCTATTAAGGGTTGTTTGGAAAACGCATGCAATGGAATGTGAAATACTCCTCCTAGAGAATTCAAACACACGGCACGAAACTCGGTCAGCATGAAGTCAAGACACTGAGGATGAAAAGTTGCCAGGGGATTTTTGATATCTCGAACGGTTTGGCCGTGGCGAGGAAACAAAATAATGGCGAGAAACGTGAGAATTTTCTCTCCCTCTCTCTCTGTCTCTGTGTGTGAGGGATTTGTCTATTGCTTTTAATGGATTTCAAGGTTTCAGGGGCTTTTGGGGCTCTTAACGTGCTCAAAAACTCTTGAAATTTTGCACATAGGTCAGAACCCACGGCCATCAGGGCCGGGCTGAAGCTGGTACCCGGGCGTGGCAGGGGGGCTCAACAGCGCCCTCTTGAACGGGGTCCGACAATTTGGTCCATAGATCCAACACGCTTGCATGAATTAATATGAAACTCAGTACACATATAGATCTCATCGGGCCGAACATCTTACCCCCGGTCAAGTTTTACGCCAGCCCAACAGGAAGTCGGCTATTATGGGTTGTTTGGAAAACGCTTGCTGTGGAATTTGAAGTACTACTCCTAGGCAATTCATTCAATCATCGCCAAACTCGGTGTGCATGATGTCAAGACTTTGAGGATGCTAAATTGCGGACGGACTTTTGATATCTCGAACGGTTTGGCCGTGGCGAGGAAATGAATTTTCATGGCTTAATAAGGACATATAAAGTGTGTTATAACTTAGTTAGTTTTACCTACAGTTACAAAACTCAGCGTGTATATTCTTCTCCTCAAGCCGAACAACTTTCTAATTTACAGTTATTAGCTCCGAACAACAGAAAGTCAGATATTTTGGTTTGAATATGGTCATTTTCTCTCTCTCTCTCTCTGAGCCAATATGGCAAGCCGTCTTAACATTTAATCATTTTAACCTACTAGTCTCTATTTTCATGCTACTAGTACTTATTTTTTAGATACTAGTATCTATTCCATTAAGTACTAGTACTTATTCATTAGCGACTAGTGCTTATTCTTTAGGTACTAGTGCCTATTCTTTAGATACTAGTGCTTATTCCTTAGGGACTAGTACCTTTTAAAAGATACTAGTACTTATTCATTAGATACTATATTAGTATCTAAAAATACTAGTATCTAAAAAATAAGTACTAGTAGCATGAAAATAGAGACTAGTGGGTTTAAATGATTAAATGTTAAAACGGCTTGCCATAAGCCTACGTCTCTGTGTCTGTGCCTGTCTGTGTGTGTGTGTGTGTGTGTGTGTGTGTAGGGGGAGGAGGGCTAGATTAACCATTTCACTGCTGTGTGGTTTGGCCTGCATTAAAAAGGAAAATACATGTCTTAATGTTTATTAATAAAGTAAAGGAATCACAGACTGTTTTTAAATGGGGTTGGATAAATATTTTTTTGTTTTTAAACTGTGTGTGCGTGCGTGCGTGCATGTGTGTGATTGTGCCTTGGTGTCTGTTACAGTTACAAGAGTTTAATCCTTGTTCAAATTTAAGTTTAAGGCCTTGTCTTTTTGAATCCATTTGCAGCTTTTTATTAAGAATGGTCAAGACAGGCAGGGTGAACAATGGCAAACAGGGCAGAACAGAAAAGGCAGAGACAAACCAGGTTGACAGGCAAAGGACAAAGACCTCCAGATAAATACTAGGCTTCTGGATTTACACATTTAAGTGCTACAAAACATATTGACATATGACATCCTATGCCATTAAAAATGATTCTAAATTTAAATTATCTCATATATGTGGCTATTGTGGTTCACGATCATAGGCCCTGTCCCAGATGGCACACTTCATATGAATTTTCGGTCTTGTGTACTTATTTCATGTGTCCGTTAAATCCATGAGACCGTAGGGTGTCTCATTTTTCATTTTAGGTTTCAGAAGGTTGCTCACGCATACTTTGTGGTTGATATGTGCCCTCGATGCGCACTTTTGCAGAGCCCACACTGATGCAAGCTCTACAGCACACTTCTTTTCGACAGTCAAAGCGGGGTTACGTTTTTGCACGTCGTGCACAATAACCCCAAAGGCACCGGGGTGGCGGTGCCACCGGGCCGTTTATATATATATATATATATATATATATATATATATATATATATATATATATATATATATATATATATATAAATATAGCTGCGAGCAGCGATGAAGGGCCAAAGCTGGCGGAACCGCCACCCCGGTGCCTTTAGGTACTAAAGGCACCGGGGTTGCGGTGCCACCGGCTTGGGCCCGTAATCGCTGCTCGCAGCTATATATATATATTTTTTTCTTTATTATTATTATTTTTCTTACTACCTTTTGGGCACTTTTGGGGCCCTTAAGATGCTCAAAAACTCTTGAAACTTTGCACACATGTCAGAACCCGCGGCCATCAGGGCCGAGCTGAAGATGGTACCCGGGCGTGGCAGGGGGGCTCGACAGCACCCCCTGGAACGCGGTCCGAAAACTTGGTCCATAAATCAAACACGCTTGCATGTAATAATATGAAACTCGGTACACATATAGATCTCATCGGTTCATATATACTTCATACTCTTACTTTTTACCCCAGCCCAACAGGAAGTCGTCTATTAAGGGTTGTTTGGAAAACATATGCAATGGAATTTGAAATACTCCTCCTAGAGAATTCAAACACACGGCACGAAACTCGGTCAGCGTGAAGTCAAGACACTGAGGATGAAAAATTGCCAGGGGATTTTTGATATCTCAAACGGTTTGGCCGTGGCGAGGAAACGAAATTATGGCGAGAAACGTGAAACAGGACGTGTGTTATAACTTCTGCATACATTAACTGATCTTGATGAAACTTCAGCAGTGTGTTTGCTGTAAAAGGCCGATCACATGGATGTGACTATTGTGAGTCAAAGTTATAGCGCCACCAACTGGCAGCAGGAAGTGTGTCACTTTCAAAATGCTTTGAAATCGCCCTCTTATTTTTACCCGATTTACTTCAAACTTCATTACTATAATGTAAATACACGGCAGATGTAGACCTGTGAATGGATTCTTGATATCTTTGATACGGTTGCCGTAGCAACGCATCAAACTTTAAAATTCTTTTTGGATGGTTTTGAGACTCTTAGCATGCTTGAAATTGCATGAAACTCGACAGACACATCACATTTATTAGCCAGTAGACATGTGCAAAGTTTCAGAAACGTGCGTGGTGCAGGGGCTCAGTAGCGCCACCTTTTGACAAAAGTGGGAGGGTTCGTTTTATAGTTTTACCTACAATCATAAAACTCGGTACGTATGTTGTTCGGATCAAGCCGGACAACTTTCTAATTTACAGTTATTAGCTCTGAACAACAGGAAGTCAGATATTTTGGTTTGAATGTGGATGTTTTGGAAAATTTTCTGTCCCTCTCTCTGCATACCTCTGTGTCTGTGAGGGGAGGGGGATTTCTCTGTTGAGTGAGAATGCTTTTAATTATTGTTTTTCAAGGTTTCAGGGGCTTTTGGGGGCCTTAACATGCTCGAAAACTCTTGAAACTTTGGACACGGGTCAGAACCCGCGGCCATCAGGGCCGGGCTGAAGCTGGTACCCGGGCGTGGCAGGGGGGCTCGACAGCGCCCCCTGGAATGGGATTCGAACACTTGTCCATATATCAAACACGCTTGCATGTATTAATATGAAACTCGGTACACTTATAGATCTCATCGGGCCGAACAACTTTCGTGCTCTAAGTTTTACGTCAGCCCAACAGGAAGTCAGTTATTATGGGTTGTTTGGAAACTCATCCTCTGGAAAACGAAGTACTCCTCCTAGGGAATTCATTCGATAGCTATCAAACTTGTTGTGCGTGAAGTCAAGACATTGAGGATGCTAAATTGCGAACGGATTTTTGATATCTCGAACGGTTTGGTCGTGGTGATGAAACGAATTTATGACAAAAAAAGGACACATAAAGTGTGTTATAACATAGTTAGTTTTACCTACAGTTACAAAACTCACCATAGATATTGTTCTCATCAAGCTGAACAACTTTCTAATTTATAATCATTAGCTCCAACCAACAGAAAGTAAGATATTGTGGTTTGAATGTGGATTCTGAGAATTTTCTCTCCCTCTCTCTGACAGATAGAGTGTCTGCTGCCATTCTGTGTGTGTGTGTGTGTGTGTGTGTCTGTGTGGGGAGGGGGAGGGGGAGGGGGAGGGGGATTCTCTTTGGGTGATAGTGTAAACACAAAATCATAGATAGGGCTATACTGCCCTCTTGTGTTCAAAATAATATTTCTAAATAAATATATTAGATATATGTGACTGAGGATTTTGTGTTTTATTGCACCATAGACTGTAAAAAATAGGAGTGTACACAAATATAAGTAAACAGTTTGCAGTTTGAATGATGTCCTGGAACAAAATGAGAGTAGCCTATGTTTCCACTGTTCGATCGCGCGCGCCTCTCTCTCTCACACACACGCGCGCGCGCGCAGACACACACACACACACAAACACACAGTACGATCGCGCCCGCGCCTCTCTCCCACACGCACACACATACACTTTGATCGCGCCCGCGTCTCTCTCTCTCACACACACGCACACACAAACACACGCACAGTTCGATCGCGCCCGCCTCTCTCTCTCTCTCTCACATACAAGCACACACACACAGTTCGATCGCGCCCGTGCCCGCGTAAGCAACCGCTCCACTGTGATGTTACCAAGCACGTTTTTGCACAAGTGAAGAGGATGATTTTTTCCGTCGATATTGTAACGTGAGTGAAGTACAAAGCCTATAATAAAGAATAGTTTAGCATCCAAATACATCGCAAATGTTGCAACATTTTGATTCTAAAGAGAGATTTACGTGAGCCCAAAACCACTTACTTTTACTTTTGTTTAAAATTATTTAGTTTTGGCTTGATTATAGTTATTTTTTTATTCGTGTTCTGTTCTGAATATCATTACATTTAAAGAATTTGTTGTGGAATATTTTGAGTGTATCATCAAATCATAATAATTCTCTCGGTTTAGTGATTCCCTAGTTATTTTTTAATTTTTTTTTCAATGTTCTAATCAGGTCAGGCAAGTAATATTATCTGTGTCTTTATATATATAAAAATTCTCATTTCAAAATTAGCGCATTTAAATCGCTAAAATGAAAATAAAATACTTACGTCCAGAGCAGAGCGAGCGTTTTCCATTATTTGCTATGGGAGAATGAACTAAAAAACGTTTGCTTTGTTCTGCTCCATCCTCGCCGTGAACGCGCATCGTTATGAATGACCGTGCACTTAATTTAAGTTTAAAATTAGTCCTGCATTAAAAGGATAAATAAATATCTAAGGCCTTGTCTTTTTGCATAGCACTTTATGGATATTTTTTTAATTAAAATGACAAAATATGCATAGAACATATCTTTTAAATATATTGTTTGCTTTAAATAAAATGAATATTGTATGTTTGGTGATTCAAGCTGAATGAATTTAAAATGAATGTGCTATATTAGATCAATATATATATGTTTTCCTTAAAAAATTTTATCCACACTAACTTTATTCTCATCAGAATTATAATTTTTTGTATAAAATACTACCATAAAAAAAAAAAATATTTTCTATTTTAATACATGTAGAATGTGTAACTTAAAAATAAACAAATTAGTGCTCTGTTTGAGGACACAAAATGAAAACCTATGCAATATGATCAATGTCCAAAAGATGGCACTCACAGACTGTTTTTAAATGGGGTTGGGTAAATATTTTTTTTGCTTTTAAACTGCATGTGTGTGTGTGTGAGTGTGTGTGTGTGTGTGTGTGTGTGTGTGTGTGTGTGTTACAGTGACAAGAGTTTAACCCTTGTTCAAATTTAAGTTTAAGGCCTTGTCTTTTTGGATATATATATATATATATATAAATAAATACATGTTTAAAAAAAATTAGATAGCTCGTTCGGCAGATAGCGAGCAGATGCAGCATATGTGTTGTAACGAGGCAGGGTCAGGCCAGGGGAATCCATTTGCAGCTTTTTATTAAGAATTGTCAAGACAGGCAGGGTGAACAATGGCAAACAGGGCAGAACAGAAAAGGCAGAGACAAACCAGGTTGACAGGTGCTGCAAAACATATTGACCTATGACATTAAAAATTATTCTAAATTTAAATTATCTCATATATGTGGCTATTGTGGTTCACGATCATAGGCCCTGTCCCAGATGGCACACTTCATATGAATTTTCGGTCTTGTGTACTTATTTCATGTGTCCGTTAAATCCATGAGACCGTAGGGTGTCTCATTTTTCATTTTAGGTTTCAGAAGGTTGCTCACGCATACTTTGGGGTTGATATGTGCCCTCGATGCGCACTTTTGCAGAGCCCACACTGATGCAAGCTCTACAGCACACTTCTTTTCGACAGTCAAAGTGGAGTTACGGTTTTGCACGTCGTGCACAATAACCCTAAAGGCACCAGGGTGGCGGTGCCACCGGCTTTTTATATATATATATATATATATATATATATATATATATATATAAATATAGCTGCGAGCAGCGATGAAGGGCCAAAGCCGGTGGTACCGCCACCCCGGTGCCTTTATAGGCTCCGGGGTTGCGGTGCCACCGGCTTGGGCCCGTAATCGCTGCTCGCAGCTATATTTTAGGATTATTATTATTATTTTACTACCTTTTGGGCACTTTTGGGGGCCTTAACGTGCTCGAAAACTCTTGAAACTTTGCACAAATCTCAGAACCCGCGGCCATCAGGGCCGGGCTGAAGCTGGTACCCGGGCGTGGCAGGGGGGCTCGACAGCGCCCCCTGGAACGGGGTTTGAACACTTGGTCCATAAATCAAACACGCTTGCATGTAATAATATGAAACTCAGTACACATATAGATCTCATCGGTTCATATATACTTCATGCTCTTACTTTTTACCCCAGCCCAACAGGAAGTCGGCTATTAAGGGTTGTTTGGAAAACGCATGCAATGGAATGTGAAATACTCCTCCTAGAGAATTCAAACACACGGCACGAAACTCGGTCAGCATGAAGTCAAGACACTGAGGATGAAAAGTTGCCAGGGGATTTTTGATATCTCGAACGGTTTGGCCGTGGCGAGAAAACAAAATTATGGCGAGAAACGTGAGAATTTTCTCTCCCTCTCTCTCTGTCTCTGTGTGTGAGGGATTTGTCTATTGCTTTTAATGGATTTCAAGGTTTCAGGGGCTTTTGGGGCTCTTAACGTGCTCAAAAACTCTTGAAATTTTGCACACAGGTCAGAACCCACGGCCATCAGGGCCGGGCTGAAGCTGGTACCCGGGCGTGGCAGGGGGGCTCAACAGCGCCCTCTTGAACGGGGTCCGACAATTTGGTCCATAGATCCAACACGCTTGCATGAATTAATATGAAACTCAGTACACATATAGATCTCATCGGGCCGAACATCTTACCCCCGGTCAAGTTTTACGCCAGCCCAACAGGAAGTCGGCTATTATGGGTTGTTTGGAAAACGCTTGCTGTGGAATTTGAAGTACTACTCCTAGGCAATTCATTCAATCATCGCCAAACTCGGTGTGCATGATGTCAAGACTTTGAGGATGCTAAATTGCGGACGGACTTTTGATATCTCGAACGGTTTGGCCGTGGCGAGGAAATGAATTTTCATGGCTTAATAAGGACATATAAAGTGTGTTATAACTTAGTTAGTTTTACCTACAGTTACAAAACTCAGCGTGTATATTCTTCTCCTCAAGCCGAACAACTTTCTAATTTACAGTTATTAGCTCCGAACAACAGAAAGTCAGATATTTTGGTTTGAATATGGTAATTTTCTCTCTCTCTCTCTCTGAGCCAATATGGCAAGCCGTCTTAACATTTAATCATTTTAACCTACTAGTCTCTATTTTCATGCTACTAGTACTTATTTTTTAGATACTAGTATCTATTCCATTAAGTACTAGTACTTATTCATTAGCGACTAGTGCTTATTCTTTAGGTACTAGTGCCTATTCTTTAGATACTAGTGCTTATTCCTTAGGGACTAGTACCTTTTAAAAGATACTAGTACTTATTCATTAGATACTATATTAGTATCTAAAAATACTAGTATCTAAAAAATAAGTACTAGTAGCATGAAAATAGAGACTAGTGGGTTTAAATGATTAAATGTTAAAACGGCTTGCCATAAGCCTACGTCTCTGTGTCTGTGCCTGTCTGTGTGTGTGTGTGTGTGTGTGTGTGTGTGTGTAGGGGGAGGAGGGCTAGATTAACCATTTCACTGCTGTGTGGTTTGGCCTGCATTAAAAAGGAAAATACATGTCTTAATGTTTATTAATAAAGTAAAGGAATCACAGACTGTTTTTAAATGGGGTTGGATAAATATTTTTTTGTTTTTAAACTGTGTGTGCGTGCGTGCGTGCATGTGTGTGATTGTGCCTTGGTGTCTGTTACAGTTACAAGAGTTTAATCCTTGTTCAAATTTAAGTTTAAGGCCTTGTCTTTTTGAATCCATTTGCAGCTTTTTATTAAGAATGGTCAAGACAGGCAGGGTGAACAATGGCAAACAGGGCAGAACAGAAAAGGCAGAGACAAACCAGGTTGACAGGCAAAGGACAAAGACCTCCAGATAAATACTAGGCTTCTGGATTTACACATTTAAGTGCTACAAAACATATTGACATATGACATCCTATGCCATTAAAAATGATTCTAAATTTAAATTATCTCATATATGTGGCTATTGTGGTTCACGATCATAGGCCCTGTCCCAAATGGCACACTTCATATGAATTTTCGGTCTTGTGTACTTATTTCATGTGTCCGTTAAATCCATGAGACCGTAGGGTGTCTCATTTTTCATTTTAGGTTTCAGAAGGTTGCTCACGCATACTTTGTGGTTGATATGTGCCCTCGATGCGCACTTTTGCAGAGCCCACACTGATGCAAGCTCTACAGCACACTTCTTTTCGACAGTCAAAGCGGGGTTACGTTTTTGCACGTCGTGCACAATAACCCCAAAGGCACCGGGGTGGCGGTGCCACCGGGCCGTTTATATATATATATATATATATATATATATATATATATATATATATATAAATATAGCTGCGAGCAGCGATGAAGGGCCAAAGCTGGCGGAACCGCCACCCCGGTGCCTTTAGGTACTAAAGGCACCGGGGTTGCGGTGCCACCGGCTTGGGCCCGTAATCGCTGCTCGCAGCTATATTTTTTTTATTGATATTCTTATTGTATTTGGACTGAAATTACATTTATTCAATAAATTAAAAATGTTTTGAAAATTCGGTTTATAGGTCTATATTAATAACAATAATATTTAAAAAATATATATATATATATATATTTAGAGGCTCCATATCTAATCATGCCTAGGGGATTAAGTAAGGCAGAACCAACTGAAGATGTCGTTACCTAAAATTATATTATGGCCACGTTGCATGGGGCGAGGCCAGAAATGTTAAAGTGGGTGGGCCTTCATAAAACAGGGTGGGCAGTGTAACGTACGAAAACCAAAGAGATGTGTCTTTAATCTAGCTTTGAATTGACAGAGTGTGTCTGTTACAATGGTAGGAAGACTGTTCCAAAGTTTTGGTGCTAAATAGAAAAAGGATCTACCGCCGGCAGTCGATTTTGATATTCTAGGCATTATTAACTGTCCGGAATTTTGAGATTGCAATAGACGTGAAGGACTATAATGCGTTAGGAGCTCGTTCAAGTACTGCGGAGCCAAACCATTTACTGCTTTGTTAGTAATCAGCAATATTTTCTAATCTATGCGATGTTTAATTGGGAGCCAATGCAGTGTTGACAGAACCGGGCTAATATGGTCATACTTCCTGATTCTGGTAAGAATTTGAGCTGCTGCATTTTGAACTAGCTGTAATTTGTTTATTAAGCTTGCAGGGCAACCACCCAGTAGACCATTACAATAATCTAGCCTTGATGTCATGAATGCATTAACTAATTGTTCCGCATTTGTCAATGTGAGCATATGGCGTAATTTACATATATTTTTAAGATGGAAAAATGCGGTTTTACAGATACTAGACATGTGACTTTCAAATGAAAGATTGGTATCAAAGAGCACACCCAGGTTCCTAACCGACGACGAAGACTTAACAGAGCAGCCATCAAGTGTTAGACAGAATTCTAGGTTATTACTTGTGGAAGTTTTTTATCCAATAATTTGAATTTATCCAATAGTTTTTTTTCAGAATTTAGTAGTAGAAAATTACTAGTCATCCAATTTTTTATATCAGCTATGCATTCCGTTAATTTTCTGAGTTGATAAGTTTTGTCAGGGCGTGAAGAAATATACAGCTGAGTATCATCGGCATAACAGTGAAAGCTAATTCCATGTTTCCTAATGATATATCCTAATGGTAGCATGTACACAGTGAACAGCAGCGGTCCTAGTACTGAGCCTTGTGGTATGCTATACTGAACTTGTGATCGATAAGACATCTCTTCATTTACTGCTACAAACTGATAACGGTCAGATAGGTATGATTTAAACCATGCTAGTGCAATTCCACTAATGCCAACATAGTTTTCTAGTCTATTTAAAAGAATGTTGTGGTCGATAGTGTCAAATGCAGCACTAAGATCGAGTAACACTAATAGAGAGATACAACCACGATAGGATGATAAGAGCAAATCATTTGTGACTCTAATGAGAGCTGTCTCGATACTATGGTATGGTCTAAATTCTGACTGGAAATCCTTACAGATATCATTTCTTTCAAGAAAGGAACACAGATATGAGGATACTGCTTTTTCCAATATCTTTGACAGAAAAGGCAGATTCGAGATCGGTCTGTAATTAACTTATTCTGTAGGATCAAGTCTTTTTTACAAGCGGTTTAATCATAGCCAGGTTAAAGGTTTTTGGTAAGTATCCTAGA
The DNA here is from genome assembly GCA_031834385.1 of Semotilus atromaculatus. Classification (NCBI taxonomy): domain Eukaryota; kingdom Metazoa; phylum Chordata; class Actinopteri; order Cypriniformes; family Leuciscidae; genus Semotilus; species Semotilus atromaculatus. Next base: position 9,205,373 of record JAULUF010000025.1, on the reverse strand, counting down.
GACAAAGAAGAATTAATGATATTTAGAAGAGGATCTATGACATCTGGAAGCATCTATTTCAGTAGCTTAGTTAGTATAGGGTCTATCATACAAGTTGTCGATTTAGATGAATTAACGAATTTGCAAAATTCTTCCTCTCCTATAGCAACAAATTAATAATTTTTTTCCTCAGGGAGACTACAATGCATTCCCTGATGCGATACTTTAGTAGACGGTTGCATATGTGGCGGAGAGAGAGAGACGAGGACAGTAAGGGGGATTTCCTAAAGAATTATAATAAATTAATATGATTATACCATTCACACTCCGACTACGCCACTCTGGGAATTTCACCCAAATAATTTACATTAGCCCCTACAGCAGGCATACACAAGTTCGTATCACCGATATGAGTCGGAGACACTGATCATCGTACAAAAATATAATTTAGTGACACTTCGTAAAAGAGAACAATGTTAAAAATTATTATGGAGCACTTTGTTACAGATCAACAGGCCACTGCTGGTTAAGAAACATCAGGGCCAGGGATGAGGCTTACCAAGAGGCAGAAAGTCAGGCCACGCCACCCACAAAGGAAGCACACTGCACTTCACTGTGCACACACACACACACACACATACATAAACACACAGGGGTTAATACCAATTACAGCACAGTGAGGTGGTCACAACACACGGTGAGGAAGATACCACCACCTAAATAAGCCAGTCCTCTGCCCCCGGTGCTCAAGTCCGATCATCGAGACAATTAGTCAATGCTTTACTGAGAGGTAGTGAAACTGTAGCTTTCACTGGCCAGGGACAGAGTAGAGAAACAGCATTTACTGTTACAGCATTTGTCGGATTCTCACAGCTGAGAAAAGGAAATAGATTAGGTCACATACTTAAATACAGACCAGCGCTTCGAGACGTGCACCTCGTACCACTAAAAACAATTTGCTGAGAGATTAAACACCAAATTCTCCTTCCGTCTCCAGTGTCAACCTCAAGGGAGAATTGGCATTCCTGCCACACATAGTTATAATTTTGTCCCTGATATTATTTATCTTATAAGTGAAGAAGTTCATAAAGTCATTACTGCTTTGTTGCTTGGAAACTTCTGTGCTTGAAGCTTTCTTTTTCGTTAGTTTAGCCCATGTTTAAAAAAATACCTAGGATTATGTTTATTTTCTTCTAATAGAGTTTTAAGTTTTGAGACTTTTAAGGCCTCTCTGTAAGCAATCAAGCTCTCTTTCCATGAAATCCGAAATACTTCTAATTTTGTTTTCTTCTAGTTGCGCTCCATTTTTCTGACTGCTCTCTTAAGGGCCTGAGTGTGCTCGTTGTACCACGGCGTGGACTATTTTCTTTAATCTTCTTTAACCCTCTGGGGTCTAAGGTGTTTTGGGGGTTCTTGAGATGTTTTGACATGCCCTGACATTTGTGCTTTTTTCAGTTGCTTATAAACATATTAATGACACAGGTGAAATTACACTCTATTTAGCACAAATATGGCTACCATAATGTATGAGCAACATGTATGTACATGTTTGTATTTTTGAGAGAATATTGTTTATGCGTGGTTATTGAAAAAACAAAAAAATAAAGTTTCTGAAATAAGGCCACAAAACGCATACTAAATATTGGTCCACAAGACTTTTGACTAATAGTTGTCGCCTAGAGTTTTTTTTTCAAAATGATCTGAAAATCATCCTGCCTAATCACTCACATAAAATAATAGATTGTTTTAAATTGTGAAAAACATTTTTTTGAGTGGAAAGGGATTATGCGGATGGGCGTGAACGGCCCAACCCCCTCATGAATAATTAGGTGGTTCTCACCTGACTAGATAATGACCCTGCATAATAATGAGCCTTTCATTCAGGTGTGTCACACAAGAAAGAATGCAAGGACAATATTTATATATATATATATATATATATATATATATATATATATATATATATATATATATATATATATACACACACAATCCAAATATAAATGAAAGTAAATAGCATATTTTTAGTCATACCTAGAAACAAATCCTGGTCAAATAGGCTATATGGGCCATTCTACAACAAACACTATAACAGTTGATTAGTTTATTTGTGACAAAAAAAGCTATACACACACACACACATATATATATATATATATATATATACACAGTACTGTGCAAAAGTTTTAGATCGGTAAGATTTTTTATGTTTTTAAAAGAAGTCTTTTCTGCTCACCAAGGCTGCAATTATTTGATAAAAAATACCAAAAAAAACAGTAATATTGTGAAATATTATTACAATTTAAAACAGCGGTTTTCTATGTGAATATATAGTGAAGTGACAATCGAGACAATTAGTCAATGCTTTACTGAGAGGTAGTGAAACTGTAGCTTTCACTGGCCAGGGACAGAGTAGAGAAACAGCATTTACTGTTACAGCATTTGTCGGATTCTCACAGCTGAGAAAAGGAAATAGATTAGGTCACATACTTAAATACAGACCAGCGCTTCGAGACGTGCACCTCGTACCACTAAAAACAATTTGCTGAGAGATTAAACACCAAATTCTCCTACCGTCTCCAGTGTCAACCTCAAGGGAGAATTGGCCTTCCTGCCACACATAGTTATAATTTTGTCCCTGATATTATTTATCTTATAAGTGAAGAAGTTCATAAAGTCATTACTGCTGTGTTGCTTGGAAACTTCTGTGCTTGAAGCTTTCTTTTTCGTTAGTTTAGCCCATGTTTAAAAAAATACCTAGGATTATGTTTATTTTCTTCTAATAGAGTTTTAAGTTTTAAGACTTTTAAGGCCTCTCTGTAAGCAATCAAGCTCTCTTTCCATGAAATCCGAAATACTTCTAATTTTGTTTTTTTCTAGTTGCGCTCCATTTTTCTGACTGCTCTCTTAAGGGCCTGAGTGTGCTCGTTGTACCACGGCGTGGACTATTTTCTTTAATCTTCTTTAAGCACAACGGAGCAACTGTGTCTAAAGTGCTGGAAAAGAGAGTTAAAAGTTTCTGTTGCAATATCAAGTTCTTCTTCTAAGCTATCTGGGATGCTGAGATGATGAAACTGATTAGGAAGATTATTGATAAAGCAATCTTTAGTGGCAGAAGTTATAGGTCTAACATATTTATACACAGAGTCGACTTTGCAGCCTTGGCTAAATGTAATTTACATGAGACTAGATTCAGAGAATTCATCGCTCTGCTGCAGAATTTCAACGGCATCAACATCTCTTCCATGTGATAGTATTAGATCTAGAGTATGATTACGACAATGAGTAGGCCTTGACACATTTTGTATAACTCCAATTGAGCTTATAATGTCTTTAAAAGCCAATCCCAATGCACCTTTTTCATTATCTGTGTATATTACAGTTTTTTTTCGATTGCTAAACGACAGTGAGCACAACTGGAGCTACATGTGCAAAACTAACGACAGTCTGCACAGTAGCAGTTCATGTGGACCAAACTCTAGTTCGTTTTTCATTGCTTGAACAATGTTTTCAAAATTCTACACACTTATCCCATGACTTTAACCACAACCAGCTCAACACTGTGGATTTACAGCACTTTGTTCAAATGCTAACACACTGCTGTCAAAACTGTGAACCACACATTAAAAACATAATAGATTTCAGCCTTGTGCCTTTCAAACACTGCTGATTGCAATTTCAGCTGAAAGGCTAAGCAGGTGTCTTGTTTTAGACTTGTTAGTGAACACACACACACACACACACATATATATCACACACATATATATCACACATATATACTGTGTGTATATATATATATATATATATATATATATATATATAAAATATATAGGTAGGTAGAGCTCAGAAAGACTAATTGTGGAAATGTAACAAGGAAGACGGGTTCATGGAGGGAGAAGGGTGGCAGGGAGAGGGCGGATGCGTGGAGGAAGACAAAGAAGACAAAGAGCTGTTATTTCAGATGAAATAAGGGCTACATGTCGTGAACCATGGTCTCTCATTGAGAGAGGCTGGGTTGAGGGTGCAACCCAATCTGCAAAGATCCACAGTGGCATCTGTAATGCGAATGAAAGCCATGCGTGCCGGATGTGAGACACGAGTCCAGAAGGTTCTTCCAGGTGCATGGAGAGAACATTAGATGTGATGTTGATGAAAACCTGTGGCCCGATGCTAGAGAGAGGCAGGGTTAGCCCCTCAATTATTTGTTTGAATTTCAGTATGTACTTTTAGTTTCTACCTTTTTTTTCTCATTACTGTAATTCCGTAAATTACTACAGACTATTGAAGCAAACTGCTAATTTTACCTACCTACCTACCAATAGGAATCCCTACCAAAGCGCCCCAGCCGCTGCACCCCATCCAGCGCCCCATGCAAGCCTCTACACCTTCTTGCCTGGAAGGACGATAGGAGGAGGCTTACACAGAGTGAGTCTGACACTGTTGTTCCGTGATAACCCATACAGTGAGATATTGGATAACACTGGGAAAACGTGCCCTTTCTAGGAAGGAACGCTGCGGAAGCCACTTCTTGGACTAACCCGAAGGTTGTACTGCATATGAAATAATGGGTGACTTAGCCCAAGGGAAAGACACGGGCTTCCGTCTTCAGCCGTGGAGAATATACACATATGGGATCCACGTAGGGTCACACATATGGAACCCAGCCCAGATCCGGCTCTCAAGGATTCAGCGGATAAGGGCCTGGCACCAGACGCTCCGCCATGTCCAGGCCGAGGGGTTTTGGAGGACTCAACAGGTTTTACTCTGGAGTAATAAGGTTGCACAGTAGGGTGCAGCAAGCCGACAGAGCTGGGCCTCTCGGTGCTTCTACCCGTCTAGAGTGAGAACACAGGAGGAGACCGGCTCTACACGTAGGCTATAATATCTAGCGAACGTGTTAGGTGTTGCCCAGCCCGCAGCTCTACGGATATCTGTTAGCGAGGAGCCACGTGCCAGCGCCCAGGAGGATGCAACGTCTCTCGTGGAGTGTGCATGCAACCTGAGCGGGCAGGGCACGCCTTGAGCTTGGTAAACCAAGGCAATGGCATCCACTATCCAGTAGGCCATCCTCTGCTTGGAGACAGCCTTTCCCTTCTGCTGGCCTCCGTAACAGACAAAGAGCTGGTCTGAGGTCCTGATGCTTTGAGTTCTGTCCACGTACATACGCAGAGCGCGAACGGGACAGAGCAAAGCCAGGGCTGGGTCGGCCTCCTCCAAAGGCAGCGCTTGCAGGTTCACTACCTGGACTTTGAAGGGAGTAGGAGGAACCTTGGGCACATAGCCAGGCCGGGGTCTTAATACCACATGGTTGTCACCCGGCCCGAACTCTAGGTACGATTCGTCGACCGAAAATGCGTGCAGGTCTCCTACCCTCTTGACAGAGGCCAGTGCAACCAGCAGCAAAGTCTTCATGGAAAGAATCTTTAAGTCTACTGATTGCAGAGGCTCAAAGGGAACATCCTGAAGTGCTCGAAGCACCAGGGAAAGATCCCAAGAGGGTATGGAGGGGGGTCGAGGAGGATTTAATCGTCTCGCCCCCCTAAGAAACCTGACGACCAGGTCGTGCTTTCCAACTGTTTTGCCATCTATGTGGTCGTGATAAGCTGAAATAGCGGCAGCATGTACTTTGAGGGTAGAGGGAGACAGTCTTCGCTCCAACCCCTGCTGCAAGGAGGAAAGCACAGACCCTATCGAACATCTTCGGGGGTCTTCTCGGCAAGAAGAACACCACTCGACGAACAGGTTCCACTTCAGGGCGTAAACACGTCTCGTGGACGGCGCCCGTGCTGAAGTGATGGTGTTAAGTACCTCAGGGGGTAAGTCACATAGAACCTCCGCGTCCCGCCTAGGGACCAGACATGGAGTTTCCAGAGGTCTGGATGCGGGTGCCATAGGGTGCCCCATCTCTGAGTCAGAAGATCCTTCCTCAGAGGAATGGGCCAGGGAGGGACTGTCACAAGGAGCATGAGATCTGGGAACCAAGTCTGAGTGGCCAATAGGTAGCCACCAGAAGGACCTGCTCCTCGTCCTTCCTGACTTTGCACAGAGTCTGCGCAAGTAGGCTCACTGGGGGAAACGTGTATTTGCGAAGGCCCCGGGGCCAGCTGTGTGCCAGTGCGTCCGTGCCGAGTGTTCCCTCGGTCAGGGAGTAAAACAGCTGGCAGTGGGAGGTCTCTGAGGAGGCCTCACCGAACTCTGTCCAGATCAGCTGAACCACCTGGGGGTGGAGTCGCCATTCTCCCGGGAGCACGGCTCGTGATAGCTCGTCGGCCACATGGTTGAGCACGCCGGGGACATACATGGCTCGAAGCGACCTCAGATGCTTCTGACTCCAGAGGAGGAGATGGTGGGCGAGTTGCGACATGCGACGGGAGCGTAGACCACCTTATCGGTTGATGTATGCAACGGTCGTAGTGTTGTCCGTGCGGCCTTTTCAAGCGGCGCAGAGCGAGATGTACTGCTAGCAACTCGAGGCAATTGATGTGCCAATGCAGATGGGGGTCCGTCCACACCCCTGACACTGCATGCCCGTTGTACGTGGCACCCCAGCCGGTGGCAGAGGCATCTGTGAACACCACAGCATGCCTGGACACCTGTTCCAAGGGGACTGCTGCCCGAAGGAATGAGGGATCTGACCACGGGCTGAAGGTTTGGCGGCAGGCCGGTGTGATCGCCACCCGGTGAGTGCCGTGATGCCACGCCCATCTTGGGACTCGGCCGTGAAGCCAGTGCTGAAGCGGTCTCATATGAAGCAAGCCGAGCGGGGTAAACGCTGCTGCCGCTGCCATATGCCCCAGGAGCCTCTGAAAAAATTTCAGTGGGACCACCGTCCTGCCCTTGAATGTGTTCAAGCAGTTCAGCACCGACTGAGCGCGCTGCTCTGTGAGGCGCGCTGTATGTGTGACCGAGTCCAACTCCATGCTGAGAAAAGAGATTCTCTGCACGGGCGCGAGTTTGCTCTTTTCCCAGTTGACCTGAAAACCCAACTGGCTGAGGTGCCTGAGCACGAGGTCCCTGTGTTCGCGGAGCTGATCTCGAGAGTGTGCTAGTATGAGCCAGTCGTCGAGATAGTTGAGGATGCAAACACCCTGTTCTCTCATGGGAACAAGGGCCCCCTCCGTGACTCTCGTGAAGACACGGGGGGACAGGGACAGCCCGAAGGGTAGGACTTTGTACTGATATGCTCGACCCTCGAACGCAAAGCGCAGAATGGCCTGTGTCGAGGAAGAATCGAGAGAAGAATCAAGAATCCAATCTCGGGGACGGATGCATCCGAAAGCGCATTTCTGCGTGAGCATTTTGAACGGTAACCAGTGGAGGCTCTGATTCAAAACTCGCAGGTCCAAGATCGGTCGTAACCCACCACCTTTCTTGGGTAAAATGAAGTAGGGACTGTAGTGCCCTGACCTCATATCGGCTGGAGGGACTGGCTCTATCGCGTCCTTCACCAGTAGGACTGCGATCTCCGCGCGCAAGACATGGGCATCGGCTGCTCTCACTGTAGTGGAGTGGATGGCCCGAAACTTGGGGGTATGCCGGGCGAACTGAATCGCATAGCCGAGCCTGACGGTTCAAATGAGCCAGCGGGCTCGCAAGACCATACGAGCGGGACCAAAGGAACCGTAGGCGTACCCAGGGTGGGGCAGCGAGGTGGAACACAGGGACGTGGCTCGGGAGGCTCTCTCTGGGAGGCGGCCCGTTGCAGGGTCAGAGTGTGTTGTGCAACACTTACCTGGTTCCACAGGGCAGGAAGTGCAGGAGGCGGCTCTGTGGCGTTCTTGGACCGCACTCAGCTGCCCGCTGGCGATAGAAGAGGCGGATGAGAGTGGTGAAGATTTTTTACTCCCACTACTCTCCAGGCCCTCTTCAAACCCAGGGATGAAGGAAACTGCTCTATTATTGAGGATTTGGGTACCGTTGGTTTTGAGGCCAGCGGCGGAACACAAACAGAAAATATTTCCACCCGGCCCTAGGGAGCAGTGAGGTCACCGTCTCCTGGAGAGCAGTTCCCATCATCCCTGGTTTGCCCGTCCTGGGGCCACTCACCTATGGCTTTGCCGCCCTTCCTGGCGGGGGCCTGGATGGGCGGGACGGCCTGCCTGCCACTGGCTCCACGGCGCCGTTAGGTAGAGGCTGCTGCTGCGAACAAGGACAGAACAGGAAACGGCCCCGGCGACGAGCAGACTGGGGAGCCGCGGACGGTGGGGTAGAAGCAGCAGCTGACCGCCGCGGCAAAATGTGTTTGATAGCCTCTGTCTGCTTTTGTACAGCCGAGAACTGCTGGGCGAAGCTCTCGACCGCGTCGCCGAAGAGGCCAGTCTGGGACACGGGGGAGTTAAGGAACCGGAGCTTGTCGGTCTCCCTCATGTCGGCCAGACACAGCCAGAGGTGGCGTTCCTGGACCACCAAGGTGGACATCGCACAACCCACTGACCACACGGTTACCTTCTTCGCAAGAAGCGCGAGGTCCGCCGTGGCATGAGTTCTTGGAGAACTTGTGGATCATGACCACCCTCGTGCAGGTCCTTCAGTGCTTTGGCCTGATGGACCTGCAGCAACGTCAGGGCGTGCATGGCAGAGGCAGCTTTCCCACAGGCTTTGTAAGCCTCGTCAAAAAACCGCAAACACATGAAAACTCAGACGGCGTGCACATGCGCATCACGTGTTTAGTCTAGTGTAGAGCGCGTTTGAATATATATATATATATGTGTTCAGGCATGTAGTCCTTCTTTACAAACCAACCCTCAACATTGTCACAGAAACGACATGCTTCACCTTTAAATGGTATGGCGCATGTCGGCTGAAGACACACATCTAAATCAGAGACGACAAATTAGAAACACCATGGCAGGCGTCAATTCAATTCAAATTTATTTGTATAGCGCTTTTCACAATACACATTGTTTCAAAGCAGCTTTACAGAAAGTGCATCAGAAATGTACATAGAAAATACAGTTAGTTCATCATGTATTAATTTAGGGCATAACATATCGCCAGCGTTGAGTCGTCTCTTCACAGGCGTCGAGTCGTCTCTCCACAGGCGTTTAGTCGTCTCATCACAGGTGTTGGATCATCTGAAGTCTCCATGAGAGGCTGGATATAAACTGGACCTGACGAACGCTATTTACTTCTTGCGTCCCGAGATAACAGCAGAAAGGCAGATGAGAAATAATTAGCGTAGCTGATGTTCATAATATTAATGCATTCTATCTGATTCGGCAGTAGTATAAAAGGTAAGCATTATGTGAATGATTGGTTAAAGAGATGCGTCTTTAATCTGGTTTTAAACTGGGAGAGCGAGTCTGAGCCTCGAACAATATCAGGAAGGCTATTCCAGAGTTTAGGAGCTAAATGTGAGAACGCCCTCCCTCCTTTAGTGGACTTAGATATCCTAGGAATGACCAGAAGCCTCGAATTTAGTGATCTTAAAGAGCGCGACGGATTGTAGGGCGATAGAAGATCCGTTAAATAGACTGGAGCTAAACCATTTAAGGCTTTATAGGTCAGTAGCAGTACCTTGTAATTGATACGGAACTTAATAGGTAACCAATGTAGAGATGATAAAATTGGTGTTATATGATCATATTTTCTTGATCTAGTAAGAACTCTAGCGGCTGCATTTTGGACTAACTGTAGCTTGTTTATTGAGGATACAGGACAACCAGCTAATAAAGCATTACAGTAATCTAGTCTCGAGGTCATGAATGCATGAACTAACTTTTCTGCGTCAGAAACGGATAGCATATTACGTAGCTTAGCAATGTTTCTAAGGTGGAAAAAAGCTGTTCTTGTAACATATGAAATATGATTTTCGAAGGACAGGTTGCGGTCAAGTATGACACCCAGGTCTTTTACTGTAGTGGATAAAGTAACAGGGCATCCTTCTAAATTAAAGTTGTATTGTAAGGGATTTTGTGGGTAGTTTTTTTAACCAATAAGTAATACCTCTGTTTTATCTGAATTTAATAGCAGGAAATTACACGTCATCCAGTATTTTATATCTTTAAGACATTCTGTCAAGTTAGATAAGTTAGTGGTTTCATCTGGCCGTGATGAAATATATAATTGAGTGTCATCAGCATAACAGTGAAAATTAATTCCATGTTTTCTTATATTACCAAGTGGCAGCATATATATTGAGAATAGTAGAGGGCCTAACACAGATCCTTGCGGTACTCCATAGTCTACTGACGTTATCTTTGATTTTTCCCCATTTAAACAGACAAAGTGGTAACGGTCTGATAAGTACGATCTAAACCAGCTTAATGCCTGTCCCTGAACACCAGTGTAGTTTTGTAGTTGATCCAGGAGTATTTTATGATCTATAGTATCAAATGCAGCGCTAAGATCGAGTAAAACTAGTATTGAGATGCAGCCTTGGTCAGAAGCTAAAAGTAAATCATTTGTAATGTTAACTAGCGCAGTTTCTGTGCTATGATACGGTCTGAATCCTGACTGAAATTTTTCATAGATATCATTTTCTTGCAAGAAAGAGCACAATTGAGCGGACACAACTTTTTCTAGTATTTTAGACATAAATGGAAGATTTGAAATGGGTCTGTAATTTGCTAGGTTATTTGGATCTAATTGTGGTTTCTTAATAAGAGGTTTTATTACTGCCAGCTTGAATATTCTTGGAACGTGACCTAAAAATAAAGATGAATTAATAATATTGAGAAGAGGCTCTTCCACTACATGTAACACTTCTTTAAGTAGTTTAGTGGGTATTGGATCTAATAAACATGTTGTTGGTTTAGATGCAATAATAAGTTTATTTAGCTCTTCCTGTACTATAGTTGTAAAGCGGTGTAGTTGTTCTTGAGGGGCAATAATTGAGGCTGAATCATAAGACACCATAAAAGATTGTACATTTACAAATGCGTTTCTGATGTTTTCTGTTTTCTCAGTGAAGAAATTCATAAAATCATTACTACTACATTGTAACGGAATATTTTGCTCAGGTGATGCCTGTTTATTTGTTAGTCTGGCCACGGTGTTAAATAAGAACCTTGGATTATTTTGGTTATTTTCTATTAGTCTGCGGAGATGCTCAGCCCTGGCTGATTTAAGAGCCTTTTTGTAACGTGACATACTATCTTTCCACGCGATTCTAAAGACCTCTAAATTTGTTTGTTTCCATTTACGCTCTAAGTTACGAGTTTTTCTCTTGATAGCATGCGTAGCATTGTTGTACCATGGTGCTCTAGTTTTCTCTCTAACCTTTTTTAATCTAATTGGTGCAACAATTTCTAATGTACTAGAGAAAATGGTGCTCAAACTGCTAGTCATTTCCTCTAGTTCTTCTGATTGTTTGGGTTCGCTGAGCAGCTGAGATAGATCAGGTAAGCTATTTGAGAATCTATCTATAGTGTTTGGAAGGATTGTTCTGCCTGGTCGATAACGTGGCGCAACATGACAAATTTCAGCAGTACGTAACATGCAAGTTACCATGTAATGATCAGTTACATCATCGCTTTGCGGTACAATATCTATATCGGTTGGATTGGTTCCATATGATATAATTAAATCTAGTGTATGATTTAGGCGATGAGTGGGACCACTGACGTTTTGCGTGACCCCAAAGGAGTTTAATAAATCTGTAAACGCAGCCCCTAACGCATCGTTTGTGTTATCTACGTGTATGTTAAAATCTCCAACAATTATCGGCGTAAGGCCCTGGAGGTCTATATACAGTAGCCAAGGCTAGAGATAATAGGGATTTCTTTCTTAAATCTAAGAGTGTAACATTTAGCACAAGTACCTCAAACGAATTAAACCTGTGACCTGTTTTCTGAGTAACATTAAGAATATCTCTATAGATTGTTGCAACACCGCCGCCACGACCAATCAGACGGGGCTCATGCTTATAACAGTATCCTGGCGGAGTAGACTCATTTAGACCGAAATAATCATTTGGTTTAAGCCAGGTTTCAGTAAGGCAAAGTACATCAAAACTATTATCTGTGACCATTTCATTTACAATAACCGCCTTAGGTGTGAGCGATCTAATGTTTAGAAGACCTAGCTTTAGAAATTGTTTATCACTGATATTGAGATTTTCTGGTTTAATTACAATTAAATTTTTCCTAGATCCTACATTATATATATTATTTGGCCTTACTAAACGAGGAATAGACACAGTTTCTATATAATGTTCTACATTGGTACTTATATCAAATAAGTTGGGACAGCAAAGACTGTGATTTGGACTTTGACTTACTAGTCATATGGTGTGCAGCGTCTTGGAGATGTTGTCCGACAGCACAGCCGCTCCGACTCTGCTGGGGTGAAGGCAATCAGCACGGAAGAGCCTAGGTCGCTCCCAGAACAGATTCCAATTATTTACAAAGAGCAGTCTCTGTTCATTACACCATGACATTAACCATTCATTTAGAGCAAATAATCTACTGAACCTTTCTTGTCCTAGTCGGTACGTGGGAAGCGGTCCAGACACGACGATCGTTGCTTCAGGCGATGTGCTGTGTACGGTCTCGATCAGGCTCCTGTAGTCCTCCTTCAGAACCTCCGTCTGCCGCAGCCTGATGTCGTTCGTTCCCACGTGCAGCACGACAGCTCCGACGCGCTCGTCACCGTTCAGGATCGCGGGAACCTGCGCAGCGACATCGAGAACACGAGCACCAGGAAAGCAGTGAGTGCGCACCCTACCTTTACCCGAGGTAGCGCGGACATGACGGACGATGGAACTGCCGATGATCACAGCGTCGTCGCGTTCCGACTCGCGAAGAGGGGAGAAGCGGTTCCGGGTGGAGATCTCGAAGGCCGGGAGGGGTGGGGAGGTCCTTGGTCTGGTCCTGGCTCGCGTCTTCCGCCGTGGAATCACCCAGGGTCCGTGGTGCTGTGTCGGTGCCGGAGTGAATGAAGCCAGGGATGATCGCGTCCTGGTTGCTCGGGACCTGTGCAGAGAAACACACGGAGTAGACGAGGTCGGAGTCAAAAAATTATTAACCACTGACCTGTGAGCATCTGCGCGTGATGTTTCAAGCGCGGACCGTCGATCTCGCAGCTCGGCCTGTCTCTCCAACAGCTCGCGGATCCGCCTCTCGACCGATTCGAGCTCCAACTGCACCGAATGCAGCTCGAAGGTGTCCTCACCTGCACTCAGAGGTAACGTTTGACACACATCCGATATATTCGCCATTATAGCAGATGTGCTATAGTGGCGAATTATAGCTTTCAGTTATACGGGTGTAAATAAGACGATCGACAGGCGAGAGACCACGCGTGCAGTGCTAGCGGGCTAAGGCTAGTAGCAGAAGTTCGGAAAGTTGAATATAAGTAGCGATATCAAAGCAATCTGATTGTTTTTTATAAGGAATAGTATCGGCGATATGTTCACACGTTTGTAAAATTGGAAAATTTAGGTTTATAACTAGATGTGAAAGAAGAAAATCAAGGATTAGGAATCAATTCGACGGAGTTGTCTCAGTAAGCTTGTGTTAGGGTTAACGCATGCGCATCGTCAATCTAAACGTAATAATAATTAATAATGAGCATAAAATAATCAATATTAAAAAAATATTAGTAAAAATATAATTAGAATAAATGTAAGTAGGCAACTATAATAAAAATATAAGTATTCTTTAAAAATATTTTGAAATAATGCAAACTAATGACTTTAACAAAGGCATAGACTACGATTAACAGCCTCTGATAGTTACATTAGGTCTACTTACAATAGTTAGATCTTTAATAGTTTATACGTTTTCGTTGACAATAAATTTCCATATGGAAAAAACGAACTACAATGAAGTTTCAGTTATACATTTTTTCCACTTGATTTAGTCTATTTAGTTTTGTATAAAATACAATGTGACTTTAGTGATTTATATCTAGCAGCAGCAGCACATTTTTCCTCTTGGGCGAGCAATTTCAATGAGAACCAATGAGAACATGGGACAGTGATGATGATACATAACAACGCTGCAAAGCTGCTGTGGATCTGCTGACCCGGAACTATCAGTGAGTGGCAGATTTGAAAAAAATTGCCGTATAATTGCCAACATTTTATCGTATAAGCTTTATGGTACACCTCAAACAAAGGAATTTATAGTAATTGATAGTGTTAATGTTAATTAGCAACTCCACGAATGGCTTGGATATGCAGAGCATTTGCAGTTTGGACCGCACTCTACTCATATATAACTGTCTGCTATCAATCGCTCAAGCCTCTGTTACAATTTCTAAAATTATGTTTTGGAATTAGCAACAGAGGCCTGGGATTAGATGCGCAAGAAATTAGTCCTACACACACGTTTTGTGATGTTTTAAGGACAAAAACCTAGCAAATGTCTTGAAATACCTCATCTGATCAGTTTTGAGGTGTGGTAACTGTAGTCTAAGCAGAATAATTAAAAAATAATTATAAGCGGAATAAGTCGTCAATTATTCTTTACATATATACTTTATCTTAATCACCATATGTTGTATTCTAATGTTATTTGCAAGGTTTATTTCAATATTTAAAAGCTTTAGAACTACTGTTTTCCTCATGCAGCTCTGGCAGACCATTGTAACCGACATTAGCAAGTGTTTAACTCCCACCCCCACCCCTACCCCTTTTTTATGCAATATCCCAAAATTCACATACAAATACGTGTAGGGAAAAATAGATATTGTAATAATTGCAAATTAATTAGGATTAGTCTTCTATTTCCTTTCTGAAAAAATTATCACTTAGTGCAATGGAATTAAACAGAATACATGGACGTGCGTCGAAACACTTTTTAAAAATGTGTTAACTAAAGCCTTGAACTTAAACGTACCCTAAACTTTAACACTAATCTTGTGCTGCCTTGAAAACACTGCTTTTTCCTTAAGGAAATGCAAATCTAGTTATCATTAATGAGTTAAGTAACTCTTAAGCCACACTTTAAGTGCAGAACTCAGGCAAGATGTGTTCATTTTTGAGGCCAGGTACCTTGTCACTTGCCTTAAGGCTCAGCTGTGTGTGCACTCAGGCTGATTTGGCATGTGTCAGGGCTCATTGTCTGCTGAGCCCGTAGCCCCTCTCTTGCGCACTCTGTCAGCATGCGGCGTGAATCTCTGTCCCATAGCCCCCTACCTCTCTACACTGCACAGACAGGCTACGTGTTTGACTGGAGGCCTTGCAGGTTTTTGTGGAATGAGAAAATTAAAAAAAGACTGGGTTCAGTGCCACTTTGAGTGCTGTTAACAAGGTGTAGGCCTGTTGGCTCACCCAGTATGCATGCAGCCAAAGCTTGGCAGGCTCTCGCTCTGGTTTGCGGTGATGGAGCGACTGTGTAGTTAGTGTAAATTCTGTCACACACTTACGAGGCAGTTTATCAGAGCAAGAGGTGATTTTAGCAATAATTTTCTCTCTTTTTTTAACAAATGCAAATGCAGGTTCAGGGGAAGGCCATGACTGACTGCTCAAGGTGTTTAAAGTAGTCTAATGCATCATTATTTCTTTTCATATGCAACTTCAATAATACATTCTGAATTTGCATTAGCATACTTATTGACACCGAGATTAAGAAAGCTCTCAGTGGCACTGAGAAATCATAACAGCCTAGAGAAATATATGGAAAATGAGAACAGACATCATCACCATACGACAGGGCCCTTGTGTAAAAAATAAAATAAAATAAAAACCTCTGCTGCTTTTCAATTGAACTTGTGATTTTTCAGACAGTTTCAACCTGCATCCGACTACCTGGCTCATCAGGGTTGGGAAGCTGGCACATTTGTTTCCTTTTCCACATATTTTTAAAGTACTTCACAAAGAGGCTGGACAGAAAAATAGGCATTGTTTTTGTTTGTAAAAATGCTGCAAAATAAAAAATAGAAGTATTAATCAGAAGTATTTTTGCAAAGCAGTGTTGGGACCTCATAGTATTTGTGCACTATTTGTAGTTAAGAGGCAGAAGCCCACTCAACCAAATTTAGTCAGCTGATATTTAAGGAGGTTTTTTACTCACCCTCACATCCATCGTTCCAAACATGTGCTGTTTTGTCTGTGGAACACGAAAGAAGAATTTTAAAAGGAACTGCAATGACAGTTCTCTGAGAAGGACTAATAGCAAAAGTACAATAATAGTAGCCTGTAAAACGTGTCATCTATATTCTGCATATGCCTTCTGAGATAACAAGATTTGTATGATGAACAGGATTTGCATGCAGGAACAGACATAATTGTCTTCACTGGAGCTCAAATCAAATATGATGCTGTCATGTAAGGCTTGACATTTGGTCTTAGGACATGCAATTTTCAGTGAATAACATCATAAATGTCTGTCATAGGTCTGTCATTTGGCATCAGAAGACTTGAAATATAGCATGACAACTCATTTTATGAAGCAAACTAAACTAGAGGTATTTCACATTTCATGGAAGGAGAGCTTGATTGCATACAGAGAGAACTTAAAAGCTGCTAGATCTGCTTATTTTTCAACCCTATTAGAAGGAAATAAACAAAACCCAAGGTATTTATTTGAAACAGTGGCTAAACTAACAAAAAATAAAGCTTCAAGCCTAGAAGTTTCCAAGCAGCACAACATGACTTTATGAACTTCTTCACTTATAAGATTGATAATATCAGGGAGAAAATGATAACTATGCAACCGTCTACAACAGCATCGCTTTAGGGAGTGCATTGTAGTATCCCTAAGGAAAAATTAAATTCATTCATTGTTCCTTTTTAGAAAAATATATATATCTCCGAGGATTTTCAGTCAGGATTTAGACCGTACCATAGCACTGAGACAGCTCTCATTAGAGTTACAAATGATTTGCTCTTATCATCCGATTACGGTGGTATCTCGCTATTGGTGTTACTTGATCTTAGAGTCATGCATTTGATACTATTGACCACAACATTCTTTTAAATAGACTCAAAAATTATGTTGGCATTAGTGGAATTGCATTACCATGGTTTAAATCACACTTATCTGACCGTTATCAGTTTGTAGCAGTAAATGAAGAGATGTCTTATCGATCACAAGTTCAGTGTGGCGTACCACAAGGCTCTAGTACCGTTACTAGGTACTAGGACCGTTGCTGTTTACACTGTACATGCTACCCTTAGGAGATATCATTAGGAAGCATGGCATTAGTTTTCACTGTTATGCTGATGATACTCAGTTTTATATTTCTAAACGCCCTGACAAAACTTACCAATTCACAAAATTAATGGAATGCATAGCTGGTATAAAAAATTGGATGACTAGTAATTTCCTACTACTTAAAGGGATACTTCACCTCTTTAAAGATGAATGTGTTTTTAAAATGGGTAATTTATGTAGAAGAAATGTGATATTATTTTTGAATTTGGAGCTTTCTAGACTGAGAAAAGCCAGAAAATGTATTTTTGGCTTATGTGGATGAAAGACAACAACTCCCAGAATGAACTTGCTTCGCTTCCCTATGAGGCCACGCCTACCGGTAACAGAGTGCAGTAGTTAAACAACAAGTCTAGGCTACTAGTGAGTCTCCGTGATGAGTCTGGCCAGGATTTCGATTTCGAGATCGCCCAAAATGTCCGGTATTCAGCTTTTGCGTTCTACAGTCGCCATTCATCATGTTTACTGTGGTGAACAGGACGAGGCTAGGGCCGCGGGAGAACGACGCAAATGATTACTGATGAGCGACACCTGTGAGACGCACCGGTCTCATATCTCATGGAGCAGCGGGAATTTTCTTAGCAATGTTAAAACACACATCAACCGATAACTTGTTTTGCATTCATGTAAACACTACATTCAGATTCACCAATCGGAATGAATTCAGTTAGATTGAAACAAAAGGTGTGCATGTAAACAATGAATGGTGACTGCAGAAAGCAAAGACGGCCGGGAAAAAGAGGATGGTAACCCCTACTACTCAGCTTTCTCCACAGAACAAGACCCTGCTAGGTTAGCTTACAAAAAAAGATGGCTGACACTACATTCTGTGACTGAGATCCCACCCTCTATGGGCGGGTTGAGGAAATGCGGGACAGCCCCTACTACTGGCTGTAGTCTTTAGCCTCTGGCCCAAAAATCCTCCGATGACGCAAAATGTTGATTTTGTGTCATCTGAGGATTTTTTCCAGACAAAAAATACATAAATCTCTCGTCTCAGGGGGATATGAGGGTGGAAAGCACTGTAAAACAATGGTCCTAATTATTGGAAAAAACAGTTCTTCACATACTAACCTAGAATACTGTCTAACACTTGATGGCTGATCTGTCAAGTCTTCATCGTTGGTTTTTCTCTTTGATAGCAATCATTCATTTGAAAGTCATGTGAATAGTATCTGTAAAACCGCATTTTTCCATCTTAAAAATATATCTAAATTATGTCATATGCTCTCATTGACAAATGTGGAACAATTAGTTCATACGTTCATGACATCAAGACTAGATTATTGTAATGCTCTACTGGGTGGTTGCCCTGCACGCTTAATAAACAAATTACAGCTGGTCCAAAACACAGCAGCTCGAGTTCTCAAGTACCAGAACCAGGAAGTGTGACCATAATATCCCGGTTCTGTCAACACTGCATTGCCTCCCTGTTAAACATTGTATACGTTTTAAAATATTGCTGAATACTTACAAAGCACTGAATGGTTTAGTACTACAAAACAAAACAGTTGATAATACCTACATAATACCTAGATAATACCGGCCAGTTGATAATACCCAGAATATCAAAATCGACTGCTGGCAGTAGATCGTTTTCCTATTTAGCACCAAAATTTTGGAACAGTCTTCCTAAATTGTTTGGGAAGCAGACACACTCTGTCAGTTCAAGTTAGATTAAAAACACATCTCTTTGACCTAGCATGCACATAACACACTATAGACTTGTAAATGTTAAATGTTGGTCAGCCGGAACCTGGAACACTTCCCATAAATCCTGATGTACTCGTTACGTCATAAGAAGAATGGCATCTACGCTAATATTAGTCTCTCTGTTTATCCCGAGGTTTACCGCAGTCCGCCGGATCCAGGCCGTATCCAGATCTAATGAAGGACCTGCGCCTGGACGCAACGACAACGCAGTCCTTAAGTGTCAACTAGTCTCTCCCAGTGAAGGCCTTCTTCCCTTTTACCTCTGTTTACTGAAGTAAGCTGGATCCGGGCCGTATCCAGATCAGATGGTGGACCTGTGGCTGGACCCATCCTCAACGCATCCCTGAAGTGCCAGCCTCATCAGCCCTGTGAAGGCCTCATCGACACGACAGGCATCGGCACTGATCATCAAAAAATTTGTCTCCATACTGGCGTGATGACTCGAATTCCAACCAGATGGAACTGGATTTTATTCTGAATGTTCTGATCCAAACTGACCTCTGACCTGTAATGCTGCCTGAATCATAATCATACACTGTTCGTTCGTTGGCCAGAGGTGAACTGGCCCTCCGACTGAGCCTGGTTTCTCCCAAGGTTTTTTTCTCCATTCTGTCACCTGATGGAGTTTTGGTTCCTTGCCACTGTTGCCTTGGCCTTTGGCTTGCTTAGTTGGGGACATTTAAATATTCAACAATATTATTGATCTGCCTTACTTAAGGTGGATGATGACGCAATTTTCTTCTAGAAACATATTTGTTGTATTATTTTCATGTTATCACTGTGAAGCTGCTTTGATACAATCTGCATTGTAAAAAGCGCTATATAAATAAAGGTGACTTGACTTTATGATGCTTATGGTGTCTTTTCCCTTTATTGGAGATTAACAGAAGTGGTCATTATTATGAACTGCTGTTTTAGTGAAAACAGCTGCATGAAGATGTTTCAAAAAGTTTCCTTCAGTGGCCCTTTAAAACATCTTATCCCGTAGTAAAACTACACGTCTACGATTGTTTTAGCTTATGATAGTTTATTTCAAAACGATAAAAAAGTTAATCGATATGAGTGTATTGCTATCATATAGGTGTGGTTGTTTTTATATTGGGAGAACAAAGCAAGATAGGTCTCAAAAAATAAAATCGGCATTAGAAAATGAAATAAGGTTTAGTCTATAGCAAGACATTTGCAGATAGCTCATAATAGCTTTTCAGACAGACTTATAGTTGAAGCATTAGAAACAGTAGGCAAAAATATAAAAGAAGTCAAAGGTCCTCCTGGTGTAAATGAAGAAAATTACTCCATTCAGTGGATCTCAACCTGAACAAAATCATGAGCAGTTAAGCATGATGTGATTAAAGTCACTGAGAAACCACAGATGGTTGTCATTCACTGTATTGTATTAATAAAAGGCATATATTAAAAATATATTAAAAATATATTAATAATATAAATATTTAATTTAATTTAAATTATTTTTTAAATAATATTGTCACGTTTCTGTTCTATGTTATGATTCTGGTTTCCCCTGTCATTGTCATTTTTGGTTTAGTCCTGTTAGTTTTCCCGCTCCTCGTTTGTGTTCAGTTTCTACACCTGTGTTCTGTTAATTATCCTATCAGTCCCTGTTCATTTAAGCCCTGTGTTTTCCCTCAGTGTTGGTTGATCGTCGTCAATGTATGGTTGTGTGATCTGAGTTCCTGGAGTTTGTGTTCTTGTTTGTTTATAGAAGTTTAGTTTGTAATTAAAGCAACTATACTGAAGTGCCCGTGTCCTCGTGTTCAGTATCCTGCAGCAACCCTGACAGAACGATCAACCTTAAAAAAGAAAAACAAGAACTGAAAATGGGCCGAAGGAGGAAAAGCAAGGTGGTGAGCCCCTTTGAAATCCCAATCCTCTTCCAGACTGAGCTCTCTCTTGAGGAGTATGCGGGGCGATACCTAGACCTGTATGATGATGTGACTCAGGATGAAGAGGAACTGAAACGGAGTTTCTGGGGTGGTCTGAAGGACCCGCTAGCCCAGATCATTTTGGTAAAGGACCTCAATATGTCCTTTTTGGAGTTTGTGGATCACACACTGTGGGCGTGTGGATCCACATACCTCGTGGAAGATCTCCCACTTCAGCCAGTTCCACATCCAGCGCCAGAGCCTGAGCCCGTCGCCTGCCCGCCAGAGCCTGAGCCCGTCGCCTGCCCGCCAGAGCCTGAGCCCGTCGCCTGCCCGCCAGAGCCTGAGCCCGTCGCCTGCCCGCCAGAGCCTGAGCCCGTCGCCTGCCCGCCAGAGCCTGAGCCCGTCGCCTGCCCGCCAGAGACTGTTCATGCCACACGTGAGTCCACACAAGAAGACACAGCGCTGATTGTGATGTCTGCAGCGATTCTGTGTGTGTGGGCTGCACGCACATCAGCTCAGCCCCATGAGTTCCCTGAAATGCTGGTTCCGTCCAGTTCCGAGTCCCCTGAAATGCTGGTTCCGTCCAGCCCTGAGCTTCCTCCGCCTCTGGTCCCGTCAAGTTCCGAGTCCGATGATCCGCTGGTCCCGTCCAGCACAGAGCCTTCACCGCTGGTCCCGTCCAGCACAGAGCCTTCACCGCTGGTTCCGTCCAGCACAGATCCTGAGCCTTCACCGCTGGTTCCGTCCAGCACAGATCCTGAGCCTTCGCCCTCACCGCTGGTTCCGTCCAGCACAGACCCTGAGCCTTCACGGCTGGTCCCGTCCAGCGCTGATCCTGCGCCAGAGCCCGCTGATCCTGCGCCAGAGCCCGCTGATCCTGCGCCAGAGCCCGCTGATCCTGCGCCAGAGCCCACTGATCCTGCGCCAGAGCCCGCTGACGTCAAGTCTGTTCCCGTTCCTGAGCCTGTCCTTCTCCCCAAGAAAATTTGGGGGGGGGGCTATACGCCTTCGCCATGGCCGGCCAAAGACCCACGGAGGCCTGAAAAAACACCGCCATGGCCGCCCGAAGGGTCCACACCACCCTGGCCACCCGAAGGGGTCTCTCCGTCCTGGCCGCCCGAAGGGGTCTCTCCGCCCTGGCCACCCGAAGGGGTCTCTCCGCCCTGGCCGCCCGAAGGGTCTGCTCCACCCTGGCCTTGCGCACGTCCTGATCCTCCCTGGCTGCCTGCACGTCCTGATCCTCCCTGGCTCCCTGCACGTCCTGCTCCGCCCTGGCTGCCTGCACGTCCTGATCCTCCCTGGCTCCCTGCACGTCCTGATCCTCCCTGGCTGCCGGCACATCCTGATCCGCCCTGAAGGCTTCCTGCCCCGGTTGGGCCTCGGCCTAGTCGGCCTTCAGGACGCCCACCCCCCCACCCTTGTTGATAGTCCTACGGCGTGAGGTCGCGCCTTTTTGAAGGGGGGAGTACTGTCACGTTTCTGTTCTATGTTATGATTCTGGTTTCCCCTGTCATTGTTATTTTTGGTTTAGTCCTGTTAGTTTTCCCGCTCCTCGTTTGTGTTCAGTTTCTACACCTGTGTTCTGTTAATTATCCTATCAGTCCCTGTTCATTTAAGCCCTGTGTTTTCCCTCAGTGTTGGTTGATCGTCGTCAATGTATGGTTGTGTGATCTGAGTTCCTGGAGTTTGTGTTCTTGTTTGTTTATAGAAGTTTAGTTTGTAATTAAAGCAACTATACTGAAGTGCCCGTGTCCTCGTGTTCGGTATCCTGCAGCAACCCTGACAAATATAAAGTATCTTTCAAAATATATATTGTTTTATTGTAGTTTGTACCCTGGGGAAGGCATTTGTGGCAGAAACATTTTGTGGGTTAGCGGCCATCATTTGCACTCTTGTTTTTTTTTCTAATCTAATAACTATTTTATGCTTATATACTCACCTAAAGAATTATTAGGAACACCTGTTCAATTTCTCATTAATGCACTTATCTAATCAACCAATCACATGGCAGTTGATTCAATGCATTTAGGTGTGTGGTCCTGGTCAAGACAATCTCCTGAACTCCAAACTGAATGTCAGAATGGGAAAGAAAGGGGATTTTAGCAATTTTGAGCGTGGCATGGTTGTTGGTGCCAGACGGGCCGGTCTGAGTATTTCACAATCCACTCAGTTACTGGGATTTTCACGCACAACCATTTCTAGGGTTTACAAAGAATGGTGTGAAAAGGGAAAAACATCCAGTATGCAGCAGTCCTGTGGGTGAAAATGCCTTGTTGATGCTAGAGGTCAGAGGAGAATGGGCCGACTGATTCAAGCTGATAGAAGAGCAACTTTGACTGAAATAACCACTCGTTACAACCGAGGTATGCAGCAAAGCTTTTGTGAAGCCACAACACACACAACCTTGAGGTGGATGGGCTACAACAGCAGAAGACCCCACCGGGTACCACTCATCTCCACTACAAATAGGAAAAAGAGGCTACAATTTGCAAGAGCTCACCAAAATTTGACAGTTGAAGACTGGAAATATGTTGCCTGGTCTGATGAGTCTCGATTTCTGTTGAGACATTCAGATGGTAGAGTCAGAATTTGGCGTAAACAGAATGAGAACATGGATCCATCATGCCTTGTTACCACTGTGCAGGCTGGTGGTGGTGGTGTAATGGTGTGGAGATGTTTTTTAGCACACTTTAGGCCCCTTAGTGCCAATTGGGCATCGTTTAAATGCCACGGCCAACCTGAGCATTGTTTCTGACCATGTCCATCCCTTTATGGCCACCATGTGCCCATCCTCTGATGGCTACTTCCAGCAGAATAATGCACCACGTTACAAATCTCGAATCATTTCAAATTGGTTTCTTGAACATGACAATGAGTTCACTGTACTAAAATGGCCCCCACAGTCACCAGATCTCAACCCAATAGAGCATCTTTGGGATGTGGTGGAACGGGAGTTTCGTGCCCTGGATGTGCATCCCACAAATCTCCATCAACTGCAAGATGCTATCCTATCAATATGGGCCAACATTTCTAAAGAATGCTTTCAGCACCTTGTTGAATCAATGCCACGTAGAATTAAGGCAGTTCTGAAGGCGAAAGGGGGTCAAACACAGTATTAGTATGGTGTTCCTAATAATCCTTTAGGTGAGTGTATATATACAGTGAAGAAAATAAGTATTTGAACACCCTGCTATTTTGCAAGTTCTCCCACTTAGAAATCATGGAGGGGTCTGAAATTGTCATCGTAGGTGCATGTCCACTGTGAGAGAAATAATCTGAAAAAAAAAATCCAGAAATCACAACGTATGATTTTTTAACTATTTATTTGTAAGATACAGCTGCAAATAAGTATTTGAACACCTGTCTATCAGCTAGAATTCTGACCCTCAAAGACCTGTTAGTCTGCCTTTAAAATGTCCACCTCCACTCCATTTATTATCCTAAATTAGTTGCACCTGTTTGAGTTTGTTAGCTGCATAAAGTCCCCTGTCCACCCCATACAATCAGTAAGAATCCAACTACTAACATGGCCAAGACCAAAGAGCTGTCCAAAGACACTAGAGACAAAATTGTACACCTCCACAAGGCTGGAAAGGGCTACGGGGAAATTGCAGAGCAGCTTGGTGAAAAAAGGTCCACTGTTGGAGCAATCATTAGAAAATGGAAGAAGCTAAACATGACTGTCAATCTCCGTCGGACTGGGGCTCCATGCAAGATCTCACCTCGTGGGGTCTCAATGATCCTAAGAAAGCTGAGAAATCAGCCCAGAACTACACGGGAGGAGCTGGTCAATGACCTGAAAAGAGCTGGGACCACTGTTTCCAAGGTTACTGTTGGTAATACACTAAGACGTCATGGTTTGAAATCATGCATGGCATGGAAGGTTCCCCTGCTTAAACCAGCACATGTCAAGGCCGTCTTAAGTTTGCCAAGAACCATTTGGATGATCCAGAGGAGTCATGGGAGAAAGTCATGTGGTCAGATGAGACCAAAATAGAACTTTCTGGTCATAATTCCACTAACCGTGTTTGGAGGAAGAAGAATGATGAGTACCATCCCAAGAACACCATCCCTACTGTGAAGCATGGGGGTGGTAGCATCATGCTTTGGGGGTGTTTTTCTGCTCATGGGACAGGGCGACTGCACTGTATTAAGGAGAGGATGACCGGGGCCATGTAATGCGAGATTTTGGGGAACAACCTCCTTCCCTCAGTTAGAGCATTGAAGATGGGTCGAGGCTGGGTCTTCCAACATGACAATGACCCGAAGCACACAGCCAGGATAACCAAGGAGTGGCTCTGTAAGAAGCATATCAAGGTTCTGGCATGGCCTAGTCAGTCTCCAGACCTAAACCCAATAGAGAATCTTTTGAGGGAGCTCAAACTCCGTGTTTCTCAGCGACAGCCCAGAAACTGACTGATCTAGAGAAGATCTGTCTGGAGGAGTAGGCCAAAATCCCTCCTGCAGTGTGTGCAAACCTGGTGAAAAACTACAGGAAACGTTTGACCTCTGTAATTGCAAACAAAAAAATATTAACATTGATTTTCTCAGGTGTTCAAATACTTATTTGCAGCTGTATCTTACAAATAAATAGTTAAAAAATCATACATTGTGATTTCTGGATTTTTTTTTTTAGATTATGTCTCTCATAGTGGACATGCACCTACGATGACAATTTCAGACCCCTCCATGATTTCTAAGTGGGAGAACTTGCAAAATAGCAGGGTGTTCAAATACTTATTTTCTTCACTGTATATATGCATTGGATATTTTTTTTACATTGATGAGAGGTTTAAAGGATTAGTTCACTTCAAAATGAAAATTCTGTCATCATTTACTCACCCTCAAGATGTCCCAAACCTGTATAAATTTCTTTCTTCTGCTGAACACAAAATATATTTTGATGAATGTCGGTAACCAGACAGTTGATAATAGCCATTGACTTCCATAGTAGGAAAAAAAAATACTATGGAAGTCAATGGGGTACATAAACTGTTTGGTTACTTACTGTACGTTCACATCGCCGCCGACTTGAGCGTCAAAGAAGCTCTGGCCGCTCTGTCAAGGACGCTTGTCAAAAAGCACGGGGAAGCTCGTTGACGCTCTGACGTAGCAGGGAGAAGACAAGTGTCACAACATGAAATGTAATAAACAGAAAAAAACAAGCAATACATTGAGGAAACCTTTTATAATGACAGCATTTTTATAACCGTTTTGGTCACATTTGGTCGGGGAAAAAAGAATAATTAGCTATTATTATTATTTGCATTAGTGCAATTGGTCAAATCGTGTTACCGTGAGCAAATGAATTGCATTAAAACGAGCGTTCGTAAATATTTAAAATAAAAGTTGCGCTCATTCTCAAATGTGTATCACTGGATCATTATGGATAATCGTTGTGTAGTTGTTGTGTTTGGTGATGCTTTATTGTATGCGGACAAGACGTCGGACTCTGAGATTTTGGGTTCACCCTCCAGGACCGTTATCAATTCGGAGAGTACCGGCTGGTGCAGCAGCTGCGGCTAATGTTATAATCGGAACTAATGTTTTGGTAGGAACGAAAGTTTACATCGTATGTTTCTCCGGAATCAGCCAGCGCGAAGCACGTCTATATTCCGATTGGTTGCTGCGTTTTGCCGCTGCTTGCCGCTGAACCGCGTCATAGCTCATGACCATAAAGTTGAGCTACTTTCAACATTCTGATTGACGCTCAAAACGCGACGCCGAGGGATTTGACGCTCCTTGCAGCGGAGAGAAGCCAGCTTCCATTGAAAATGAATGACTTCCGGCCGCTTTGGAAGCTCAAGTCGGTGGCGGTGTGAGACAAACATTTTGCAACTATAGCAATTATTTTGCTACCTAGTCAGTTTTTTTACAAATTATTTTAATCCCCAAATAATCAGTCACAATTGCACAAAACACACAAATGCTAAACAACAACACTTAAAGGACAAGTTCGGTATTTTACGTGTATTTTAGCCCTGTTTTAAAGGATTAGTTCACTTTTAAAAAAAACTTTTGCTGATAATTTACTCACCCCCATGTCATCCAAGATGTCCATGTCTTTCTTTCTTCAGTCGAAAAGAAATTAAGGTTTTTGATGAAAACACTCCAGGATTTTTCTCCATATAATCGACTTCATAGGACCCCAAACGGTTCAAAGTCCAAATGACAGTTTCAGTGCAGCTTCAAATGGCTTTAAATGATTCCAGACGATGAATAAGGGTCTTATCTAGCGTAACGATCGGTCATTTTAAAAATAAATAAAAAAGTTTAAGTTTTATAAGCACAAATGCTCACCTTGCTCTGTTCTGTGATGCGCGTTCGTGACTAGCAATTACGTTGAAAAGGTCACCACACGCGTAGGCGGAAGTACCGAGTCAGTGTTTACAAATGTAAGGAAAGAGGACCACATACACATATTCAAATGTCTTTGTGTCAGTTTATCGTTTAAAATGGCCATTTTGTGTGCGTATCCTGGTTGTTGTAGAAAATTTTCGTGCAGGACCTTTTGACCTTTTCAACGTAATTGCGTATTACGCGACGTCTACCAAAGAAACCAAAAATGCTCGGGCCAGCAGCAAGTGTACAAATTTCAATCTTAACCGTTCGATTTAATCAGAAACGATCTTAAAAATACAGTGCTTTAAGTGTAAAATACAGAAACTTGTCCTTTAAAGATCTACCTATTGTTACAAGAAAATGTGAATGTCATAGACAGAAGACACTAGACTGATTCAAACAGATCTCTAATTAGATCTTTTTGATCACTTTGACCGATTTATTAAAAAGACCTGGCCGTGCTGTATGTGGGATGTTGGTTGTATTATTATCTTTGCATTATTTAATTGCACTAAATATTTATTTCTCTCATAGGATTCAGTTCAGACTGTAAACTTATAAATGTAGATTCAGTCAGCATGGTGCATTTTAGTTCCATTCACAGAAGAATGAAGACCTTCAAGAGCCATTAGAACATCATGAATATCTTTCAATATCTTTTATATTGTTGTGATATCTCAACGAAGAGGCAGCACTCTACCGTAAAATCTTCACATCAATATATCCTTAAGATGTAAGCGATGATGTGTGCTTACAAATATTTATTTTATTCTAGTAAAAGTTTGTGAGAAAAAGGTTCTTCTATCTCTGCACTAAACCAAAATTCTTTATCATTTGCCTCTGAATAGCTTCTCGTTCTTTCTTTCTTTTACATTTCCATCCCGAATGAATGCTGCATTTGGAGACATAAAATGCTCATATTAAAATCTATTTCAAGTTCGGTACACGATGCAGTCCTGAGAGATGAAGAAACATGGCTAAAATGACATAGATGGAGCTGATACACGCTTTTTAAATTTCATCAAAGAATTTTTCATCCACTGAAGCTTAGCTCTTTGTCTACTCAGTCCTCTAAGTGACTGTAAATGCACACACAAAGAGAGCGAGTGAAGACTCTTACTAGGTAAAAAGATCACGGCAGGTTGTCTTCTACCTCATTTGTCAAGCAAAGTTCATACAAGCCCGAACAAAAACCCTTCTAATTGCCCAGATGAATTTATTTCACCACGCTCGAGCTCTTGACCAAGAGACAAGAGCTAGAAAGGGCAGCTCACTCTCCCTTTTTAAAAATTAATGTAGCCATGCTTGCACATGTCAGAGTACAATCTGCTTTTAGGGATATACGCGATGAAAGTGCTTTACCAAATGTCATCTGACCTTTCATTACGACACCATTCTTAATTGCATTTAGAATAATTACACCACATAATCACTTTCATTGAGCTGGTGAAAGCTGTAATTAGAGTCTGTAATGACACGGTGAATAAAACAGTGGAATCCACACAAACCTGAGGTGTGTGTGTGTGTGTGTGTGTGTGTGTGTGTGTGTGTGTGTGTGTGTGTGTTTGCGTGTTTGCGCGCATGCTTATCAAAGGCCTTTAAAATTCTCTGAGTAAGGGAATCTCACTTACAATGTGTTCTGATAATAGAATGATTATTTCAGTTCTAATTTAGTTGTTCTTTGCACTTGAATAATAAATATTCTACAATGTTGAAATCACACATACAGGAATATTTCTACAGAACATAGGGCCCTATCTTGCCTATCTAGGGAGAGGCTAGTTGGCACTTCAGCACTGCATTGTCATCGGATCCAGGCGAAGCTCCTTCGTCAGATATGGATACAACCTGGATCCGGCAGGCTGCAGGAAAACCTTGGGATAAACAAAGACACTAAAATTAGCGTAGATGCCATTCTTCTTATGATGTAACGAGTACATCAGGATTTAAGGGAAGTGTTCCCAGTTCTGGCTGACCTAATCTATGCAGCCTAACATTGAATTATAGAAGTCTATAATGTATTATGTGTATGCTAGGTCCTGCAGAGTGTGTCTGCTTCCCGGACAGGTAGGAAGACTGTTCCAAAGGTTTGGTGCTAAATAGGAAAAGGATCGACCGCCGGCAGTCGATTTTGATATTCTAGGTATTATTAACTGGCCGGAATTTTGAGATCGCAATAGACGTGAAGGTCTATAGATTGCTTCAACAATCAGATTGCTTTGATATCGCTACTTATAACAAACCAACTTTCCGAACTTCTACTACTAGCCTTAGCCCGCTAGCACTGCACGCGTGGTCTCTCGCCTGTCGATCGTCTTATTTACACCCGTATAACTGAAAGCTATAATTCGCCACTATAGCACATCTGCTATAATGGCGAATATATCGGATGTGTGTCTAACGTTACCTCTGAGTGCAGGTGAAGACACCTTTGAGCTGCATTCGGTGCAGTTGGAGCTCGAATCGGTCGAGAGACGGATCCGCGAGCTGTTGGAGAGACAGGCTGAGCTGCGAGATCGAAGGTCCGCGCTTGAAACATCACGCGCAGATGCTCACAGGTCAGTGGTTAATAATTTTTTGACTCCGACCTCGTCTACTCCGTGTGTTTCTCTGTGTGACACTCCGGCGAGGACAGACTAAACACCGACTACGCCACCCTGGGAATTTCACCCAGAGAATGATTTTTCTCTTTTCAAGCTCTATAAATCTAACAGTTAAAGACACACAGATACGTATACAATAGAGCCAAAGACAATGTTCGATTTTGAAGGCACAACATTTATTAATTTAAATAATTTAACAGTTTAAAACAGTCATCTCTCCGGGGAAGAGAACACAAAAAAAAAGAAAAAAAGAAAGAAACAAACTTGCTGAGGCTTACCGATGGAGGCAAAGGACTCAAAAGGTAGTAAAAGATCCCAGGAAACCCCCCCCCCCAGTAAACACACAAACACCCCAATAAACACCAATGCAAAC
This sequence comes from Semotilus atromaculatus, assembly GCA_031834385.1. NCBI lineage: Eukaryota > Metazoa > Chordata > Actinopteri > Cypriniformes > Leuciscidae > Semotilus > Semotilus atromaculatus. The sequence continues at coordinate 9,175,378 of JAULUF010000025.1, read as the reverse complement.
AGGGAAGTCAACAGCACTCCAAACGGGGATAATGCCACCCTGACACCAATACCACCATCGGCTCTCAGTTCTATAACAAAAAAAGAAACAAACAGAAAATGCGCACAACCACACTCTTTCAACAAAGGTTTACCAAAAAGAAAATACAGAAATCGAAGAAGCGCAATATTTTTCTTATCACAAAAACAAACAAATCAATAAACATTTCTCAATTCAATAAAAGAAACCAAAACAAAAATAAACTTAATCACAAAATACAAAATGACTGCCAAAACCAACAATGGTTATAGTACGGCAGTATAAAGAAAACTAATATATATAAACATCCAATAACTCCAAAAAAAGAGAAATCAAGTGAAATATAAATACAATTTTAGTCTAAATTGAAATCAAAACAAACAAAAACACAAAACAGGAAAATAAACTTCTTAAATCAACAAAATAATGATATAAAGCCCCAACCCCTTGAGCTATGGTCACATATCATAAAAACAAGAGCACTCCTGTAACGAATGCCACATACTTCTGGCCAGACAGCCGTAACTACCCAGTGGCCGTGATAGCAAGGACAAGCATCCAGCGATCTACTCCACTCGCTGATACGTCATTTACACCAACAAGGCAGTGGCCCGGGCAAAGCGGCACGTTTGCAGGTCAGACAGAGACATAAACAAAACAGAGATGTACACGAAACAGCCTTAAACGCAGACAACGAGGCACAATATAGCCGCAGGCAAAACGGCAAAAGCAAAACACAAAACAAAGCAACACAGAGCCAAACAAAACAAAACAGAGCAAAACAGCAGCCAGCGAATCGGTCCTGTGCAGCTAGTGATGATCTCCGGCTAAACTGGCCTCATCCTTGTTAGCTACACAAAGAAAAATTACCATTAACCCCCAATTAATAAGAAACCAGATATAAATCCCACGTCATCTGAGATACATACCCATCATTCAGACATAACTGAGGGAAAAAGCTCGACGAGTGCCCACAGCACTGGTAATGCATTGTGTTCAGCGGTTCAATAAATTGAACGACGAGATGAAAGTTCGTCCATCCGACCGGAGATCTACGAACGCAAATAACCACATAATACCAGTAAGCAAGATGACAGGGAACAATGTTCGCACGGAGACAGCAAAGCCGGCACCCTACCTGTTAGCGCAGCACAGCACCGCACACGGGGAACGAGACCAGGAAGCACAACGCAACTTCCTGTCACCAATGAGCAAGAGACCGTCAGAAGGATTACTCGATATTTATAGGGTGGAGCTTCACACGGGGAGTGACCAAAGGAACGCCAGCTCATTACACTAACTCATACTGCCACAATCTACCCCATCTTTTGGATCGTCGACCCGACGACGGACCACTTATTACAAGTTTCCAGCCTTGACGGCTACAACACGATCACGGAGGAACTCGGCACAAGGCCTCTGCCTTGACGGCTACCTAACGAGAACAAGTGATACACACGTTCTCTATCACGACTGCCAAAAACACAAAGGAGGCACCGGTTACAGGTCCTCTGCCTTTACGGCTAATCAACCAGAACAGGTGATACACGAGTTCTGATAAAAAAACGGCTAAACACGAGAAACAAGCGATACACGAGTCCTCGGACATGCCGGCTAAAAGCATGAGTAAGGCACTGGTTACAGGTCCTCTGCCCTTACGGCTAATCAACCAGAACAGGTGATACACGAGTTCTGATATAAAACGGCTAAACACGAGAAACACATGAGAGGGACTTGCTACAAGTCCTCTTGCCTTGACGGCTACACGACGAGAAACACACGAGAGGGACTTGCTACAAGTCCTCTTGCCTTGACGGCCACACAACGAGAAACACATGAAAGAGACTTGCTACAAGTCCTCTTGCCTTGACGGCTACGCGACGAGAAACACATGAGAGACTGGTTACAAGTGCTCTGCCATGACGGCTACACAAGAAACACTAGAGACACTGGTTACAAGTGCTCTGCCATGACGGCTACACAAGAAACACGAGAGCCACTTGGTACAAGCGCTCTGCCATGACGGCTACACAAGAAACACTAGAGACACTGGTTACAAGTGCTCTGCCATGACGGCTACACAAGAAACACGAGAGCCACTTGGTACAAGCGCTCTGCCATGACGGCTACACAAGAAACACTAGAGACACTGGTTACAAGTGCTCTGCCATGACGGCTACACAAGAAACACGAGAGCCACTTGGTACAAGCGCTCTGCCATGACGGCTACACAAGAAACACTAGAGACACTGGTTACAAGTGCTCTGCCATGACGGCTACACAAGAAACACGAGAGCCACTTGGTACAAGCGCTCTGCCATGACGGCTACACAAGAAACACTAGAGACACTGGTTACAAGTGCTCTGCCATGACGGCCACGCCTGCTCCCGGCGCAGTTTCTCATTATCTGCTCTCATCTGCTCCACTAAGTCCCTCAACTCTGGTATCTCTCCCTCCATACTTACCCCACCCAACAAAGGGAAACTCTACCGTTAGGAGATAGGAAGACGGGGGAAAGTCGCCGGCTGCTGTTTTGCCTGTAACACAACAAAAAAAAAACAAAAAAAAACAATACAACAAAATTGAACACGTCCTTGGCATCAAATTGTAACCCTGCCGACTATACGCCAAATGTGACACTCCGGCGAGGACAGACTAAACACCGACTACGCCACCCTGGGAATTTCACCCAGAGAATGATTTTTCTCTTTTCAAGCTCTATAAATCTAACAGTTAAAGACACACAGATACGTATACAATAGAGCCAAAGACAATGTTCGATTTTGAAGGCACAACATTTATTAATTTAAATAATTTAACAGTTTAAAACAGTCATCTCTCCGGGGAAGAGAACACAAAAAAAAAGAAAAAAAGAAAGAAAAGAAAGAAACAAACTTGCTGAGGCTTACCGATGGAGGCAAAGGACTCAAAAGGTAGTAAAAGATCCCAGGAAACCCCCCCCCCCAGTAAACACACAAACACCCCAATAAACACCAATGCAAACAGGGAAGTCAACAGCACTCCAAACGGGGATAATGCCACCCTGACACCAATACCACCATCGGCTCTCAGTTCTATAACAAAAAAAGAAACAAACAGAAAATGCGCACAACCACACTCTTTCAACAAAGGTTTACCAAAAAGAAAATACAGAAATCGAAGAAGCGCAATATTTTTCTTATCACAAAAACAAACAAATCAATAAACATTTCTCAATTCAATAAAAGAAACCAAAACAAAAATAAACTTAATCACAAAATACAAAATGACTGCCAAAACCAACAATGGTTATAGTACGGCAGTATAAAGAAAACTAATATATATATATAAACATCCAATAACTCCAAAAAAAGAGAAATCAAGTGAAATATAAATACAATTTTAGTCTAAATTGAAATCAAAACAAACAAAAACACAAAACAGGAAAATAAACTTCTTAAATCAACAAAATAATGATATAAAGCCCCAACCCCTTGAGCTATGGTCACATATCATAAAAACAAGAGCACTCCTGTAACGAATGCCACATACTTCTGGCCAGACAGCCGTAACTACCCAGTGGCCGTGATAGCAAGGACAAGCATCCAGCGATCTACTCCACTCGCTGATACGTCATTTACACCAACAAGGCAGTGGCCCGGGCAAAGCGGCACGTTTGCAGGTCAGACAGAGACATAAACAAAACAGAGATGTACACGAAACAGCCTTAAACGCAGACAACGAGGCACAATATAGCCGCAGGCAAAACGGCAAAAGCAAAACACAAAACAAAGCAACACAGAGTCAAACAAAACAAAACAGAGCAAAACAGCAGCCAGCGAATCGGTCCTGTGCAGCTAGTGATGATCTCCGGCTAAACTGGCCTCATCCTTGTTAGCTACACAAAGAAAAATTACCATTAACCCCCAATTAATAAGAAACCAGATATAAATCCCACGTCATCTGAGATACATACCCATCATTCAGACATAACTGAGGGAAAAAGCTCGACGAGTGCCCACAGCACTGGTAATGCATTGTGTTCAGCGGTTCAATAAATTGAACGACGAGATGAAAGTTCGTCCATCCGACCGGAGATCTACGAACGCAAATAACCACATAATACCAGTAAGCAAGATGACAGGGAACAATGTTCGCACGGAGACAGCAAAGCCGGCACCCTACCTGTTTGCGCAGCACAGCACCGCACACGGGGAACGAGACCAGGAAGCACAACGCAACTTCCTGTCACCAATGAGCAAGAGACCGTCAGAAGGATTACTCGATATTTATAGGGCGGAGCTTCACACGGGGAGTGACCAAAGGAACGCCAGCTCATTACACTAACTCATACTGCCACATCTGCACAGGTCCCGAGCAACCAGGACGCGATCATCCCTGGCTTCATTCACTCCGGCACCGACACAGCACCACGGACCCTGGGTGATTCCACGGCGGAAGACGCGAGCCAGGACCAGACCAAGGACCTCCCCACCCCTCCCGGCCTTCGAGATCTCCACCCGGAACCGCTTCTCCCCTCTTCGCGAGTCGGAACACGACGACGCCGTGATCATCGGCAGTTCCATCGTCCGTCATGTCCGCGCTACCTCGGGTAAAGGTAAGGTGCACACTCACTGCTTTCCTGGTGCTCGTGTTCTCGATGTCGCTGCGCAGGTTCCCGAGATCCTGAACGGTGACGAGCGCGTCGGAGCTGTCGTGCTGCATGTGGGGACGAACGACATCAGGCTGCGGCAGACGGAGGTTCTGAAGGAGGACTACAGGAGCCTGATCGAGACCGTACACAGCACATCGCCTGAAGCAACGATCGTCGTGTCTGGACCGCTTCCCACGTACCGACTAGGACAAGAAAGGTTCAGTAGATTATTTGCTCTAAATGAATGGTTAATGTCATGGTGTAATGAACAGAGACTGCTCTTTGTAAATAATTGGAATCTGTTCTGGGAGCGACCTAGGCTCTTCCGTGCTGATGGGCTGCACCCCAGCAGAGTCGGAGCGGCTGTGCTGTCGGACAACATCTCCAAGACGCTACACACCATATGACTAGTAAGTCAAAGTCCAAATCACAGTCTTTGCTGTCCCAACTTAATTGATATAAGCACCAATGTAGAACAATATATAGAAACTGTGTCTATTCCTCGTTTAGTAAGGCCAAATAATATATATAATGTAGGATCTAGGAAAAATTTAATTGTAATTAAACCAGAAAATCTCAATATCAGTGATAAACAATTTCTAAAGCTAGGTCTTCTAAACATTAGATCGCTCACACCTAAGGCGGTTATTGTAAATGAAATGGTCACAGATAATAGTTTCGATGTACTGTGCCTTACTGAAACCTGGCTTAAACCAAATGATTATTTCGGTCTAAATGAGTCTACTCCGCCAGGATACTGTTATAAGCATGAGCCCCGTCTGATTGGTCGTGGCGGCGGTGTTGCAACAATCTATAGAGATATTCTTAATGTTACTCAGAAAACAGGTCATAGGTTTAATTCGTTTGAGGTACTTGTGCTAAATGTTACACTATTAGATTTAAGAAAGAAATCCATATTATCTCTAGCCTTGGCTTCTGTATATAGACCTCCAGGGCCTTACGCCGATTTCCTAAAAGAGTTTGCAGACTTTCTATCAAATCTATTGGTCAATGTCGATAAAGCAATAATTGTTGGAGATTTTAACATACACGTAGATAACACAAATGATGCGTTAGGGACTGCGTTTACAGATTTATTAAACTCCTTCGGGGTCACGCAAAACGTCAGTGGTCCCACTCATCGCCTAAATCATACACTAGATTTAATTATATCATATGGAACCAATCCAACCGATATAGATATTGTACCGCAAAGCGATGATGTAACTGATCATTACATGGTAACTTGCATGTTACGTACTGCTGAAATTTGTCATGTTGCGCCACGTTATCGACCAGGCAGAACAATCCTTCCAAACACTATAGATAGATTCTCAAATAGCTTACCTGATCTATCTCAGCTGCTCAGTGAACCCAAACAAACAGATGAACTAGAGGAAATTACTAGCAGTTTGAGCACCATTTTCTCTAGTACATTAGAAATTGTTGCACCAATTAGATTAAAAAAGGTTAGAGAGAAAACTAGAGCACCATGGTACAACAATGCTACGCATGCTATCAAGAGAGAAACTCGTAACTTAGAGCGTAAATGGAAACAAACAAATTTAGAGGTCTTTAGAATCGCGTGGAAAGACAGTATGTCACGTTACAAAAAGGCTCTTAAATCAGCCAGGGCTGAGCATCTCCGCAGACTAATAGAAAATAACCAAAATAATCCAAGGTTCTTATTTAACACCGTGGCCAGACTAACAAATAAACAGGCATCACCTGAGCAAAATATTCCGTTACAATGTAGTAGTAATGACTTTATGAATTTCTTCACTGAGAAAATAGAAAACATCAGAAACACAATTGTAAATATACAATCTATTATGGTGTCTTCTGATTCAGCCTCAATTATAGCCCCTCAAGAACAACTACACCGCTTTACAACTATAGGACAGGAAGAGCTAAATAAACTTATTATTGCATCTAAACCAACAACTTGTTTATTAGATCCAATACCCACTAAATTACTTAAAGAAGTGTTACCTGTAGTGGAAGAGCCTCTTCTCAATATTATTAATTCATCTTTATTTTTAGGTCACGTTCCAAGAATATTCAAGCTGGCAGTAATAAAACCTCTTATTAAGAAACCACAATTAGATCCAAATAACCTAGCAAATTACAGACCCATTTCAAATCTTCCATTTATGTCTAAAATACTAGAAAAAGTTGTGTCCGCTCAATTGTGCTCTTTCTTGCAAGAAAATGATATCTATGAAAAATTTCAGTCAGGATTCAGACAGTATCATAGCACAGAAACTGCGCTAGTTAAAATTACAAATGATTTACTTTTAGCTTCTGACCAAGGCTGCATCTCAATACTTGTTCTACTGGATCTAAGCGCTGCATTTGATACTATAGATCATAAAATACTCCTGGATCGACTACAAAACTACACTGGTGTTCAGGGACAGGCATTAAGCTGGTTTAGATCGTACTTATCAGACCGTTACCACTTTGTCTGCTTAAATGGGGAAAAATCAAAGATAACGTCAGTAAACTATGGAGTACCGCAAGGATCTGTGTTAGGCCCTCTACTATTCTCAATATATATGCTGCCACTTGGTAATATTATAAGAAAACATGGAATTAATTTTCACTGTTATGCTGATGACACTCAATTATATATTTCATCACGGCCAGATGAAACCACTAACTTATCTAACTTGACAGAATGTCTTAAAGATATAAAATACTGGATGACGTGTAATTTCCTGCTATTAAATTCAGATAAAACAGAGGTATTACTTATTGGTCCAAAAAACTACCCACAAAATCCCTTACAATACAACTTTAATTTAGAAGGATGCCCTGTTACTTTATCCACTACAGTAAAAGACCTGGGTGTCATACTTGACCGCAACTTGACTTTCGAAAATCATATTTCATATGTTACAAGAACAGCCTTTTTCCACCTTAGAAACATTGCTAAGCTACGTAACATGCTATCCGTTTCTGATGCAGAAAAGTTAGTTCATGCATTCATGACCTCGAGACTAGATTACTGTAATGCTTTATTAGCTGGTTGTCCTGTATCCTCAATAAACAAGCTACAGTTAGTCCAAAATGCAGCCGCTAGAGTTCTTACTAGATCAAGAAAATATGATCATATAACACCAATTTTATCATCTCTACATTGGTTACCTATTAAGTTCCGTATCAATTACAAGGTATTGCTACTGACCTATAAAGCCCTAAATGGTTTAGCTCCAGTCTATTTAACGGACCTTCTATCGCCCTACAATCCGTCGCGCTCTTTAAGATCACTAAATTCGAGGCTTCTGGTCATTCCTAGGATATCCAGATCCACCAAAGGAGGGAGGGCGTTCTCACATTTAGCTCCTAAACTCTGGAATAGCCTTCCTGATATTGTTCGAGGCTCAGACTCGCTGTCCCAGTTTAAAACCAGATTAAAGACGCATCTCTTTAACCAAGCATTCACATAATGCTTACCTTTTATACTACTGCCGAATCAGATCGAATGCATTAATATTATGAACATCAGCTACGCTAATTATTTCTCATCTGCCTTTCTGCTGTTATCTCGGGACGCAAGTAAATAGCGTTCGTCAGCTCCAGTTTGTATCCAGCCTCTCACGGAGACTTCGGATGATCCAACACCTGTGATGAGACGACTAAACGCCTGTGGAGAGACGACTCGACGCCTGTGAAGAGACGACTCAACGCCGGCGATATGTTATGCCCTAAATTAATACATGATGAACTAACTGTATTTTCTATGTACATTTTTAATGCACTTTCTGTAAAGCTGCTTTGAAACAATGTGTATTGTGAAAAGCGCTATACAAATAAATTTGAATTGAATTGAATTGAATATAATGCGTTAAGAGCTCGCTCAAGTACTACGGAGCCAAATTTAGTGCTTTGTAAGTAATCAACAATATTTATAAATGTATACAAAGGTTAAAAGTTTAATTGATGTTCAACAAATAAAAAACAGATATAATACAGATGAGCAAATGATAAAGCTTGGGTTGTTGAATATTCGATCCCTTAATTCAAAAGCGCTCATAGTTAATGATAAGATTACAGACTATAACCTAGATGTGCTGTGTTTTACAGAAACCTGGCTAAAACCAAACGATTACATTACTTTAAATGAGTCCACTCCGCAAGATTACTGTTATAAACATGAGCCTCGTCCGAAAGGCAAAGGGGGAGGTGTTGCTGTAATTTATAGTAATATTTTCAAAACCACTAAGAAATCTAGTTTTAAATATACTTCTTTTGAAGTGTTGGTGCTTAATGTAAAAATATATAGTGTAAACAATAAATCACGTTTGAGAATTCTGCTGGCTACTGTATACAGGCCACCAGGGCACGATAAAGATTTTATCAAAGAATTTGCTGACTTTCTATCAGATTTAGTATTGGCTGCCGATAAAGTCCTAATTGTTGGTGATTTTAATATACATGTAGATAATGAAAAAGATGCATTGGGATTGGCATTTAAAGACATTATAAACTCAATTGGAGTGAGACAACACGTGTCAGAACCTACTCATTGTCGTAACCATACTCTAGATCTAATATTATCTCATGGAATAGATGTTGATGCCGTTGAAATTCTGCAGCAGAGCGACGACATCTCAGATCATTATCTAGTCTCGTGTAAATTACATTTAGCCAAGGCTGCAAAGCCGACTCCGTGTTATAAATATGTTAGACCTATCACTTCTGCCACTAAAGATGGCTTTATTAATAATCTTCCTAATCAGTTTCATCATCTCAGCATCCCGGATAGCTTAGAAGAACTTGATATTGCAACAGAAACGTTTGAATCTCTCTTTTCCAGCACTTTAGACATAGTTGCTCCGTTGCGCTTAAAGAAGATTAAAGAAAATAGTCCAACGCCGTGGTACAACAAGCACACTCAGGCCCTTAAGAGAGCAGCCAGAAAAATGGAGCGAAACTGGAAGAAAACAAAACTAGAGGTATTTCGGATTTCATGGAAGGAGAGCTCGATTGTTTACAGAGAGGCATTAAAAGATGCTAGAACGGATTATTTTTCAACCCTATTAGAAGAAAATAAACATAATCCTAGGTATTTATTTGAACAAGTGGCTAAACTAACGAAAAAGAAAGCTTCAAGCCCAGAAGTTTCCAAGAAACACAGCAGTAATGACTTTATGAACTTCTTCACTTATAAGATCTATAATATCAGGGACAAAATTATAACTATGCAACCGTCTACTACAGTAGCGCATCAGGGAGTGCATTGTAGTCTCCGTGAGGAACATTTTGATTCATTTGTTGCTATAGGAGAGGAAGAATTTTGCAAACTTGTTAATTCATCTAAATCGACAACTTGTATGCTAGACCCTATACCGACTAAGCTACTGAAAGAGATGCTTCCAGAGGTCATAGATCCTCTTCTAAAAATCATTAATTCATCTTTGTCTCTAGGATACGTACCAAAAACCTTTAAGTTGGCTATGATTAAACCGCTTGTTAAAAAACCGCAACTTGATCCGACAGAATTAGTCAATTACAGGCCAATCTCGAATCTGCCTTTTCTGTCAAAGATACTAGAAAAAGCAGTATCATCACAACTGTGTTCCTTTTTAGAACGAAATAATATCTGCGAGGATTTTCAGTCCGGATTTAGACCGTACCATAGTACTGAGACTGCTCTCATTAAAGTCACAAATGATTTTCTCTTATCATCCGATCGTGGTTGTATCTCTCTATTAGTGTTACTTGATCTTAGTGCTGCATTTGATACTATCGACCACAACATTCTTTTAAATAGACTAGAAAACTATGTTGGCATTAGTGGAATTGCACTAGCATGGTTTAAATCATACTTATCTGACCGTTTTCAGTTTGTAGCAGTAAATGAAGAGATGTCTTATCGATCACAAGTTCAGTATGGCATACCACAAGGCTCAGTACTAGGACCGCTGCTGTTCACTCTGTACATGCTACCATTAGGATATATCATTAGGAAATATGGAATTAGCTTCCACTGTTATGCTGATGATACTCTGCTGTATATTTCTTCAAAACCTAACGAAACTTACCAATTCTCAAAATTAACGGAATGCATAGCTGATATAAAAAATTGGATGACCAGTAATTTCCTATTACTAAATTCTGAAAAAACAGAGATTCTAATCATTGGACAAAAAACTGCCACACGTAATAACCCAGAATACTGTCTAACAATCGATGGCTGCTCTGTTAAGTCTTCGTCGTCAGTTAGGAACCTGGGTGTGCTCTTTGATACCAATCTTTCATTTGAAAGTCACGTGTCTAGTATCTGTAAAACCGCATTTTTCCATCTTAAAAATATATCTAAATTACGTCATATGCTCTCACTGACAAATGCGGAACATTTAGTTCATGCATTCATGACATCAAGGCTAGATTATTGTAATGCTCTACTGGGTGGTTGCCATGCACGCTTAATAAACAAACTACAGCTAGTTCAAAACGCAGCCGCTAGAGTTCTTACCAGAACCAGGAAGTATGACCATATTAGCCCGGTTCTGTCAACACTGCATTGGCTGCCTATTAAACATCGTATAAATTTTAAAATATTGCTGATTACTTACAAAGCACTAAATGGTTTAGCTCCCCAGTACTTGAGCGAGCTCTTAACGCATTATAGTCCTTCACGTCTATTGCGATCTCAAAATTCTGGCCAGTTGATAATACCTAGAATATCAAAATCGACTGCTGGCGGTAGATCCTTTTCCTATTTAGCACCAAAACTTTGGAACAATCTTCCTAACACAGTCCGGGAAGCAGATACAGTCTGTCAGTTTAAATCTAGACTAAAAACACATCTCTTTGGCTTAGCATACACATAACACATTATAGATTTCTATAATTCAATGTTAGGCTGCATAGTTTAGATCAGCCGGAACCGGGAACACTTCCCATAATTCCTGATGTACTTTGTACATCATAAGAAGGATGGCGTCTACGCTAATATTAGTCTCTCTGCTTATCCCGAGGTTTACCGCGAACCGCCGGATCCAGGCCATATCCAGATCTGAGGAAGGACCATCACATGGACACGACGACAACGCATCCCTGATGAGCCAGCCCCATCAACACTGTGAAGGCCCATGAACACCTCAACACAGTCATCTCCTCACCGGCCGGATGACCCAACCTCCAACCAGATGAACTGGATAAATATCGTGAAAGTTCTGATCACATCTGACTCCTGACATTATGCTGCCTAACTCATAATCATACACTGTTTGTTCGTTGGCCAAAGGAGGACTGGCCCCCTGACTGAGCCTGGGTTCTCCCAAGGTTTTTTTCTCCATTCTGTCATCTGATGGAGTTTTGGTTCCTTGCCACTGTTGCCTTTTTCGCCTCTCTTCGCTTTTGTCGCCATTGGCTTTTGGCTTGCTTAGTTGGGGACATTTAACATTTAATTTTGAATTTAACAATAATATTACAACATTGTTTTCCTGTTATCTCTGTAAAGCTGCTTTGAAACAATTTGTATTGTAAAAAGCGCTATATAAATAAAGGTGACTTGACTTGACTTGACAATGTTTAATAGGCAGCCAATGCAGTGTTGACAAAACCGGGCTAATATGGTCATATTTCCTAGTTCTGGTAAGAACTCGAGCTGCTGCGTTTTGAACTAGCTGTAGTTTGTTTATTAAGTGTGCAGGGCAACCACCCAGTAGAGCATTACAATAATCTAGTCTTGATGTCATGAACGCATTAACTAATTGTTCCGCATTTGTCTATGAGAGCATATGGAGTAATTTAGATATATTTTTAAGATGTATAAATGCGGTTTTACAGATACTAGACACGTGACTTTCAAATGAAAGATTGGTATCAAAGAGCACACCCAGGTTCCTAACCGACAACAAAGACTTAACAGAGCAGCCATCAAGTGTTAGACAGTATTCTAGGTTATTACTTGTGGAAGTTTTTTGTCCAATAATTAGAATCTCTGGGTTTTTTTTCAGAATTTAGTAGTAGGAAATTACTAGTCATTAAAGCAGCACTATGCAGGATTTCCATTTTTTTTCAAACAGTGACCCCTAGAGTCGTTGTGGAGTACTTGTACTGTCGTAAATAGCACTCACGCAGAGATGGCTCTGCACTCACTCACGGCACGATCCCCTCCCCCTGTATACCGGTACCTGTTCAGTAGGATGGAAGATGTAAGTTGTAACACCTGCTGTACAAGATTTGTATAATTTACAGTAAGGGTTTGCTCAAAGCTGTTGATTCACTATCACTCGAATGTGTGATCAACAAAATCAATGGACAAATCAGAAGACACAGGAATCGAAGGAGGCAAAGGTACACACACATAAACTTTTATAAACACACTTTTATGTGTTTAGGAAAAGCAAATGATAAATGGAATTTAGTAAATAACAATAAAACAACAAAATAAAGTCGACAAAAAAAATCAATACTCCTTAGAGAATGAAATTAGACAATTCAATTGCGTATTAAATTCAATTACCAAATAAAACAATTTCCCAAAGTAAATACAACAGTATCAGCAAAGGATAAATATAAAAAAATGTAACCCTTCAATTTCCCTTCTCTTTAGCTAATTTGGGTTTAGTTCTGAGTTTCCTTATTATTTAGAATTTTCCTCACTGGCTTTTAACTCAATTTAGTTCACTTAATTGACTGGTATCATTTGTTATATTCTTAGGGTTTGAATATACACCTTTAGTTTTTTTTTTAGAAATGTTCCTTTCTTCAACCAAAATATTAGTTACAGTTCTCCAATGAAGTGTAAATTAACTTAATGAATGTACAAAACCTTTCATCACCACATTAATAATGAAAGAAAAAGAGAAGAAAATATTCAGAAAAGGTAAATATCTTATCAAATCAAATAATTACTTTCAGTTCACAGATTTTAGATCACCAATAACAAAATGTAACATCTTTCTTTCCTTCTTGCTCTTAGCACTGTCCCAGTCCAAAGAGAACCAAATACCTCAATCCTTAAGTCAACAAAATCCTCCAGATGAATGAACTGTTGAGACGATGCAAATCCAAAAGTTAAGTGAGAAACAGATCCAAGTTTGGTTGGTTTACAGGTGGCTCGCCATCTTCTTCCTTAACTCGTCACGCGACTCGATGATCCACACCAAAGAACGAAGTCCACAGTACAGAACAAATGACAAAAAAAAATTATCTTTACATTTGTAACAATCAGCAAACTTATAAACAACATTTTATATTGTAATCACACTCATTGTAATCACACTCCACACATAGTGAAAAATATAGTTTATTTTCTGCTTAGTCTCACATTAGTATTGTACATAAACACAGTTAACCACATTAATCAGAATAAACATTTAACTCACCGATTCCTCTGTTAATTAGCTGTTCTTGAATGTGCTTATCTTTCAGGTTTCACCGAATAAACCACGATGAGCTGCTTCGTTAGCGTTAGCTTAATCTCCATCATCTACAGATTCAACCGGACTTCACGCACGGTAAGTATCCAACAAAGTTCCACAATCGATGTAATTATAACATAAACTTATTCTCAAATGAAAACTCATTTGAAGTTTATTTAAAGTAAATATTTCACAATTAATTCTCTAAAACACTCTTTCTCCTCTCTGTGTTCTATTTCCGTCCTTTTCTCTTGATCTGCCTTGCTGTATTTTTCAATCTGCGTTGCTCACAGGGGCGGAGTTAATGCTGCGGCCTGTTTTCCTGATTGGAGGCGTAACATCTGCAGTGCTATTCCCAATTCTCATTAGTTGAAATCTGCTACAATAATTTACATATCACTCTCTTAATAATAAAATGTATGATTTACATATTAAAATAAACTTGTACATTATCACAAGGTTTCGTTTTATTTGCTGTCCACTCACATACATATTTAATTAAATATGTAATTAAATAGATTTATATGTTGAGTTTTTTTAATTGCTTTAGAACAATTTACTTTAATATAGACTGCAAATGTACTAATTTGTGTCTGGGTTACAAAGTGGAAATAAGGTGTTGCCCCTTTAAGAGGTGTGCGCGCCCTGTTAAAATTGTCAGCAGTCTGTATTGTATGTACGCCTCGAACACCACATATATCCACCAGCTCAAAGTTGCAGTGTAGTTTTTCCGCTCACATTCAACCCGAAAATAGTCCTATAACCATTGCAATAACTCTGAAGCTGTTCTGTTAAGCTAAAATAAACTGCATAGTGCTGCTTTAATTTTTTTATATCAGCTATGCATTCCGTTAATTTTGTGAATTGGTAAGTTTCGTTTTGAAGAAATATAGAGCTGAGTATCATCGGCATAACAATGAAAACTAATGCCATGTTTCCTAATGATATCTCCTAATGGTAGCATGTACAGAGTAAACAGCAGCGGTCCCAGTACTGAGCCTTGTGGTATGCCATACTGAACTTCGATAAGACATCTCTTCATTTACTGCTACAAACTGATAATGGTCAGATAAGTATAATTCAAACCATGCTAGTGCAATTCCACGAATGCCAACGTAGTTTTCTAGTCTATTTAAAAGAATGTTGTGGTCAATGGTGTAAAATGTAGCACTAAGTCAAGTAACACTAATAGAGAGATGCAACCGCAATCGGATGATAAGAGCAAATCATTTGTAACTCTAATGAGAGCTGTCTCAGTGCTATGTTACGGTCTAAATCCGAACTGAAATTCCTCACAGATATAATTTATTTCAAGAAAGGAACACATTTGTGAGGATATTGCTTTTTCTAATATCTTAGATTTTAACAAACGGTTATTTAACAAACGGTTTAATCATAGCCAGCTTAAAGGTTTTTGGTACGTATCCTAGAGACAAAGACGACTTAATGATATTAAGAAGAGGATCTATGACATCTGGAAGCATCTCTTTCAGTAGCTTAGTCGGTATAGGGTCTAACATACAAGTTGTCGATTTAGATGAATTAACGAGTTTGCAAAATTCTTCCTCTCTTATAGCAACAAATGAATCAAATTTTTCCTTAGGGAGACTACAATGCACTACCTAATGCGATATTGTAGTAGGCAGTTGCATAGTTGTAATTTTGTCCCTGATATTATCAATCTTATAAGTGAAGAAGTTCATAAAGTCATTACTGTTGTGTTGCTTGAAAACTTGTGGGCTTGAAGCTTTCTTTTTCATTAGTTTAGACACTATTTCAAATAAATACCTAGGATTATGTTTATTTTCTATGGTGGACGCATTGCTGCCACATACATATTATTTTTTTCCCCTCAGTTATGTTGTAATAATGAGATCTTATGTAATTTTAAAGGGTAACTAAACATTAAAACAACTTTTTTTAGTTAATGATCTGTAAGAATGGAGCTTCATAAATGCTGTTCATTGATTCGAGTACATTTTTTGACATTTGGGTATAAAGTGTTTTAATTTTAAAATATATGGTGTTAAAACGTCTGAGTGCTGCCCTCTTCAAGTTAAACGGAAAGCTCGTGAAGTAGGGGTACTGTTGTAATGTTCACTTCTTTTTCAATGATCACACATTGATGTTATGAACAGCTAGCTTGTGCTAGTCATTTATTATTTGACCAACTCCTGTTCCGGTGATAACATAACCGTCACCGTGTAATGTTCAAGTTAACCCCCGTCCATACTCCTGGCGCCACCATGCGGCTACATGGATATATTACATGTTACTGAATATCATTACATCCCCTCTCCTTTGAGGCTTAAACATAATCAACATTTTCTAAGAAATAATAAAGATGACATCAGTAACACAACTTAATTCTCTATCAAACATATGCATGTGTTTGCATTAATGTTTATAACAACATGAACATTCTATTTAGGTATTTATTCTTTTTAAAGATTTAGTCTCTCAGGTTTTTTTTACTACACGTGTGGATCTCCTCAACACAGGTGAGTTTGGTGTGTTTGCCTCTGAATGCTGATGTGTGTCATTGGAATCTTCTGGTGGTAATTGTGAAGACTCAAGTTTGTCATTGGAGTGCTCCTGGAATGCCTCTTGTGTTTTGAGCAGGGAATGGCGATTTCTCCTGAGTATCTGCCCTTCCTCAGTCCTGACAGTGTAAGACCGTGGTCCTACTTCCTGAAGAACCGTGGCTTTCTTGTTCCAAGCACTTTGATCCTCAATCCTGACAACATCATCCTTTGATAGTGGCTTGAGACTTCTGGTTGACCCGTCATAATATGACTTCTGTTTTTGCTTTAACAGCTGGAGTCTTTGTCTCAGTTGTCTGTTCTGTTTTTCTTTTACCCAGCAGGGTAGTGTGGTGCGTATCTTACGACCCATTAACAGCTCAGCAGGCGATGAACCACAGTCCAGAGGCGATGCTCGATAGCTTAACAGAGCAAGATATGGATCAGACTTGCTGTCTGTAGCTTTCTTCAGCAGTTGCTTGATAATGTGGACGCCTTTTTCAGCCTTGCCGTTTGACTGAGCATACAAGGGACTTGATGTGACATGTTGGAATTCATAGTGCCCTGCAAACTGTTGCCATTCTTTACAGTTAAAGCATGGCCCATTGTCACTGACGACAATCCTTGGTATTCCATGTCTGGCGAATATGGATTTGACATGTATTATGACACTACCTGCTGTAATGCTGGTGAGAAGTGCCATCTCAGGAAAGTTGGAATAGTAGTCAATCACAATTAAATAGTCTTTACCATTCAAATGAAAGAGATCCATACCAACCTTTTGCCATGGTGCTGTTGGCAGATCAGCCACCATCATAGGCTCTTTTGCTTGTTTATTGTGGTGTTTCTGGCAGGTCTCACAGTTGCTTATCATCTTCTCAATGTCCTGATTGATGCCAGGCCATTGCACAGTGTCTCTTGCTCTCCTCTTGCATTTTACAATTCCGAGGTGTCCCTCATGAATCCTTGTGAGCATTTCCTGACGTAGAGTTTGCGGAATCACTATTCTGTTCAGTCTTAGCAGTAGTCCATTTTCAACACTCAACTCTGATCTGATGTGGTAATATTTTGCCCAGGAACCTTTTGGCCAACCAGTATGAATGTTCTGTACAACAGTTTGTAACTCTGTATCTTTTGCCGTTTGTACTGCTATTTGTCTTGATTTTGTGTCTGAAACAGCCAGGATAGCAGTGATCATACTCACATGAGCCTCAATGTCGTCTCCAGTAGAGCTCACACGACTCACCGTGGGTGCTCGGGATAATGCATCTGCTAGCACTATGTGTTTGCCTGGTGTGTAGATTAGATCAAAGTCTTATCTTTGTAGCTTCATCATGAGACGCTGAATCCTCGGAGACATCTCATTTAAGTTCTTCTTTATGATAGCAACCAGTGGTCGATGGTCTGTCTCAACTGTAAAGGTGGGGAGGCCGTAGATGTACCCATGAAACTTTTCCAGTCCAACCACCAAGCCTAGACATTCCTTTTCTATTTGAGTGTATCGACACTCAGACTCAGTCATAGACCTGGAGGCATAGGCAACAGGCTTCCATTCCTCTCCCTCAGCTTGCAGTAAGACAGCGCCAAGGCCATCTTTCGATGCATCTGTGGACACCTTGATTCTCCTTGTAGGGTCAAAGAAGGTGAGTACAGGTGTAGTAGTCAGTGTTGTTTTGAGTTTTGCCCACTCTTGTTCATGCTTTGCTGTCCATGCAAACTCATTTTCCTTATGTAGGAGGTCTCGCAGGCAGGCAGTCTTGGCTGACAAGTTAGGAATGAACTTTCCAATGAAGTTTATCATTCCCATGACCCGTAGTACTCCTTTCTTGTCCGTTGGTCGGGGCATCTCCAGTATGGCTTTTATTTAGTCTTTATCTGGCTCTATTCCTTGAGCAGACAGCTTATCCCCTAGGAATGTAATTTCTTGGACACCAAACTGACACTTGGCTTTGTTGAGTTTCAGTCCATTGTTCTGGACACTCTGCAGCAATTTAGTCAGTCTTTCATTGTGTTCCTGCAGAGTAGAGCCCCAGCAGATGATGTCATCCACGTAGACCCGGACTCCTTCTAGACCTTCTATTATGTGTTCCATTGCCCTGTGAAAGATTTCAGATGCAGATATGATACCAAAAGGCATCCTGAGGAAACAGTATCGGCCAAATGGTGTGTTGAAGGTACAGTATTTTGTGCTCTCTTCCTCTAGCTTGAGCTGCCAAAATCCTTGAGACGCATCCAGCTTTGTGAAGTATTTTGCACCTGACATTTCACTGGTGATTTCCTCTCGCTTGGGAATCTGGTAGTGTTCACGCTTTATGTTTTCATTCAAATTCTTTGGATCCATGCATACTCGTAGATCATTGTTCTTCTTCTGAACACACACCATTGAGTTGACCCAGTCTGTAGGTTCTTCAACCTTTCTGATTACTCCAAGCGCAGTCATCCTGTCCAGCTCTTTTTTTAGACGATCACGCAGGGGTGCAGGAACTCTCCGTGGAGCATGTACCACAGGCTGAGCGTCATTCTTAAGCTGAATCTTGTATGTGAACGTCTGGGAAGCTTCGTACAATCAAGTCTACTGAATCGTGTGTTGTGTTCTTGGCTGCACTGTCACAGTTGATGCAGTAGACTCTTTTAACCAGTCCCAAATCTTCACAAGCTCTGTCACCTAACAGTGAATCATGTCAGTAGATGGTACGCTTTGTTCCTGGACATTACTTTTAGTCTGCACACACCTAAACAGTCTATTTCCTGCCCATTGTAGTCCCTCAATTGTATTGTTTTTTTTTTGCATTATGGGTTTTTCTTTCATTGCTTTAATGTCACTTATGCTTATCAAGTTTGCTTTTGCCCCAGTGTCAAGTTTCAATGTAACTAAAGCTCCATTTATCTGCAGCGGCACAATACATTTATCCTCGTTTACTGCATTCACTTTATGGTCAGCATCTCTCATTACTGTGGGCTTCACATTTTCTGTAGCTTTCTCTGATGTATAGTCACATGACACCATTCCTACAAAGAATGTATCACTTAAATCAGTGTCCTCAACTACATGCACAGATTGTCCTTTACATGTTTTTCCTTTTGAAAAACACTTCTTGGCAAAGTGATTCTTACCATTACATTTTGTGCACATTTTACCAAACGCTGGGCATTGCCTTGGTTGATGCTGGTAACCACACCGTTTGCAACTGGTTCCTGGTTGCAAACATTCCTGTATTGTACATGCTTTTCCCCTTGAAGAATACAGCACCAATTGCTGCACTGTCATCAATTGCAGTAGCACCATTATTTATGTCACTGAATGTCTTTGCATGCTTTTGAGCTAATTCACTGGCATGGCAAATTTTTACAGCATCCTCCAGTTTCTCTCAAAAGCCGTTCTCTGACCTTTTTGTCATATATTCCAAAGACAATCTGATCACGTATCATGGACGATTTCAAATCCGAAAAATTACATGTCTGTGACTTCGATTTCAGATCTGTCAGAAAGCTATCAAATGTCTCATGTTGCTGCTATGTCCGTGAACGAAACACATACCTCTCGTAAGTTTAGTTTTTCTTCTGAGAACAATGAGCATCAAATTTCTTTATCACTTCCTCCAGTTTTTTGTCATCGTCAGGTTGATCAAACACGAACGTGTTGAAGATTTCAATCGCCTGTGGCCCTGCTATAGTTAACAGTAATGCAATCTTCCGTTCGTCTGGTTTATTCTCCAACCCGATCGCCGAGATGTACAGCATGAATTGCTGTTTAAAAGTCCGCCAATTGCAGTCAACATCTCCCGTGAGCTTCAAACCCTCCGGTGGCCTCAGCGACTCCATGTTGCGTTTCACAATTGTCCTCGGCGTAATGTCATTAACTTAAGTAACCACTCCTGGTACCATGTAATGTTCACTACTTTTTCAATGATCACACATTGATGTTATGAACAGCTAGCTTGTGCTAGTCATTTATTATTTTACCAACTCCTGTTCCGGTGATAACATAACCGTCACCGTGTAATGTTCAAGTTAACCCCCGTCCATACTCCTGGTGCCACCTTGCGGCTACATGGATATATTACATGTTACTGAATATCATTACATCTGTGACGTAGGGTACTGTCTGACGTCACTCTGTCACGGCCTTGGGGCGCGCTCATCACGCCCTTGGCAGCCCCTAGTATAAAAGCATCTGATTCCGTCTAAACTACTGTAGCCAGTCAGGAGTTGGAATTACAAGTATTGAAAACTATCAGGATCGTTCTATATTTGATTCGATTCTTTTCTGTGGTATTTCCTTCTGACCGTCGTCAATAGCAATGCATCATAACACAGCGCAAAATCCCAAATCCATGTAAGTTATCACAACACAAAACAAAACAGACTGCTCTCTGTTTATGTAATCCGTATGAAATGTGCATTTCTCTCTAGCGTGTTCAAAGCCAGCAGCCATATCACCCTGTAGCCCAAGACTGGTTGCCCACTGAAGTTAAGCAGGGCTGAGCCTGGTTAGTACCTGGATGGGAGACCTCATGAGAAAAACCAGGTTGCTGCTGGAAGAGGTGTTATGAGGCCAGCAGGGGGTGCTCTTCCTGTGGTCTGTGTGGGTCCTAACGCCCCAGTATAGTGATGGGGACACTATAGTGTCAAAGAGCACCGTCCTTCGGATGAGACGATAAACCGAGGTCCTGACTCTCTGTGGTCATTAAAAATCCCAGGATGTCTTTCGAAAGATTAGGGGTGTAACCCCGGCATCCTGGCAAAATCTGCCCATTGGCCTCTCTCCATCATGGCCTTCTAATCATCCCTGTATACTGATTGGCTTAATCACTCTGTCTCCTCTTCACCAGTAAAGCTGGTGTGTGGTGGGCGTACTGGCGCAAAATGGCTGCCGTCGCATCATCCAGGTGGATGCTGCACATTGGTGGTGGTTGAGGAGATTACCCCCTTCTATGTAAAGCGCTTTGAGGTCCCACATAAAGCGCTATATAAATGTAACGGATTATTATTATTATTATTATTACTGCGAAGATCACGATCAGCATCATCAACTTCATCTTTGCAGGCGACAGTGACACAGAAAACACGTGTTTATAAACAATTAAAATGTCTCCTTGCTATTTTTGACGTATTCATAATCATTACTTTTGCCGGTTCTTTGTGACAACTTTTAGATGCTTTATTGGCAGCGCCACCCTTACGCCGATTTCACACTGCACGCGTTAGCAGAGCATAAGCAGCGCAGGAGGAGTGCGTACGGTGAGCGGAAGCAGGACACGCGCGTTTTGCTTTCACACTGGCAGCGTTTGACGCATGCGGCTGAACCACGGCGTGTGTACAGACAGAGTAAGCTACTCTATAATGGGTATGTTGGCATTGCTTTATTTCGTTTTCAAATACATTTAAGAGAAAAGATTTGTCAAGAGATGGTGGCGCTGTAATGGCGACAGGCAGCAGCAGAGTGATAGTGTCGTTTTTTAACGTGTCACCTTGTTTTAACCTCGTCCCTACTAGGGCTGGGCGATATGTAATAAATATTTAATCGATAATCGCCTTAAAAAATATGGCGATATCCGATTATATCGTCTACCCAAGCCCCGCCCCCAACACGCCCCGCCGGAGACAAGTCCACGGAATACACCGGTAACAAGTCATGTTGAGTTTGGCTGCACTTTATCTAATGATAGCCTGCGATTTAGTTAGTTTAATTTAATGATTGAAACGTTAAAGTTTTTACTTTGCAGTTTGAGCTTAAACGAGCATAAAACATTAGCTTTTGCTTGTTAGTTGTGTTGTTAATAATTTCCTCACTGTTCTTATTGCATCTGTGTTTGAAACGAATTTCGTTTCGTGAGGAGAAATGTTAAATACAACTACAGAACACAATTTGGTGATTGTAAGAATGGTGAATTAATGCATGATGTTATTATAGCAAGGTGTCTTGATTTGTTTTCATAAGGTCCGATTTCTTTTTTCTTTTCTTTTTTGGCGCTATCGCCTGATTTAATGATAGGCTAAGTTTAATTTCCTAATAATGTGTAGCACTGTTTTTAAACTTGTATTCAAACTATAATATATTTGTTATTTGTCTAAAACTAGGAATTAAAAAAATAATTGTTTCGTTCTGCATGAGCAGAAACGTTTTGTTTTTTCCTCCTCCTTTTTGGATATGAGTTCCAAGGTCACCTTATGCCGTTTACGAAATAAAAATGACTGCTTTATTTATTTAGAAACAGAAGTCATTAAAAATTATATTTGGGGATTTTTTTGTTTGTTTTGTTTATTTTATTTATTTAATCTAAAGCAAAGTATTGCGCTCCCAAAATAGCCTAGGCCTACTGAAACGGAGCTGCCAATTCTGTGTGTATTTGTCCGTGCACTATATGAGAGGCGGCTTTTTGCGCGCTTTGTATGAGTGCACAGCTCAGAAAACCGCGCGCATGCAGACGTGTTCTCTTTCGTCTTGCGCTTTAAGAATGCTATCAAAAATCGATGTTCAAATCCTAATCCTACTAGCCTATAAAAAAAAATATTTAATTCATGTTATTGCATGTGAAAAAATATGTGTTTGGCTGTGTGAAAAATAGCCTGTGTCATTTTTTTATGAGGATTATCGTCTGGAAACAGACTGTTAAATCGACATCGTGATACTTGCGAGACATCGTCGATATACGATAATATCGTCATATCGCCCAGCCCTAGTCCCTACTAACTTCGTCTTTAACCCTTCGGAGTCTTGGGCTATTTTGGCCGTTTTTGAGTACTTTTTATTTATTTTATTTTGTGACATAAACAAATGTTTACCATACCAATATTTGGTATCATTGTTTTCAGCATAACATCACCTATATGACCAGACAATTAGGTTTTCACTTTGATGTACTGTATCAACATACTGGACCCAAAATCACACAAAAACCACAAAATCCGAATAGAAAATTTATATTTTTTTTACTATATAAAACACAAACATGCTCAATGAAGCATTTTAAATGGTTTAAAATGTAAACACAAGTTGCAAATGTCAATATATACAGGTACAATTCAGATATAATCAAGCTATATACAAAAAAAATATGATTTAAAAAAAATATATTTTTAGCTTTGCCACTTTTTAAAACAGTTTTTGCACACAATTATACAGAGAGCTATATTTAAGGCCTTGCATTCCCAGAGTATGAGGGTTCCCAAATAGTGCAAATACAACTTAAAAAAGGTAAAATTGAAATAAAATCAAACTATATACAGCAAAAAGCAGGTGTGGCAATAGGCGTTTTTTCTTTTATCTTTTGCTTAGAAACTCTACAAAACACTTAACAGAAAATTACACAGACAGCTACATTACAGGACTTTCATTGCTTGAGTAAGAGGGGTTCCTAAATAGTGCAAATATACCATACAAAAGGTAAAATGAACACAAAACCAAACTATACATACAGCTATTTACAACAAATATCAGGTGGTTTTTTTTCATAGGTTTTTTGTTTTGTTTTTCTCCAAAAAAAAAATCCTTCCACAAAAAGCTCAAAATCTACTCCTAAACTACCTAAACTATCTACACTACTCCTAAACTACTCTCAAAATCTACACAAACTCTTAAAAAACTAGTAATAATATCTCTCTCTCTATATATAGGCTATACTGTATGTCTCTCTTTGTCTATTCCGTCAATCTCCCACCTTTCAATTTCGCGTCTTTGCTCAGTTGGCTCCTCCTCCACTCCGTAAAATGTGCAGTCTGAAGAGCAGAATCAGCAGATTTAAACATTTTTCTCCGTTTTGTTTTATGACAAAAACCAACGAAATTATTAGAATAAATGCAACGCCTGTCGCATCCCAGCTTGCATTCTTTTACGAACTCGTCAATATTTTCTATATTTTTTTATATAAAGTTTAAATAATCATATCTCCGTTCAAATCGTAGTATGTTGAAATGAGTGTTCCAAAGATACCCGGATGGTCTACTATATCCGGTCAGAATCCGAAGAGTAGATCGATGCGCACTCTGACGGCTGCTATTGCCCACAACCCACCGCGCGTTGGACGAGGATTCGATTAGAACTACAAACACGAGTGAAAAGTGTTAAAAAACTACAGACATGGAGGACGCACGAGTTCGGCGGTTATGTAGAGAGGTTTAGATAAAGGGGTTTGAGAGTGATTAATTACCAGTATCTAACCTGACGAAAATTGATTTATTCAATGTTGTCTACATTATATTGCATCTGCAGCAGCATTGTGAACTTTTGTAAAGATACGTTTAGCCATTCACTTTTAAATGCATCATTACATTCAAATTGCAAACACACGAGGAGAGTATCTGCATGAAAGACCCACGACTGGCAGATGAACGTGCTCTCCGTTCTCAGTTCTCTTCGAAACGGTAGGAAATTAAATGAGATTGAATGGAGGATTTTAACTGTAACAAGATGATTGACAGGGCAGTTTACAGTGACAGGATGCACGCGACGAGTAGAATGTCCCAAAGCTTGCCTACTCTTTTGCTACACACTCAAAAGTATGTACTTTTTCTTCGCAAAAAAAGTGCATTCTGTTAGGACGTAGTATAAGTAGCCGAATTGGGACTCAGCATTGGTCTATCAACACAAAACAAAAAGTAGAATAGAGTTTCAAGCCAGCACTTTTGACAGAAGTGGATGGCAGCGCTCAACGTGACTTTGTTTTTATGCTTCTACGTCTTAAACTGGTCATGTAACTTGATCACGGCGGCGTGATCGGCGACTCGGAAGAGTTAAGTGATCTACGTGTGGCAACAATGACTCACCTCAGTTTGACGGGTTGTTTTATCCTTTTTATGCTGTTATGCAAACTTTTGGGCGTACTCTGCAAACACCAGGGGCCCTATCTTGCACCCGGTGCAAATGACTTTGTACACTGACGCATGTATCATTCGCATTTTGCACCCGCGCAAAGCGCACTTTTCCCTCCACAGACGCACGTCGGTAAACTAGAGACTGAACTTGCGCTCCCTGGGCAGTTCAGCGCAAAAAAGGAGGCGTGTTCCAGCACAAACAATCCCTGGTGCTATTTTGCAGTTCCAGAAAACAATTGCGGCACTGACCAGAAAAAACCTAGTCTAAAGTCAGTGGCACGTTGAGTGTACATTCAGATGCTATTTTAAGCGTGCATAATACAGAGTGTGAACAACGCGCATACACTGCGCATACAAATCATTGTTGTGTCCATGACAATGGGAAAAATAGGCATAAAGTTTACATATTTACCCAAATTATTATATGCATGTATGAACAAAGCTAATTTGGGTGAGTTTGTCCCATCCCCATTGTCACTTCTCTTTCTTTTACGTCCCTGAGGAGAACATCGATCTCCTCGGCTGTGAACCGATTCTGAAGCGCGCCTGGTAAATGCGCAGTTATAATAGTATTGCGCCATGGAACAAGCGCACCTCGTTCATCATGCTCTTAAAGGGAATGTGATATGACGCTCTGATTGGTTTATTTCACGTTACGCCCAAACCACACCTATGAATAATGAAGCTATTTCAGACCAACCCCTTTTAAACTTGCGTCGGGCGCAAGAGTAATTTATCCCGCCGGTAAAAACCAGAGTTGGTCACCCAGGACAGGAGTGAGGAAAAGGGTGAGACGCGGCGGCGTACGGCAAAGACTGAAGCGACAAGGCCATCATCGGATACCTCTTCCTTCAATCATCCTCGCCAATGTCCAGTCCCTTCGTAATAAAGTGGACGAGCTCCAGGCAAAAGTAAAGTTCCTTTCGCCTTGACAGAGATGTGGCTCAAAGAACAGGACCCACTCTCTGATCTTGAGTTCGACGGGTTTGGGGAACCTGACCGTCTTGACAGAGACCCCACAGTGACGGAAAAATAACTTGGTGGAGTCTTATGTCTATATAAATAAGAAATGGTGCAGTACAGTGATCGTCAGAGAAACACTGTGTACCTCTGATATCAAACTTTTGTCTGTCTTTATGCCCTTTTTATATGCCCATGGAATTCCCACAGATATTCGTCACACTTGTTTACATTCCCCCGAAGGCTAATGCAGATTTAGCAACTCGGGCTATGGTGAAGTTCGTGCTGTGGCTTCAGGGAATTTCACCTGAAGCACCAAACTTCATCATGGGCGACTTTAATAACTGTAAACCAGGGAAGTCCCTGTGTAACTTTTATCAATATGTCACTTGCGCAACACGACGGACCAAACATCTTGACCTCTGTTATGGATCCGTCAAAGGTGCTTATAAATCCTACAGCAGAGCTCCACTCGGCATGTCTGACCACAACTCTGTTTTTTTGGTTCCGCCTTACAAACCGGTACTGAAGAGAAACAAGCCTGAACAAAAGTTGGTTCCGGTTTGGTCAGAGGACTCAATCCAGTGTCTACAGGAATGCTACAGCTACACTGACTGGGATCTATTCAAAAACGAATGTAAGGACATTGATGTGCTCACAGAGACTATTTTTAGTCATCCCTCATAAATCCATTTCCATATATCCAAATAATAAATCACGGGTCTCCAAATCTGTCAAAAGCATAATTAATCAACAAAATATTAGCTTCAACCAAGGTATCATGACTCAATACAGAGCACTTCAAAAACAAGCTAAAAAGGAACTTAAGCTTGCAAAAATTAATTATAAAGGTAAAGTTGAGAACATGCTGAGCATAGGCAACTCACGTCCTGCATGGGAGGGTGTGAAAGCCATGATGGGGTTGCAGCCTAAGAAGTGTCCGATTTCCCTAAATGGCATGTCAGACTTTGCCCTCTCAAATGAACTGAACACTTTTTATAATCGTTTTAATATTTATGATTTCAGTGAGGAGCGTTTTTTTTTTTTTTTTTTACTGAGCGTCAGTTTTTAATAACATTGCCCCTGGGCAAGGTTAAATCCAGGTTGACAGATACAAGGTCCTGACACTCTTCAGAGGTATAAAGGAAAGGAAAAGTCCCGGCCCCGACAGCATTGGAGGCCGTAATTTAAAGAACTGTCCTGAACAGCTGGCAGACATTTTTGTCCTTACATTTCCACACCGTTCCTCGCATTTGGAAAGACTCAATCATTGTTCTGGTGCCTATAAAATAAAGCTCCAGAGTCTCTTAACGACGTCCCTCACTATGAAGATGTTAGAGAAGATCGTGAAGGACGAACTCTGTCCAGGATCTACTGGATCTGTTTCAATTTGCCTATAACCGGGGAGTGGAAGATGCAGCATGCACTCTTTTTAAACTTGATCTATACCCATCTTGAGCGTGCAAAGAGCTTTGTGCGCCTGCATTTTATTGACTTTTCTTCAGCTTTTAATTGCATCCAACCACATATTTTAGCAGGGATTTTAATATCGATCCTTGTCTTATATGTTGGTTGATTAACTTTTTAACTAACAGGTCTCAACGCGTGAGAGTGAAAAGCATTTTATCCAATGTCCTCTTTTCCTCCACTGGTTCCCCCCAGGGCAGCGTCCTCTCCGAGATCTTATTTATTTTATATACAAATGCATGCCAAAGCCAGCACACCAGGCGTCATATCATTAAGTTTGCTGCCGAGTCGGTAATAGTGTCGCTGCTGACGCACAATGACCCTGAGCATGGTGCTATTTTAAATGATTTTACAGAGTGGTGCAAGTCGTCTTTTGTTAACATTAACGTGGCAAAAACTAAAGAAATGCTGATCGATTTTAGAAAGAACCCCCCATACTCTCTTCTACTCTCATTAATGATCAAGCTACAGAAGTGGTGAAGCAATACAAATACCTTGGTATTATAATCAATGACAAACTCACCTTCGAGCCACAAGTTGAAGCCGTCTGTAAGAAATCACATCAACGCGTGTTTTTTTTCTCACAAACTTCGCAATTTTAATATCGATAAGACTTTCATAAGGATGTTTTATTGTTGTTTTATTGAATCTATTCTTTCTTTTGCCCTTGTGAGTTGGTTAGGGTCCCTTACACTTAAAAACAAGAACGGGCTGTAATATATAGTTAAGGTGTGTGGCAAAATTTCCCACAACCCTCTGACTGACTTAAATTCTGTATATGAGACAAGGACCTTCAAGAAGGCACAATCAGTCCTTGCCGACCCTAGTCACCCACTGAACAGCTGCTTCATTTTGTTGCCGTCGGCAGAAAGTCAACAGGCACAAAACAGACAAACAGACACAAAAACTCTTTTGTCCCTGCTGCTATAGGTTTTTTTAATAAGTCAATGTGAGTTATGGACTTCTGTGTATTATGCATTTATTTTGTTTCTTACTGATTGTATGGCTGTTGTTTTGTATTATATGTGTGTTATTTATGTCACATGCTGCTGCACAACGAATTACCCCCCGGGATAATAAAGACTCCTTGAACTTGAAGAAGCTTATTTTATTCATTAATATATTACATAACTTTTGGTTCTTGGTCTTTGACAAGCAAAATCTTTGTTTTTGGACATTTTTTTTATTTTTTTATTTTTTATTGATGAAGGTCATTTGATTGACTGTTTAAAACACAATAGATATCATCAATGCACTTTTTGGGTAAAACTGCAGTGTATTTTTGCCATGATCAATGCACTTTAATTCAGCGTAAGCGGCGCGGCAAAAATAGACTGGTCGCCGAAACTATCGCGGCACTGCAGCTGCTACGCGCTGCGGTGTGAATGCTCTAACATGTTAACATGGGCGCCGAAAAAAATACGCTCTGCTAACGCGTGCAGTGTGAAACAGGCGTTACATGTTACATGAACACCACACCACACCACAGCATCAACACCGAAAACATGGGGATTTTTTACAATAAATTACAAGCTGCTAGTGACGTTATTTAGTTAATCGCCTGTCGCGAGTGCAAATGCAAAGTTGCAAAGCTGATTTAATTATGGTAAAACTAAATTAATTTACAAAACAGTTATATATACAAAATACAAATATACTGTATGTGTAGTTAATTATAATTTGTCAGGAATAAGAGGGCACTTATTGATTGTGTGCCTGTTGCTGAGTCTCAGTGGCTGAAATCGCGTTCTGAGGCAGGGTGGTGCTGACCAGAGGTGAGGGGGCACAGTGACCTAGGTGGCCGGGCCATGCCCCCTGGGACCCCCTTGTGGCGCCGACCCTGCTTGTCTTGATTGCTAATCCATAATATATATCGATTATTAGGTTAAACGTTCAGAATACGATTCCATTCAAGGTTTTATTTCAGCACTTCGCAAATGGACAGCGACTCGTAAAGGAAACTTCGGTCTTCCGATCTTTTACCATCGTGTCAATTCTCAATTGATTTTGATTCATATGCGCGAGGGAGGGAGAGAGGGAGAGAGAGAGCAAGACAGTTTGAAGGCGCGTGGACGGCCGGGGCTCTCTCTGCTCGTTCTTTCAGTAACATGCGCCCTGTCACACTCATCTACATCACTCACCGATCAAATAAGGCTTTGGCGGGACAAAAATTCGCTGCATATTTATGTGCTGCAAATAAACTGCATCCAACTGCTTTCCCTGGCATCTGGACCATTCGGCAGCGTATTCAAACTTGTTGTTTGGGAACAGCACATCTGTGTGGCATCGCAATCTTCTTGTAAACAAACCCACTCGATGCACGTCAACTGGACACCTGTGGGCATGACAACGATGCGATGATGCGAAATGAGGCGTAGTTGTCTTGCGCTGGAGGCGGTCATTATGCAAACGACTGGTATGACCGTAACGTCACCTCATACCATGGATCCACAATGAGCTGTATTTAGAGCTTGATAAAATAAATGCTTTGTAAAATGCCGTGCGTGCTGGGATCCAACACCAAAGTCCTAAGGGCAGGTGCCCGGGGCTCATATAGTGCATAATCACCAGGGACTCACAGAGAGTCCAGGGAAGAGAGGCTAGAAGCGTCGTTCCCTAAAAAGTAGCATTCCAAGGGAGCTAATCACATAAACAGTGCTCCACACAGCCAGGGTGAAAAGGTTCAGCCTGAACTGGGTAACAGTATGGGTCTTACTATAGCCCATTGAGTTATTTTATTGATCAGCGAGCGATGCTCAAGCAGTTTCAGTATTCTGAGCCGAAGAACAGTACTGTTTAGACCGAAAGTAGCTTAGCCTGCAAGGCGGGAACCTCTAGGTTATAAAACCTTATAAATGTAGACGGGGAGGCCCAGCCTGTTGCCATACAGATATCCTGTAAGGAAATCCCGCTAGACCAAGCCCACGACGAGGCTACGCCTCTCGTGGAATGCGCTCTGACACCCAAAGGACACTGTAAGCCTTTAGAAGTGTAGGCCAGCGCTATAGCATCAACTATCCACCTGGATAGACTCTGTTTCGATGCGGCTAGTCCCTGAGGACGTCACGTGTGAAAACACACGCTCTGAATAAGCATTGCTCATGGGAATGCTCAGGACGAAGGACAGCAGCTTAGAATACTGCGGGAATGCAGACCTGCTCTTTAGTGCTTGTGCCTAAAGCTCACCTACAGGGTGGCTGTGTGTCGCCAGTTTTGGCAAGACATCCTGCAGAGCACAATTCTCGTTGTAAAGCTCATCCATGTCAAGATCCTCATCCATTTGAAGGGCGGATACAACTGTGGTCAATTGCTGGTAGTTTATGTCTTGCCTTTCCTTAAGGTTGAAACACTGGAGGTTGAACAGGTGCCCAGTTTCGGAGAAGTTAAACCATTTCTCCAGATATTGCTCCGCGGTATCATAGAAGCTGATAAATTCTTCACGGAGCCTGTCAACCCTAAAAGTAACAGAGGACGCGAAGACACGGTCAACTTTTACTCCGAAGAAAGCATCTTTTTTGCGCTGCTGGAGTTTGGTTTGAAGGCCGTTCATCAGTGCGTAGACTTCAACTGAGGTGAGATTGTCACTCTCAAGACTCAGCACAGCACCAGAAAAAATCTTTAGAACATTTTGCAAGAAGAAGAGAGTGACCTGCAGCTCGCTGCATTCATCTTCCTCTCCATGCTCGTTACCCCGGAGAGCATCCCAGATGACACGGGGGCACTCTTTGCCTCCCAGTGACAAGAAGTAGCTCTGTACAGCTGGCCAGGTGTTGATAAGTCTGTCAATTGCAGGGAGCAGGCTCAACCAGCGTGTCGGGACGTGCCGCAACAAGGTAAGGTAGTCCATGTCAGCAAATTCAAACATTTCTTTGAGGGTGGCGACTCTCTTGGCAGAACAGCTAAAATGATTAAATTATTTAATCACTATAGACTCTACATCTGTTTTCAGCACATTCCTGGCACGTTTGACTGCATTATGTATTATGTGAGCTGGGCAGTTTGCTGACAGGATCTTGCTGTTGTGTTGTTTTAGATTTTGGTAAATGGAGTGCTTTCTGCCGTAATTCACTGCCGCATTGTCAGCTGAAAAGGCCGATACGTTTTGGATGCTGAGTTTGTGTTCTTCTAACTTCTGCAGTAAGGTGTCTGTGACAGCATCTGCGCTCTCGGCTGCCTGTTCAAAGAAATCCAGAACCTTGTTTTGGAGACCTTGCTCAGGGGTCCAGAATCTTACTGAGATGGGGAATGTTTTCACATTGCCTTTATTAGAGGCATTGTTCTATTGTTGCAATAGAAAAATATGTGTCATTTGACTCAAGACTCTTGGAGAAGTCAGACGCGAGCGGTGCCAGTATGTTTGTGACAAGTGTTTCTGCTTTTGTGCGACCGCAGTGGATGTGTTTAGCTATAGCCGAGTCAGAGTACAGTTTTGGCGTTAACTTTATAGCACAGTCAAGTGATCTATATGACTGTTGGTGGGTCACACAGTGGAACACAGAGGTCAGCTCAGCAGCAGCTATTTTATTATACATAGAATCATCCTCCCGTCTAAAGAAGGATGAGACCAAAGTGCTGGTCTGTACAGTTGCGCTGTTAGTTATATGTAGTTTGCTGCTAGCATGCAGCCTGACGTCATTCGCGCCTTGTTCGCTACGTTCGCTACGAAATTCGCTACGTAGTCTACGTAGCGTATTGCTGCTCTTTACGTTCTTTTACTGTCTATGGTTGCAATGAGCAGCCGACAGGAGCTGGCTGCAGGGTGACCATGAGCAGTTTTTAATATTCTATCAGACTATAACTACCCGAGAGTCTGCTCTTGAGAATTTGTTCTAATTTTCGGGACAATTAGGGCAGGATTCGGGATTCGGGACAACTGCTTAGATTTCTGGACTGTCTTGAATTTTTTGGGACGTCTGGTCACCCTACTCCCACAGCAGTAGGACCGTCTGCGGGTGCAGAGACCATTCTTCTGTTTTTTTTTATTATTTTATCATCATATTATGTAGTGACAGTAATTAATTAACTTGTGACAAGAACATTTAGCAAAATAAATAAAACTCACCGAGAAGTTTTTGTTACAAAAATCCGATACACATACATACAATCAAGAAAGTCTAGTTTTTGTCTAAAACTTTGAGAATACATTTAATATGTATATATTTTTTTATGATTGATGTTGCAAGTATTCAGTAAAAAATTTAATGCATGTCAATTTCATGTATGAAATACATGAAATAAACTTTTTTTGTGAAGATTCTGTAACAACACTCTTGTAGCTATGTTTGATTAAGATTTCTGAATAGAAAGAGCCCACCCTCATAACTTTATACAGTATTGAACAGGGGAGATATTCAGATAAGTCTCAGTAACCAACCAGGGTGTATTCCAGAAAGCAGGTTATGTGACATACCCGGGTATGTTTAAGAGTAAGTAAGCGGATCACCTCAACTTTCGGTTCCAAAAATGGAGGTAACTTTCAGGGTATGTTAGTAGTCATAGCAACTCACTCTCTGATCTTGACCTGCTCCGGAGCAGGTTATGTCCATGGTTGGTTTGTTTCAGAGAGGTGACGGAGCATGGCGTGTAATTTTATGCATGGCGTATAATTTTACATGTTTCTAATTATAACTTTCAATTTCAGGGTTCCCAAATGTGATTGGGTGCATTGATGGAACCCACATTAAAGCTCCTTCAGTCAATGAAGGAGACGATTGTAGTGGGATTGCCCCTTTAACAATAGCCTGCGTGGCCCCTTTAAAATAGCGCACGGATGGCATAAAGTGGGTGGGTACGTCAGGTAATCACGTAGCTATATAGACACAGGTGAGAGTTAGTTTCCTCATGACATTGTACTGATGTGACCAGTTCGTGTTGGTCTTGTATCTCCTTCACTCCTCAGGAAAGATTAGTCGGTGTGCCCAGGCATTGTTAGTGAGTATGTGAGTGTCATACACGTGAAAGAAGTTGCCAGCTGCTGCTTTGCTGCGGCTTAAATTGCGTTTCCAGTTTGGGACGTGGGATTTTGCCTTGAACGCTCGCGACTGCATTGGACGCTCGAAATTGTATTCATTGAGCGTCTTTGCTATTGCCTGTACCAAGTTCACGTGGGACGCGCTAAACCCGTGGCTTTGGATTCTGGCGCCACCTGGTGTTTGTTTAATTTGCTAGTGTAATTTCATTGATTTGTGTTTATTCGTTGTTGGTGTATTTTGTGTAAGTGTGCATATGTAATGTTGAATTGAAATTGTTTTTGTTTTTGGTTTGTTTTATTTGTATTATTATTATTATTATTATTATTATTAGGGTTTGTTTATTATTCAACCTATTTAGTTGTTTATTTTGTGTTTGGGTTGGTTGTATCAATTCTTTGTCTTGCTTTACATTGACACTACTCAATTATCAATTGTGATTTATCTGCTTTTTCTTTGGTTTATTTGGTTGGTGTTGAGTGGGTTTAAATAATTAGTGTACTGTTTGGTTGGTTTGAAGTGTTTTGATTTTTATTTATTTCTTTGCTTTATTATTTGGGCAGTGAAATGTTTTGATGCCAAAGAAAGAAACCAACTTTTCTAGTTATTTTCTTTTCTGTGACTTATTTTTGTTGTTGTTAGTATATTGTTGTAGGCTGTGCGTGGGCGGCCGGCCCATGTGAATCGACTAGACGAAGCCCATTGGGCTGATTCATTCACACTGATTAAAGTGATTTTATATTATTGATGTTGAGCTCAAGGTGTTTTAGTAACTGATTGATAATTAAAATTGTAGTCTGTGGTCTTGTCTCTGCTCGTCCTTTTCATTTAGTTGAAAGCCTGATTGGGGAGGCTTAAAAGGTTGGGGTCTTGAGTACGGGCCTTACTAGTGTAAGTTGATCGAGTCCTACGGTCACAAGTGGCGTAGTCGGCAGGGTTGAAGTGACAAGCAGAGACTGCCACAGAGAGAAATATAAATATATTCTTTTTCTTTTCTTTTTTTTGGCGGAGAGGGGGAGCTTGTAGATATGGAGGTTGAATTGGAGGAGTTGCGAAGACAGGTGCAGTCATTGAGGGGAGAAAATGAGCGGTTACACCAACAACAAGCAGGCCAGGCTATGGGAGCTGCGGGCCCCTCAACTGCGACTGTTCTACCTGCCCCTAGCCCCATAGTTGAACGAGTGGTTTATGTCCCTAGGGAACGGAGGGGCCGTATGTTTAGCGGTAGAGGGGAAGATAATGTGTTTGAGTGGGTGGAGGAGATACAGGCTTGCTTGCGGGTCCGACATCTGCCTTTGGTTGAACAGACCTTATTTGTTTTGGATCATCTAGAGGGTCCTGCTAAGAATGAGATTAAGCATAGGGCAAGGGAAGATAGGGAAACACCAGAACAGGTCTTTTCCATCTTGAAGGAACTCTATGGGTGTTCACAGTCCTATATTGCCCTGCAGCAAAGCTTCTTTTCCCGTAAACAGCTTGAGGGTGAGTCTTTGCAAGAGTATTCCCATGCTCTTTTTGCACTAATGGATAAGGTGGTACAGCAGGCCCCAGGAGGTATGACTAATTCAGTGGTATTACTTAGAGACCAGTTTGTAGAACATGTGCTGGATAGTGGATTGCGGCGGGAGCTCAAACGTTTTGTTCGATTGAACCCTAACTCCACCCTTTTGGATGTTCGTAAAGAAGCCATTAGATGGGTGGATGAGGGGTTTCATTATGAGATGAGGGAAAGGAGTCATTCGGTCCCAGCTTCCTCTGCTCTTCAGTATAGAGTACAGGGACAGATAGATTCCCCAGGCATATCGGACGTTAATGCTTTAGAGCTCACAGAACTGAAGAGAATGATGAGGGCCCAGCAGGAACAACTTAATGAACTGACTCAAAGTTTACGGCAATTACAATCTCGGAGTGTAGGAAGCCATCCTAGGCGACTTGGCCCGATCATTTGTAGGCGATGCAATCAGCCTGGGCATATTGCTCGGAATTGTACATTAGGACAGACTCAGTTTAGAGATCAACAGGCTCGGTTGTCACATGTTAATGTATTGCCTCCTAATGAGTCGGCGGAAAACTGCAACCCTCTGAACTGATGAGCCACAGTTCAGAAGGGATAGGGCCTGGCTCAGTGGCTCATGCCCCCACTAGTAATGGACCTTCCGCTTTGTTGGGTAAATGCCCCTCCGTCATAGTTAATATGGGTGGGGTTAACGTTCCATGTTTATTGGATACAGGCTCCATGGTAACCACTGTCACAGAGAGCTTCTTCCTGGCACATTTTGAACCCTGGGGTAAGGAAAGGTTGAATGATTGTGGATGGTTGCAGCTTCGGGCTGCTAACGGTCTATCTATTCCTTTTGTAGGATACCTGGAGTTGGATTTTGTTATATTGGGTAGACATATTCACAATAAGGGTGTCCTTATTGTAAAGGATCCTCCTCGGGTCCTTTCAACATCAGGGTTGCCCGGTCTACTGGGAATGAATGTTATAGGTGAGTGTTTTCAGGAGTTGTTTAATCAACATGGCCCAGAGTTGTTTGATCTCCCTATGGTTAAAGAAGTTCCAGCATGGACATTGGCAATGCAGTATTGCCAGACGGGTTGCTCTCGTAGGTCTGACTTTAGCGGGGGGCCTGTACGTGTTAGGGGTAGACATGTGGTCCGCATTCCGGCCAACTCCTTGCAATTTGTCCCAGTTACTTGTGCTGCGCAGTGTGGGTTCTTGTCTATGGCTCTCTATGAGCCTTTGGATAACGGGAATCCACTTCCATCCGGCTTGTTGGCGTCTGTATCCTTGGTTCCGGTGAGAGGTGGTATCACTAAAGTCCCTATGGTTAACATAGGTGAGCATGATGTCTTTCTGCAACCACGGCAAGTGGTGGGAACATTGTGCCAGGTCCAGCCCATGAGCTGGCCAGGAGAGATTATTGCTACTCATCCAAGTGCTGCCAATGACCAACAGGCCGTAGTTTCCTCACAAGTTGGAAGTGTGGATGGGGTGGAAGAGGTGATCCAACGAATGGATCTCTCACACCTCTCTGTAGAGGAGCAGAGTCAGGTGAAGGGTCTGTTGGGTAAATATAGATCTGTATTTTCAACAGATGATTCTGATTTGGGGTGCACCAATCTGATTGCACATGAGATCCCACTATTGGATTCTGCTCCTATACGACAGAGGTATCGTCGCATCCCTCCTGCTGACTATGTTGCGGTTAAAGAACATGTGCAACAATTGCTTGCAAGTCAGGTGATTAGGGAAAGTAGTAGTCCCTTTGCTTCCCCCATAGTCGTTGTTAAGAAAAAAGATGGCAGAATACGATTGTGTGTCAATTACCGACAGTTAAATCAGAGGACTAGGAAGGATGCTTTCCCGTTGCCCCGCATCGAGGAGACTTTGGATGCCCTTTCTGGGGCTCAGTGGTTTTCAACTGTCGATCTAGTAAGTGGCTATAACCAGGTTCCGGTGGCAGAGCAAGACAAGGGTAAGACCGCTTTTTGCACACCCTTCGGGCTATTCGAATTTAATCGGATGCCCTTTGGGTTGTGCAATGCCCCAAGTACATTCCAGCGGTTGATGGAACGTATGTTCGGGGACCAACGATTCCAAACCTTGTTGTTGTACTTGGACGATATCATTGTCTTCTCGACTAATGTAGCTCAACATCTTGTGCGATTGGAGTTGGTTTTTAGCCGTTTACAGCAGGAGGGCTTAAAGGCCAAATTAGAGAAATGCTGTTTTTTCCGTCAGGAGGTTCACTACTTGGGGCACATTGTTTCAAAGGGAGGAGTTTCTACCGATCCTGGTAAGATTGCCACGGTGGCAGAATGGAGGCGACCTATTAATGCTGCAGAGTTACGATCTTTTTTGGGGTTTGTGAGTTACTATCGGCGTTTTGTAGAGGGGTTTGCCAAGTTGGCTGCCCCTCTGCATCGCCTGGTAGCAGAGTTGGTCGGCACGAAGAAAAAGAGGGGCTCAGGTAGACCCATAGAGAGCTGCTGGACCCCAGAGTGTGAGCAAGGGTTCCAGTCTCTTAAGGAGAAATTGGTGGCAGCTCCCGTGTTGGCCTATGCTGATTTTGCTAAGCCCTTTGTTCTTGACATTGATGCTAGCCATTTGGGACTAGGGGCGGTGCTTAGTCAGGAGCAAGGTGGGATATTGCGGCCAGTGGCCTATGCCAGTCGAGGGCTTAGGCCTACAGAGAAGAATATGGAGAATTACAGTTCTATGAAGCTGGAGCTCCTCGCCCTTAAATGGGCGATGGCGGAAAAGTTTAGGGATTATCTCCTGGGTCATCAGTGTACGGTCTATACCGATAATAACCCACTGAGCTACCTGAATTCAGCCAAGCTGGGTGCAACGGAGCAGCGTTGGGTGTCTCAGTTGGCAATTTTTGACTTTGAAGTCAAGTATCGCCCTGGTCGAGTTAATGGTAATGCCGACTCACTGTCAAGGCAGTATTCCTCTTGCATTCCGATACAGTCCTTTGGTACACCATTGCCCAAGACACTCTGTCCAGTTAACATCCGCCAGGAGGTTGAAGGTGAGGTGGTAGGTGCGGAGCAGTATGCTATTGTCGCTTTCCCATCCCGTTCTAAGGAAGAGCTCCAGCAGATGCAGTTGGAGGATCCAACATTGAGTGGATTTCTTGCATTTTTTTCCAGAAATAAGTACCCATCTAAGGTGGAGCGACAGTCAATGTCTAAGTCTGGGCTTGAGCTCTTGCGACAATGGGGTCGATTGTTTGTTAAGGAGGGATTGCTGTACCGCCACCTCCAACTTCCTGATGGTGGGGAGGAGGTGGATCAATTGGTACTACCAGAGGTTTTATGGAAGGAGGTATTTGCACAGTTACACAATGGGCATGGCCATCAAGGCAGGGAACGGACCTATGAGCTAATTCGTAGGAGATGCTATTGGCCAAGCATGAGTGCATATGTTCAAGAGCATTGTCAGAACTGCCAGCAGTGTACTATTTCAAAGTCCAGCTATCCAGTAGCTCGTGCTCCCATGGGCCATTTGTTGGCATCTAAGCCCAACCAAATATTGGCCGTTGACTTCACCTTCTTAGAACCATCTAGTGATGGACGGGAAAATGTCCTAATTATGACAAATGTATTCTCCAAATACACCTTGGCGGTGCCAACTAGGGACCAGAAGGCAACTACGGTAGCCAATGTTCTGGTCCAGGAATGGTTTTATAAGTTGGGTGTGCCAGCCAGACTCCATTCTGATCAGGGTCGGAACTTTGAGAGTGCAGTGATTGCCCAATTGTGCCATCTTTATGGGATTCAGAAAACTCACACGACCCCGTACCATCCTCAGGGTAACGGACAGTGTGAAAGGTTCAATCGAACACTGCACGATCTTCTTCGTTCCCTTCCAACCGAACAGAAACGTTCCTGGACTCGGCACTTGGCACACGTGGTCTTTACGTATAACACCACTTGCCATCATACCACCGGTGAGTCTCCTCATTTTCTGATGTTCGGACAAACTCCACGGTTGCCGGTGGATTTTCTGCTGGCAGGGGTGGAGGATCCAGTCGGGGGTAGGGTGGAAGATTGGGTGGCTAGGCATCAGGAGGGGCTAAGAGTAACCTATGTGAGAGTAAAAGCCCGTCTTGAAGCAGCTGCAGAATATAGGAAGAACTTGTATGATCAGACAGTAAGGGGTCAACCACTAATCGAGGGTCAGTTGGTATATTTGCGTGAGTGTGGAGTTCGAGGCCGGAATAAGATTCAGAATCATTGGTCAGCTGCCCTGTATAAAATAGTAAGAGCTCCTCGGGAAGGTGGTCAGGTGTATAGTATATCTTCATTGGAGGAGCCCGCTCAGGTAAAACATGTGCATAGGTCTTTGTTGAAGCTGGCTCCTGAAACGGTACAACAGGCTTATCATATTGATCTGGGCTTACAGGGACAAGATTTTCAGGAATGTTTGGGTGACAGGGACTCTGTAATGGTGGTTATTGAGCCTTTTCCGCCTACCCCTGTGAATGACGCCTTTGTGGAAATTGTTCCAAATGTGACATCCGAAGGTACCCTACCTTTGGTCTCGGTTTTAAATTCACCGTCTAGTGAGGCCTCTACTGTGGGGGCACAGGGCGTACGGAGATCAACTAGGACAACGGCTGGGAAACATCCGAATCGTTATCACTTGCCCAGGACAGTAATTGGTGATGTATCTGCAAGTGTAGCACTACCGGCTGAGGACGCTCTCTTGGGACAGGGAAGGGATTGTCATTTTCGCCCTTGGCTGTAGAAGGTTAGAATCATTGGGACAATGATTGAAAATCCCGGGGTAGATTGTAGTGGGATTGCCCCTTTAACAATAGCCTGCGTGGCCCCTTTAAAATAGCGCACGGATGGCATAAAGTGGGTGGGTACGTCAGGTAATCACGTAGCTATATAGACACAGGTGAGAGTTAGTTTCCTCATGACATTGTACTGATGTGACCAGTTCGTGTTGGTCTTGTATCTCCTTCACTCCTCAGGAAAGATTAGTCGGTGTGCCCAGGCATTGTTAGTGAGTATGTGAGTGTCATACACGTGAAAGAAGTTGCCAGCTGCTGCTTTGCTGCGGCTTAAATTGCGTTTCCAGTTTGGGACGTGGGATTTTGCCTTGAACGCTCGCGACTGCATTGGACGCTCGAAATTGTATTCATTGAGCGTCTTTGCTATTGCCTGTACCAAGTTCACGTGGGACGCGCTAAACCCGTGGCTTTGGATTCTGGCGCCACCTGGTGTTTGTTTAATTTGCTAGTGTAATTTCATTGATTTGTGTTTATTCGTTGTTGGTGTATTTTGTGTAAGTGTGCATATGTAATGTTGAATTGAAATTGTTTTTGTTTTTGGTTTGTTTTATTTGTATTATTATTATTATTATTATTATTATTAGGGTTTGTTTATTATTCAACCTATTTAGTTGTTTATTTTGTGTTTGGGTTGGTTGTATCAATTCTTTGTCTTGCTTTACATTGACACTACTCAATTATCAATTGTGATTTATCTGCTTTTTCTTTGGTTTATTTGGTTGGTGTTGAGTGGGTTTAAATAATTAGTGTACTGTTTGGTTGGTTTGAAGTGTTTTGATTTTTATTTATTTCTTTGCTTTATTATTTGGGCAGTGAAATGTTTTGATGCCAAAGAAAGAAACCAACTTTTCTAGTTATTTTCTTTTCTGTGACTTATTTTTGTTGTTGTTAGTATATTGTTGTAGGCTGTGCGTGGGCGGCCGGCCCATGTGAATCGACTAGACGAAGCCCATTGGGCTGATTCATTCACACTGATTAAAGTGATTTTATATTATTGATGTTGAGCTCAAGGTGTTTTAGTAACTGATTGATAATTAAAATTGTAGTCTGTGGTCTTGTCTCTGCTCGTCCTTTTCATTTAGTTGAAAGCCTGATTGGGGAGGCTTAAAAGGTTGGGGTCTTGAGTACGGGCCTTACTAGTGTAAGTTGATCGAGTCCTACGGTCACACTATGTTAATAGGAAGTCAATCATCAATGTGCAGGTGACAATAGATGTCTTGGGTGCTAAATGTTTGGGTGTTTAAACCGTTACTGGTCCCCACTAACTAGGTAATATGTGATGCAACCCACCTCATCACTAATGTTGAAGCCAAATGGCCAGGGTCTGTACATGATGCCAGAATGTTTAGAGAGTCTTCATTGTGCCACAAATTTCAACAGGGTATGTTTTGCCTTACACAATTTATTTTTATTTTATGCAATTATACACTTTAACTACCTATTGGACACTTCAATGGTTACTTGCTGGGGGACAGAGGGTACCCTTGTCTGCCCTATATGATGACACCCTACCCAGAACCTGAGCCTGGACCACAGGCACAATTCAACCTGGCCCACAGCAGAACATGGGTTAAGGTGTAAATGACCATAGGCATCCTGAAGGCAAGGTTTCAGTGCCTGCATGGGCTCAGGGTCAGCCCAGAAAGGTCATGTGTCATAACAGCTGCTTGTGTTGTTCTTCACAACGTTGCCACACTGAGAGGTGAGAGGGCCCCCCTTCTCTTGATGAAGATGGCAAAGAGAAACCCCCAGTGAACCCAGTAGACCAAAGAGATGGCAGGGTGGTACTAGACATGATTTGCCAAAATCACTTTAATTAAAACCAGTTAACAGTCAAGTGTTGTTCATTGTTTCTTTATTTCCTGTAACAAAAGACATTTGTATTTATTGCTTTAGATTTCATTCAACAACAAATGACAGATTAATGTTCACATACTGTTTCCAACCTTAAGCTGGTGCTCCAGCAATTCAATTTCAAGTCTGGCCTTTTTTTAGGTTAAGCCTTTTCTCCTCCATTTGCAGCTGTATAAGGTCCATCTCCATGTCACGTTTTCTGATTTGCTTTTGAAGGTGGACCTTATACAGCTCTTTGGCAGTCAATTAAACATGACTGAAAAAGTCTGTAATACAAACACAGACCAAATATTTAAATGAGGAAGGAGAACTGCAGAACATTTCTTACACTGCTAAGATTCTGTGTGGAGGTAGATGGACCCGCATCTGTATTAAAATCTCCTGCCATATTCTGTAAAATGACAATTTATTTATTATTTATTATTATTATTCTCTTGTGTAAAAAAGGGGGAATGCATTATATGCATTGTACCTCTATGAGCCTCCCCACATTTTCTGTTTCTGTCACAGCAGAAGTGGTCTCTTCATTGTCATCCTACAGTGAAAATAAGGAAGGATGCTTGGTCTAGCAAACAGAAACCTAATGAAAATAATCACTTACAACTGTGACAGAGTGTGGTGTTGCAGGAGGATCCAGTAATACAATGTGGCCATCAGCAACTGCAAAATAATTAAACCAATAAGATAATCATGCATATACTTAAACAAATACAACTAATAAAGAAGGACATCTAAGAGTACTAATAAGATTACAGTATACAGTATAGACAGTCAAAGCAGCATGCATACTGCACAAGTGAATCAATGACTGTAAAATGCATTCAAAATGCCTTTTTTTTAAATGGTGACATTGTTGATGATTTTCTTTATTAAAACACTGACAAAAACAGTGAAAACATCAATAAATCACAAGTATTAATATGGTACACCTACATTTTACTAAGCCACTTGTCTTGGTAGCTGAGTCTGACGAACTGCCCCCTGGAATCGACCACAGGTCGCCCTTTATTAAGGGACAGTGCCAGCTCGTCAGCTGGGGTGAGGGAAGGTGGAGGTGGACCCCCACCTGTTTTACGGGCCTCAGCCTTCTTTCTATTGGCTTGAAAACTAAATTACATGGCGTCAGTAACAAGTTTAGTAAGTTTAGAAAATATTACCTGGCTGGAGAATGTTTTTGTTTTCCAATTATGTGCATTACTACTGTAATAGAAATGTATGGAGGCCAACAAATACTTGTCTATTTTTACTACATGCCCCAAAGAATTTTTGGAAAATAGCCCATTTATAATTTTCTAAACTCACACATTTACTCTGTCCGTTATTTTTTGCCAAGCCAACTCTCTTTCTTTTGCTGATGCAGAAGTATTGATTTTTTTTTTTAGTTAAAATGGGCTTATAGTCTTCATAAGCAAGCATTCAAACCTCCAACTCAGTTTCACCGAAGTATGTAGCTCGCTTTTTTTATCCCTTGGTTTCCATGGTGACTCCTGAAATCGGTGATCCATTGAAAATGTCTTTATGTACTCGCCGTGCGCATTAACTCTGGGTTACCAATAGGAGGTTGCTTGAACTAAATTCTCACAGGTGTTTTGGAACCGACATACCCAGAGTAAGCAAGTTTGGGGTTAACCAACCAAGAGTTCAAGGTTTATCTGACGGTAAGTTAACCTTGCTTTCTGGAATACACCCCAGAGCAGCCAGAGCTGTTTCTAAGGCCAATGTGTTTTCTGCCATTTTGTCTGCCAATGAAACATGATACTGTATTGACAAACTCCTCATCCAATTAAAAGCAAATTACCACCTGTTGCTATCACATGTCCAGTTGATGTTTGAACCTGGTAGAAGCTGCTAGAAGTTTGTAAACATAAAGCACTAGGAGCAGCCATTTCATTTGCACTCTGAGTCTGCACACTTCACAATGGATCCACAGAGGGTGAAACTGGGTTTTACAATGTGTTGGAAGTTGTAGAAGAACTTTGCAAGTCGAGTGAAGAAGAGTAGAAGAGTCTGAAGGAGAAGAGAATGAGTCCAGCAATGATGAGCCAGACATTTTGGAAGAGGTTTTTTCAGACACCACAGAGGTTTCTATGTAAGTTTCTACATTTATATATATTTAAGTGTGTGTGTGTGTGTGTGTGTGTGTGTATATATAAAAATAAAAACATATGCTTGGGAGCAGCAAGTAAATGTAACATGATACTACTTACGTACATGTACTTATTTACTTGTATATACTTACATTTGACTTATATTATAATAGGTGTCCAGATAATACTGATGATGAGGACTGGACTGCTGAACCAACATCATCATCAGGTGCTGCTCTTAGCAATTTTGAAAACAGACTGAGAGCTACAACCAGTGGAAGACAAGGGAGAAGCAGTGTGAGAGGAAGAGAAAGAAGCAGTGTGAGAGGAAGAGGAAGAAGCAGTGTGAGAGGAAGATAAAGAAGCAGTGTGAGAGGAAGAGGAAGAAGCAGTGTGAGAGGAAGAGGTAGAAGCAGTGT
Source organism: Semotilus atromaculatus (assembly GCA_031834385.1). Taxonomy (NCBI): domain Eukaryota; kingdom Metazoa; phylum Chordata; class Actinopteri; order Cypriniformes; family Leuciscidae; genus Semotilus; species Semotilus atromaculatus. Next base: position 9,130,940 of record JAULUF010000025.1, on the reverse strand, counting down.
GAGTGGGAGAGGAAGAGGAAGAAGACGTGTGAGTGGAAGAGGAAGAGAAAGAAGCAGTGTGAGAGGAAGAGGAAGAAGCAGTGTGAGAGGAAGAGGAAGACAGACTGACTCGGTTGACTCAGATACTCTCTCTGATGCTGAAGAGAGACGGCATGGTTCGGCCGAGCCTGACATTGTACCACCTGAGCACATCTTCAAGCCAGAACGTACGCCTGGGCCTCAAGTTATCACTTCTAAAGATTACAGCCCTCTAGAGTTATTTCAACTCTTTTTTTCATCTGATGTCTGCCAGACCATTATAAAATAAAATAAAAAACACAAAAACACAAATGCCTACTCTGCTGAGCACCAGAACAGCACAAGGAGACTAAAGCATGAGATGTGCCAAAATGACTTGTTTAGTTTCCTTTCAGTTGTTCTGTACATGGGTCTGGTAAAGCTACCAGCAGTGCCAGACTACTGGAATGGATCCAGGCTTTTCAATTTTAGCTTCCCGGCATCACTCATGTCCAGCAGAAGATTCAAGGCAATCGCCAATGCACTTCACAGTAGCGATCTAAAGGTGGATGCGGAAAATATATAAATATTTAAATATTTAGGTCATGTCATATCCAATGACTGGACAGATGACAAAGACCTATATCGTCAGCGCTGTAAAATCTACTCTCAAGCTAACATGCTTATAAGGAGGTTTTCTTTGTGTTCTGACTTTGTGAAGTGCTCTTTGTTTAGAACCTACATCACACCGCTATACACTGCTCAATTGTGGTCTAACTATAAGAAAAAGAGTATGCAGAGGCTCAAGGTTGCATATAATGATGCAATGAGGCTGCTGCTTCGTGTCCCTAGGTGGCATAGTGCCAGTCATTTGTTTGTGTCTTCCAGAGTGCCATCCTGTGAGGCACTCTTAAGACAACTGATGTTTAGTTTTATGTGTCGCCTGGACAGGTCAGTGAACCATATAATTGAAGCTCTAGTCAGTCCGCTGAAAAGCTGTTATAGATTCACTTCTATGTTAAGACGACACTGGGGCAATAGCCTGTATATCCTATAGGCTAATATGGAACATTTTATGTATTTATGTACGTATGTATGTGTTATATGGACCTGTGTCTGCAATAAAGCTTTAATTAATTATATAAAAAAGAGGTACCCCTGATTACGACCGCCTGTACAAAGTGAAGCCCTTATATGTTCAGCTTCGTGACCGGTGCAAGAGCTTCTTTCATCCTGACCAAAACATCTCAGTGGATGAAAGAATGGTAGCTTCCAAAGCACGGATCAGTCTGAAGCAGTACCACTGGGACAAGCCAACCAAATGGGGGTATAAGCTCTTTGTACTTGGTTATACGTGGGATTTTTTTTTATTAAATCCCCCACAACTCAAAACCCACAGAACAAGGGGCTGAGCTATGAATCTGTAGTAGCTTTAGTCAATCCCAATGTCTTGGGTACTGGCTACAAACTCTATGTAGATAACTTCTACACAAACCCAATGCTCTTCCGGGATCTCCTTGAAAATCAGATCTTCACCTGGGGGTCCATCAGAAGCAACAGGATAGGCTTCCCCCAAACCACCGAAAATAAACTGCCCAAAAAAGCCCCTTGTGTGTCCATTAGGTGGATCAGGGATGACAAACTTCTGTTTGTTGAATGGAAGGACACAAGAGAAGTTATGATGTGCTCCTCCATCCATTCAGCTAATAGAAAGAAACCAGATGGTGCAGAGGAGGGTCAAGACATCTAATGGGCAATGGATAGAAATGATGGTCCCCATTCCTGTCCAACTACAACAAGTGAGTAGAATTTATTCTCTGGTGTGTTGCAAGAAAATGTGCAGAAGTGTTCAGGTTTTATATATTGACTTGTGTTTATGTTTGCTTTTCACACAGGAACATGGGAGGTGTTGACATGTCTGATGCCCTCATTGGACATTACACCATCCTTAGAAAAAACAGAAAGTGGTACCGGTCTCTCTTTTACCATTTTGTGGACATCACTGTCATAAACGCCTTCATCATTCAACAGCAGCGTTTCAACACAGACCTGCCCTGAGCGAGCTGTCATCGTAGTCTGCCATTGTTGATACACTGGAGCAGGATGGCGTCTAATCGATTGCGTTGGTCTGTTCTTGGGTGTAATAAGGAACACAGCCGTCATTTTAATGTTCCTAAATTCGAACCAATGAAGATGCAGTGGCTGAGTTTTATTTTTAAAGGGAATATTCCCAACGATCAACGTAAATGCTTTTATGTTTGCGCTTATCATTTCTCACCAGACTGCTTTATAAACAAGGATCAGTGTACATCTGGTTTTGCTAAGAAGCTGCTCCTGAAAAAAGAATCGGTACCAACTATTTGTGTTCCTGCTGCACCTCCAGAAGAAGTGAGTGTAACATTTTATTAACCTTTAAATATTAATCTTTGCAAATCGCGTGCACGCTTCACGATGAATGAAGTATCGTCTCGGTTACATATGGTAACCCTCGTTCCCTGAGGGAGGGAACGGAGACGTAGGTCATGACTGACCAATAGGAATCTCGCTAGAGAGGCCATCTACTTCGAGTGAAACTAAACAAGCCAATGCACATTGGCATGCAATCATTTGTATCAGCTGCGCGACCTCGTTAGCACGGGTATATAACGAGCAGCTGGTGATTGCACTGTAGTTTTTTGCTGAGGAGCCAAGCCTGAAAAAGCTGGCCGCCCCGGCGGGCGGCAGCAGATGTGGCGACGGGACCTACGTCTCCGTTCCCTCCCTCAGGGAACGAGGGTTACCATATGTAACCGAGACGTTCCCTATCGGTCAGTCACTACAACGTAGGTCATGACTGACCAATAGGAATCCCTACCAAAGCGCCACAGCCGCTGCACCCCATCCAGCGCCCCATGCAAGCCTCTACACCTTCTTGCCTGGAAGGACGATAGGAGGAGGCTTACACAGAGTGAGTCTGACACTGTTGTTCCGTGATTAACCCATACAGTGAGATATTGGATAACACTGGGAAAGCGTGCCCTTACTATTTAGGAAGGGAAACGCTGCGGAAGCCACTTCTTCAAAGAGTTATGTGGAAAATACATATGGACTAACCCGAAGGTTGTACTGCATATGAATAATGGGTGACTTAGCCCAAGGGAAAGACACGGGCTTCCGTCTTAGGAGCAGCCGTGGAGAATATACACATATGGGATCCACGCAGGGTCACACATATGGAACCCAGCCCAGATCCGGCTCTCAAGGATTCAGCGGATAAAGGCCTGGCGCCGGACGCTCCGCCATGTCCAGGCCGAGGGGTTTTGGAGGACTCAACAGGTTTTACTCTGGAGTAATACGGTTGCACAGTAGGGTGCAGCAAGCCGACAGAGCTGGGTCTCACTGTGCTTCTACCGTCTAGGGTGAGAACACGGGAGGAGACCGGCTCTACACGTAGGCTATAATATCTAGCGAACGTGTTAGGTGTCGCCCAGCCCGCAGCTCTACAGATATCTGTTAGCGAGGAGCCACGTGCCAGCGCCCAGGAGGATGCAACGCCTCTCGTGGAGTGTGCATGCAACCTGAGCGGGCAGGGCATGCCTTGAGCTTGGTAAGCCAAGGCAATGGCATCCACTATCCAGTGGGCCATCCTCTGCTTGGAGACAGCCTTTCCCTTCTGCTGGCCTCCGTAACAGACAAAGAGCTGGTCTGAGGTCCTGATGCTTTGAGTTCTGTCCACGTACATACGCAGAGCGCGAACGAGACAGAGCAAAGCCAGGGCTGGGTCTGCCTCCTCCAAAGGCAGCGCTTGCAGGTTCACTACCTGGTCTTTGAAGGGAGTGGTAGGAACCTTGGGCACATAGCCAGGCCGGGGTCTTAATACCACATGGTTGTCACCCGGTCCGAACTCTAGGCACGATTCGTCGACCGAAAATGCGTGCAGGTCTCCTACCCTCTTGACAGGGGCCAGTGCAACCAGCAGCAAAGTCTTCATGGAAAGAAGCTTAAAGTCTACTGATTGCAGAGGCTCAAAGGGAACATCCTGAAGTGCTCGAAGCACCAGGGAAAGATCCCAAGAGGGTATGGAGGGGGGTCGAGGAGGATTTAATCGTCTCGCCCCCCTAAGAAACCTGACGACTAGGTCGTGCTTTCCAACTGTTTTGCCATCTATGTGGTTGTGATAAGCTGAAATAGCGGCAGCATGTACTTTGAGGGTGGAGGGAGACAGTCTTCACTCAAACCCTTACTGCAAGAAGGAAAGCACAGACCCTATCGAACATCTTTGGGGGTCTTCTCGGCGAGAAGAACACCACTCGACGAACAGGTTCCACTTCAGGGCGTAAACACGTCTCGTGGACGGCGCCCGGCTGAAGTGATGGTGTTAAGTACCTCAGGGGGTAAGTCACCTAGAACCTCCGCGTCCCATCTAGGGACCAGACATGGAGTTTCCAGAGGTCTGGACGTGGGTGCCACAGGGTGCCCCGTCTCTGAGTCAGAAGATCCTTCCTCAGAGGAATGGGCCAGGGAGGGACTGTCACAAGGAGCATGAGTTCTGGGAACCAAGTCCGGGTGGAACAATAGGGAGCCACCAGAAGGACCTGCTCCTCATCCTCCCTGACTTTGCACAGTGTCTGCGCAAGTAGGCTCACTGGGGGAAACGCATATTTGTGGAGGCCCCGGGGCCAGCTGTGTGCCAGTGCGTCCATGCCGAGTGTTCCCTCGGTCAGGGAGCAAAACAGCTGGCAATGGGAGGTCTCTGAGGAGGCAAACAGGTCTACCTGAGCCTCCCGAACTCTCTCCGGATCAGCTGAACCACCTGGGGGTGGAGTCGCCATTGTCCTGGGAGCACGGCTCGTGATAGCTCGTCGGCCACGCGGTTGAGCACGCCGGGGACATACATGGCTCGAAGCGACCTCAGATGCTTCTGACTCCAGAGGAGGAGATGGCGGGCGAGTTGCGACATGCGACGGGAGCGTAGACCACCTTGTTGGTTGATGTACGCAACGGTCGCAGTGTTGTCCGTGCAGACCAGCACGTCCCTGCCCTGTAGCGGTCTTTTCAAGCGGCGCAGAGCGAGATGTACTGCTAGCAACTCGAGGCAATTGATGTGCCAATGCAGATGGGGGTCCGTCCACACCCCTGACACTGCATACCCGTTGTACGTGGCACCCCAGCCGGTGGCAGAGGCATCTGTGAACACCACAGCATGCTGGACACCTGTTCCAAGGGGACTCCTGCCCGAAGGAACGAGGGGTCTGACCACGGGCTGAAGGTCTGGTGGCAGGCCTGTGTGATCGCCACCCGGTGAGTGCCGTGATGCCACGCCCATCTCGGGACTCGGCCGTGAAGCCAGTGCTGAAGCGGTCTCATATGAAGCAAGCCGAGCAGGGTAACCGCTACTGCCGCTGCCATATGCCCCAGGAGCCTCTGAAAAAATTTCAGTGGGACCGCCGTCCTGCCCTTGAACGTGTTCAAGCAGTTCAGCACCGACTGAGCGCGCTGCTCTGTGAGGCGCGCTGTCTGTGTGACCGAGTCCAACTCCATACCGAGAAAAGAGATCCTCTGCACGGAGACGCTCTTTTCCCAGTTGACCTGAAGACCCAACTGGCTGAGGTGCCTGAGCACGAGGTCCCTGTGTTCGCGGAGCTGATCTCGAGAGTGTGCTAGTATGAGCCAGTCGTCGAGATAGTTAAGGATGCGAACGCCCTGTTCTCTCATGGGAACAAGGGCCCCCTCCGTGACTCTCATGAAGACACGGGGGGACAGGGACAGCCCGAAGGGTAGGACTTTGTACTGATATGTTCGACCCTCGAACGCAAAGCGCAGAATGGCCTGTGTCGAGGATGAATCGAGACATGAAAGTACGCGTCCTTCAGGTCAATCGCTGCAAACCAATCTCGGGGACGGATGCATCTGAAAAAATGCATTTCTGCGTGAGCATTTTGAACGGTAGCCTGTGGAGGCTCCGATTCAAAACACGCAGGTCCAAGATCGGTCGTAACCCACCACCTTTCTTGGGTACAATGAAGTAGGGACTGTAGTGCCCTGACCTCATATCGGCTGGAGGGACCGGCTCTATCGCGTCCTTCACCAGTAGGACTGCGATCTCCGCGCACAAGACATGGGCATCGGCTGCTCACACTGTAGTGGAGTGGATGGCCCGAAACTTGGGGGGATGCCGGGCGAACTGAATCGCATAGCCGAGCCTGACGGTTCGAATGAGCCAGCGGGCTCGCAAGACCATACGAGCGGGACCAAAGGAACCGTAGGCGTACCCGGGGTGGGGCAGCGAGGTGGAACACAGGGACGCGGCTCGGGAGGCTCTCTCTGGGAGGCGGCCCGTAGCAGGGTCAGAGTGTGTTGTGCAACACTTACCTGGTTCCACAGGGCAGGAGGTGCAGGAGGCGGCTCGGTGGCGTTCTCGGACCGCACTCAGCTGCCCGCTGGTGATAGAAGAGGTGGATGAGAGTGGTGAAGATTCTTTACTCCCACTACTCTCCGGGCCCTCTTCAAACCCAGAGATGAAGGAAACTGCTCTATTATTGAGAATTTGGGTACCGCTGGTTTTGAGGCCAGCGGCGGAACACAAACAGAAAATGTTTCCACCCGGCCCTATTCCGGGGAAGGGAGCAGTGAGGTCACCGTCTCCTGGAGAGCAGTTCCAATCATCCCTGGTTTGCCCGTCCTGGGGCCACTCACCTATGGCTTTTCCGCCCTTCATGGCGTGGGCCTGGACGGGCGGGGCGGCCTGCCTGCCACTGGCTCCACGGCGCCGTTGGGTAGAGGCTGCTGCGGCACGGGAACAAGGTGAACAACACGGGAACAGTGCTTTGGCCTGATGGACCTGCAGCAACGTCATGGCGTGCATGGCAGAGGCAGCTTCCCCACAGGCTTTGTAAGCCTCGTCGAAAAAAGGTCCGACGAGAACCTACAGGCCTGGGAAGGAAGACACGGTTCCTCGCACCAAGTGGAGTTAGGGCACAGCTGCATTGCAGCGGCCCGCTCCACTGGCGGGATGCGCGTGTATCCCTTAGCTGCCCCGCCATCAAGGGTGGTGAGGGAGGAGGAGCCACCGAGACGGTTTCTGGCAGTAAAAGGTGCCATCCACATCCCTGTGAGCTCCTCGTGCACTTCCGGGAAGAAAGGCACTGGGGTGGGTTGCTGAGAACCAGCGCGCTCCACCCCGAGATACCAATCATCCAGCCTCGAGGGCTCGGGACACGATGGAGGTTCCACTCGAGCCCGATCCTGTTGGCGGCCCGGGAAAGCATGGCCATCATTCTCTGGGTCCGACTCGGCCGAGTCGTCGTCCGCGGAGAAGTCTGACCCACCCTCCAATGCAGCGATCGACATCTGTTCATCGCGGGGAGCACCAAAATGAAACGACTGGCTGCACCTCAAGGATGGACCAGCACGTTCGATTGGTAACTCAACTGGCTGCGGAGCGTGAGAGGCATGAGGGTTCCTAGGGGGTTGGTTCCCCGAAGGAAGCGCGCTCATCGTGATCATGCACCTGTCTGTGCGCTGTTCTCTCTCGCTGGTCTTACCAGCCGTGAAAACGGCTATTGAGCGCTCTCACGCGCACCTTACCAGCCGTGAAAACAGCTGTTGAGCGCTCTCACGCGCACCTTACCAGCTGTGAAAACAGCTTTTTTGTTTTTGCTCAGTTTTTTTTTTTTTTACAAAAAACAAAAAAGAGAGAGAGAGAAGAAAAGACCGCTCGCGCTGCTTTGCTGTCACGCCCGCACCAAAGTGGAGAGATCCAGAAGAGGCTTGTAGATTCACTCTGTGTAGTCAGCATACGAAGTGCTTGGCTCCGAAGCAAAAAGCTACAGTGCAATCACCAGCTGCTCGTTATATACCCGTGCTAACGAGGTCGCGCAGCTGATACAAATGATTGCATGCCAATGTGCATTGGCTTGTTTAGTTTCACTCGAAGTAGATGGCCTCTCTAGCGAGATTCCTATTGGTCAGTCATGACCTACGTTGTAGTGACTGACCGATAGGGAACTAATGTTAACACTCAGGGTATATTACGGCATGTTTTCTATGTAATCAAGTTTATAATGAACAACGCCTTATGGTTAATTTGTTATTAAAAACTGTGTACGTGGTAACGTGTTAACGTGTTAACGTGGTAACACTAAGTTACACCTGGTTTACTTATCTGTTACTAATTAAGAAGTAATGTAAAAAAAAAAACTGTTATAACTGCATGAAGATGAATGGTAACACAATATTCAATTCAGGACTATTAATACTCTAATTGATGTTTTTCAATATTACGCCGGAATAAGTTATGTTCTCTGCGAAATCATCATACATACAAAAATAGATCAAAGTGACATTACGTTAACCAACCATTCAGAAATATGCCTTAATATAGCCTCAATAAACTTCTTCGGGCCGTCATCTTGTTCGGGTCTGACTCTGGTTCAAATTGGTATGGTTGTACAGATGTGTCCTCAGAGACTCCCGCTGCCATTCTTGTTCCAAAATATACCCTCAACTGCAGTAACGTGCGGTGAAGTCTTGTCATGGGTAGGCTGTGACCTATCAATGTGGCAAATTCACAGGGGTGTAATTTGCCACTGCAATCGGTGGCGCGGTTACAGTGTATCTCGTGGCTCACGCAGTCTTCACATGCACGCGCGCTTCAATCCGTTTCGGAGACTCTCTTTGTTCATTCCGGTGAAATCACAAAACAAAAATGCACACAAACGTGTCCCTGCTTAATAAAATACAACCACTGATGAACATATTCGGTTTTGATAAAAAAAAAAAATATATATTCGATTGCGGATTAGAACCCATAACCTCTGACATGCTCGGCAAAAGTTCTACCACTGGACCATTAAAGGACTCACAAAATGTTGTCGGATATTTATTCACGTGATTCATTCATTTATACACACATACGCGCGCGCACACACACACCTGTCTCACCCACTTTTTAAAACAAAGTTAAGCCACTGCTTATTCATTCAGGTAATTTAGCAACCCAAGTTAATATCAGGCATCATCACATCGCTGGCTGCATACAGAGCAAAGTCAGAATCGCGGAGTGAGTGAGAGCGAGTGGATCACGTGATATGAAGCAGTCTCGGTCTCTGCCTCAATGTTGATCATTCAAGAGAGCATGAGAACTGACTGCGCATGCGCAAATCTCCGTAAACTACGTTCTATGGACCAAAGAGGCACTGCGAACCTCTGCCTCAATGGCCATGGCCTTGAATTTCCCGCATGAAACAATGTTTTTTAGGAGCAAACTATGGCAAAAGGAGTATTATATGAGTATTCCTGATTTTTTTTGTTACAAAAATTTATATTTGGAATAAAATAAATGCAATTAATAATGTGGTGAATTAATAAAGCTCTTGGAATTAATAAATGTAATGTCAACATTTCCTTTGGTGAGGCACTGCCTACCCTGCCTACCCTGACCGCACGTCCCTGCTCAACTGTCGTCAAGGCAACACTCCACCTGCCTTGTGTCAAAATGCCCCAAAGAACAGAGGGGCGGAGTGAGCAAAGCTCATTATCATTTAAAGGCATATGCACTGAAACGGCGTGCTGAAGACAGAACTGTTTTTGACCAGGTAAAATGAGTGTTTTCTTACAAAACTAATGAGAATGTTTAATAAAACTGTATTACAAAGTTTTAATTTAGACCCTAAAGATTCATATTAACTTGTACAAAAATGGCATTATATGACCCCTTTAACAACTGGCATGACAAGAACAGCCTGTAACACCATCAAATGTAGAGTTGAAAATATAGTTAACTCGTTCTAGTTAATATATAGTTATGTTATGTAGTAATAATATAAGTATGCATGTATATGGTTATTTATAGTAATAGTGATCGTGAGATAGTAGTAGTAGTCAAGTCAAAGCGCTTATTGTGATATGCACAGTGAGAAAAACAAGTTTCCCTTTACAATGTGGTTTCAGTAGTTGTTTTTATTCTATATGGTCATATTAAAATGTTTATATTTCATATTTATGTTTTAAAAAAAATAATTTACAACCTATGTTTTGTTGCTGTTTTGAATAAAAAAAAATACTGTAAATCAAATCAGTCGTCCATTACAAATCATATAAGGAGCATGACTAGTACCTAGTGGACATTGTTGGTATAGTGACTAAAACAACACAGAAACCAAATTTTTTGGTGATATCAATGTCAAATTTGGAACACAACTTCTTTAGACTTCAACAGATATTTTTTTTCTTTAATTATAAGTTATAAAATAAATATTATATTACTTTTTTATTACAACAAAGTTAAACAGCTATAACTTTTTTGTTTTTTAATTTTATTTAACTTATTTCACTTGTACAAGAAACATCAAAGTATTTTTTTTTTTTTAAATGAGCCCATAAATAGGTTCAAATTCCAAATCGTTCCAGAATTACATTGATTTGAATATGGACATCCCATTTTTAGCTCTACCCCCAAAAAGTGTGGTGACACTTAAGTAACGAAATGTCAATCTTTGTCTTTATAACAGAAGATACAATACAATACAAAAATCTTCAAGATACAGCCTACAATATTCACACGTATAACGAATTGTCACCTTATAAACATCGTCCTTTGTGTGGTGGAATAAGCAATGCTACAGAAATATATGGTTAGTATCTTAAATTAAACTTTATTTTTTTAGTTCATTAATTATGCTAACTCAACTAATTTAATGTAAAGAGCTGGATACTAATACTAATTAAATAACGTCAAATATTGAATGTCGGCTACTGATACTTATTAATAAGGTGTGTAGCCTACAGAATTTTATCTTTTAACATGAATGCCTATTGGGGCTGCTATTGCTTCAGCTTTTTGAACGTAGAAATATGATAAATACCTTATTGGCTATCAATTTTTTGTGGATAAAGGCATATTTTGTACATGACTACACATCTCCTTATAAGGACAAAAAAATATGTAATTTTAACGACATAGCATCTTGTTATTAAGAGAAAAAGATGTAGTTTTAACTACATAAGATCTCGTTATTACGAGAAAAGATGTTGTTAAAACGACATAAGACAAAAGAAAAAAGATGTTGTTTTAACGGCATAAGATCTCGTTATAATTCAATTCAATTCAATTAAAATTTATTTGTATAGCGCTTTTCACAATACACATTGACTACATTTACATGCAGCCAATAACCCTGATTAGTGCATTGATTAGTGTTCTGCGCATGTTCTATTCACAAGGAATCTTGGTCTTTTGAGTAGAGGATCTTCACTTCAAAAACCTCCATGCAGTATACCGGAAGTAAACAAGAAGTAGAGGTAAACATGGCGAGATGCAGCACAGCACCATACTTTTGGAGCGAGGAGGAAACCAATTTCTTTATTAGTTTTGGTGAAAACCAAAACTATTCATTATCCGCGTGTTGCTGCTGCTGTTGTTGTCTTTGAAGCAGCTTTACAGAAAGTGCATTTCAGAAATGTACATAGAAAAAAAAATACACTTAGTTAATCCTGTATTCATTTAGGGCATAACATATCGCCGGCGTTGAGTCGTCTCTTCACAGGCGTTGAGTCGTCTCATCACAGGTGTTGGGGCATCTGAAGTCTCCGTGAGAGGCTGGATACAAACTGGAGCTGGCGTCCCGAGATAACAGCAGAAAGGCAGATGGGAAATAATTAGCATAGCTGATGTTCATAGTATTAATGCATTCGATTCAGCAGTAGTATAAAAGGTAAGCATTATGTGAATGCTTGGTTAAAGAGATGCGTCTTTAATCTAGTTTTAAACTGAGACAGCGAGTCTGAGCCTCGAACAATATCGGGAAGGCTACTCCAGAGTTTAGGAGCTAAATGTGAGCATTATTAGTATGGTGTTTACTGAATTTTGGATCACTGAGTTTGATAATATAATTTTTTTATCTAATCTAATGCATTAAGCCATCTAATGCATTCTAATGCATTTAGCCATGATAGCATTTCAGACAGAGCGTCCCTGAGGACGCGGGTTTCGTGAAGTCATCGCGTACAATAGAAGTCCGATTTCATTGGCTAGGCGCCAACCAATAAAACGACTCCATTTCCGCAACACTCCCCCGCTCCTCTCCCCCTCTCGCCTCTACTGAGTTGCAAGTGCACAAATCACTTTTGCACCTAATATATCGCGAAAAGTGTAGCAAAAGTCAAGGCGCGAAATTTGCACTTGCAGTGACAGATTTGAGAAGTTGCAAGTGCCAGTTTGAAGTTGTACTGCGAATTTGAATGTCAGAAGAAGTGCAAATTTGTATTACAAGTTTGTGTCTGTCGTTGTATCTTTGTGAATGACATTTTACACATTTGTGACTACTTGTCTGCAGCTTCAAATTCAGAATACAGGTTTGTGACTATTGTCTGCGAGTGCAAATCTCAGCGTTCAAGTTCAGATTTTTATTTTAGAGGTTTTTTATTTTACAGGTTTTCACATCGGAGTTGTGAGTGTAAATGTTCGCGTACAAGTACGAATATTTATTCTCGAGTTTAGCTACTAATTTACCTTCATAGATTAGCGTCACGCAAAGGCAGGGTTTGGAAAAATGAGTTGTTGAACGATTCATATGGGAGTCACTGAGCAAATCAGGTAGAAATAAATGCATATTATAAAACAACAAAAGTGTTTTTTGTCATTGCATGCTTGTAAAACTGTTGTTAGGGACTCCCAAAACAATATTAGGAACATTTTAAATGCCATAATAGGTGCTCTTTAAGACACTCTGTCAAGTTAGATAAGTTAGTGTTTTCATCTGGTCGTGATGAAATATATAATTGAGTGTCATCGGCATAACAGTGGAAATTAATTCCATGTTTTCTTATAATATTACCAAGTGGCAGCATATGTATTAAGAATAGTAGAGGGCCTAACACAGATCCTTGCGGCACTCCATAGTCTACTTACGTTATCTTCGATTTTTCCCCATTTAAACAGACAAAATGGTAACGGTCTGATAATTATGATCTAAATGTCATGATCCTGGTTATTTCTCTCACATTACGCTGTTTCCTCATTATCTCACACACCCCCTCATTATCCTCATCTTTTCCTCTTCAGCTGTTACTCGTTCTCTAGTTGGGGTTCTCGCCTCGTTCACCTGAATCCTTTTCTCTTGATTAGCGTCTCTATTTCTCCCCTCTCTTCCTTCCTGTCTTTGCCTGAGTATTGCATTTCTGTGTGTGCTATGTGCCATCTAATATTGTTGTCTCCTGTCCTGTCTTAGTCCTGTCGTGTCGGAGAGCTGATTATTACTAAGGAGCCTTTTGATCTGAGCCTGAGAATCGCCGCTTGCCTCTAGTCTCCCTCAAGCGCCTTCAGCCAGTGCTTCTACTCACTGGACGGAGATCTAACTATCTAACTATCGCCTACTAGGCTGTTTGCTGTTTTAGTTGTTGCTTCTAGCAGAGACTTTTAGTTGAATGTTTTCCTTCTTCAAGAAGCCCTAAGTTCTCATTGAGAATATTTGTGTTCATCGATCTCCTGGCAAGCTCTCATTAAACTATACTATTTCTCCGCACCTGTTGTCTGACTCTCTTACCTCATGACACTAAACCAGCTTAATGCCTGTCCCTAAACACCAGTGTAGTTTTGTAGTCGATCCAAGAGTATTTTATGATCTATAGTGTCGAATGCAGCACTAAGATCGAGTAGAACTAGTATTGATACAGCCTTGATCAGAAGCTAAAAGTAAATCATTTGTAATTTTAACTAGCGCAGTTTCTGTGCTATGATGCGGTCTGAATCCTGACTGAAATTTTTCATAGATATCATTTTCTTGTAAGAAAGAGCACAATTGAGCGGACACAACTTTTTCTAGTATTTTAGACATAAATGGAAGATTTGAGATGGGTCTGTAATTTGCTAGGTTATTTGGATCTAATTGTGGTTTCTTAATGAGAGGTTTTATTACTGCCAGCTTGAATATTCTTGGAACATGACCTAAAAATAAAGACGAGTTAATAATATTGAGAAGAGGCTCTTGCACTACAGGTAACACTTCTTTCAGTAGTTTAGTGAGTATTGAATCTAATAAACATGTTGTTGGTTTAGATGCAATGATACGTTTATTTAGCTCTTCCTGTCCTATAGATGTAAAGCGGTGTAGTTGTTCTTGAGGGGCGATAATTGAGGCTGAATCATAAGACACCATAAAAGATTGTACATTTACAATTGTGTTTCTGATGTTTTCTATTTTCTCAGTGAAGAAATTCATAAAATCATTACTACTACACTGTAACGGAATATTTTGCGTCTAGCCACAGTGTTAAATAAGAACCTTGGATTATTTTGGTTATTTTCTTTTAGTTCTAATCAAATACAGTAGTCATCATTAACTAAGGATTATCTATCAATGACTTCATCATGTGTGTGGCCCCTCAACTAAAGTGGTGACTGGGTCCTTTCAAACAGTTCACAGTTATGCCACCATTAATAGCACATTGTTGATCAGTGTTTCAAAGGACCCAGTCACCACTTTAGTTGAGGGGCCACACACATGATGAAGTCATTGATAGATAATCCTTAGTTAATGATGACTACTGTATTTGATTAACAGAATTTGTGTGCTATGAGCTGTGATTGGTCTATTTTGGGGTCTGTCCAATACAGTAGTCATCATTAACTAAGCATTATCTATCAATGACTTCATCATGTGTGTGGCCCTTCAACTAAAGTGGTGACTAAGTAACTGACCTAGACAAAGAACAAAGAAAACATCATGATCATGTGTAATAAATCATAATTCATGATGATGTGCTCATCTTAGTTAATGTTTTAATTAACGTGTTGTTCATCCATGAATTCATGAATGAAAAACGTTGAACTTGTGTTAGTTCCTGATGATTCATGAGATATTAATGCATGAATGAATGCATAATTCATACATTAATTTATACATGAATTCATGATAATTCATGTACCCTTACCGTAAAGCAATCGAGCTCTCCTTCCATGAAATCCGAAATACTTCTAGTTTTGTTTTCTTTTGCGCTCCATTTTTCTGGCTGCTCTCTTAAGGGCCTGAGTGTGCTCGTTGTACCACAGCGTTGGACTATTTTATTTAAGCTTCTTTAAGTGCAATGGAGCAACTGTGTCTAAAGTGCTGGCAAAGAGAGAGTTAAAAGATTCTGTTGCAATATCAAGTTCTTCTAAGCTATCCGGGATGCTGAGATGATGCAACTGATTAGGAAGATTATTGATAAAGAAAATTAATGTTTACCATGATACTACAGTAGTATAATCCTAAACTTTTCCTGCTACCTTTATTTTACTGACAACTGCTTCTCAAATATCGGAGTCAGCTAATCAGCTGTGGACCACTATTACATAAAACTTTCTATTAATGCAGATTGTCTGTTGTTCTCACTACTTTGAGGAAAGATTAAGCATGAAGCAAGATTTGCTTTACCAATGTTTATGTTACATCAGTCATTCACACTAGAGCTCGGCTATTAATTACCTCAAACTGAGTAGTGAATCACTAAAACGTCCTGCTCGAGTCGTCCTTGCGATGGAGGTTTGGGATCAATGAATGGTTCTTCTTTTAGTGTTTCATCATCGGACTCGCGCTCAGATTTGATATGATAAAATCGACGTCATTGTTCGTTACTGTGTTTAGTTTACGGTGAAGTTTACAGGACACGCAGAGCTGTCGGTGTTATGGGAATTACGCGGTAAACCAATCACAACAGACTGAGCTGTCTGGCCAATCAGAGCAGAGTAGCTCGCGGAAAGGAGGAATTTAGAGAGATTGATTCATTTGGAGAGTCATTTGAGAATCATTGAAAATCTGGTGATGTGCAAATGTATATTATGAGAAAATGAAACAGTTTTTTGACGTTTGATGCATGCAAACCTGTTGTAGGAGACTCCAAAACAACATAAGGAAACTTTAGGGCCCTTTAATATTATAGGAAGAAATTAACATACTATCAAACAATTAACAAATAATACAGAGTGGAGTATAAAAGGGCTGCACTGGAGCAGAACAGTTGATTTGTTGCTCTGTTGATCACCAGTGTCATAAATAGTCCCTGGTGAACCCTGTTATTTATGGTCAGTCCGCTACACATGTGCTTCATTAATATTTCAACACAGTCTTTTGATATCCGATAGGAGCAAAGCTGCATTTGATATGCAGCGCAGTCGACCATTAGATATAGGGCAGTGTCATGCTTTAGAGAGATTTTGCTCCTTTTTCAAATTATAGACATGATTAAAGGTTAAATGCAAATGCCAAGTACATCCAGATAATTCTGAAAACAGCAATTACCAAAATTTAAGTAATGCCACCGTGCCACACTTGAATCCTGATGGCAACCACTGTGAAATTTTATTAGGCACTTATTTTGTTTTGTTGGTTGTTATTTGTTCATTTTCTTGGAATAACTGCTGGGAACATTTATTTATTATGATGTCATACAGAAACACTAAAAGTAGCTGAAGAGGATCAACGGTCATCCAATGACACCAATCCTTCATCTTCTCAGTCTCTCAATTTACTTTAAGAAACTGTCATTTGTTCGTTTGAGTATTTATGTGTCAGACAGGGTGTGTTTGTTTTTAACTTTGCAGCTCTGCGCATAAAGTTCATGATGGTGGCAGTGAAGACGTGTGCGTGTGTGCGCTGTAAGACAAAGACTGAAAGTTATCAATACAGGTCTTATCTCAACTGTTAACAGTCTCAATGATCATCACTTACCTGTTTACGCGTGTTCCAATCAATCCACACAATCCATTTCAGGAGCTTGTTAATTTTTTACAATGCAATGTCACCTCTTCCTGGTACCATTTTGACACAGGTGTTTGCTGCCAGTCCAATGGTCAATCCAACACTCTACTCTGGCTCAACGAAAGATTACAATGGCTTCCTGCTCCAATGCTCGCTCGCTCTGGAAATGCAGCTGCACCACTTATAGACAGACTGCTATAGACAGAGCTAAAATCTTATTCATCTTGTTTTTACTCACATGAAAAGCTTTACAATGGGTAGAATCCATCTGAAACCAGGGAAGCCCCTTCACGCAGTTGCTGGATTCGTTTCACTCTCATTTCTGTGAGGTTTTCTGATGGCCCGCTGGTGATACCACTGTTAAAAATAATTCAAATGAATCAAGAAAAGGATGATATTCTTGATTATTCCCTCAACTTCAGGACTCTTGATGCAGACAGTGGATGGAACAAACCAGCACTGCTTATCGTCAAGGGCTCAATACAGCGCAGAGGCTACATTTCGCCGCCTACGACAATACCGTGATGCTTGAGCGATTTATCTACCTGTCAATCCGGGTCGCCCATTGCATAAGGGATTGTCAGGAAGATCAATCTGCCTTACAGTCTTCTCCAACTCTCCGCCAGCCAGCTCTGTCGGCTCATCCAGAACCAGAGTCTGAACCGATGCAAGGGGATGCATTTCACCTCTCCCCCACTGAAAGACTTTGCCTCCTGACCCAGCATGTCTGTTCATATGTTCCACTTTCATCCACTTGAATGTCCTCTGAACAAATGTGATTATTCCTGTCTTCTGCTCGAGACGAGCCTCCCAGTTACCACCTCATCAACCATGGGACTGTGCCATTGACCTGATTCCTGGTGAACCAATGCCCAGTGGAAAGATTTATCCACTATCCATCCCAGAATAGAAAGCCATGGAGGATTATGGGGCTGAGTCCCTCAAACAGGGCTACATCCATCCATCTTCCTCCCCTGCTGCTTCTAGTTTTTTTTCTTCGTGGCCAAGAAGGCCTGAGGCTTGGTCGATTGGAAGATTGCCTTCATAACACCTACAGGCCACTATGAATATCGGTTAATGCTGTATGGTTTAGTAATCACCCCCTCTGTGGTCCAAGGATTTATGAATGAGATCTTCTGAGAGTACCTCCCCACTTCATATTGGTCTACATAGATGACATCCTGGTGTACTGAACATTGCCACCACATTCAGCTCATGCTTGCCAAGCTGAGGGAATATAATCTCTACCTCCAGGCTGAGAAGTGTTCATTCCACCAGAGCTCAACTCAGTTCCTCAGTTACATCATAAGTGCATAAGGCATCAATATGGACAAGAGGAAGGTGGAAGCTGTTAAATCCTGGCCAGTTCCATCCACCATCGAAGAGTTCCAACGTTTCCTTGGATTTGCTTTATAGATGCTTTATTAAAAACTACAATCAAGTCAAAGCTCCATCAACCTTCTCAAGAGTAAGCGCTAGTCTCTGTCCTGGCCACCTGAGGCAACCCATGCCTTTAACCCCCTGGGGTCGTCGGTCTCGCCGGCGATACCAGCTCACTTTTTTTCTTATCAGTGCAAAAGAGACTCAAAATACTCTGTTGATTTTGATCTTACATTTAAAGGTGATATATGGAGATTTTAGCGGCCTCTAGCGGTGATGTTTCAGATTGCAACAGGAGCGCTCGTGCTCGTGTGCGTGCGGAATCTCAAGAGCGAGCATTCACTATCTACCGGCCACACGGAGACTTTCAACGCAACGGCGAAAGCATCACACAACATGCTACACTCATGTAAACTCCCACTGCCACTTTACAATAATAGGCTACTTTTATCATCTTGACGTTGAACTAATGCTCCATGCTCGTACCATAATAACGTTAACTGCATTGACGGCAAACTAATGCTATCTAACTTGAGCCAACTAAAGCACAAAATCACAATATATTTCACTTGCTTTGAAGTAATGTTAGCTTACCTGTCCAAAAGGAGGAAAGCCAACTCAGGATCTGTTTTTATACCTAAAACAAAGCGGAGGTCTCTCCACAATTCAAAAGCTCTGGCGATGTTGATCCGTGTTTTCGTCGAGCTTCAGCAGATAAAACTTTTTTTTGTTTTTAATATTTTTTTGGGAGTTTGTGTTGTGCTGAAGGCAGGTCGTTTTGGGGTGTTATCAGACTCCATGTCAGCTGAAGTGCCGTCGGTCGCATAGACTGTATGAGGAGAGAGGCTCGGGAGCGCGCATGCACGTCACTTCCGATGGATTTCGCTGTAAATCCGACCCAGAGACTTCACATATAAATATGAATACTGGCCTTCAGAGGTAATAGCAAAACCCGACAAGTGGATAATTGTAATGTGTGATTACAACCCCTTCACACACAGGCAATAAAAAAAGGATTCAGTGTAGAAGAAAAGTTCCATATAGCACCTTTAAGTGTTATACATCATTCAAAACTGTTAAATGTCTTCTTTTATTTGTGTACACACATAATAAAAACAAAATGTTGTGTTTTTCGTAAAATAAATAAAATAAACATGATGCGCGTTCTGTCGTCTCTCTCAATGTGAAGCTCATTCTGAAACGCGACAGAACATGATCTGTAATTTAGCTAATATTTGTCACACAAACTTGAAACGTATGTCTTTACAACGCTTGGAGTCTCTATTTTTAAATGATGTAAATTATATCAAAAACTAATATTCTATATTTAAGTAATCCGTATGAAAGCAGCGACATATACAGTTTCTCAAACGGGCCTCATTAGCCAATTAGCTCATTAGCCAACCACGCCCACGTGAAACAGCTGTTCGCATACTAATGAGCCACGTGGAGGAACGCGATCAACTCCCTCAACACAAAGAATCAGATTCAGCGACTTCAGTCCTACTCTGCTTTTCTTGAGTGGGGAATACTGTGTTTGTGCTGTGCCCTTGGATTTACCTCAGAAGAGTTAGAAGAATACGATTTGATTATGAGATTTTTAAGGTAAGACATGTTATTGTTAGTAGCATGTTAGCAGCAGCATGTTATTGTTGCATAAACTTTACATTGTAGCTACTAGTTAAACTGGTGCCAGACTAAAATGTACGTTATAAAATGTGATTGGAGTTAAAAACATAAAGTCTAATGCTAAATGTATATACATATAGCCTATGACACAATGACATCGCATTCAGTAAATGTTTGCACGTGCTGAGTTAGAGTCACGCGCTGTGGGTTTGAAAAGACAAATCAAACATTATAGGCTTCATGTTTTTAATCCAACATTTCATAACATCGTAACGAATGGAAACGAAGTAACATGATAATCCATATACACTCACCGGCCACTTTATTAGGTACCCCATGCTAGTAACGGGTTGGACCCCCTTTTGCCTTCAGAACTGCCTCAATTCTTCGTGGCATAGATTCAACAAGGTGCTGGAAGCATTCCTCAGGGAGTTTGGTCCATATTGACATGATGGCATCACACAGTTGCCGCAGATTTGTCGGCTGCACATCCATGATGCGAATCTCCCGTTCCACCACATCCCAAAGATGCTCTATTGGATTGAGATCTGGTGACTGTGGAGGCCATTTGAGTACAGCGAACTCATTGTCATGTTCAAGAAACCAGTCTGAGATGATTCCAGCTTTATGACATGGCGCATTATCCTGCTGAAAGTAGCCATCAGAAGTTGGGTACATTGTGGTCATAAAGGGATGGACATGGTCAGCAACAATACTCAGGTAGGCTGTGGCGTTGCAACGATGCTCAATTGGTACCAAGGGGCCCAAAGAGTGCCAAGAAAATATTCCCCACACCATGACACCACCACCACCAGCCTGAACCGTTGATACAAGGCAGGATGGATCCATGCTTTCATGTTGTAGACGCCAAATTCTGACCCTACCATCCAAATGTCGCAGCAGAAATCGAGACTCATCAGACCAGGCAACGTTTTTCCAATCTTCTATTGTCCAATTTCGATGAGCTTGTGCAAATTGTAGCCTCAGTTTCCTGTTCTTAGCTGAAAGGAGTGGCACCCGGTGTGGTCTTCTGCTGCTGTAGCCCATCTGCCTCAAAGTTCGACGTACTGTGCGTTCAGAGATGCTCTTCTGCCCACCTTGGTTGTAACGGGTGGTTATTTGAGTCACTGTTGCCCTTCTATCAGCTCGAACCAGTCTGGCCATTCTCCTCTGACCTCTGGCATCAACAAGGCATTTCCGCCCACAGAACTGCCGCTCACTGAATGTTTTTTCTTTTTCGGACCATTCTCTGTAAACCCTAGAGATGGTTGTGCGTGAAAATCCCAGTAGATTAGCAGTTTCTGAAATACTCAGACCAGCCCTTCTGGCACCAACAATCATGCCACGTTCAAAGTCACTCAAATCACCTTTCTTCCCCATACTGATGCTCGGTTTGAACTGCAGGAGATTGTCTTGACCATGTCTACATGCCTAAATGCACTGAGTTGCCGCCATGTGATTGGCTGCTTAGAAATTAAGTGTTAAGGAGCAGTTGGACAGGTGTACCTAATAAAGTGGCCGGTGAGTGTAGTTTTCTCTAGTGTAGTGTCACTGAACTTTTTAACGATTTATAGGCTGCCTGCTATGGCTATTGTTATTATTTCATGCAGCCCTACATATGCCTACAAGGCACAACACACTTGGGAGTTCATATATATCGTGCATGTATGTATTTAGTAAATTTCATAATTTTAACCAGAAAAATCTAAAATAGTTTCTCCTGATATCAGCATGTTCACAGGTGTTTTTTTCCTAAATGTTTCCTTTTACAGGGACCAGAAGACACTGATGAGTCCTGCTGACATTCACATGAGTCTCTGTAGATGAACATGGTAAAAAATCAAACACCTTGGAGATGACAGGTATGTAGCCTACTATGTTTTAGGAATGGCAGAAAGGTGTGGGACTGTCCAAGTCTCTGTCTTTAGATCAGTGTTTACTAATGTGCTTTTTTGTCATTTGTTGTGTATCTTTGGATAGTGTTGTGTTGTAAATAAATCCAAACCATTTAAAAGCCATTATTTTTTAAGTCTCTCCTCACTCTTTGTGCAAGGTTCCTGATAATGACAGCTGATAGCACCTTATAGGGCCATTAGGGGAGGGTCTTTGTCTTTCTCAGGTGTGAAACACTAAATATTCATGGGTTGATGGTTCATGGTTCACGCCTCCTCGCATAAAGCTTTCTAACACAAAAGACGTCTTACAAATTTTAAATCAATATATTGTCTTATCTAAATGAGTAGTCAGGATGATTTTCACATAGTTTTGAAGCAAATATTCTAGGCCACGTGATACAATTTTCAAAAGTCTTGTGAATAAATAATTAGTATGGGTTTTATTACCTTATTTCAGGGACAATGTTTTTTAGTTTTTTCACAAACCATGCATAAACGTCATTATCTCAAAACTAAAAATGTTTACATACATGCTGCTGACATATTACTGTAGCAGAGTTTGTGCTGAATACAGTGTAATCAGACTTTAGCCATGAAAATGTCACAAGTATCAGAAATAAGCACAAATGTCAGAGCATGTCAGAACACTTCCAGGACCCAGAAAACACCTCAGACCCCAGAGGGTTAATACCCTGAAAGAAGCCTTCACTTAAGCACCCTTACTTCGTCATCCTGATCTAGCAAAACCCTTCACTATCGAGGTTGTTGCCTTCACTTCAGGCATAGGTGTCGTCCTGCAGCAGGGGAATGCAGCCTATCTCCATCCATGTGCAAACTTCTCTATGAAATTTACCCAGTGGAGCAGAACTATGACATCGGCAATAGAGAGATCATGGCCATCATATTAGCTCTTTAGGAGTGGCGGCACTGGGTAGAAGGGGTTCATTGCTCTGTCCTGCCTGAATGTTCCTGAGGAAGTTTCTGACCATCCAGAGTCTATCCGGCCATCCAGCCTGGTAGTCAGTCCCATCCAGTGGACTCTGGACAATAGGATTGCTGAGGCTGCTGCCACTCTGAGCCAGCGCCACCAAACTGCCCTCTAAACAAAACCTACATACAATTGATTCATTGAATCAATCCACTTCTCTGTTTGTAGTGGTCACCCTGGGACCAATCGTATTCTCTTTTTTGTTCATGAACGTTATGGTGGCCCAGCATGAGAAACAGCATCACAAGATTCATCCAATGCTGTGAAAAATTTGCCATGGAAAAATTCAATTAAATTCGTATTTATTTTTATACCGCTTTTCACAACACACATCAATTCAAAGCAGCTTTAGAGAAAATTGACTAAGGGGCTCAGGCCATGAGGTCAGGGCATTGAGGGGGACGTTTTGTGCGGGTTGAGTTAGCGTAGAGATCAAGGCCCAGCTAAACGGACAGGACCCTTGCTTGTAGAGCAGGGATGTCCAAGTTGTAGAACCTGATGAAGGTGGATGGCGAGGACCAGCCGGCTGCCGCACATATGTCGCCAATGGAAATTCTACTGGACCACGCCCAGAGAAGGCCATGCCTCTGGTGGAGTGGACCCTCATTCTAACTACCGATAATGCAGATGCCATGAGGCCCAGCATCCTCTGAAAGGCTCTGAGGGTAAGTGAAACCCCAACTGAGGCAGGTCCACATTTGGGCTGAATCGAGAACTGCTCCCAGGAAGGAAGTTAGCAGGCTGGAAGACAGTGAGCTCTTGGCTAGGTTGATCCTGAGTCCCAGGCATTACAAATGGACCCTGGGCATGAGCCAGTCGTCGAGGTAATGCTGGATTCGCACTCTTCTCTGTCTAAAGGGGGAGAGGGCCGCATCAATTCACTTTGTGAATGTATGCAGGGCCAGAGAAAGTCAGAATGGAAGGATCCCCTAAATGAACATTCAAATGAACAGGTGATCCAGCCACAGCACTCTCCTCTTCCTTCCTGATGGATCAGGATGGCTTGGGCAACTTTAGCTTTCCATCCCAGGGCTGTGGGCGAGCATAGGTGCAAGGCCACAGCCTATTCGAGAGGAGGCAGCTTCTCCTACACTTTTTTTCCTCATTGCCTAAGAGTCTTAGTAGACCAAAAATTGTATAAGTCAGTTAGTCGAAGAAAAAAAATCATGTGGTGAAGTCACGCAGTCCGTGAGGGACAGATCGTTAACTTGGGTCCTTTTGGTAATTATAGTATGTGCAGGAAAACATCGACCTCAAATATGTTAACCTATATAAATGTGTGATGATATTAGATGCATATCCAAGTGTTTGTGCAGAGTGTGGAAGCTGAAGTATAGCGCGCTAACTGCATGACATGGAGGCACGACACAAACCCACAAAAGCAGAAAATACTAGTTTATCTATAAATTATTCAAATGTTCAGACAGTGTCCTTGCTGTTTTTTTTCACAACTCATTCATAATAATTACTTTAGTTTGTACACTGTGACAAGCTTTATGTGTGTGGTTGAGCTCTGATTGAGCTATGTATAGGCGAGTAAAGGCTCATTATTATGATTTGGCTCATTAATATACATGTGCGATTAGTTGACTTATCGCTTAAATTAACAACTAATTGTCGACAAGAAAAATCTTTTGTCGAGGGCAGCCCTAGTTCAGCATCCAGCCAAGCTCTTGCGTCACTTGGATCTCTAGACGGCAGGGGGTGGAGTCATCCACTGTCATCAGTGGGATCCTCCTCAGATCCCCCACATGAGATCATGCTGCTCACCCCAGAAGAGGGACGCTGGTCTGCGCGTGAAAAGAGCACTGGGAAAATCTCTCTCTGTGGGGAAAGTGAGGCACACAGGACCTGTGCCGGTGATTTGTGCCGGCATAGCGCAATTCCAAAAAAAAAAAACGAATAACAGTATACTGACTAGTGCAAACCTTAGTAAATCACCTTGCTTGATTCAATTCAATTCTCCTCCTATAAAATTTGCCTCTGAAAGGGAAACTCCTACAAATGCATATGCAATTTTCAGCACAAATTCTTTGTAAATCCTGAGTTTTTTAACACCAAAAGATGGTTTGTGTAAGTAAATCTGGCACATAGAGATGACTTTGCTACACAACACAACCACCATACACACCACAAGTACACCTTCCACAAGTAGAAGTTGAAACTTACTGACCTGCCAAAGCACACAGCACAGTCTCCTTACATGCACATCTCTAATGCACCTTACAGAACATGTTGAGATCCCATCTGTAAGCTGAATCCATGAAATGAGGTTTATTTGGAGATGCTTGTCCAACACTGGCATAATGTTTGTCCAACACTGGCATAATGTTCTGTAATTTTCTATTGGTTTGGTTTCTATTGGTTGGTCAGGATTGAAGAATATGATTTGAAATGAAATGGGTTATAAGAAATGAGTAAGTTGCGGGGCAGCTCATTCACTGTAAAGTTATTTGTCATAAAGCTTTTTAAGGTCAATAAAGCAGGTGGTTCAAATAAAAATGCCCCTCAGGGGCCTGAAGCCTGTTACAATATTCTGTATTTTATGCAGGTCTGAAGGACAGATTCTTGGAATGCCACTGCACTGTCCAAAGAACTGAACATTGTCTTCGATTTGAAAACAGAGCGTTCAAGCGTGAAACAGGGGGTAATGAGTGTGCCGAGTGTATCAGTGAAGAGGCCTGTGTGCTGCAAAAGTGGATGATGCAGTTATTAACCTGCCTACATGGGCAAATATTAACATCACTTAAGCTGGAAATTAGAAATACATTTCCATAACTTCAGCTTGCGGTGAACATTGAAAAGACTGACACTAAAATGTGTTTCTCCCAGAGGCAAAATAACAAAGTACACGCTACCCATCTGAGAGAAGGTGTACAGTGCATTGCAGTTCACCCTCACCGCGGGTCTCAGTGTCAAAATCATCTTCAGGTGCCTTCCATTCCAAAGCCCAGCGTTCCTGAGGTTAATGCCTTTTCTAAACCAATGTTGTTTTTGTTTTCACTCTCTTGTCACAATGCATGAGAGGTTATATAAAATAATGAGCCAAATAACGATGTGTAACCAAAATAAGACATAGGCCTACATTTTCAGTTCACAGTGTGTTAACTCACATTGATAAACCACAAATTGTGTGGTTGCAACTCATTATTTAAAGCTGCCAGAAGTGTACAAGAGATCTCACTGTTGTTCAACCAGGCATAATGGAGGGTGAGTTGTCTGAGCAACTTGTTATGATTGTTGGTGCAACCTACAGATCATTTTCATTTTCATGCAAGGATTTAATTAAAACATGCAATTAAAACTCTCACACACTTATATTCATAGTTTAATCATAACAATTCTTGGAATAGATTTAAACAGTATTTATTGATAAACATGGAATGTACATAGGCTTAGACTTGGCGGACTAGATCTGCAACGCTGCTGCTGCATGAGAAAGGATACATCTGAAAAAATGTGTATGAATACAGCGAATAGAATTTGAACTGCTACAAGGATAGAAGGGAGAACCTTTTTGTCCCACAATGTAGATCATACAAAAATAAACGTTTAAGCGTCTTTGGATCTCTTACGAGAGGTTCTCTCGTACTGCGTAATATCTTACGCTAGGGGAAAATCCCTTTTCCACGAGATATTGAAGCCAAAAATTATCCTTAATATTGAATATATGTAAAACGCGTTGCGGCAGCATACAGACATAGGCAAGACGGCTCGCGTGCCTATTGGCTCTCCTGCGGCAACTGCAGCAGCCTATCGAGAGAGGCCTCTCGTGACGTCATATCCAATGGGTGCATCTCGCGCCCTCTACATCACGTCCCGCCACAAGAGGCGTGGCCTGGGCCTATAAATACAGCTCGATGGGCTGATATAATCAGATTTTTCATCTCTTCAGCGAAGCTCACGCATCGCTGGATCCTGAGTGAAGAAGCCGCACCGTCGAAATAAGCCTTCTCAGCGGGACAAGCCTTTGCATCTGAGGACGCCGGCCTGCACTTTGCCGCCTTCAGTCGCCGTACCTGCTGCGCTTTCCGGCGCATATATCCTTTTTACTCTGCTAAAGTGTGTGTTCGCCGCTGCGACGCACACTTTCTCTAAAAGAGCTAGCGTCTTTTTTAAGATGCCTAAATCCTGCGGCTCATGCCAAGCTGCACTCAGCGACGGGGACCGCCATGTTATCTGCGTTTCCTGCCTGGGTAAGGATCACGCGGCTCTCGCGCTCGCCGATGGCGGGTGCCATCACTGCGAGCTGTTGCCCTTGATGACTCTGAGGACTCGTCTGGCATTCTTCTCAGAGCCTGCACTTCCGCCGCTGTGGTGCCGCGCCGTAAAAAGTGCCGTGCTCAGCTCGCCCCCGAGCCTTCTCCGGAACGCGAAAGCTCGCCGGTTCGCCCGCCAGCTTCGCTCGAGTCACTGACTGATGGACAACGGCCGCCGTCTGCCGTCGCTTCCATCATTATGGACGACGAGATTGCTGCTGAGGAGGCCAGCTGTTCTATCCTGGCGTCGGACAGTGAGGATTGGGTGAGCTCTGTGGACCTCCCCCTCTCTGCCCGCGAGTCGTCAGGGAAACGAGCCGGTATCGAGTCGGAGCTAATGTGCGTGATCTCGCAGGTCGTGGCGGGCCTCGGCCTCGAGTGGGCGGTGCCCGCGCCGCTGATGCACAACCGACTGGACGGCTGTTTTCTCCGGAAGGACCGCGCTCCACCTGTTTCACGACCCGCGCCTTTTCTTCCTGAGTTACACGAAGAAGTCGCGAAGTCCTGGAGCGCCCCCTTCTCTGCTAGAGTGCGCACCTCTGTCTCTGCAGCATTTTCCGTGGTGGACGGTGCTAAAGACAAAGGTTACTCCTCTCTTTCCTCCTGTGGAAATAGCTGTAGCTGGACGGCGCGCTAAGACGGCGCTACCTTCCAAAGCCTGCCGAACTACTTCCGCCATGCACAGTCGCGCCCACACCGCCGCTGGACAGGCTGCTTCGGCACTGCATTCCATGGCTGTGCTGCAGATTTTCCAGGCCGACCTTCTCTGAAAGTTGGATGAGGAAGGACCGGAAACAATCTGCGTGCCGGATCTGAGAAGCGCCACGGACCTCGCTCTGCGCGCTGCTAAATCCGCTGCACAGGCCATTGGGCAGACTATGGCCTCTCTCACCGTCACTGAGAGACACCTGTGGCTGGCGTTATCCGAGATGCCGGACTCGGAGCGCTCTGCGTTCCTCGACGCTCCCGTCTCCCCCGCTGGCCTTTTTGGATCTTCCGTCAAAGACTTTGCGGAATGATTCACCGAGGAACAGAAAACATCACAGGCTATGAAGCACTTTATTCCAAAGCGCTCCAGCTCCGCTGCAGGCCGCCAGAAACAGCCGTCTGCTCGCAGCTCCCAGCCACAGCCGCCTTCCGTCGCCGCCGCCTCACAGCGCCGCCCAGCTTGTGACCAGAGACAGCGCTCTCGCTCTTCAGGCCGCCGCCCCCCTCCGCGTGGGCCGCGGCAGAAGATTGAGCTGAAGGCCGAGGCCTCAAAGCCTTCCTAGCCCTCCTAGGAAAACGAAGGTGTTCAAGTCTCGCCGCGGCCAGACTTCCACCAAAACATCCTGCTCGTCCAGTTCCAAAATTTGCGACTGTTCCAGCGTATTCAGCAGTAAACAAGTCGGCACCACGGCCCGCTTGCCTGCACACAAACGGCATTTTTACGGCGACCCAGATAAATCACATAGAGAGTGTCATTTCTGGTATTCCGGCCACGGCCGATGGTGTTATGAGTGTAATAAAAATGCCCACGACTCGGTGTTCATTCCTACACGTAAACACAGCCCTCCACATCACAGGGCCTGCACAAATCAAATCGACTCGGTTGTCGATTGTGCATTAAATGTAGTGAGCGTGCCCACAGACCTGTGCCCAAAAACACTACATGCTGCATGTCACACGGTTTCTATGGTAACGAAACCAGCACACATACAGTCAGCTCACGCAGACGGTGTTTTCAGTGCAGTGTATGTGCCCGCTGTTACGCGCCCACATTCACTCACAGACATGTCATGCCCTACGGGGCTCGCCCCGCTCTCTCTCTCTCAGCAAGCTGTCACTAGAAAGATGAGCGCGGCCAGGCCCCCCGCCTCAAACGTTGCAAACACAGCGTTCATGTTACAGCACACCGACGCTCTTCGATCGCCACTATGTCACGATCAGAGCCCAGATTTCATTCTACCCCTAGCTATAAATGCATGGGAAACGCTTCCCGGGATATCAGAATGGGTGCTGAACATTGTAAAAAGAGGCTATTCGCTGCAGTTCGCTCGACACCCCCACCGTTATACGGCGCGCGTCGAAACCACGGTGATAAACGAAGTAGCTCATTTACTTCGAGCCGAAATAGCGAAACTATTAAGCAAAGGGGCCATAGAGCCTTTATCTCAAGCTCAGAGAGAAGGGGGCCTATACAGCAGATATTTTCTGGTACCGAAAAAGGACGGGGGTCTCAGACCCATTTTAGATCTGAGACAGCTGAACAGAGGGAGAACAAGTTTGCCAAGGGGACTGGTTTATGTCGATAGATCTAAAGGACGCGTATTTTCAAATACAAATAGCGTCACGTCACAGGTGATTTTTGAGATTCGCCTTCGAGGGCCAGGCATATCAGTACACAGTCCTACCGTTCGGCATTTACGATGTGCATGGACGCGGCTCTCGCACCCCTGAAACTCCAGGGCATGCGAATTTTTAACTACTTGGACGATTGGCTGATTCTAGCTCGATCACAGTCAGAGCTCACAGAACACAGGACCATTTTACTCAAGCATCTCGAAAAATTGGGCCTCACAGTCAATTGGGGGAAAAGTTCGCTGTGTCCCAGCCAGAAAATATCTTTTCTGGGCACAGAACTGGACAATGTCAATGACAGCGCGCTTGACGCCAGAGCGCAGACTGAACATTCAGCGCTTCACTAAATCCTTCCGCTGCGGCACTATAGTCCCGCTCAAAAGGTTTCAGAAGATGCTGGGTCTTATGGCCTCAGCATCGTCAGTACTCCAGCTGGGCCTGTTGCGCATGCGCCCACTGCAGTTATGGTTGAAAGCGCGAGTGCCATCGCGAGCATGGACTTCCGGTCTGTTTCGCCTCAAGGTCGATCAGAAGTGCATCTCAGCTCTGAAACCTTGGAAAGAACCCGACTGGTATCAGTCAGGTGGAGACCTGGGGACTTCCTCGAGTGTGAAAGTGGTGTCCACGGATGCCTCCACCTCGGGATGGGGAGCGCTGCTCGAGGGCAGACCGTTCTTTGGCCAGTGGTCAGGACGAGAAAACCTCCTGCATATAAACTGCCTGGAGATGATGGCAGTCGACAATGCGCTGAGGTGTTTTTGTCCCCAGTTAAGAGGTCACCACGTCTTAGTCCGCTCGGACAACATGTCAGTGGTGACTTATGTAAATCGCCAGGGTGGCGTCAGGTCCCGAAACCTTTACAGGCTGACGGTACACCTCCTGGTCTGGGCTCTGCACAATCTGCGCTCACTGAGAGCTGTGCATGTGCCTGGTCACCTGAATCTGGGACCAGACAGACTGTCCAGAAACAATATTCCAGCAGGAGAATGGTCTCTGCATCCGCAGACGGTCCTACTGCTGTGGGAGACATTCGGCAGAGCGCAGATAGACCTGTCTGCGTCTCAAAAAAACGCTCACTGTCCGAAATTTTTCTCCAAGAGCAAGGATGCGCTGGCCCACGTTTGGCCCCGCTGTCCACTCTATGCTTTTCCCCCAGTCTCACTCCTGTCTCAGGTTTTGGAACGGATCAGGGAAAAAGGATGCCCAGTGCTTCTCGTGGCTCCGCTCTGGAAAAAACAACCTTGGTTCCCAGTCCTTATGCAGCTACAGTCTCGGGTGTACCCCCCGGCCTGTGAGGGGTGATGGGGGTATGTGGTGAGCAGGGCGGCCGAGGGACGTAAGAGAACGTCGCGAGGCCGGTGGTGCGATTGCTAATGAGCAGCACCTGTGAAGCACACCGGTCTCGCATCTCTCACGGAGGAGCGGAAGCATAAAGGGGGAGCGACCGAGTGGATGATCGAGAGAGGAACAGGCCTGTGTTTTAGTTGATGGTTTGTTTCTGTTTGTTTTATGTCTGTCGGTAGCCAGCAGTCGTCCTCGAGGGGCTGCTGGCAGGTATTGTTTGTGTTTTATTTTGGAAGCCAGCAGTCGTCCGCGAGGGGCTGCTGGCGGTTTTATTTACTTTAATAAATGTTTAAATGTTCGCCGGTTCCCGCCTCCTTCTTCCCTGAACTACAAACATTACTACACTCGCTAACCGAATGCATGTTATATGGTTAAGCCCAATGTTAAGCCCAAACTGTTGCTCAGTACAGGCTGGAAGGTTTCCACCCTGGCTGTGTGGAACACTATTTATGTGATTAAGCTCTTTCGGAAGCTATTATTTTTAGGGAATGATGCTTCTAGCCTCTCTTCTCTGGACTCTCTGTGAGTTCCCTGGTGATTATGCATTATATGAGCCCTGGGCACTCGCCCTTGGGACTTTGGTGTTTGGATCCCAGCATGCACAGCGTTTTACACTGTGTTCCCCTAGCCGCTAGCGTAAGATATTACGCAGTACGAGAGAACCTGTCGTAAGAGAACGTACTCGGGTTACTAACGTAACCTCGGTTCTCTCTAGAAGAGGGAACGAGTACAGCGTATCTTGCCGTGCCTGCAACACACTCTGGTTCGCTTCGGCGATGAAAAACCAGATTATATCAGCCCATCGAGCTATATTATAGGCCCAGGCCACACCTCTTGTGGCGGGTCGTGACGTAGAGGGCGCGAGATGCACCCATTGGATATGACGTCACGAGAAGCCTCTCTCAATAGGCTGCTGCAGTTGCCGCAGGACAGCCAATAGGCACGCGAGCCGTCTTGCCTATGTCTGTATGCTGCCGCAACGCCTTTAACATATATTCAAAATTAAGGTTAATTTTTGGCTTCAATATCTCGTGGAAAAGGGATTTTCCCCTAGCGTAAGATATTACGCAGCACTCGTTCCCTCTTCTAGAGAGAACCGAGGTTACGTTAGTAACCGAGTACGTTTTTAACAGAATAGTAAGAAATCAGACTGGCTGGTACTTTTAGCAAGCAAGTACTTTTAGCAAGCTAATAGGGACATTATCTAAAAAAGTGCATCTAGTACAACATTAGGCTGAAGAATTTGGGTAATTTGCATCATTGAGAACAGATAAAAAATGTATTGTTAGATGCTTAAAAGTAAAACCTTTGGGGTGTGGTTTAGGTTAAGCCCATATCATAAAAATCTCATTCCAGCCAGGCATGCCTTGAGTGATCTCTGTTTCAAGGTTTCTGTCAAGCTTCTGTATTCTTTGAATATCACATGTTTGAATGATGCAGGGAATATTATCATGATAATTATTCAAAAGTAAGTTGGGGTAACACTTTCTATGAAGTCCAGGCTTATAATTAATTATTGCCTCATTTATACATTTATAAGTAAGTATTACTATTCTACAAATGTATTTATAAAGACTCATTAAAACCTATTCTGCATTTTAAGAACAGTTATAGTTACATTTATATTATTTTTATAATTACTTTACATTTTTACATTTATAAGTCATGCATTTTGTGGCGATGCGAAAAAAAGAGAAAAAAAAAAACAAACTAAGTTGCGTGACTGGATGGAGGAGGGAAATCAATTATCCGGAAGTGAGGAAATGAGTATATAAGGTGGAGTTGCAAGAGAGGAAGGGGAAGGAAAAAAAAAAGGAACGGGTTACCTTAGCTGAGACGAATTCATTGTCAGTGAGACGCGAAACGCGAGATGCTGTGTTTGGGCTGTGTGTTGATCTAGAGCGAGCGATTGGCACTGAGGGTGCGCTGCACCTCTGGACACCGGCTGCACAGCGAAGCTTGTCGTCTTTGAGGCTGTCGAGTGAGCAAGTTCTCCAGTGGATCTAGAGTGAGCGAGAGTTGCCTAGCGATTGGAACTGAGGGTGCGCTGCACCTCTGGACACCGGCTGCTCAGCGAAGCTTGTCGTCTTTGAGGCTGACGAGTGAGCAAGTTCTCCAGGTTATTCCCTGTTTTTACCCTCACTTCGAAAACTTTTCCTTCCTGCCATTATCGGCCAACGCTCTTTCACCTACACACACACACACACACACACACACACACACACACACACACACACACACACACACACACACACACACACGCCGCACGCACACGCATGCGCTGTCTTCAAGCCAACCAAACATTCACGCAACCACTTTCACCACGTATTTCGTATCTGTATAATACAGTGAAGTGTTTCGTTATGTTTAAACGGTTGGTTTTATTGTTAGTTTAATTGAGTTTTTTTTTTCTTCTTATTTTACCAATTCAAAGACAGTGGTGTAAAGACTGTAGGATTTTGAACTTGAACCAAAGTTATTTGGTGTGTGTAGTTTGTTTTGATTCCTTGCTTATGGTAAACCTGAGATTTTGGTCTGATTCATTTGAAAATTATGAAAATATAACTGTGAAACTGAACTTCATTTGTGTGATTCTGATTATGTTTATTCGTAACCGGTGGCTTAAAGAGCTATTCTGAGGAAACACATTTGACAAGATTAAGCTTGTCTGGCGCCCGAACTAATTGTTTTTTTTTTATTTATACATACATCTTTCACTTGTTGATTTATATTTCGTTTGGGGTCTGCCACCATTACAGAAGTGGCGCCCGAACAGGGACTGAACTGAACTCTGTAAGAAAAAGAAAAGACACTTGACTTGAACTTTTCAACTGAAAAAAAAAAAAAAAAAAGTCAAACTGTAAAAAAAAAAAAAATTGTGTGTGCTAAGTGTGTGTATATGATTACTTATTTGCATGTGACTGTGTGGGAAATATATCCTGGTTGCAGTAATTGAGGGTTAGCTTTAAGGTAATGATTAAAGTGTGACTTTGAATTTGAATATGTGTTAGAACAGAAATTGTAAATTCTGTGGGTTAATTTGTTTATTGAACACTGAAATAAGGTTGCATTTTGTTAGTTATTCTGATTTATTTATTTTAGAACTACTGACATATCTTACATTTTGCATAACATTTTACACACTTCATTGGAGTCATCTAGAGACACCATTGAATCATGACCACAACACCATCTCCTTTGTCAACGTGTGTGGATATTGAAGCTCCAGATGTTGCAACCCCAATTTGGTCCAATGCAGAACATCCGCGGTTTACTCCTGGACGACCTCTTTCACCTCCTGTCTTCCATGACCCATACATCCAAACGCCTTCCAGCTATCCAGGAGCCCATGGAGCCCAGGTGCAGTTCGCTTCAGCTGTGGCTGGCAGCAGCACTCCAATGCAAACCCCTACCTGGAACCAGGGACCAGGTCCTATGCATCTATGCACGTCACCACCGGAACTTTCTACTTCCTCTTCTGTGGCACAGCAGGATTTGCCCGGTGTACTTCCCACTCCTGGTAGAGAAATGCAACGACTTACTTCACAAGTTCAAGGTAATTGGGATACACTGCTGGACTTCATAAAGAAACAGGAGAGAGCGGTCTCTGAACTTACCCAGGAGCTGAAAGGAACTTCTCAGCACTGTGACCAAATTACCAAGCTTGCTACTAAAATTAAGGACAACCAGCAGCAAGTTCTCACACTCGTTGCTTCGAACAAAAAACAGGATGAGGATGAGACTGATCAACTAACCAAAGCCATTAAACTCATGATTACAGGCGAACTTCAAAAAGTTGAAACTACCTTTGTCTCTGAGGTGCGCTTCATGGTGGATCAACTTCAGCTGGAACTTCAACAGGACCTCAAAACCATGCAACAGAACTTTCAAAAAAGCCACGACCGGCTTACGGCAGAAATGCATCAGTGCTCCATCCAAACTGCTAGCCTTTATGCAGACTTTAAAAAGTCCCAAACTGAAATGGTGGATCGAAGCGAGATGCAAGAAAAGAAATTAGTGGATCTTCTTAAGGCGAGTATACCAACACCACCCAGCACTACCTCCATCTCTTCACCACCATCCACAGTGACTGCTCCTGCAGCTCCTCCCATTACTACAGTAGTAAGAAGTGACCATCTTAAGATGACATTTCCCACCTTTGGAAGGCCATCAGATGATCCAGACCCTTTACTATATTTGACACGCTGCCAAGATTTCCTAGCATTACATCCCTTGGTTGATGCAGACCTCCTGGCCACTTTCCGAACTGTACTCTATGGAACTGCCCGTGACTGGTGGGAGGTTGCCAGATCCTCTGTAACATCATGGGGTGAGTTTGAATCAGCTTTTCTTTCTGCCTTCCTATCTGAGGATTACGAAGATGAGCTGGCAGATCGGATCAGAACGAGGACCCAGGGAGAGAAGGAGTCCATCAGGGATTTTGCATTCTCATATCGAGCTCTCTGCAAAAGGTGGAAGCCTTCCCTAACAGAAAGTGACATGGTAAAAATGATCCTTAAAAATATCAAGCCCTATCTTGCCAGCCAGTTACGCAGCAGGGTTAGCACTGTCGAGGAGCTAGTAAAACTGGGTCATCAGCTGGAGAAGGATTATGTGCAACAAGTACAATATGAGGGACGCAAAGTTTTTAACCCACCACCTACAATGCCACAAAGACCAGTCTCTGGCCAACCTGTGGAGAAGCCTCAAGTACAGTGCTGGCGGTGTAAAGGTTCCCATGCACCTGGAAATTGCCCTCACTTTATGTCCGCCTCCAACCAGCCATCTGTTCAGCAGCGTCCTATGAATAACAAGCGTTTCTTCCAACCTATGAAGTCTGGGGGGGGTCCGCCTCGCCAGCCATCTACTCCTTCCAGCAACGCGGTATCTGCAACCTTGGAAGAAAGCACCTCCACTGGTTGCAATACTTCAAATCAGCTAATGGCTGTACCACAACAATTAGTGGTGCCCATCAGTATTGGCCCCTGGAGAGGAAAGGCCATTGTGGATACAGGCGCAAGTTACACCCTTATCCATGAGAGCCTTTGGATAGAACTTAACCCGCATGGCAACCTTCAGCCCTGGACCCTTGGTCCTCTTTATTTAGCTAATGGTGAGGCAGAAGTTCCCTTAGGATGGATTAACCTACCGATTATGCTTCATAATAAGACTTTCCCAGTACAGGTCGCTGTTCTCTCCTACACAGCCCTCGCTTATGCAGTGATCCTGGGATTGGATTTCATCTTCTTTAGTGGACTGCAGATTGATGTTACTGACAGGAATTATTCTTTCAAAACTGCCCCTGATGAACACTATCCTTTCCAACCAGGCCAGGCCAGTGTACCTGTGGTGAAACCACCCCACCTAAAAAAGAGACAACACCTGAAGAGTGTTAATCAAAGCCTCTCCCTACTGAGTTCCATTCCTCCACTCCAACACCCATTGCTATCACGACCACTTGATAGCCTGGATGATCAAGCATTAATGACCCTTGCTGTGAATGGTGCTGACTTACCACATGACGGGAAACAACAACTACGGCAAATTTTGGAGTCCAACTCTCAGGTGTGTACCCTCCAACCTGGACGTACTGATGTTCTCAAACACCACCTCTATATCACACATCCAGTGCCCCTCAAACAGCGACCCTATCGCATGAGTCCTTCTAAACAAGCTGTTGTGAGAGAGCAACTGGAGGAAATGTTGAAGGCAGGTATCGTGGAACCATCTC
This sequence comes from Semotilus atromaculatus, assembly GCA_031834385.1. NCBI lineage: Eukaryota > Metazoa > Chordata > Actinopteri > Cypriniformes > Leuciscidae > Semotilus > Semotilus atromaculatus. The sequence continues at coordinate 9,094,662 of JAULUF010000025.1, read as the reverse complement.
ACTCGGCATGGGCATCCCCTGTTGTCCTAGTTCCAAAAAAAGATGGTAAAATGAGATTTTGTGTAGATTACCGGAAGGTCAACGCCATAACAGAGAGTGATGCATACCCCCTCCCTAACATTACAGAGATTCTTGAATCCCTCTCTGGTGCGTCAATCTTTTCTACAATCGACCTCAACAGTGGCTACTGGCAGGTGACAATGGATCCAGATAGCAAACCCATGACTGCCTTTATCACTCCATCGGGATTGTATCAGTTTACCGTCATGCCTTTTGGGTTAAAAAATGCCCCAGCGACATTTCAAAGACTGATGGAGACGGTTTTGGGGGAGTTACGAGGTAACATATGCTTTGTTTACATTGATGATATTATAATCTATTCACCATCCATGGACCAGCATTTCCTCGATCTCCAAACTGTTCTCCATCGATTGCAGACAGCGGGTTTGACTATCAACCTAAAAAAGAGCAAGTTTTGTCTTCAGGAGTTAACATTCCTTGGACATGTGGTGAACATTCATGGTATTTCCACAGACCTGAGTAAGGTAGAAGCCATACGTGCATACCCTGTACCTCGTAACATCAAAGAGGTTCAGCGCTTCCTTGGACTCGCTGGGTGGTACCACCGGTTCGTCCCAAATTTCTCGAGGATCGCTGAGCCCATCAATTCCTTGAAAAAAAAGGGGCGTGCATTTCATTGGTCATCCCAATGTCAACGAGCTTTTGAACAGCTAAAAGCCCACCTTACCTCACCTCCCATTCTTGGTCATCCAAACCTTGAACTTCCATTTGTTGTATACACGGATGCCAGTGACACCGGACTAGGTGCGGTGTTGACACAGCGGAAGGACCAGGGCTCAGAGCGGGTGATTGCGTACGCCAGTAGATCCCTGAGCAAAGCGGAAACCAACTACTCTGCGACAGAGAAAGAATGCCTTGCCGTTATATGGGCTCTGGAAAGATGGCAACATTACCTAGAGCCTAAACTATTCACGGTTGTGACTGACCACTCCGCCCTGCAATGGGTAATGAGCTCTACAAAAACCACCAGTCGTCTCATTAGATGGGTTCTCCGTTTGCAGAAGTTTGATTTTGTAATTGAGTATCGTAAAGGAAAGCTGAATGTAGCACCAGATGCTCTCTCTCGGATCCACATCCAACCTGGTTGTAGCTTATATGTCAGGCAAACGGAGGAGTCAGACCTTCCAATCACTGCCGCTGCCATCTGGGAGGAGCAGCACAAGGACCCTGTAATCACAAAACTATTCCAAACACTGGCAGGAGATGATCAGCTGAAAAATCAATACGAGGTAGTAGAGGATAAATTGTACCACACAACTCAGCTGAAGAGTGGCCAACGCCATTATCGGGTGTACCTTCCCAACAGTCTGATTTCAGCCGTTCTCCACCACTACCATTCAAATCCTTTGAGTGGGCACATGGGTATTTACAAGACTTACCAGAGGCTGCATGATATTGCATTTTGGCCTGGGATGTGGACGGATGTGAAGAACCATGTCAAAAGATGTGTTAAATGCCAAACACTCAAAGGGGAAAACCGTAAACCTGCGGGAAAAATACAACAAGTCAGTACATCACGTCCCAACGAAATGCTAGGGGTAGACATCATGGGACCAATGCCCCGCAGTACCCATCAGAATGAGTACCTTCTTGTCTTTGTGGACTATTTTACCCGCTGGGTGGAGCTGTTTCCTATGCGGAATGCCCGTGCAGAGACTGTTGCAGCACTTTTCAGGAGAGAGATTCTGACTCGATGGGGGGTTCCTGACTTTATCCTGTCTGATAGAGGTTCTCAGTTCCTTTCTGCTGTATTCAAGGAGATATGTGGTAAATGGGGTGTCACACAGAAACTCACTACTGCTTACCACCCACAAACGAATATGACAGAGAGAATAAATCGTAACCTAAAGTACATGATGGCGACTTATGTAGAGGATAACCACAAGAAATGGGATCAGTACTTGCCTGAACTACGATTTGCAGTCAATTCAGCTGTCCAGGAGACCATCGGCATGACCCCAGCAGAGCTTCAGCTGGGGAGGAAATTGCAAGGTCCCATGGACAAACTGTTGCGTGGCAAGAACATCTCTCCCGATTTACCTTCCTATGATGTGGTCAGTCATCTAGTTCAACTTCAAGCTAAAGCGAAAGAATGCTGCCAAAAGGCACAGAAAAGACAACTACGGAGCTACAATAAGAACCGACGTGATGCCTCCTTTAAAGAAAAGGACCGTGTGTGGCTAAGGAATTTTCCCCAATCTAGTGCCCAACACCATTTCAGTGCAAAACTTGCACAACGATGGAAGGGTCCTTATCGGATAATAAAGCAGCAGGGACCAATAAATTATCAAGTGGCATTGGAGTCCTCTGGGGAAGATGTGCGTAATGTGCATGTGAGTAATTTAAAAGCATGCTTCCCCACAGCAGAGGAGTTGGAAATTCAGGAGAGGAAAAGACTCCTTGAAATATTCCAAGAATCGTCAGAAGAAGGGGAAGAGTTCTTGGGATTCTAGGTCACACTTTCTATCCAACAACCTTGGGTTGTTTTCTCCAGGGGGGGAGAGTGTGGCGATGCGAAAAAAAGAGAAAAAAAAAAAAAAACTAAGTTGCGTGACTGGATGGAGGAGGGAAATCAATTATCCGGAAGTGAGGAAATGAGTATATAAGGTGGAGTTGCAAGAGAGGAAGGGGAAGGAAAAAAAAAAGGAACGGGTTACCTTAGCTGAGACGAATTCATTGTCAGTGAGACGCGAAACGCGAGATGCTGTGTTTGGGCTGTGTGTTGATCTAGAGCGAGCGATTGGCACTGAGGGTGCGCTGCACCTCTGGACACCGGCTGCACAGCGAAGCTTGTCGTCTTTGAGGCTGTCGAGTGAGCAAGTTCTCCAGTGGATCTAGAGTGAGCGAGAGTTGCCTAGCGATTGGAACTGAGGGTGCGCTGCACCTCTGGACACCGGCTGCTCAGCGAAGCTTGTCGTCTTTGAGGCTGACGAGTGAGCAAGTTCTCCAGGTTATTCCCTGTTTTTACCCTCACTTCGAAAACTTTTCCTTCCTGCCATTATCGGCCAACGCTCTTTCACCTACACACACACACACACACACACACACACACACACACACACACACACACACACACACACACACACACACGCCGCACGCACACGCATGCGCTGTCTTCAAGCCAACCAAACATTCACGCAACCACTTTCACCACGTATTTCGTATCTGTATAATACAGTGAAGTGTTTCGTTATGTTTAAACGGTTGGTTTTATTGTTAGTTTAATTGAGTTTTTTTTTTCTTCTTATTTTACCAATTCAAAGACAGTGGTGTAAAGACTGTAGGATTTTGAACTTGAACCAAAGTTATTTGGTGTGTGTAGTTTGTTTTGATTCCTTGCTTATGGTAAACCTGAGATTTTGGTCTGATTCATTTGAAAATTATGAAAATATAACTGTGAAACTGAACTTCATTTGTGTGATTCTGATTATGTTTATTCGTAACCGGTGGCTTAAAGAGCTATTCTGAGGAAACACATTTGACAAGATTAAGCTTGTCTGGCGCCCGAACTAATTGTTTTTTTTTTTATTTATACATACATCTTTCACTTGTTGATTTATATTTCGTTTGGGGTCTGCCACCGTTACAATTTGATTTTTCAATGTGAATGCTCATAATCCATTATACACTGTACGATATGTTTTGTTGCTGATTTCAAAAACTAGGCATCCAATCAAAATATTTTGTATTTTGAACATTTCTAAAAATGCATCTGAACTATTACAGTTCAGCAAACAAAATGGTCAACTTTACTATTTGTTAGTTTACCTAACTTTTTTGTGTTCAAAATGTACATAATAAGCGAGTACATCATGAATCCATTTTCCATTGTCTTATCCTGAATCACTACGATACACCTATAAGTGTTGCTCTAAAGCTCATTCCACAAGCATGACAGAAACTTTACTTTACCTATGCATAGGTTTCAAACCAAGACAACACCTCACAGCATGAACATGCCAAACTACTGCAACTACAGGGTATGATAGCAAGCTAACAAATCAGCATGGACCAAAATCTCAAAGGAAGATTTCCAGCGCAATACTGAATCCATTACAGTTTCAGTTTTGTGACAGATATATGTTTTCCTAAATTAAATATGTCTACTTTCTCTAAATAGAAAATAGCATCAGCATGCTGAGAGTGTCAGCACATATTACTGATGTCACACTGAAAATAAAATTTCTATTGAAAGTGGTAAAAAAGCTTACTGACAACAGTCACTTTTTTCGTCAGAACAAATGCTGTCAGATTATTGACAGCAGACATATCGTGATCTCAATGCCACAGATTTTTGAAGCTCTGAAATGAAGTTTGCATTGATTAGAAGTGGCAGGAAAGCCACCTCAGGCTTCAGGCTAGGCCACCAGAGACTGCTTGACCTCAAAACAGAACACAGCTGAGTCCTCTGTGAATGTGTGACTGTCCTTGATTTTGCATCTTGAGAATGGATCGGAATGAAATATAGGGCTGTCAATAGATAAAACATTTTAGAACATGTTTATATCAATAGATAGAAAACAGATTTTTTTTTTAATCACGATTAATCACACACTCATCTATTACCCTATTTTTAGGATCTAAGTGCATGGTCTAAAGTGTATGGCGAAAGTGCACTTAGGGTGTGTCCGAAATCCCCTTTTGCTAGTTTAACGACGGGAAAAATGGTCGGCACGCCAGGCGCATGGTCTAAAAGGGTTGTCCCTATTCCCTTAATGAGTAATGGGTGTGTTTCTGGGTTTTACGTATCAGAGTCTAATCTCCCATTCCCTTTAAATGCCAATTGCATTCGCGCCATGGCGGATTCGCTATTTACATGACAGAATTTGATTGGGCACAGAATTTGAAAGTGTCTCCAGAGAGGAAACGGATCAGAGCAGACCATCTATGGGACAAGCCGGATTCCACCATTTCTTTATGTACACAATAATAATCTTTTACATTGTAATCCTTTTATCTTTAATATTTGGCTTGTTTGTGTGCTTCTGCGTGGCCCTCTGTGTGTAATAAGCAGAGTGTATGCATGTGTTGTACCTACCTATAGGCATACATTACTAACATGCTCTTTAAATAACAAAAACATTTTTGCACCATTGACTAACTGAATCTGGTCTAAAGTCAATGGTGCAAAAATGTTTTTGTTTCTATTTTGTTTCGCAGTCTATTTCAGTTTCCTCAAAATAGCAACGCGCTAACAATGTGCCTGAACACACCTCGTATTTAGACTAGTTTTCAGAGCGCAAATACATTTGCTATTTAAACAATATGGGGCAGAACATGAAAATGATAACTGCGTTGGGCTGAAACTGTCACGGTTTATGAATTTGATGTCTTCTTTCTTGTCAGAGACATGGTAGACCAATTCACATATGTCTACCTGGATGACATATTGATTTTTTCGTCGTCTCTCCAGGAACACGTTCAACACGTCAGACGAGTGCTTCAGAGGTTGCTAGAGAATGGGCTTTTTGTCAAGGCGGAGAAATGCACGCTTCTGTTCCTTTCCTAGGCTACATCATCTCGTCTGAGGGAGTACGCATGGATCCTGACAGGGTTTAGGCTGTTATAGATTGGCCAAGTCCAGATTCCCGTAAGGCCCTACAGAGGTTTCAAACTCCAACTCTCAACGACTCAAACTCCCTCCGGCTTACAGGACACTTCAACCCGCCTTTCATGTGTCTTAATTGAAACCTGTATTTCATTCCCACCTTAATCCGCCAGACCCGGTTCCCCCACCGCCGCGACTCATAAACGGGGAACCCACATATTCGGTCAATCGTATTCTGGACTCGAGACGAGGGGATGCGGATTTTAGTATCTGTTTGACTTGGAGGGTTATGGTCCGGAGGAGAGAAGTTGGGTTCCTGTTAGGGACATATACATTACAGGGACATATTATTATTACAATCAACAGGTAGGTTCTTCTGGGTATTGAAGATACCAGAAGGTGCTCCTAGAGGGAGGGGTAGTCACGGTTTATGAATTCTCTGTCTCCTTTCTTGTCTCATGTTGTGTGTTGGGCGGGGTCGCTGATCACTGCCGCTGATCACTCACCAGCCGCGTCCAATCAGCACTGCAGCTGCAAGTATGTCGAGAGAATGAAAGAGGATTTGAGAAATGTATTTGATTTATCACTGCAGAAGGCGCAGAAAACGGAGCAGAGGAACAAAAGACTATGATCAGAGAATGAAGATCTGTGAGCTTGGAAAAGGAGACTGTGTGTTGGTGAAGAATTTTGATACAACTGGGAAGCAGAAGCTGAGAGATAAGAGGAGTTCAGTACCTTATCTTGTTCTGAAGAAGCTGGAGAATGAACCTATGTACAGGGTGAAGCCGAAGACTGGAACAGGAGGGGTGAGAACTTTGCACAGAGATCACTTGTGGCCGATTGGTGAGGGAGTGAGAATAAACTCACCTTCAGAGAGATAGAGGACAGTTCACGCCGTGTGGTGACCAGATCTAAAATTGTGGAAAGAAGACAGAAGAAAGTCGTGAATCATCAAAGAGAGAATCGTGAATCAGTGGACTGGAATTCTGTGAGTGATGACAGTAGTGATTGTGTTTATTATCCAGTTGGAAGGACTGTGAACCTTGAAAGACTGTCTTTTCCGTCAACTGAGGGGGAAAACGTACAGAGTCCTAATAGGTCTCGAGAGGATCCTAAACAGGTGGAAGTGAGTGGAGGAGAGGAGTCTGATGCTCAAATGAAGGAGAACATTGAGGATTCAGTTTCTGAAGAAGAAGGAATTGAAACTGTGAATTTTGCAAGTGGAGAAGAGGAACTTGGAAGAGGAAGGAATTATCTGAAGAGGATAATAATAATAACTAGAATGTACATTTCCTGAAGAAAATGTGAAGTGGTGCTTGCAGTGGCAAAACTCGCCGCTCGGTTGCTAGAGTGTGGTACATCATTGCAAATGAGCCAACAAACATGTCCGTACGATGTTCTGGTGCTGAGATATGGCTTATTCATGTTGTTCAGGTGGTTGCTAGGCGGTTGCTAGGGTGTTTTGGGTGGTTGCTATGGTGTTGCTAGGGTGTTCTGGGTGGTTGCTATGGTGTTTCTAGGGTGTTCTGGGTGGTTGCTAAGGTGTTGCTAGGCGGTTGCTGGGTGTTCTGGGTGGTTGCTAGGGTGTTATGGGTGGTTGCTATGGTGTTACCAGGTGGTTGGTAGTTGTCACAGATGGGTTCTATGAAGTTTTTATAGAGTTCTTAGCATGTTCTAGGCATGATTTAACACATTACTAATCGCTATTAGCATGTAGCTATTCACTGTTAGCATGTGTAGCATGTTGGAAGTGCTGTTTGCTAGCATGAGTCAAAAGAGCCAAACCCCATGTCTCTACAGTGTTCTGATGCAGAGATATAGGTCTTGCTAAATGGTTGCTAGGGTACTCTGTTTAGTTGCTAGGGAGTGGCTTGGTAGCTGCCAATGATGAAACTCCAAAGGCTGCTTGTCAGTGTGAATGATATAAACCAACCCCCATCTCTCTACGATGATCTGATACAGAGATATAGGTCTTGCAAAATGGTTGCTAGGGTACTCCGTTTGGTTGCTAGGGAGTGGCTTGGCAGCTGCCAATGAGGAACATCCAAAGGCTGCTTGTCAGTATGAATGATATAAACCAACTCCCACGCCTCTGTGACATTCAGAATGGAAGATATCCCTCTATGGATTTTGGTTACAATTGTTGCTAGGACAGGCCTAGGAAGTGTTGGGGTGATTCATGATGAGTCAAACGAGAGTACCCTTGTGTTTCTATGACAATTCATTCCGGATACCCCTTTGATCTCTTTCAATGGAAGTCTATGGAACTTGTTGCTAAGGTGCTCTAAATGGTTGCTAGGGCATGGCTTGATAGCTTCACAATGATCCTGAGAGACTGATTGGTCATCTGAGTAAAATGAGCCCGCCCCCTTGTCTCTATGACACTGTGATCCAGAGTTATGTTCAATACAAAATTCCAATGCAATTTACTATAGTAGGAGAAACATGCGTTTCATGGGCCGACCTTTACCATAGTAAGTCAATGGGAAACTTTGGGGGCCTCTTGCCCCCCAGGGGTGCAACTTTTACCCCATTGTGAGGTATGTTCTTACAGAGCCTGCCAGCCTCTTCAAATGTGGTAAATTACACATTTCAGCAAAATCCTCGCTCAGTGCTACGAGTTGTCAAAGTTCGTGGCAATGTTAAGTCTATGGGATTTTTTTACCCAATTTTTGCCCCTGGGGCAAACACCGTACCCCCGATCACATAGAAAAGTCATAGCACACCTCTCCTCAATGAGCCGCACGATTTGACGCCTCACTCAGGGTTCTGTGATGTCAGCATGTATTTATTTACATAATTTATTACCTATTTATTCTTAAAATCTTTAGTAATGAGTGCATTTAGTATGGCACGAGGCCGTGGTCTGTGGTTGCTAGGGTGTGGCTATGAAGATTTTAGGCCATTTATTGGCTTCTGGATAATATAAATCCTCTGAGGGAAAGAGAGAGGGAGAGACTGCAGGGGTGTCAGGCCCTTTGTGTCTGTGTGTGGGAAAATGTCGGTTGGATTTAAATTTCTGAAAATTCCGCAATGTTAAGTCAATGGGACTTTTTTGGCCGCTTTTTTGTTCGCTGTGCGAACATCGTACACTCGATCGCTTAGAAAAGTCATAGCACACCTCTCCTCAATGAGCTGGTCGATTTCATGCCTCACTCAGGGGTCTGTGACAAACGGTGCGGGACGAGTTACGCCTTTGGCAAGCACCACTAATAACATGTTTATTTTCTATAGCGCCTTTCAAGAACCCAAGGTCGCTTCACAATGTAATACAAATCACAAACAAATAGCAAACAAACAACAAGCAAACAAATACAAAGGCCGTCTGCTTATGAGAGACAAAACAGATGGAAACAAGCATACACTGATTTGCATGAATCAAAGAAAGACATATTGTATTATTTGTCAAAATATACTATTACGACAAAGTATGTAGCAGATAGAATTGAAAAAGTGGAGAACAGAGAAAACAGTGATGAGGATAATTATTTATTGGGCAAGCTTGAAGATATGAGTTTTCAGATGTTTTTTGAAGGTCCGGATGTTGTCAGTCGCACGAAGATTCGGGGGCAGCTTATTGCAAAGCTTAGGGCCAACAACCCTAAAAGCCCTACCGCCCACCGTGGAGAGGATGATTAAACCAGTTCAGAAGTTGAGTTACGATGATCTTGGAAGGTCTTCTGACAAGCCTTTGACTATCGTATATAGGGGTGTGGTTGTGACGATTCAAGAGTCTTCTAAGAAGAAGAGTGCTTGCAGAACATTGTGGTGTCATCCAATGGCCACATGTGAACACTGTGTTCAGCAGAAGCTGTATCCGAAGTCTGAAGTCTTACTACAGTTACTACACTTACTACAATACTACTGAAGTCTTATACTACAGTTGGAGTAATTTTGTAGGGGAGAGTGTAATCCATGTGGGTTATTGTTACATCTGTCAGCTGCATGTGCCAACTGATGGCAGCCTAGTCCTTCACCGTTTACATTAGACTCTGTTTTTCCCGGACTTCATTTCCCAGAACCCTTTGCTCATTATTAGTTTATCTGTTTCAGCTGTGTCTTGTTTCATTTGATCATCACCCTGTCTATTTAAATGCCTTTTGCCTTCATTCAGTATGAAGTCTTGTTTGTTTGCTTGTTTGCTTTGGTTTACACTTTGTCAGTATTTCGAGCAGTTACCGGTTTCTTGATATTTATCTTTTCCCGTGTTTTGGATTTCTTGTTCTTGTTATTCTCTGTGGATGGGATTTGTATTTCGGACTGGATACATGTGCTTGACCCTCTGCCTGGTATGGACTATGACCTTGGATTACATTTAATAATAAACTGCATTTGGATTTTCACTTTGTCTGCTGAATGCTGTCACACCACCACAACCAAATAATTTCAGAAGACTTCATCATCATGAATCCAGCAGTTGAACTAGTTCGTATGTGTCAAGGTAACCGCACACTCGAAGAACATGTACACGTTTTCCTTGATTTGGCAAATGCATCTGATTTACCAGATTGTGCTCTCATTGACTTTTTCTGTTACAGACTTAACCCTCTTCTCAAGGATAAGCTAATTCATGATGCACCTCGAAGTTCATTCATTGACTTTCTGGACCATGCATTATTGTGGAGCAGGTCCCAGTTTACTGTGGTAGATGGTGGCGCTTCGCCTAAACATTTTTTGGGTGGTGGCTACGTGAGACAAGCTACGTGGCCACGGAGCTTGACCAGCAATTTCCATCCATGCCCACTCCAGTGCTGAATACCCCAGTGCTTACAACGTTAGCCAGAACTGTCATGTTAGAGCCACCAGTAGCCATTGCAGTCATGTCAGAGCCGCCAGTCACGAAGATGGTGTTCTGATCGCTGCAGTGGAAAATGTGATCTAAAAATTTTATGTGCTGTATAAGTCAAGTCAAGTCACCTTTATTTATATAGCACTTTTTATATATACAATACAGATTGTATCAAAGCAGCTTCACAGTGATAACATGAAAATAATACAACAAAGTTGTAGGTGGAAGAAAATTGCGTCATCATCCATCTTAAGTAAGGCTGATCAATAATATTGTTGAATATTTAAATGTCCCCAACTAAGCAAGCCAAAAGCCAAGGTAACAGTGACAAGGAAGCAAAACTCCATCAGGTGACAGAATGGAGAAAAAAAAAAACTTGGAGAAACTAGACTCAGGGCTAGTTCTCCTCTGGCCAATGAACGAACAGTGTATGATTATGATTCAGTCAGCATTACAGGTCAGAGGTCAGTTTTAGGTCAGTTCCATCTGGTTGGAATTTGGAGTCATAACGTAGGTATGGAGACGAGTTTGTTGAGGATCAGATGAGTAAGATATAATTAGCAATATAAACAACATGGAATGATAGTAAATAAAGATTCAAAACAGAAAGCAATACGGAGCTTACAGACGGAAACTACTCAGCAGCAAAGCAGACAGGGGAGCAGCAAGGCAGGATGATTGGTCATGTAAGAGCCAGTGTTCGTATGTGCTCACTTAAAGTTACAGAGTGAAAGTGAATTGAGTTTTTAGTTATTTTTTGAAAGATAAAATAAGTAATAAGAGGCAAGTGTTGATTTACATTTGAAGTTTATTGATCATTTAAGATTTAATAGAAGTTTTTTTCATTCATTTAATTTTTCCTTTATTGTCTGTGAATAAATCTTATTGTTTTGGTTATATTTACCAAATTGTGTTGCTTGCAGTCAATTAGGAGATACATATTCCTAGACTTGAAAAGAATAACATTATTGCATAGTTGCAAGTCAAGAGACACATTTGTAGAATCCGGAGCGTCGCTTGGGTTACACTCAGAGCATAGGGGGCGCTACATATACATAGATCCCATTTGCGGCTTACGTATAACAGCCCATTGAATCGGCAGCTAATGAGGGATCTATGTATGCATATCTAAAAGCGGAAACCAAGGATAGCGCTGATATTATGTCATTGATAGGCGACAATGACAAGGGACGAGCCATTATTTAAAACTGGAATTTCTCTGTATTTACAAATCCATGGGAACTTTTGGGATAATGTAAGTACACAACTGCATGAAATATATAACACTGTACAAGTGGTTTTTGAATATTTTATTACAAAAATCTTACATATTGCACCTTTAAGGGGATTTCCTATGATAGTGCTGAAGTCAAAATCGCAATCACTAATGGACACTTTCTCAGCACAAAATATGGCATTTAATTTATATAATATATTTATTGAAAATAATATTTAAATAAACAATATTAGCCATTATAAAAGTATATGAAGTTTGTACAATAAGAAATAAAGATGCAAACAGCTCAGTCAAAAGTATAAAAGCAGCACTGGTTATAGTACAGGATCAGTTAAACAAAAATATCAAATGAAACTTAACTTTGCCATTAGCCAAACCGATTTTCTGTGGAACAAGTAAGAAATTAATAAGACCAAAAATTGCCCATTTGTTATACCAAATTAATTATACCTCATGTTTAAACATTATTTACATAAGAGCCAGTGGCAAATTCCTGAAGGACTGGCCAAAGTAAAGCTGTTCTAGATGCGTACATGGGTGCTGAATGGCCGCTGATGGCCTGGAGCTAATCCTAACCCTCATCTCTGAAAATGTCTAAACAAATTGTCAAATAGGTCGAAATTTCTCACCTAAAAACTAGATCGAAAACTACATTCCGTGACACAACAAGTATTTGTAAAATGATGGTGTTTGCTCGACTTCCAGATTTACTCAATCACTGCAGATAATATTAAAATAAAACAAAAAACAAAATCAAAACACATTTTTTATAAATTATTATAATTATAATTTTAACAGCATGTATTTTGTTGTAAAATCTAAATATAAATCTGTGATTTGTTAGCCTGGGAAAACCCCGACAACTTCCGGCAAATTTAGATTTGCTCTGAAAGTTAGTCTGGCAAAGAGCTCATTCAAGCCCATTTCCAGTCCGCAGAAATCGCGGCACCAATCAGAAGCGTTGGGTGGGCTTTACACGATGACGACAGCGCTGGGATTTTGAAGCCTACATTACAAAGATGGATGCCGCCGTCGAACATCACTCGTTCGAATCAGCTATCGCGTCTGTTTTAAGCGATTTAAAAATTTCCTTTTCGTTATAACCCGAGCAAAGAACAACACAAAGCCTTCATGTCTAAAAAATATGTTATCGCTGTCTTACCGATTGGATTCGGCAAAAGTCTGATACACCAGTGTGGCGAGCAGGACGATCGAGCCGAGGGACGTGAGAGAGAACGGCGTGAGTGAGGCCGGTCTCGATCTCTCACGGAGGAGCGGAAGCATAAAAGGAGGAGAGATGACGGTGAAGATCGAGAGAGGACAGGTCTGAATTTTATTTGATGTTTTGTTTTATTATGTGTGGCGGCAGTCGACCGTGAGGGACTTTGTATTTTGTTCGCCGGTTTCCGCCTCCTCCTTCCCATAACAACGAGCCCCGTTGGTCAATACTAAACGAATGGGTGGTGCTGCGTCCCGATTCGCCTACTTATACTACGCCCTAAAAGTATGTACTCTTTTTGTGAAGAAAAAGTACATACTTTTGAGTGTGTAGCAAAAGAGTAGGCCAGCTTTGGGACATACTACTCCGTCATCTTTAACAGACAGCTCTGTCGCGTGCGCCCTGTCACCGTAAACTGCCCTGTCAATCATCTTGTCACAGTTAAAATCCTCCATTCAATCTAATTTAATTTCCTACCGTTTCTGAGAGAAGTGTAATAGCTCTTTCATCTGCCTGTCGTGGGTCTTTATGCGGAGACTCTCCTCATGTGTTTGCAATTTGAATGTATTGATGCATTTAAAAAGTTAATGGCTAAACGTATCTTTACAAAAGTTCACAATGCTGATGCAGATGCAATATAATGTAGACAACATTGAATAAATACATTTTCGTCAGGTTAGCCTATTGATAATTAATTACTCAAACCCCTTCATCTAAACCTCTCTACATAACCGCCGGACTCGCGCGTCCTCCATGTCTGTAGTTTTTTTTTAACACTTTTCACTCGTGTTTGTAGTTCTAATCGAATCCTCGTCCAGCGCGCGATGGGTTGTGGGCAATATCAGCCGTTAGAGTGCGCATCGATCTACACTTCGGATTCTGACTGGATATAGTAGACCATCCGGGTATCTTTGGAACACTCATTTCAACATGCTACGATTTGGGACGTACTAATTCTACTTTCGAATACTATTTAGGACGGATAGTATGCGAATTGGGACGCAGCATGGGTCTTAGCCATAGACTGTCTAGAGCCCTCTGCACACGTCATCTCCTTCATCGCTCTGATTGGTTTTAACGTCTATCCAATTGCGCCAAGAGGCATTTGAGGGACGTCCGTTGGTGACGCCCCATTGGAAATGATTTGTCTATGGAGCTTTGCCAGACCCTAACTCAGTTTCAACTGAGAAGGGTCTGGTTTTAACCAGGCTAGTGATTTGTTCATTCTCTTGAACCTTTTTTTAACTGACAAAAGTACAAAGTTTTCCAATGGTTTCACTGACCACCATGATTGTATTTTGTAAATATAAACACATTTTGATATTGATGGCTGCAACAAAATAAAAAGTGAAAAGATTGTGAAGGTTATATTATCCAACTCTTTTGAAACTCTTTTGAGTAGGTGAATAGGTAAGGTTATCATGTTTGGTTGAAAAGGAGCTTCTGTCTTTGCAAGCAAATATGGATCATGGCTCACCAATTGAGAGAATTTTTCAAACAATTCAAAAATCACATTTCTCAATGCAAGATTGCAAAGAATTTGTCTTTCATCATCTACCATATATAATATAGTGAAAAGATTCAGGGAATCCAGAGAAATCTCAGTCTGTGTAGGGCAAGGAAGGAGACCTCGGTAGAATGTGGGTGACCTTTGAGCCCTCAGACGGCATTGCATGAGAAAACACCATGCTACTCTGTTAAATACAACCACATGTGCTCAGGACACTGCTAGAATTGTACTTTAGAAAACCATTTCACTTAACAGTCTAATGCTGCATCAAGAAATGTAATTTGAATCTCTGTTACGCAAGGAGAAACCTAGAGATGGGCGATATGGCCTAAAATCCATATTGCGATATACATAGCTACCTCTTGCGATAACGATATATATCACAATATATAAATTATAATAGGGTCTATGTAACCTTTTCTGAAATGGTTCTAAGGAAAGCCAAAATGCTAAATGTATTTTTAAAAAAGAAAGAAACGTTGCATGTAGTTTTGAGAACATGTATTGTGCAAAACTACTGTCTGTGTAGCCTACAAATAGAATCGCAATGCTGAAACTTTTATATATTATTTTATAAAAGACGTTGATAATAAAAATAAAAATAGTGATTTGAAATAAAAAATAGAGAATAAATGTTGTGTTTGTGGTACAGCCGTAGATCAGTTGCGCACTGCAAACGCAACATATGTGAAAGCACAATAGCGCGTGCTCGCCGCATACGCACCGCAACATGCACCGCATACGCACTGCACACAGAGTATGTGTGAAACAGGCATGCACTAAAGGAAAGAAACCCAATACTTTAAGCTTTTTCTTTGTTAAAGTCTCTGCAGGTAGTGTACTTGAATTTTATTTATCTGCAACATTTTGTATAATTACAGTTTTCCTTGCTTAAATTACCCTGAACTCAAAGTTAAAAAGAAAATGACTGAAAAATAGTAGCCTAGGCTAGTATGATTTAATTAAATGCATTTATGGAGAGATTACTATATTTTCATGTCAATCCGTGTTCATTTTGACAATGAAACATGCGCTGTCACTTTAAATCAGGACATGCAGTACAGCAAAAATAAACTTGTGCGTAAACGATGTCTGCACTACTGTATACGCACCGCACCTGGAACACATTGCCGGACCACATACGCATGAACATGGGTACGGGAAGAAATACGGATCGCATATGCACTGTAAATGGAGTATGTGTGAAACAGGCGTAATGCCGGAACTGTTGCCCCACATACTCTTCAGAGTTTGCTGTTGCTCGTCGGACGGCTTAAATCCGAACCAAGTCCAAATAATGGACGTTGCACTGCACCGGCACCGGTCTTTTTCACCAGCTCCTCAGTTTCGCTTTCATCCATGTTTACTTAAGATGACGAGTACGATGATGCGTTGCAGCCGGTTGCAGCTCGTAGCTCTAAATTTTGCGGGTAGATTGCGTCATCAACCTGCATTATCGCGATAATGCGATAGAATTAAAATCTCTATCGTAGGCCAATTTTGTATCGTTTATATCGCATATTGTTTACATCGCCCATTACTAGAGAAACCTATACATCAGTTCTATGTGGAAATGCTGCCGAGTTCTCTGGGTCCGAGCTCAACTCAGATGGTCTAGAAGACAGTGGAAATGTTTGCTGTGGTCAGATGAGTCCATGTGTCAGCTTGTTTTTAGGAAAAACAGACATCGAGTTCTCAGTCCCAAGGACCATCAAGATTTTCATCAGCGACAGGTGCAAAAGCAAACATCTGTCCTGGTATTGGGGTGCATCAGTGCAAACAGTATGGGTGACTTGCATTTGTGTGAAGGTATCACTGACATGGAGGCATATATTTGAATTGTACAGAGACATCAACTGCCATCAAGATGACATCTTTCCTGGGAAGCAAGACAATGCCAGGCCTCATTCTGCACATGCTAAAACTGAGTGGTTTCTAGACACTGCACCATAAATGAAAAGGAGAATCAGACAACGATGACCACAGACTGTTGAGCAGCTGTCTTGTATCAGACAAGAATGGGCAAATATTCCACTTGGAAAACTGCAACAATTAGTATCCTCAACTCTCAAATGATTAAAAAAGGTGATGTGACACAGTGGTAAACATCCCTCTGTCCCAACTTTTGTGGAGTGTGTTGCAGCCAGATAAATCTAAACTTGTTTATATTTACAAAATAAATATAAGTTGGTCAGTGAAAACATTGGAAATATTTTCTTTGTACATTTGTCAGTTAAATAAAGGTTCAAGAGAATTAACAAATCACAGATTCTTGATTATATTATATTTTACAAAATGTCAAGTCAAGTCAAGTCACCTTTATTTATATAGCGCTTTTTACAATTCAAATTGTTTCAAAGCAGCTTTACAGAGATAACAGAAAAACAATGTTGTAATAGTATTGTTAAATTCAAAATTAAATGTTAAATGTCCCCAACTAAGCAAGCCAAAAGCCAATGGCAACAAAGGCGAAGAGAGGCGAAAAAGGCAACAGTGGCAAGGAACCAAAACTCCATCAGGTGACAGAATGGAGAAAAAAACCTTGGGAGAACCCAGGCTCAGTCAGGGGGCCAGTCCTCCTTTGGCCAAGGAAACGAACAGTGTATGATTATGAGTAAGGCAGCATAATGTCAGGAGTCAGATGTGATCAGAACTTTCATGATATTTATCCAGTTCATCTGGTTGGGTTGGGTCATCCGGCCGGTGAGGAGATGAGTGTGTTGAGGTGTCCATGGGCCTTCACAGTGTTGATGGGCCTGGCTCATCAGGGATGCGTTGTCGTCGTGTCCATGTGATGGTCCTTCCTCAGATCTGGATATGGCCTGGATCCGGCGGTTCGCGGTAAACCTCGGGATAAACAGAGACTAATATTAGCGTAGACGCCATCCTTCTTATGATGTACAAAGTACATCAGGAATTATGGGAAGTGTTCCCGGTTCCGGCTGATCTAAACTATGCAGCCTAACATTGAATTATAGAAATCTATAATGTGTTATGTGTATGCTAAGCCAAAGAGATGTGTTTTTAGTCTAGATTTAAACTGACAGACTGTATCTGCTTCCCGGACTGTGTTAGGAAGATTGTTCCAAAGTTTTGGTGCTAAATAGGAAAAGGATCTACCGCCAGCAGTCGATTTTGATATTCTAGGTATTATCAACTGGCCAGAATTTTGAGATCGCAATAGACGTGAAGGACTATAATGCATTAAGAGCTCGCTCAAGTACTGGGGAGCTAAACCATTTAGTGCTTTGTAAGTAATCAGCAATATTTTAAAATGTATACGATGTTTAATAGGCAGCCAATGCAGTGTTGACAGAACCGGGCTAATATGGTCATACTTCCTGGTTCTGGTAAGAACTCTAGCGGCTGCGTTTTGAACTAGCTGTAGTTTGTTTATTAAGCGTGCAGGGCAACCACCCAGAAAATGTCCCAAATATTCTGGAAATGGGGTTGTATATGTTAGAATTTTAAATACGCTGCTCTGCAATGTTTGAGGCTTCTTTTAGGGGAAGGGCTCTGATAGTGATGACATGCAATGCGACAGATGATTTATGAATTATCTGTCAAATTGGCTAGTGAATTGATATGCTTTACCCGCCACAATTTGGCGGGTTGACGCAACTTGACCGGTGTTAATTTCAAACCCTATATATATCCACTGATGTTTTGCTTTTTATAGAAATAAAAAAAAAACATTTACTTCAGTTGGATAATGGTCACTTCAATTGTAAACTACTGTAAATGTATCCTATTCTCATCCAGCACAAGTGCAGCAGGAATCACAGTTCACTGATCACGTGACGAGATGGCAAGACCATGGAACATGTGCAACAGAGCCTAAGCATCTGATAAATGTCTTATCTTGTAGAATGCATGCTCAGCACAACCCCTCCCTATACACAGAGTACGTGCAATCGTGAATTCGAAAGCAAGCTTTCTGATGCGCGCAATAAGGCGGCATACAATAGCCTGTCTCCCAATTTCACACCTATCTTAGGCTAGGATGTGTAGTTGTAACCACCCCTTAGCTCTGGTCTCTCCCTAATGAAAAATAAGTATACTTAATCTGATCTCTTCTGGAAGGTGGTTCCAGCTGTGAATGGCATAGTAGAAAAAGCGGACTCCCCATGCTTAGAGTAAACCTTTGGTTTTTCTAGCTGATGTGATCCTAATGATCGGATATGTTAGGTTTATATTCAGTGAGCATATCTGCAATGTTTTGAGGTCATAGGCCATTAAATGAGTTATATGCCAATAATAATACTTTAAAATCAATCCTAAATTTAACTTGGAGCCATTGTAAAGACCAGAGGACTGGTGTGATATGTTCATATTTCTGGTTCTGCTCAGAATCCTGGCAGCAGCGTTCTGTATGAGCTGCAACTGTCTTATGGTCTTTTTAGGAAGGCCAGTGAGGAGTCCATTACAATAATCCACCCTGCTGGTGATGAAAGCATGCACAAGTCTTGACTGGAAACAAAGCATCTAATTCTTGCAATATTTTTCAGATGAAAATATGCTGATTTAGTTATTGCTTTGACATGACTACTGAAGCTAAGGTCTGACTCTAGAGTCACACCAAGATTCCTGACTTGATTTTTAGTTTTTTGACCCCTAGAGTTAAGGTATGCTTTCACCTCCTTGTGAACTTCATCTTTGTTTCCAAAATTTCTGAATGACTTCAGTTTTGTCTTTGTTTAACTGAAGAAAGTTTTGGCACATCCAACCTTTTATTTCATCAATGCATTGGCACAGGGAGTCAATGGGGCTGTAATCGTTAGGCGATAGAGCTAAGTAGAGCTGTGTGTCGTCTGCATAGCTGTGGTAAGCAATTTGGTTCTTTTTCATTATTTGGCTCATTTACAGGTTGAATAGGAGTGGCGCAAGAATTGAGCCTTGAGGACGCATCTCATGGATGTCCACTCAGACTTATGGTCTCCTATACTCAGATAATAACCTCTCCCTTCTAAGAATGACCTGAACCATTTTAGGACTATCCCAGAAAGCCCCACTCAGTTTTCCAGCCTGTCAAGAAGTATGTTGTGATCGGACAGTGTAAAATGCAGCTCTGAGGTCAAGAATTACCAGCACTAATGATTTGCCTGTATCAGTATGTAACCGGAATGAGTAGACTATGCCTTTAAATGGGCAGATGATGTAATGAGCAGGCTGTTTAAAGTCTCGCGGGCGTTAAGGAAGGAGGTCTTTCTCGCTCTCGTTTTACGCTCAAGGAGCTAGTTTGTTTCTTCCTCTGCTGGCGCGTGAAAGGAGTTGAACCATTGAGCTCGATAGAGATCTTTCCTGCACCAACGATTGTTCTGAGAACATAGTGGGTGTGCCATGTCTGCTGGGCTTTGGCCACCTGATGTGAGTGAACGATTGAGTTCGTTTGTTTATTTTAAATCGTTAAACTTAATAATTTTTTTAGGAGCATTAATACTTTGCCGAGTTGCCGACTGCGTTACAACACGGTTGCTTTCATTGAGATTTATATGCATCGTAATCATCCATTAAGTGAGCCGTAGTGTATCAACAACGTGAGTATTTTATATGATTGTTTTTAAATGTATAAAGCTGTATGCTTAATAAACTAAATGGATTTTGATTTCAGGTCAAACCCTTTCTTGGCAAGCGGCCGCCGTTTCTTTTCCTCACCAAACTTGGAATTTGATTACTTTACATTTTGTTGATTTTGTTATAATTAAATTTTTGTGGTCTTAATTATTTTCAAAGGTTTCTGTCTTATTTAGGACTTTGATTACTTTGTATTTTTGTTTATTTGTTATACTTTAAGTTTTTGTGGTAGTTATGATTCTTTTCTGAAATCTGTTTGTCAAGTTATCACTTTATGGGAGGTCTTGTTGGGTTGTGTTTGATGTGTTTATATTTTTTTGATTTGTGCTGTGGTTTGATAATTTCCTCCCATGGGGTGTATTTCCCATTTCATGATTTCAGATTGATTTGTGCTACGTCCGAGTGTTATTTCTATTGTCTTTTGTTCTTTATTTAAATTTTCTTTAATTTGAGTTTGATTGGTTTTGATCATTGTTGTCATTTCTTTTGAAGTTATTGTTAAGTTTATTTTTCATTTAGAGTGAAAGTTGGGTGAGAGTGGAGTGAATTGTGGTGGCTTGTTTAATTTTCGTTTTTTTTTTTTTTTGAGTAACACTGTTGCCACCCAAGTCATACCAGTTATAAGAGAAGGACGGTGTTTGTCATTTAATAAAGTAACTCAACATTTTGTACTCTGGCTTCTGGATCATTTAATTGAACTGCCTGTGTAGAAGAAAAAGATCATTGGTAGGGTTCGGGCTCTAAAGGGGTATGTGAGGAAGATTTGGTCCAACTTATTGGGCAGTGCCCTGTAGTGGAAGTTTGTTTTGGGGGGGTGAAAACTCCCTGCTTGCTGGACACTGGATCTATGGTGTCAATGGTCACGGAGAGCTTCTTTGAGTCTGCATTTCCATTGCATATAAGGGAAGGTTTGAAACCTTGTAGCTGGTTACGGTTGAAGGCTGCCAATGGGCTGGACATCCCCTATTGTGGCTACTTGGAGCAGGAAGTTGAAGTTTTGGGGAAATCTCTCCCTAAAATGGGGATTCTGATTATGAGGGATCCACTAGATCCTCTTGTACGTCAACAAAAGCTTGCAGTCCCAGGTCTTTTGGGCATTAATGTTTTAAACTGTTGTTATCAAGAGCTTTTCTGTCAACACGAAGAGCAGTTATTTTCCTCCCTCACAGTGAAGCAAGCAGGAAAGGAGTGGAAGCAGGCCCTTTTGGAGTGCCAAAGTTTAGCTCTTGCTGCTGAGTCTGGGTTCCTGGGGAGGGCTGTTGTAAGGGCAGGATCGGCTATACGAGTGCCAGCGGGTTCCCTTCAATGGGTTCCTATAAATGGTTGTCAAGGTATGGCACGGGTTATTACTTCTGTATTCCTGGAGCCCCCAATAGGTGAGGAAGGTGTACTACCTGCGAATCTCCTCATCTCAAAGTGTTTATTACCAGTAGAACAGGGCGTAGTTCATGTTCCCGTGGTAAATTTGGGAGAGAAGGACCAATGGCTGAGGCCAAAAACTTTTTTAGGCCAGCTGCATATGGTCAATCTGCAGTCAGCTCTGGAACCTGAGTTGGAGGAGAGTGTGAATTGTCAGGATGTGGTGAGTTGTAATCAGGTCATGGAGGCAGGTGGCAGGCCATCTGTGGATTTCAACGAGGCGTCATGGTCTTCCTTATCCGCTGTACAGTCTCAACAGGCTAAAAGCCTTCTGACCCGGTTTAGCTCCGTATTTAGTAAAAAAGAGGGTGACTTGGGGTGTACTCACCTAGTCCAACATGAGATTCCAGTGTCGGAAAATTTTCCTGTTCGGCAGCGTTATCGCCGCTTACCCCCCTCTCATTATGAGCAAGTCAAAACTCATATTAGTGAGCTGCTTGAACAGGGTGTAGTTCGGCCTAGTTGTAGTCCCTACTCATCACCCATTGTTAGAGTGCAAAAAAAGGACGGGAGTATCCGTCTTTGCGTTGATTAACGCCAACTCAATGCAAAAACACGGAAGGATGCGTACCCACTTCCAAGGATTGAGGAATCGCTTGATGCACTAACTGGTGCTGAGTGGTTTTCTATTCTTGACTTGGCGAGTGGGTACAACCAAGTTCCAGTGACTGAACGGGATAAAGAGAAAACTGCTTTCTGCACTCCTTTTGGCCTCTTTGAATAAAACCGAATGCCTTTTGGTTTGTGCAATGCACCCAGTACTTTCCAGAGTACTTTCAATTCTTGCAATTGATTTTACACTTTTGGAGAGGGCAAGTAACGGATGCGAGAATGTGCTTGTAGTTACCGACGTGTTTTCGAAATTTACCCAAGCTTACCCAACTCGGGATCAAAAGGCGAGTACAGTGGTCCGCATCCTGACAGAGAGGTGGTTCTACGTTTATGGGGTGCCAAAACGGATCCATTCGGATCAAGGGCGTAATTTTGAAGGAGAATTGCTTAAACAACTGTGCCACCTTTATGGGGTTCAGAAGAGTAAGACGACAGCATATAATCCTGAGGGAAACGGGCAGTGCGAAAGGTTTAATCGCACTTTGCATGACCTATTACGTACTTTGCCCGTTGAACAGCTGGGAGTGGCAGCAGCCCAGCGAGCACGCCACCATCCAGAGTCTGTGCCTATTTTGCCAGCTGGTACGCTGGTTTTGTGTAAGAATCATTTCCCAGGCCGGCATAAGATCCAAGATGTGTGGGGTGCCAAGGTGTATGAGGTAGTAGAGTGTTTGGATGCGGTGGGCACTGTGTATAAAGTAAGACAGCAAGATACAATTGTGCACGTGAAGAATGTCCACCGCTCGGATTTGCGAGAGCTTCCTGATGGATATGTACCTTTGGATAAAGTTGAGAGTGAGGTAAATACCCCCAATCCGGCCGGATCGCTGCCAGAGTATGGCGATCAGAGACCAATGGCTGAGGAAGAGGAAATGTCAGAGGAGGAGACTGTGGTTCTATACGTAGCCCAGGAGGGAGGTCCAGCAGCAGCTGTTAGGGAGGGTTTGGGTGAGCTGGAGTTGGACCAGTGTTCATCTGAGGCCATTGATCCCCCAGATTTCCAGTGCCCAGTCGAGCAGGTACTTGATTCATTGGGCACCCTGGAGCCAGCCTCTGGCTCCCCGATTACCTAGAACGAGAATCCAAGCCGGAACGTGCAGAACTTTGGTTACGCCGGTCGGTTAGAACAAGGGCCGGCCAGCATTCAAATGTATTCAACCTACCTAGGTCGGTACAATCATCGGAAGATCAAGTGCCTTCAAATTCCGCATCAGTAAGTTCCCTTTATGTTCCGTATAGACCTTGGCATTAGAATGGTAATGATGGGGTTAAATGTGTCACCGGGACGGCGACCTTTGAAAGAGGGGGTGGATGTAACCGGAATGAGTAGACTATGCCTTTAAATGGGCAGATGACGTAATGAGCAGGCTGTTTAAAGTCTTGCGGGCGTTAAGGAAGGAGGTCTTTCTCGCTCTCGTTTTACGCTCAAGGAGCGAGTTTGTTTCTTCCTCTGCTGGCGCGTGAAAGGAGTTGAACCATTGAGCTCGATAGAGATCTTTCCTGCACCAATGATTGTTCTGAGAACATAGTGGGTGTGCCATGTCTGCTGGGCTTTGGCCACCTGATGTGAGTGAACGATTGAGTTCGTTTGTTTATTTTAAATCGTTAAACTTAATAAAATGTGTATTTTTTTAGGAGCATTAATACTTTGCCGAGTTGCCGACTGCGTTACAACACGGTTGCTTTCATTGAGATTTATATGCATCGTAATCATCCATTAAGTGAGCCGTAGCGTATCAACAACGTGAGTATTTTATATGATTGTTTTTAAATGTATAAAGCTGTATGCTTAATAAACTAAATGGATTTTGATTTCAGGTCAAACCCTTTCTTGGCAAGCGGCCGCCATTTCTTTTCCTCACCAAACTTGGAATTTGATTACTTTACATTTTGTTGATTTTGTTATAATTTAATTTTTGTGGTCTTAATTATTTTCAAAAGTTTTTGTCTTATTTAGGACTTTGATTACTTTGTATTTTTGTTTATTTGTTATACTTTAAGTTTTTGTGGTAGTTATGATTCTTTTCTGAAATCTGTTTGTCAAGTTATTACTTTATGGGAGGTCTTGTTGGGTTGAGTTTGATGTGTTATGGTTGGTTTATATTTTTTTGATTTGTGCTGTGGTTTGATAATTTCCTCCCATGGGGTGTATTTCCCATTTCATGATTTCAGATTGATTTGTGCTATGTCCGAGTGTTATTTCTATTGTCTTTTGTTCTTTATTTAAATTTTCTTTAATTTGAGTTTGAGTTATTGAGTTTGGTGAGAGTGGAGTGAATTGTGGTGGCTTGTTTAATTTTCTTTGTTTTTTTTTTAGTAACACTGTTGCCACACAAGTCATACCAGTTAAGAGAAGGACGGTGTTTGTCATTTAATAAAGTAACTCAACATTTTGTACTCTGGCTTCTGGATCATTTAATTGAACTGCCTGTGTAGAAGAAAAAGATCATTGGTAGGGTCCCCCATCCCAGATTTTGGGGGTGGTGTAGTCCGTTTGTTCGACAATAATAAAGCCAAAGGTTACAAGTATTTAAGCGAATATCGTTTATTATCTTTATGAGCGCCGTCTCTGTGCTGTGATTCTGTCGGAAACCAGATTGAAAATTGTCAAAGTATCCATTCGAGCTTAAGAATTTTTTCAGCTGATTGAAGACAACTTTTTCAAGGATCTTGCCTATGAAAGGAAGATTTCAGATCGGTCTATAATTGCCTAATATGGTCTTATCCAGATTGCTCTTTTTAAGGAGTGGCTTGACAACTGCAGTTCTCTTACGAGAGGTTCTCTCGTATTGCGTAAGTTGCTTCCGCTATGGGTAAAGTCATCTTTTATCGAGATATGAAGCCAAAAAATTATCCTTAATTTTGTATTCATTGTCAACGCAGTGCAGCAGCTAGCAGACCTAGAGCAGGCTAACTAGCGTGCTCCTTGGCTGCCCTGTGGCTACTGCAGCAGCCTACCACTGAGCCTCGCGTTACATCACGCCCAATGAGGCCGCTTCGCGCCAACTACGCGTCACAGCCCGCCAGAATGGGTGTGGCTTAGCGTATAAAAGAGTGTCTCGGAGGCTGCTTCCCTGATTTTCATCTCTTCAGCGAAGCTCTACGCATCGCTGGATCCTGAGAGAAGCCGCGGCCGTTGAAACCAGCGACCAGCAAGCAGAGGAAAGCGTCTGAGGATGCCGGTCGTCTTCACCGCCTTCAGCCATCCGTGCCTGCTACACGTTCCGGCGACAGTATCCTTTTTATGCTCTACTGTGCATCTACTGTGTTTGTCAGGGCTCATTCCACTAGAGGCATGGCCTCGTCATGGGCCTGGTCCAGCGGGATTTCGATTCACGGCATTTGTATGGCGGCGGGCTGGGCCTCCCTGTCTACATTTGTTAGGTTTTATAACCTGGAAGTTCCCGCCTTGCAGGCTAGACTTCTGTCAATCTAAGTGGTGTGTATGTTCTGCCCAGATTGTTTGAGCGCAGGCTACTCTCACGTAACTTTAGCTCTCCTGGTTGAGCTGCACTATATGGGTTTATGTGCTTTATATAGACCGGCAACGCCGCTCTGTATTCCCTATGGGTGCTTATGTACATGTGTTGGGCTGGCTGCCTGATTTCCACTTATCTGCGTTCCCCGGGATTCCCTGGGACTCATGAAGTGGATCCTTGGCGCGCACGGCAACTTATGCAATACGAGAGAACCTCTCGTAAGAGAACGTACTCGGTTACCTAATGTAACCTCGGTTCTCTCTAGAAGAGGGAACGAGTATTGCGTAACCTGCCGTGCTCGCGCCACGAGCGACTTTCGCTTCAGTCTATGAAAACCAGGGAAGCAGCCTCCGAGCCATTCTTTCATACGCTGAGCCACACCCATTATGGCGGGCTGTGACGCGTAGTTGGCGCGAAGCACCGTCATTGAGGCTCAGTGGTAGGCTGCTGCAGTAGCCGCAGGGCAGCCAATAAGCACGCTAGTTAGCCTGCTCTAGGTCTGCCAGCTGGTGCACTGCGCTGACAATGAATACAAAATTAAGGATAATTTTTTTGGCTTCATATCTCAAGAAAAGATGACTTTACCCGTAGCGTAAGCAACTTACGCAATATTTGTTCCCTCTTCTAGAGAGAACCGAGGTTACATTAGGTAACCAAGTACATTTTCAGGGAGTTTGGAAAACTCCCAGAGAGAAGTGAGGCATTTACCACTTCAAGGAGATCTGCTTCTAAACAGTTTAACACACTTTTGAAAAAATATTTTTGATGTTTTAAGGTGCTGTACGGTTTCTTCCAAAATTTTTCCATCAATTTCTTCTAAATCAGACATAGTAACTACTTTGTCAGGTTGTGGTCTGATCTGGCTGACCCCAGCGCACCTCAAGGAAATCACCTTTCTGATATATTTTGATACTAACAAAAAATTTCACTATCTTTAAATAAATTAAAATTATATTAGGATGAAGCTTTTACCTATTTTCACAATACAACTTTTAACACACTTTAAAATAATTGTACTTTAGTATATTTTAGAAAAATATACTTGAAGGGAAAATTCTGTGTATTTATTTGCACTTTATTAAAAATATATTTTAGGTATATTTTAACTGTGTGCTGGAAATGATCATTGTAACAATGCATTGAAAGTATACTTTCAAAATACATTAGTATACAATAGTATTTTGTACAAAGTATAGCTAAATATTTATGTTTTGTCATTGAAGACAAAGTGTGTGATTTGTAGTATACAATTGTGGCGATAGCCTTGTGGGCAAGTTCGCTGACATGCTGCACCGTTTTGGTTCGGGAGACCCGAGTTCGAGTCCCAGCTTGTGGACCTTTCCGATCCCGTCCCCCTCTCTCTCTCTCTCTCCCACCTCACTTCCTAATTAGCTGCTGTCCTATGCTAATAAAAGGCAAATATAAAACTTTTAAAGGGATACTTCAGCTCTGTAAAGATTAATGTGTATTTAAAATGAGTCATTTATGTAGTAGAATTATTTTTGAATTTGGAGCCTTCTAGACTGAGAAAAGCCAGAAAATTTGTTTTGGCTCATATGGATGAAAGACTACAACTCCCAGAATGCACTTGCTTCACTGCCCTATGAGGCCACGCCTACCGGAAACAAGGCTAGACAACTAGTGAGTCTCCGTGACGAGTCTGCCCGGGATTTCGAGATCGCCCAATTGTCCGGGATTCGGCTTTTGCGTTCTACAGTCGCCATTCATCATGTTTACTGTTTACAGGACAAGACCGAGGGCCGCGGGAGAACGACGCGAGGCCGGTGGCGTGATTACTGATGAGTGACACCTGTGAGACACACCGGCCTCGTATCTCACGGGAATTTTCTTAGCAATGTTAAAACGCACATCAACCGATCACTTGTTTAGCGTTCATGTAAACACTACATTCAGATTCACCAATAGGAATGAATTCAGTTAGATTGAAACAAAAGGTGTGCATGTAAACAATGAATGGCGACTGCAGAAAGCAAGCTGAATCCCGGACATTTTGGATTATCTCGACGCCCGGACATGGGCGGGAAAAAGAGGATGTAAACCCCTACTACTCAGCTTTCTCCACAGAACAAGAGCCTGTAAGCTTAGCTTCCAAATAAAAGATAGCTGGCACTATTTAATAATTCTGTGAGTGAGATTCCACCCTCTATGGGCGGATTGAGAACATGCGGGACAGTCTCTTCTACTGGCTGTAGTTTTTAGCCTCTGGACAAAAAATCCTCAGATGACTAAAAAGAGATCAGAGATTTTTTTTCCAGACAAAAAATAAATAAATCTCTCATATCAGGGGGATATGAGGGAGGAAAGCACGGTAATTCAAAAATACTACATGTTTTCTACTGATACAAAGCCTAATGCTAAATCCTGAAGTATCCCTTTAAATATATATATTATAAGTATATATACACTTATGAATTTGTAATGTACTTGTAACACAAATAACCACAGGCATATACACAGGCATATACTTAAAGTATTAGTATACCTGAAGTTGTTCCAATTTAGTACACAAAAGTACACTAAATACACTTAAAGTTATGCTTTATTACGATTTAATTGCAACTAAAATATACTTAGTTCAAAATGAGTTGTTTCAAAATAGCACACTTTAAGTTAACTAATCAATAACACACTTGAAGCATACTAAATTAGTCTAGCTGCAAGAATACTTAGCATTAGGGATGCACCGATACCACTTTTTTCAGAATCGATCCGATCCGATTCCAAAAATTCTGAGTATCGACCGATACCGATCCCGATCCGATACCAGCGCAGTTTTTTTTTTAAATCAAGTACAATTTCTATAACTCTGTGTTGAACTGATAATCACTCTTTTGTGGTTAAACACAATCTACTTAATACAGACAACTTCATTATAAAGAAAAACAACAAATCAAAAAAATATATGATCATAATCTATGACAAAAATGCTATTATAAACTAGATTAGTGGATAATTCAGCAGTTAAATTTAATCTAGAAAAATCACGGGTGGACAGTAATTGTATAAAATCGGAACATTTTGTGAAAAAAAAACATTTAAAATAAGAGACAATAAGTGTAACACTAAATCTGGTAAAACGTTACACATTGCTCTTTGTATTGTTGTAAAATACATTCATGAAAAACAAGATAACAAAAATCAATAAGATAAATTATTTATAGCCTATTATAAATTGAGACATGTTTTAAGACATGTTGTCGGACCCGAACGCGACGTGCTGTTTGAATGCTGAATGAAGAATGATTGACAGCCGCAGCGGAGGGAAAAGTTTACGTGATCTTGAATTTAATTACTTAAATATTCATTTCTATATCACATTATAATATATAATGGCTTCAGAACACTTATAATATAGTGCACGGAAACTTTATGGTACTTTATAATGTTTTTTGTGCCTTTTGTTGGGCTTAACAATAACACAGAATAATATACGCACAATATCGGATTTGGATCGAGCACTTCTGACCGATCCCCGATCCGGCAAAAATGGCAGTATCGGAGCCGATACCGATACTGAATATCGGATCGGTGCATCCCTACTTAGCATATTTGTTTTTCACCAGGGCTGTTTTGGTCTTTGCTTGCACTTTGAATATTGAGAGAGTACTTTGATTATGGTTGCAATTATTGTTTGCACTTAATAAAACTATGCAAAAAAACTGTTTATGGTTGCAATTATTGTTTGCACTTAATAAAACTATGAAAAAAAAAACTGTTCAATTTGTGGAAAGGAGTTAAATTAGTAGGTCACACACAGCCTCAATCAGAAATTCTGGAAGCTGATAATTCATGTACAGTAAGGTCTGAAGAGACTGAATTCATGCAGGAGAAAAGCCAAGTCAGCTGAACATGTTTCAATAGAATAAATAAACAGTCATTCTGATATGAGTCACTGGTTGTGACAAAGAGACTAAACAAACGAATTACACAAAGATCACAAGGATGATAAAGAAGGTTTAACAGGCTTTAATCCAAAATGTATTTCCACAAGGTAGATCCAACACAACTATACATGTACATAGACAAGATCCAACAAAGACACACCAACTGAACTGAACTTATGTAGGGAAGATACTGACACGCACACACCTGAACACACTGACGAAATCAAATCAGTGACCATGACGACATACAAGGCAGGGAGAAACTATGAACAAAAACAGAGTCTTTGGTGGTGTGACAGAACGCCCCCTTCTGCAAGGTGTGCCGTAGAGAGATTGCAATGGGATGGTGAAGCTGGCAAAAAGGTAGGCGAAACTGGCAGAGGATTCAGGAGGAGGTTCCGGGCTGACCAAGGGGAGATGGAACTGAAGAGTCCAGGGTGATGCTGAAGGTGCTATCATGATAGTTCCCAGGCCACATCTAGATCTGTGCTCCATGGTGACGGCCGCAGGCAATGATGCTGGAGAAAGATCCCACCCCGTAGCCGAAGATCCAAGGCAATGGAGCAACGAAGACCCTGCCGACTGCGACAGAGATAGAGGGCGAGCTGGGGCAACCTAGGGCGGTGGCGGAGCCTAAGGGATGGCTGAGGAGTATTCGAAGGGGTGGAGGGCCAAAGTCTGCAGCGAGGTGTGGCGAGGTCTGACCCAGGTGGAGCCGACTGACCACGGGAGATCGGCGAGGCCGAATGACCGATGGTACACTCTGGAATCGTTGGTAGCAGGAGCATCGGTGAGGGAGTCAGGGAGATGGGTCGAGGAGGAGTGACGTTCTTCCGAGGTTGTTGGTGGAGTTGCGGGCTCCTCTTACCCAGGTGGAGACTGGATGGATCCACGCCACTGAGAGGAGTAGACGCAGAGGGAATGGTAGGAGACAGTGACGAGTGGGTGGCAGTAGTGGCTGAGGGTGAGGCTGGAGAGGGAGAAACAGATGATGAAGGTCTCCTCTAAGATGGTAGGAAGAGGTAGTGGGAGAGGGAAGACGAGTGTGACTGACGGGACAGATGAAGATTCTCTTAACTGAATGTCCGAACTGGTGCAAATAATGACTCAAACACACCTTAACACAATGACGAAATCAAATCAGTGACCATGACAACAAACACAGTCTTTGGACAATATGTGCCTCAGGGAGATCTTCAAACCATTTAAATATGCTTCACTTAATCTATTTGTAATAATCTTTAATAAATAATGAAGTCAAGTCAAGTCACCTTCATTTATGAAGCGCTTTTAACAGTATGGATTGTTTCAAAGCAGCTTTACAGTGATAATAGAAATTACCGTAACAGAATGTTTAGGCTTTACCACAGCTCTAGGATATTGTCCAGCTAAAGATAATCTTGATTGATTGATTCACTTCCGTTGCGAAGATCATTAGTTATTAAGTTAGGGGCCTCTAACACGTCACCGTTCTAACAGGAAAAACCTTAACGCGCTCTGGCCGCCCATCCGCACAAAACAGTGCCTGGTGTCTCAAGAACGCAGTGTCTAAAATAGGTTTGAAGGTGCAAACGATTATCCGTTTCTCGGCGCAACCCTCAAAAACGCAAATCCGCGAAAACGCAGACGGCGCGCATATGCGCATCACGTTTTCAGTCGATAGATATACGCTTTTTAATATATATGTGCGCAGGCATGTAATCCTTCTTCACAAATCAACCCTCAACAAACTACTTGTCTGGCCTTAAAAATCTTTTTTTTTGTCGCGTCTACATACCCACGTGAACAGGAATTGCACAGAGGTAAAGGGAAGGAGGGCTTCACAAGGGATAGACTAGTTTACACTTCAGGACTGCGTTGTTGTCGTGTCCAGGCACTGGTCTTTCCTCAGATCTGGATACGGCGGACTGCGATAAAACTCGGGATAAACAGAGAGACTAATATTAGCGTAGACGCCATCCTTCTTATGTACCAAGTACATCAGGATACATGGGATATACGTTCCCGGCTGATCTAAACTATGCAGCCTAACATTTAATTATTGAAGTCTATAATGTGTTGTGTATGCTAGGTCAAAGAGATGTGTTTTTAGTCTGCTTCCTGGACAATGTTAGGAAGACTGTTCCAAAGTTGTGGTGCTAAATAGGAAAAGGATCTACCGCCAGCAGTCGATTTTGATATTCTAGGTATTATCAACTGGACGGAATTTTGAGATGGCAACAGACGTGAAGTACTATAATGTATAAAGTAATCAGCAATATTTGAACATGTATACAATGTTTAATGGGGAGCCAGTGTAGTCTTGGCAGAACCGGGCTGATATGTTCATACTTCCTGGATCTGGTAAGAACTCTAGCTGCTGCGTTTTGGACCAGCTGTAGTTTGTGTATTAAGCGTGCAGGGCAACCACCCATAATAGCATTACAATAATCTAGCCTTGATGTCATGAACGTGTGGCTAGCGGTACGTTTGATGGACAAAGAAAGAGTGTGAGAAAGATGAGACAAAGCAAGAAGAGAGAGTCGACTACGCCACCCTGGTCACTAAGCCAGGGAAGTATCCTAGTAAGGACACACAGGTTCGATGTTTCCCTTACACAGAGACTCTGAGACGTGGATAAGACAAAGTACAAAAATATTCTTTATTAGACAAAGATAAAAATGCTGGCGTGCCAGTCAGTTAGGCTCAATCATAACCACAACACAAAATAAACAACTCACAGGACTTGTGATTACCAGAAGCAGGACGAGCTAGTGCCAGACGTCGCTAACACCAGCGATGGTAAAGGAGCATCCACACGTGCACTACCCTTCACACACACTCACATCAACCAAGATCAATCACTATGGGTTGCAGACCACACACACACTGTGTCTCATCAGGACCCGCCACCAAAAAAGAGCAACTAGCCCTTCTGCTCCGGACTCACAGTGCCTGAAACACAAGAAAATACAAATTACAAAAAAACAATAATTGTACCCACATGTGGGTAACCAGTTTACAGGACCCAATATACAAAAAAAAACATAAGATAACACACATAACTAAAAGAAAAACACCCTGCAATCCACTCATCGGTTTCAGTGACTGAACAGATCACTGCAGACCAACCTGACCGGGCTTCACAGGCCGGTTAACATTCACAATCTCCCTTTCCTTAGAATGAGCAGAGGATCACTTGTAGTGAGCAAAAAAAAAAAAAAAAAAAAACATTATTCGTAATACAAAAAAACACCAGAAAA
Source organism: Semotilus atromaculatus (assembly GCA_031834385.1). Lineage (NCBI taxonomy): Eukaryota > Metazoa > Chordata > Actinopteri > Cypriniformes > Leuciscidae > Semotilus > Semotilus atromaculatus. The sequence goes on along the minus strand of JAULUF010000025.1, from coordinate 9,062,047 downwards.
GAAAGAAATCAAAATTAACACAAAATACAGAAAAATAACAAATTACAAAAGCACAAAATAATAAAGCAACCAAAAAGAAAAAGCACACAAACAAATATACAAACACACTGAGTTAATTACACACACCCAACTAACAAAGCAAAAATAACTCAAAGCAAAAGACAAACATCAACAATGTGGAAGCGTGCTCACACGTGAGCAACTACACTGAAGCATGTTGATGGGAAAAAAAATTATAAAACTAAAGTAATGGGAACAAAACAGCAGCAATGAGAGTCCCCAGCCACGCAGCAGTCTTCAGGTGCCCTTATACAGGCGGGTTAATTCACCTGCAAAAGCCCGAACGTTAGCTAAAATATACATTTAAAAAGATACGCATTCATTCATAATTGTACAATGACCGCACATACCAAACATGCGGGGGTCTCGTCGTTGGGATCCGGCGCACGGCGCACATTGCCAATGGTTGCGAAACCTCAACACCCAGCCCGTTCTCATCCCAAGGCGTAATATAATGACGCTTTAGCCAAAGCGTCTATATATCGAACGCGCATGGCACCCTTTAGCGTCAATATGAGACGCCGATATATATGGGTCAGAAGGCGCCTCCTAGCGGTCTAACCCTAACCCTACACCATACCTAAACCTACCCATCTCTCTGCGTGTTATATTGACGCTAAAGGGTTCCATGGGCGTTGGATTTAGACACTTTGTCAAAGTGTCAGAATATGACGCCTTGGGATGAGGATGCGTTGCAACACCACGTGTGCTTATCCACAACCAGCCCAGCACCTGACGAGGGTAACATGGTTAACCATTTAAAACCCGATATGCTCGAGCACAATCAACGGCCGCTGCACTCACCTCCAGCCAGAGCACCAGACAGAGATGGGAGAATAATGACGCGCTAGAGAGACGGTCGCACATTAACGCCATGTCCGGTGGCAAACCCACCACCTTAAAATACACCTTGGAATTAAACGCTGATTAACTTCATGCGTCCAGGGCGGAGTCAACACATGCAGAGAGGACGGCACACAACAGCAGCACTTCACTACAAACGCATGAACTAATTGTTCCGCATTTGAAATTGAGAGCATATGACGTAATTTTAGATATATTTTTAAGATGGAAAAATGTGGTTTTACAGATACTAGACACATGACTTTCAAATGAATTGGTATCAAAGAGTACACCCAGGTTCCTAGCCGATGACGAAGACTTGACAGAGCAGCTCCAGTTTTTTATATCAGCTATGCATTCCGTTAATTGTGTGAATTGTTAAGTTTCAACAGAGCGTGAAGAAATATAGAGCTGAGTATCATCAGAATAGCAGTGAAAACTAATGACATGCTTCCTAATGATATCTCCCAAGGGTTGCATGTACAGAGTGATACTGAGCCTTGTGGTACACCATACTGAACTTTTGATTAATAACACATCTATTAATTTACTGCTACAAACTGATAATGGTCAGATAAGTATAATTTAAACCTTGCTAATGCAATTCCAGTAATGTCAGCATCATTTTTGAGTCTATAAAAAAAATAAATAATTGTGGTGAATAGTATCAAATGCAGCACTAAGATCGAGTAACACTAATAGAGAGATACAACCAAATCATTTGTTACTCTAATGAGAGCTGTCTCAGTACTATGGTACGGTTTAAATCCTGACTGAAAATTCTTGCAGATACATAGTTGTGAGGATACTGCCTTTTCTAGTATCTATGACAGAAAAGGTAGATTTTGAGAACGGCCTGTAATTGACGAATTCTGTAGGATCAAGTTGCGTTTTTTTAACAAGTGGTTTAATCATAGCCAGCTTAAAAGTTTTTGGTACGTATCCTAATGACAAAGATGAATTAATGATATTAAGAAGAGGATCTATGACCTCTGGAAGCATCTCTTTCAATAGCTAAGTCGGTATAGGGTCTAACATATATTTTGTCGATTTAGAGGATTTAACGAGTTTAGAAAATTCTTTCTCTCCTATAGCAATGAATAAATCAAAATTTTCCTCAAGGAGACTACAATGCACTCCCTGATGCGATACCGCAGTAGATGGTTGCATAGTTATAATTTTCTCCCTGATATTATCAATCTTCTAAGTAAACAAGTTCATAACTCATTTACTGCTGTGCTGCTTGGAAACGTCTGGGGTTGAAGCTTTATTTTTCGTTAATTTAGCCACTGTTTCAAATATCTTGGATTTTGTTTAATTTCTTCTAATGTGGTTAAAAATAAGCAGATCTAGCAGCTTTTAAGGCCTCTCTGTACGCAATCATACTCTCTTTCCAGGAAATGCAAAAAAACTCTAGTTTTGTTTTCTTCCAGTTGCACTCCATTTTTCTGACTGCTCTCTTTAGGGCCTGAGCGCCGTTTTACCACGGCGTTGGACTTTTTTCTTTAATCTTCTTTAAGCGCAAAGGAGCAACTGTGTCTAAAGTGCTGGAAAAGAGAGTCAAAAATTTCTGTCGCAACATTGAGTTCTTCTAAGCTATCTGGGAGGCTGAGGAGATTAAACTGATCAGGAATATAAATAATAAAGCAATCTTTAGTGGCAGAAGTGATAGGTCTAACATATTTGTAACACGGAGTCGACTTTGCAGCCTTGGCTAAATTATACACAAAGTATACACAAGACTTGATAATGATCTGAGATGTCATCACTCTGCTGTAGAATTTCAATGGCATCAACATTGATTCCATGTGATAATATTAGATCTAGAGTATAATTACCACAATGAGTAGGTGACTGTCAGTGTTGCCCTGTGTGCTCCGTGTTTGGAGCACTTGTTTGGGCTTACAGCACACTGAGGCAGCTCTTGTGAATGACTCATGTTCCCACGGCGGGAATATGAGCATCTCGGGGTTGAGATCAAGACTTGCCTTCGTTCGTGAATGTGGAGTCCCCACTCCCATGCCCCGATCTAGTGTTTCTTCTGGGAACATACAACTACATTTAACAATGAATATACAGAATAACAAAAGTAAAGAAAGGAAAAAAAAGCAGATCACAGAAGTAGCAAATGTCACAGTTAACTTTTTGAGAGCCAGCAAAGAATCACTTCACCTTAAAGCAGGGGCAAACACTCTTAAACGCATTTAAATCTTGATGGAAATAATACTTGCATATGGTTCTTTGTGTTGCTGAGCAAGACTGCGTGTGTGGGAGTGTTGGTCCTCGGTGTGTCCGTGAGGTTGAAACGTTCTTCCGGAGTGCCTGTCGTTCGCGGGAAGTTCAAAATGTTTACTTGAAAGTAAGTTGCTGAAAGCTGAGGAAGAGTGCGTTTCCCCAGAAGGATAGGACTTATCCGAACAAGAAAAAGCAAGCGAGGTACAACAAAAAGAAAAGACTAAGATAAAGGCAAAAAGCAAAAGACAAAGGCAAAAGACAGAAAGCACTGATGATCCATTGTCATCGACCCTTTAAGGAAGACCGGGTCATACAGGCATACAGGAATATATCATATACATTTCAGAATTACTTATATTCTGGGTTAGATGCAAAGAATGTTTGTGTGTGTGTATTGGGGCGTCTTGGAGAAGGGTTTTTTTGGCCACCTGGCTTTTTTGAGTTGATTAAGATCTTTTTTAAGCTTACGAGCTCACGAGCTGGGAGTTTGGGGTGTTTCTGTTTACACTCTCCCGTGCCACAAAAGTGTCAATGGAGCAATTTGATGCAGACTTAATGGCGCTGGACCCGTGATTTACAAGATAAAAGTCAATGGTTAAAAGCTTTCCAAATTTTAGAATGAGAATGAGAAATTTTAGATGAACTCTGTCCATACACTACAACCCACATTTTCAAAGAAAGAGCAATTTCCTCTGTTCCTGGGTTCCAAGAGAGCCAGACTGGTGGTGTGCGACCCTGTAAAGCCTTGCACCCCTTAGCCCCCTCTTGTATCACTTGGGTGCATTCGAGGACCCGGTCCCGGCTTATCACGCACCCCCTGCCGTCACGTGGAGAGAGGTAAGTGTTGCACTGCACACTCAGGCCACCTTCGGGCCTTCCGAGCCGGGTCCTTGTCCTGTACTCCAGCCCCTCCAGCCGATATGAAGAACGGCTTCTCTAGCCCGTACTTCATTGTACCCAAGAAAGGTGGTGTATTACGGCCAATCTTGGACCTGCAAGTCTTGAATCGGGCCCTTTTTTAAGCTTCCATTCAAGTTGCTAATACAGAGACGCATTTTTGAATGCCCCTTCCCCAAGATTGGTCTGCAGTGTTCCACCTGAAGGCGTACTTCAGATCTCTATCCTTCCACAACGCAGGCCATACGTGTCTTTTGCATTTGAGGGTTCATAATCAGTACAAAGTCCTACCCTTCGAGCGATCCATAGCCAGTTGTGTCTTCAGGTCAACTGGGAAAAGAGTAAGCTCGCCTACGGGCTGAGGATCTCTTTTTCCGGTATGGAGATGGACTCGGTCCAACACGTCTCTCAGGAGGAACGTGTTTGGTTGGTGCTATACAGAAGTGAGAAAGGGTCCCACTGAAACTTTTCAGAGGCTCCAGGGGCAGCCGCAATAGCATGGCTTCCTCCATATGAAGACCACTTCAGCACTAGCTTCATGGCCGAGTACCGAGGTGGTCATGGCAGAGCGGCACGCTCCGTGTGACAGCCTGTGATCAGAACTTTGTTTCTCCGGGCCAGCTGCCCCTAGAACAGGTTTCCGCCAAACACTGGCTGAGGGGCCATGTACAACCGGCATGCAGTAATGGGGGTCTGGGTGGGCCTCCAACTGCATTGGCATCAACTGTCTCGAGTTGCTGGCAGTGCACCTTGCTTTGAGACACCGTTGCTCAGCAAGCTTGTACTGGTCTGTACAAACACTGCGACCATTGTGCTAAGCTTTCCTCATATGTCGCAACTCGAACGCCACCTCCTCCTTCGAGTCAGAAGCTTCTGGGGCTGCTTCATTCGTCTTTATTTTCCGGCCTGCTCAATCGTGCCACCAACTAGGTCTTATGACAGCCTGGGGCCCAGAGAGAAGTGGAGACTCCATCACCAGGCGGTCCAGCTGTTCAGGGACCACTTCGGGGCCGCACAGTTACACCCCTCCGGACCCATTGCTAGTTGTTTTACTCCCTGACTGAGCGGAGAACCCTCGGCAAGGAGACAATGGCACTCTGAATACTCCATGTCTGGTCCCGAAATGACGGGACGTGGAGGTTCTAGGTATGTCGTAGATACCATCACTTCTGGGAGAGCACCCTCTATGAGGCATCCTTACGCCCTGAAGTGCAACCTATTCGTTGAATGGTGTTCTCCTCTAACCGAGAAGACCCACCGAAGGTGTTCAGTCACTTCGTGCTTCTTTCCTGCAAGATGGGTTGGAGCGAGGGCTGTCTCCCTCCACGCTCTAAGTGTATGTGGCCTTATTACCGTACATCATGATGCAGTGGGTGCAAATCCATTGGGAAGCAAGCCTTGATCATCAGGTTCCTGAGGGGAGTGAGGAGACTGAATCCTCCTTGCGCCTTCTCTATCTCTATATCCTCTTGGGACTTATCTCTTGTGCTATCACACTGCAGAGACATCCCTTTGAGCCACTGCAGGCAGCTGAGTTAAAAATCCTATTTTTAAAAGAACAGTTCTCTTGCTTGCTTGGCTTCTATCAAGAGAATAGGAGACCCGCACGCATTTTCGGTCGACAAATCGTGCCTGGAATTCACCTGGAATACACATATGAGTATTCTTCCACGGTACAGCTACCTGTGGCGAGCCTGTGTCTTCCCTTGGCAGAGCCTGCTCTGCCATCACTGACAGGTGAATCTCCCCCTGTTATAGGCTTGAGCCACTTCAGTGACATTTCATGTGTTGTACTGCCCGGTTACGCCCAGTCCATATGTGTATCCTCCACATGTTACCTCCCTACAGGCAGGATGTGACTTCTGCAGCGTATTATTTTCCTGTCTTGTGGAACAGCAGTGACTTCCCTGGCCTAAGCCCTAACCCATCTCCGTGTAGGGTCTGGACCAATCAGACACACTAATTATTCATATTCATTATATTTAATGAATATAAAGGTCTATGAAACTCCCCCAAAACCAACATCACAAATGAAGTTACTACATCACAAGTGAAGTTGGCCGGGTGTCCTGTTACAGAGCACCTTAAGACTGATAGCAGACTTTTACTACCTCCAAGGAATGTGGCCACATACGCAACAGAGAGACAATGGGAAGACAGAAACAATCTTTAATACAGACCTTGCTGCATTTATCATAGACTAACTGATCTATAAATGAAAATGCATCCCAGAAACTGTGTAAATGATTTACTGTCTTGTGTACTATTATGTAGATACTATGATATGTACTTTATTATAGAACCAACGGTCAATGTAACCTCACCTATACCATGTTTGGTCTCTATAAATTGGTACTTTGAAGTTTGAAATGATTGTGTATATGATATGTTGATAGCTGTGCAACATTATTAGCATTACAGGAATCTTCCCTAGTTTCTTAATCAGAAACAATCCAGCAGCACACACACACACGAGCACCTTTAGGACAAAGAGTCATAAATTAACAAGAGCAACTTCCCCGCTCTGACAATTCACCTTTCTTATTGGCCGAGTCAACTCTTAGGGGTTGGATCTTTCTCTGGCTTTAATAGAGACAGTCCGCAGTTACCTGCCTCTCTACAATGACTCCAATCACCCACTCTTTTGACTTCCTCACTTCTCCTGGGTGCTCGGCGTGGCCTCAACAGGCCCCAGGGCCCCAGGCCTTGACCAAACTAGCCATGTGGTCAGAGAGAAAGATAACTTTCAAACGACTTCCACTTGCCACTGCCGGAACCCTCAACGACTTCAATTTTCCACAACTTCAAGAATTGTTCTCACTACAAATGCAAGTATTCAATTCAATGAAATGTGAAAATTAAATGCTATTGGTTCTTCTCATAGTTAGATGGGTCTTCTCCATCGTTACATCATTCCATCTCTCACTTATTTTTCTTACACATGTATTTATGTATGTTTGTTTAGTTTATTCGTGTTTATGATTTAGTTAATACGACTTATGCACTTTATGTATTTGGTTCTGGTTGACTGCTTGTCAAAGTCACTTTTACGATCTTGGTTTTGCTACTTCCTCAAAGTGCTGTACATGCTAAGAAATAATTATTCTTCTGTGGCAATGGAAGATACCCTTTTCTTAGAATAAATTAATAATCAAAAGAGTTTGTTGGACGAACTGGTTAATTGATTGTAAGATTAATTTAGCCATGTCAAGTTAATCCAATTAACTGACCCAAATATTCATAATTAATCATAACAAGTTATTATTGATTATTAATATTTCCTAAAGCTGAGTTCCTTATATCCGCCTCAATAATGCGGGGGATCAGAAGGCTTTTGTCTAGGCACTGGAAGGTGGCAACACTAGTGGCGTTTTAACTGGGATCCCAATCAGTCGACACATCGACTATGTTGAACGTGAGCGACTTAAAGGGAACATCTCGGTTACTTATGTAACCCCATAGCCCGTAGCCCCGTCGCCACTATTGCTGGACCACCGCTGACTCAGGGCTCCGCTCGGCTCCTAAGCGAAAAACAACTGGTGCGTGCATCCACTTCCGAATTTATACCTGCCCTGCCGGGCGGAGCGTGTGATGCAGTTCTCGCATGCCAATGTGCATTGGCTCATTTTAACAATATTCGAAGATGACAGGCTCCCTAAGCGTGATCCCAATCATTCCCTCCTTCAGGGAATGAGGGTTACATACGTAACCGAGACATTCTATCACACAATTACTTGCGTTTACACAGACCTGTAAAACGTACAACATTGAAAGTGTCTAAAACCAAAATAAAGGATTTGTAAATATTTAATGTTTCTATAGCTGTAAATATACTAATACTTATATTTTAGATATATATTTTGTGCATTTCAGCATTATTAAACTTTTATGACCTGTAAATATGTTACGCAAACATACTTATCTATTAACAATGAGACAATGGGGTCTGGTCTTACCAGGCTTTAAATACAAGTATTATTTAGCAATGTTTCCTTTTTCATCACTGCAAAATAATTTGCAAAGAGTCAACTTTTGCTCTGGAATCTGTGCTGGGAGTTGGGAACATGTGGCACACTAGAACTCACAGAAGGTCTGTCTGCTCTCTGATAAAGCCATTGTCTGTTTATCTTTTAGAATTTGTTCCAATACGGGCCTGGCTGAGGTGACCAGCACATTTTCACAACACAAACTTCACAGTGAGCTTGCAAGCTTTCAGTCAGAAATTTTATTACACAATCTGTGCATTTTAGAAATCCATCTACTGCAACAGCAGTTTCAACAGACAGTGTACAAGACATAAATTTCATCGTGATGCTGCCTCTGCTCAAAGCGAATGGACATAACTTCTAAAAAAGTAAACAAGTAAGAGAGAAGCCTCTCAGATGAAGGATGATGTACTGTGAGAGTAGGCCTGTACCCTGCACCAGGGTGCTTCAAAATATTGTTGAAAAATAAGTAAAGGTTGTAAATTATAATATGGTCAAATGAACATATATATTGAATGTCATGTGATAGCAATCAAACAACAGTCAGACAGATAGTTTAGATTATATTATAGTTTAATTTAATATAATCAGTGCACTGACAGTGTAAGTTGCTAAGTGTACTGTTGAACATAATGAAATTTTTTTTTTAAATTGTATGTCATGAATTTAAAGACATTTAACAATACAATAACAATATTTAAAAAAAACACATTTTTTGTATTTAGTCATATGGGTAGGTGATGGGTAGGTTTAGTGTAGAGGGGTAGAGTTAGTGTAAGGGGATAATATACAGCTTGTATAGTATAGTATAACTAATATGCTAGTTTACAATTTCTGTAAACAACATATGCCAACGTGTGTGTGTGTGTGTGTGTGTTTAATGTATTTGTAAACATTTTAAGGAACACTAAATATGAATGCAATTAATGTTTAATAGAGGTTGGTTTAAATAAATTAATGACTTTTTTTTCCATTTTACGTGACCTAATCTAAAGCGAGAACCATTTACTCCTAATAAGCACCTAACTGTGAGCTGTGAGCTTTACTGTGAGTTGATTAAACAATAATAATTGTGTTAATTACAGTGACAATGAATCAAGAACTCATATAGCCTGTTAATAGTTATGTTTTAGGACTGGTGAAACAATCCCCTGTTTAAGACCTGAGGTATGAGTACTGACGATGCATCCATCGGAGTGGTTTCCTCTCTGTGGTGGTGACAAGTCTGAGGTATGAGTGGTGGCGATGCATCCATCGGAGTGATTTCTTCACTGTGGTGGTGGCTGGGATGAGAATGAGGGTTTTAAGCTTCATTGGGGTCATCAGGTGGGCACCCTCCTTCTCTGGTGTTTCAATGATAGGCCCTCGACACGTCGGCAGCACCTGTCGTCCCAAGTCTTTCGCCCAAATGCCTCCTCTACAGCAGCCTCCCAGGGAACGGTAAGCTCTATAACACAATGTGGAGTGTGGAGGACCAGAGCACGAGGTCTGGTCTGAGGATATATTAACAATGTAGCATACATTGTAGCAATTCAATATATTAGCTATGCATTACTATAAACTAATAGTTTGTTAATGATTTGTAAGAACTGTATTACTATATACTTATTATAAAGTGTTACCTTTTATAAAATATTTTTGTAATATTGAAAGTACACTACAATTAAGATAACTTTTTCACAAGGCTAGATTAGTAATACGGGAAAGGCCTGCATATCTAAATGCTGCCTATTTCAAACCCAGAATTCATCATAAATATCCTAGAACAATGGCCAGGTGACTGAATTTCCATATTAAACCATAAATACCAAAATTTGATTCACTGCCAAGTTATTCCTGAACAATTCTATCTGCATCTTTCCAAAAAGCATAATGTGTGTGTGATGTATTTTTATTGCAGCCCACTCCCTGAGCTCAGAAACAATGTGCACACTGATCGGTGTTATATAATGCAATCTTTGTATCCAGTTTTAGTGGGGGCTTTGTTTTGGATATCTAACTGCAGATTCCACTGTCTATACAGCTTTCCCACTCTCTGCATCTCTGGAGCTGTCTCTCTCGTTCTCCGAGGGCTCCGCAGTGCAGCCTAACTGATGGAGACGACCCACATTCCCTAATCCTCTGTATTGTTACACTGTGCTGCAGAATTATGGCAGGCACCAAGCTAAAACAATGGAGAACCAAATGTCTCATATCCACAGGCCCAAACAACTCTGCATTTTATCTCCGTGCTTAGGGAAAACCTGCTCCAGATGACGTGACATTGCTCACAGGATAACTCATTATGCACTGCTCTTCAACTCCATATAGCTCAAAAATTCCCTGTCAAGACTGCGACTCACATTTCCCGAACATAACCCAATGTTTAAATTTCAGTTCGACTGAATTGCTTAAACTGTCTGGTATTCATTTTCTTTGTTCTTTTATCTTCCTGGGCTGCTGATCTAATCATTATTTCTAATAGCATATAAAATTCACTAATCAACAGCGGATGTATTCACAATACAAAGCATTCCTTTATACATCATGAGGGAAATGAGCTTAATGAAAGTAATAATGCACTCAGAGTAATAATGCAATTATTGTCTCGGGGAGGGAAATCTGCATATGTTGTTGAGGGCATCAATATTTAAAACTGAAGTTAATTTTTCAGGCCATGTACATGCTAGTGTCTCAAGCTTGCACAATACAAATGATCAAATGATTACTTCATTATTATACTGTAAGCATATTTTATTATGAGAGTTTTCTCAACAGATTAACAAATTTGTAAGTAATAGTGCTCAATTGAATGTGGTAGTTCACTATTAGCTAATCGGTAACTGCAATTTTTTATTTACAATGATTTGAGTCATTACTAGAGAGTTATCATTCTTTTCACTTTAGAATATCCAAATAATTAATAATTCCTTCTGAAAGATTTGGTAATACTTAAGTCACTGTAAAAAAATCCAACTTGCAAATTGTTAACTCAGTTTAAAAATTTAAGTGGGCACATTTTTGAGTGCAATTTTGAGTTTACTTGTAAAAAACTATTTAACTACAGGTGTACTACTATTTTGTCCAATAAACACAAACAATTAAGTTGAGAAAACTTAATATTTTGATTTCATAGTTTGAAAGTTTAACTTCCCGCCATCACGCATGCACAGTCTGTCTCGCATGTATGTTACTCGGGTTTCCTCCTTCAACCACATATGTTTTCCTTAAGCTTTATGAATGAAAATAGGCTATACATTGCACGCATATGTTGGTAAAATATAGTATTATGTTAAAATATATATCTTGTGGTGACGATAAGTTTCTATTGTTAGAGATTATTCCCGTAGCACATTGCTATTTAATGTTATTGTTACCTAGACTAGAGTGAGGAAACATGCTTGAATGAGAAAAGAAGGACAAGGACGTGCATGGTGTTTAAAATATGTAAAAAAATTTAAGCTCAGTAAGTCGTGAATAAAGACTTAAAATGCAGTGCTTGTGCTGATTGAGAGACAGAAAGCTGCTTTTCTCTGACAGAATCTGACTGCGAATCTTTCGTGGCTTATTGCGATATAATTGTGAAATACACATACAATTATGTCAACAACAAAAAAAAAACACTGCGTGTATAGTATTCAAATAAACACAGTGTCTTAAGTGAACATATTCAATATGGTGAAACCCAGATGTTTCAGTAGTAGATGAACTCTTAAAGTGACCGCAGCCCTTTCAATTAAATTTAATTTCAAGTTTATTTGTCATGTATACAAATGTCAGTTACAATTTGTACATGCTTAGGTTGAGGCTCAGGCGTTCTACAGTAGTGCAATAAAATTCCATACAATACAATTTATAAGAAAAAATGGGCCTATATATTCAAAACTAATGTTTTATGTTAAAAATATGTATGTTTGCTTTGTATATTAATTAATAGAATGGGTAGTATATGTTTTAAACTGAATATTGGATTTTATATTGTGTATCCTTAAACAAATATTAGGCAAAATCCTTAATAGCCGCTTTCCGACCAAGTAGTTACAGGAACTTAGTTATAGGAACTGTCCACTTCTAAACAGTTCTAAGAACTACTCTCCCCCAAACTCGGTTTTGCTGTTTGCGTTCGCACTGGCCAAGTGGCCATAGGAACTGGTAGGAGGGGTAAGGGAGTGACGTAAGCACGGCGGTGGCGCCACACAACAACGGAGGAGGCTATCGCAATGTTCCTGTTCTGCCTTGCCGGGACCTTATTAACGGAGTACGAACAGCGCCGTTTAAAGACTATGCTTGAGTTCTGTACAGAGAAACACAGAAGATGAAGGCTCCAGCGTAATATGATCTTAAGTGATATGATGGAAGAAGATAGAAGAGCAGAGCGCAGGAGGCAAACAAAACGACGGGTAAGTTTAGCTAGCATTAGCAATTAGCTGGTTAAATGCGTTATGTTTGTCTTAAGTTATGAGTTAGCATAGCCTACATAGGCGAAGTGCAACAGACAGTGAAGAAAATGTGTTGACAGTGGGCGTGACTTATAAGTTAAACCAATCAACGTAGACCTAGGGAAAGGGAACTAAAAAAGTCCTCGCTCTAGACTAGGTACTGAAAGAGTTATAGGAACTACGGTCTGAGAAACAAAAAAATCCCCAACTTAGTCCGGTCGGAACACGCGAAAAAAAGGATTATAGGAACGTTAGGTTCTAGGAACTGCAAAAGTCCCTCCGGTCGGAAAGCGGCTAATGTTAATCAATTAACTAAAGACAAAATCGCTCACTGCTCTTATAATAACTTTTGTATCTTTAAGAAAAATATTCAATCAATAAAGTGAAGACTTTGCATTGATTCTTTTTCACATTTGATTATCCAATTTCTGTATTATTTTTTACTACATGTTAAATGAACCTACGGTAACAAATATTTTGTTGTTGTTTTGTTTAATATGTATCTTTGTTCTGTTGTACAGTACAGTGACAAGATCCTTGGATGTGCTAAAACAGTGGCCTTTGTTTTTTAAAAGATCGGGTGAGTTTATAATTTTGAATTAGCTGAACTGAATTTACTTGTGTTGGTCTACACTTAATTCTTACTGTTTTAACAACGTTTTTTTTTTTTTTTTTTGGGTCTCTGAGTATTACAGGATCACACAAACTAATTCAAAGAGCATCTTGTTTTCTTCGTTAAATACACATAGTTGTACAGAGCAAGTGGTGGAGCGTATGGAGATGAGATGAAGATCCTCCTAGACCAACTTGATCATCAGGTCATAATTTTGCATGTGATCATATCTCTCTGGTTAAAGACTGAATATCTCTTTGCCATCTCGTTGTTAAGATAATTCCCATGCAAGTCTTCCAATTTAGAAGCTCTTGGCAATCCCAACGAGATGGAACATCCCGAGGCACTCTCGCTCTCTCGGCTCTCATCAATATCAAAGTGTCTATCAACAAATGGGATAATCGTGTTTTCGGTGCTAGAGAAACCAAGCTCAAACATCCAGGCTTCGACCACACCTCTTCTTCAAGACACCTTCGCGAGTCCCTCCCAGGACTTCCTGCCACGTTACACCTTTTTCTCAGCTGTACCTACACCATCTTCGGGAGCTCCATTCATCCCAGCCGCATCAGCTATTCCTCTAAGCTTGAGGAACCAAATATTATTGTGTTCATCAGGGGTCTTAGACAAACACATTGTTGACTGCTGTAATGTTTAGTTTGTTCTCAAGGTGTGTGACCCCAGATTAAAGCTTGTCTTTAGCTGAATTCAACGTGGCATTTGGAGTGTACAGAGAAACTCTATGCAAGGTTTTTCCCAAGAGGAGGATTGAACTTGACGCCTATCTAGCCATCACATCTGGTGCTCAATTACGTTATGGATATCATTGTCCTTTTCAGCTAAGGCAGCCTTATGCATCCAGCATTTCAACCGGATTGGTCTGTAACGGATCTTGAGCTTATCAGTAGGCACTTTACTGGTCATAAGGCAAATACTTGCTCTGTCTGCAGATCCTTTTCTCACTCTGCCAACCACTTCCCTCTGACAGTTTTTCAAGCGTCCCAGGGATCTCCAAATAAGTATAAAAAAACTTGCTTCTGGGTCTAGATTTCCTACTGGCCTACCTAGCCTGGTGAAACTTCAATCCAACACCCAAGCATATACGTGTATCCATTGTAATGAATCTGTATGTCCATACCCTAATTGTAAATTTTTTACATTGTTGTGCTGTTTGTGGTGACAGTCACCTTAGAACTGTTTGCCCCCTCCTACAAATCCTGCCAAAAGATGAATAAACACCCATCAACTCAGTCAACGTTTACTAATCATCCTTATAAAGATGATACACAAATAAGAATAAACAAAGATTATATCATCTGCCCATTTCATCACTCTCTTTTTTCTATTTTTCGCATCAACCCAATAGGTATAGCTACTCGAAAGTGCTCAGGAAAGAAAATAATAACTATCAACCTTTCATCTCTGCACAATAGATGATATTTTCTATCATTCCTGAAGATATATTTTCCTTATCCTACGCTTCCATAGACAACGCCATTCAAATGAATAATCCACGCGTATAGACGCTTGGCTCGCTAAAGCAGACATCGCAGATACTTTCAAAATTATGCCTCTGTATCCTTCCCAATAGCATATCTTCAGTTTCCATTGCAGCTCTATGATTTTTTACTGTTTATCAGAAGCACTTTGCTAGATCCTTCTAAATCTAAACCGTTCTTCATCTTCTATATGGTTTTTTAGTGATTGATTTTTCCCTTTAAATCTTAAGCATTCTAAAACTGATCTAAAACCAAAATGTATATCACAAATTAATTCAGTTTTCTGCCCTTTTTCATGTTTTGATTTCTGGAAACCCGCCGTCATGCTGCCCCGAGTGATACATTGTTCCCTACCTCTGACCGTCCTCCTATGACCAAGATTTTGGTTTGCAAAAAATCTGAAGCAGCTGCATCAACTCTGCAGTCTCAACCCCGAAGACTACACGCCTCATTCCTTCAGGATCAGAGAGTCTAACCCCGGATTTCCATCAACTGCAGAACCGCTGTGGATCAGCTCTGCTGCGTGTCGGCTTCGGATTTGTTGTGGAATGGCTGCGGCTGACTGACACGAGGACCCACGAGATCTTGCAAATTAACATATGATCGCGCGATATTACATATGATATGATAAGATATCTCCCTTGTGCTGAATTGCTGCGGAGCTCTCCGTCATCCGGCAAAAATAGAAAGTCTGCGTATCTGCTCCGGAGGGCTGCGGTCACCGGAGCTGGGACGGAGTCGGAACGCAGCCGCTCCGCAGTCAGTGAAAATACACACATCGACTTTAATGGAAACCTATTGACTCCGCCGCAGTTGGTGGAAATTGGAGGTAATACTGCAGCTCCGAAAGTGACGTCTGCTACTTTTAAAAAAAATGGGACGATGGTCTTCATCAGCCTACAAATGCAATATTAGACCCAGCGCTAAAGACATCATAGATGATACAAATTCATGAGTTAATGAATGTACTTCTATCTTATGCTGCAGGTGTTGCTGTCTGATGGAGGAGGGAAAGTCCCCCATACAGGTTTTACTGCCATCTATCGGCTTAGTAATAAACATCATAATTTTCAGCCTATTACCATGTATCCCTTATATATTTCTGCATGTTGAGTCCGCACTTTAGGATAAGCCATCTGGCAAGGTAGCCCAGGCACATATAGTCTTAGAGGCCACTAGAGCTCTTTTGCAGCAGCACTGTAATGTCAATGTGTTTTATGTTATGCTCTGTAGTAGCAGCAGTTTTCTTTCTGTTTTTTTTTTTTGTGGTCTTGCAGAGCAAGTCTGTGTTCTTGCCTGCAGCCACAGCAGCAGCAGCGTAGCAGATCTAGTCCGCCAAAACCAAACCTATTTACATTTACATCTATATTTCTCATTAATATGATATTGTTTTCAAACTATTCCGAGAGTTGTCATGACTGAAACATTGCGTTACTCACTTGTTTCTATGTTGTTATTCATTAATGATGGAACAGTGTTATAAAATGTTACCGGGTTGGAAAGTGTAAAGATAATAAATGATCAACTGGAAATCACATCTGAATAATGACACATAATTTTCTTCTCTGCAATTTTTGTTAGACTCTGCTTTTTTCTTTTTTTCTTTTTTTTTTAAGTAGATTGACTGATTAACTTAAGATATTTTTAATTTATTCCTTAAAATATTATTCTAGACCTAAGGACTACCAGATGGGGATCAAGGACTACCAATTACTGTTGCATGGACATTAAAATACACAAAAAAGGCATGAATGTCACTGCATAATGTGTCCAAATAGTTACCAAGTCACAATCATTATTGACAAATCAGTCACACATACTATCATCATATTTAGAACCCTAAGAGCAATGCACAATTTCAGAAATTCCATTTCAAAACAAGACCTTTAACATATTGTCATAAATGACACTAGTGCAGAAAGAAATAATCTGCAATGTAGCGCATTTCCAGAAAAGTGAATTTATCACTGACAAAATTAGAGCTTTAATGTTAGGGAGTAAAGGCCTGTGATGCAATATTGGTATCAATTATATTAAAAAGTAACCAGATTCAATATTAGCAAGGCTAAATAAGAACAATTCATCCAAATGGCAGGAATGCCATGTCATGTATCCAAAATAGATACATATGCTAATGTAACAATCTGCAAGTTTTCAAAGTTGTCTTCCAAACAGTAGGGTCATTAGCATATGTAAAATAACAACGTTAATGAAAAGCTGAAAAATGGGAACCCCTTATGCATCTTAAATGCTTCTAAACACAACCCACAAGGTTTCAAACAGACAGATGGAGTGAGAAACAGAGTTTGAGAGATCAGGGATTTGTATAGATACAGTACCTCCTTATTCCACAGCAACAGGGTACAAACATTATGTTTAGATCAAACTGGAGGGAATGTAATTTCTTTTTATGATGTGATTTTGAGAAAGTATATTGGAAAACTGTCTGACACTCAGTTGTATCCCTGGGTGACCAAAGGCAATTATAGAAGGTGATATACATACAGCCTGTACTTCTTTGTAGCTGTAGAAATATATATACATATATATATATATATATATATATATAAACATCTCCAATTTAGTAACCTCTTACAACCAGACAACAGCCTAGCAATCACTCATAACAACAAGCAACCATTTAGTAACCCTGTAGCTAGTGCCTAGTAACCACTTAAAACACATTAGCCTTAATTGCTTAGCATTGCCTGAGCAACCAACTTAGAAACTGCTTACCAACCACCCTCCAAATTAAGTTAACATGTGAAAAATAATACCAAGTACTGACTAGCAACTAGCAACCAAGTCATAACAAACCATTTAACTGCTTCGCAAACTTCGCAAAGGCTTATGTAACATTCAAATGTCAAATTGATCTTCAAACTGCTTAAGGATTCAAAGGATATGTCGTTTAAACTGGTTTAAACTTTTGGGCAAGGCTTCAAGCCAACATTCAAAATGTCACATTCATCCTTTTCAATACACTTGCATGTCAACTTAGCTACTGACTATTAATCTTGTTTTCAACAAACTAAATATCCAGAATAATCAACTAGGCTACTTTTTATTTGCAGTTTGCCAGGGATCATGTCAAATAGATGGTTGTAAATAACTTAAAACCAGTCTTCTGCTTAATATTGTAGATGTAGCTCATTGCCAGCCTTTTTTTTAGACCAACTCATAATAAGGAAAAATTCAGTAAGTCATCTGAGACTTGTCTGACAGACAAAAATCAATGATCAATTTCAGACAAGCAATGCCTTAGTGGAGTCTAACTTAATTGCCACATTCACATGAAGCACAAAAATGCTTTGCTAGCTGATCAAAGTCTGCCTAACATTACAGTCCGACTGAATCATAGAGAAAGACTTGTGTGATTGGCCTGTCTTTTATATCTTGACAATCTATACATTTGTCATTGTGATTTATCAATTGCTGGGTAAAAACAAAAGACAGCTCTTGTCAGGTATAATCCAACTCTCTTTCATCTATTAAAGTAAGTGTCTTTACCAGTACAGTTAAGTTAAACATAGGCAACCTATGTATAGGTATTGTATAGGTGTAAAGATGCCAATGGCACATTCCAATGGTATTGGCACATCCGCTGGCAGATGCCAATGGAGACCGGATGTGCCAATACGCATAGTGACATGTGTCACTGACATTATTGGCATGTGCCAATACGCATAGTGACATGTGTCACTGACATTATTGGCATGTGCCAATACGCATAGTGACATGTGTCACTGACATTATTGGCATGTGCCAGTGGATAGTGACATGTGTCACTGACATTATTGGCATGTGCCAGTGGATAGTGACGTGTCACTGACATTATTGGCATGTGCCAGTGGATAGTGACATGTGTCACTGACATTATTGGCATGTGCCAGTGGATAGTGACGTGTCACTGACATTATTGGCATGTGCCAGTGGATAGTGACATGTGTCACTGACATTATTGGCATGTGCCAGTGGATAGTGACGTGTCACTGACATTATTGGCATGTGCCAGTGGATAGTGACATGTGTCACTGACAATATTGGCATGTGCCAGTGGATAGTGACATGTGTCACTGACATTATTGGCATGTGCCAGTGGATAGTGGCATGTGTCACTGACATTATTGGCATGTGCCAATACGCATAGTGACATGTGTCACTGACATTATTGGCATGTGCCAGTGGATAGTGACATGTGTCACTGACATTATTGGCATGTGCCAGTGGATTGTGACGTGTCACTGACATTATTGGCATGTGCCAGTGGATAGTGACATGTGTCACTGACATTATTGGCATGTGCCAGTGGATAGTGACGTGTCACTGACATTATTGGCATGTGCCAGTGGATAGTGACATGTGTCACTGACAATATTGGCATGTGCCAGTGGATAGTGACATGTGTCACTGACATTATTGGCATGTGCCAGTGGATAGTGGCATGTGTCACTGACATTATTGGCATGTGCCAGTGGATAGTGACATGTGTCACTGACATTATTGGCATGTGCCAGTGGATAGTGACGTGTGTCACTGACATTATTGGCATGTGCCAGTGGATAGTGACGTGTCACTGACATTATTGGCATGTGCCAGTGGATAGTGACTTGTATGTACAAACGCCTATTTTAGTGATGTTTTTTATTATGTCAATTAAATGTTTTAAAGTCAGTATTTTTTCTCTCAAACGTCAGTTTGTGACATTGCGACAGTTGAGGAAAAGCTACATAACAATTCAATAAAATAAAAAACAGAGTAATCAGAGTCTGATGTCGATATAAATAATTAGTGGATAATTTATATAATATAAATAATTAGTGGATAATTTATATAATATATACAATATATCAATATTATTGAGCTATAATTTAAGTAAATTATTTACAAATTATTTATATTGATATCAGTCGACAGACTCTGATTACTTTATGTTTTTGCTTATACTCATCTGGCTTTAATATTTTACAAATACATTTAAGGAATTTTGTAACAAGAAATAAACCAATTTTTATAAATCTGAACATGCGTTCCTTCTGTAGATGTCATAATGTCACATCTACATAATGCTCCGGTAGACATGGCTACGCTACTGGAGCGTCATAACATACGGTGACATGTACCACGAAAATGTCATTGGCACATGAAGCAATCCATCGATATGTCACAGGTTTTATTGGCACATGCCACTATACATTGACACATGTATTGGCACATGCCACTTTCCACTGACACGTCACAAGTTTTATTGGCACATGTCACAAGTTTTATTGGCACAAGCCATTATCCACTGACACATGCCAATAAAAATCACATGCGCCAGACGACTGCGTCATATGCCACTGACATTGTTGCGGAAAATGCCGCTGTATGACGTGGCAGCTCTAATGACACAATCTGCTATCTGTTATGTATGGTGTGATGAACGGCAGAGCATTTTATTAATAATACGATGCTTTCAGACATTACATCCCGGTGTTCATTTTTACAAACATTGGGCTTCGCCATATTTTTTACCTACTTTTTTCTATTTACCTACATATTGTAAATACAGTTGTTACGATAACACATTTATTTCTATTTGCATATAGGCAAGTTGCTACTCAAACAAATGACAATACACCACCCGTAAGTGTTCCTCAACTGTCGCAAGTTTTAGGTTATTTTGCGCTGGCCAGTGTGGACTTACTGACAGTGACACCTACTGGCGTGCATGCCATGCAAAAATAAAGGTTACAGTAACGGATGCGATGTTATAATGCCGCTATTCGTAGTAACTTCTGATTTATTCGTTGTGTTTCCTAGGATGGGCAGTTTGCGTGATCAACAACATTGGCAAAACGTTACATATTTAACATTCAGTGGCTTATATGCCACTCAGATAGGCTATGATGTCACAATTTTCACAAACTGACATGTTTGAGAGATTTAAGTTACTGACTTTAAAACGTTCAATTGACATTTATTTTAAAATATCATTAAAATAGGCTATTTATATAGGCGTTTGTTTCACAATTACGTTAGTAGGCCTATAGCTGCTTATCTCATTTGTCAGTCAATACTGTGACATTATCACGGAACAGTTGCCGTGAAAGTGTTCCGTGATAATGTCAGTGACACGTCACTATATCTAGTGACACATGTCACTATGTCCACTGGCACATGCCGATGGAGACCGGACGTGCCACCGGATGTGCCAATCCGCATAGTGGCATGTGCCATTGGCATCTGCGCGTCAGATGCCCATGTCACTTAATGTTAATACCGCCTCTCGTTGTACAGGTGTGAAGTATGAAACACATTGCTTAAAGGTGATTTTGCTGTTGCGCTCAGTCTTTCCGCTCCATGGAAAATGGCCGCTCCATGGTAAATCCACCATGGCACGAGCTGGCTTTTAAAGGGAATGGGAGATGAGACTCTGGTTGGTTTATTTCACTTGGCACGAGCTGGCTTTTAAAGGGAATGGGAGATGAGACTCTGGTTGGTTTATTTCACATTAAGCCCAAAGCACACCCATTACTCAGAGAATAGGGACCACCCTTTTAGACCATGTGCGCCATGATGACTATGACCTGTTGTTAAACTAGCAAAAGTGGATTCGGACACACCCTAAGTGCAATTGCGCCGTGCGCTTTAGATCATGCGCTTAGATCGTTAAAATAGGGCCCTCAGTCTTTGGCAAAATGAATGAACATGGTGTGATTTATTCCAGGCTACATCACAAGTCAGATTGTGGATTTATGTAATTCACAATTTTTCATCTAGCTCCAGCATGTAGATTAGGTCAGGATACGTCACACCTCTTTGAGCAGAGTAGTTTTATTTCAAAGAGAAAGGATGTGTGCTCTACATGTGATTGCCAGGGGCTGAGAGACGATTCTGGGAGAGAAGGAGAGTGTGTTCCATTCAGAAATAATCACCTTGTTCTTTTCATATTTACTCCTTACCATCCACTGTTAGAGCTTTGGAGCCCTGCAAACTGTGGGGCTCAAAGAATAATTCATTTATTAGAGTTATTTTTCTTTCTTTCTTTCTTTCTTTCTTTCTTTCTTTCTTTCTTTCTTTCTTTCTTTCTTTCTTTCTTTCTTTCTTTCTTTCTTTAAATCTGTTTATAATGATTATAAATACGTCAGTGCCCTCCCAAGGCATCATTTAGGTAGTTTGGCATGCAGGAATTGTGTGTGTGAGAAAGTCTGGTGGTCATATACATTTTTTTTTTAATAATGCCCATTTAGATTTTGTTATTCTACTCTTTAATTGCAGGCAAACAGACAAAGATGAAGAATAGAGTTCCAACATAAAGTTTTAATAATAATAATAATCCAATTAACAGGCAAACAGGCTGAGCAACACACACTAAAAGCAAACGCGAACAGTTTCCAACCAACATAGAGTGAAGGTGAGGAACAGAAATACATGTGATGAACTAAACGGAACAGCTGTGATGATTAGTATCCATTGGAACGTTTCGGTTACTAACTTAACCTCGGTAACATTAGTAACCGAGACGTTCTCTTTCGAGAGGTCTCTCCTATTGCGTATGTAGCTTACGCTATGGGAACCCCATGTAAAAACGGCGTGCGTGCTTAACTTCGCTCTAATTTTTTGCCTGAGGCAAGGTGCCTGAGCCGTTAAAGTAAAGTATGAATCCCAGTAAGCCAGCCAGAGACAAGCTTTATATGGGTTGAAGACAGAGTGGCCTAGAAGGACCACTCTTAATAATAATAATGTACGTATATGTATGGTACACATAAAATATATATGTGTATTTCAGCATGAAATCCCATAAGCCGGTCAGAGACGGACTTCATAAGGGAAGGCGAATACGTATAGAATATAGAATATAAATATGAACTTAGTTTGTGTAAAACAGTTTGTGTAAAACATTGGGCCCACGTTTAATGATATATGTGTCTACACGTGTCACACTGAAAGTACCCTGGAATGCAGGGTGGGAACTTGTAGATTATAAAACCTGATAAATGTGGATGGCGAGGCCCAGCCTGCCGCCACACAGATATCCTCGATGGGTATTCCACTTGACCAGGCCCAAGACGAGGCCATGCTTCTCGTGGAATGAGCTCTGATGCCTAAGGGGCAATGAAGGCGGGGGTTTAGCCTCCTAGCTCCTCTCAGCAAGCGGACAATGAGATTGTTTCTTCCTAATGATTGTCCAGCCACAGGATCGTGCAATGCTGTTATGGCCGCAACATATACTTTGAGCGTGGAGGGAGTGCGACCCACGTCCAAAAGCTCTTGTAAAAAGGCGAGTACACTTGGTATCTCGCAAGACTGTGGGTTCAGGTTTTTAGTATTACACCAGCCAGAGAACACCTTCCATTTTTGAGCATAGAGACGCCTGGTCGAAGGCGCTCTTGTTTCGGTAATAGTTTTCAGCACTCCACTCGGGAGGCACCCGGGTACCCGTTGATGGGCCATACGTGAAGAGCCCACAAGTCGGAACGGAGATGTATTATCATCCCGTTGGCCTGTCTGAGGAGGTCTGTTCTCAGTGGAATCAGCCATGGGGCTGATTTCAGCATTTGTGCCAGCTCGGAGAACCACATTATCCAGAGAGGGGCTACAAGTAGCACTGCACATTTCCTCTCCCTGATCCGTTCGATGACCTGAGGTAGCATCACGACCGGGGGAAAAGCATACAGAGGACGATTCGGCCATCCCTGCTCTTTGAGAAAAACAACGGGCATTGAGCGTTTTCTTCGGAGGCGAAGAGATTGACTTCTGCCTCGCCGAAGGTGCTCCGTATTAATTTAACCTGGCACATGCGTTGCTCTCAGCAAGCGCAGGTTGTGCTGGGACCATAGAATGAGTCTCCTGACCATGTTGTGCAAGGAGCTCGACCTGAGGCCGCCCTGGCAATTTATGTAAGACACCACCGTCATGTTGTTTGTCCTTTTCTCCTCAAACTCACGCCGGACTGGTACCAGTCGATGGCTTTCCATGGCGTCGATACAGCCGTGATTCTCTGTGATTAGAAGGTGGCTGGAGCGGCACGCGTGAGCTGGAACATGGCTCTTTAGCCAGCACTGGAAAGGGCGCATGTGCAATAATCTGAGCTGGAGAACTGCTGATGCTGAGGCCATGAGACCCAGCATTTTCTGGAATCGTTTGAGGGGAGCGCGGGCGCCCGCTCTGAATGATGCCGCTAGACGCTGAACGGCGAGAGTCATTCGCACAGAGTCTATTACTAAACCCAGAAAGGAAATACTCCGGCTGGGAGATAGCATGCTTTTTGAAAAGTTGATCCTTTGACCAGGCATTCTGGATGGCTGATTATCCAAGATCTTTGAATTATTAACTGATTCTCTGATTCTGCTATGACTAGCTATGATTATGACTATTACTAGTTCAGTATTCGAACTCCCCGCTGTCTCAGGGGGGAAATTGATGGATCACTTGCCTATTGTCTGGACCTCTGGGATCTCAATGGTGGGTACACAACCACCTATTAATGGTAAAAATCCACTGACTCCTTTTTTATATTCCCCATAAATCAGAAACAGTGTCTCAAAATGAGTTGTTCATGTTTTTAATGTGTCAAAGTGGGACAGGCCCCATCCACGACTGGTGACAGACTCTTCCATTAGCATTGCTCCTCCCCTGAGTGAACTGCACACAGTCCGTCATGTTTGTCTCCTTATTAGTGCTAACACAAGCTATGTAGTAAACAATCTAAATAATCTGTTCTTGCCTGTAATGAACATGAGTCTTCATGTACTCCAGTGAGCCACTGAAGACGCAGTGGTATAGTTTTATTTTTAAAAGGAATGTGCTAAATACTTACTATTCAGGGACATTGGTACACAGCAGACTGTCGTCACTAAATGACTGGATGTCTGTGGTGTCCTCAGAATAATGTAGGTTTTGTAGATAATTGGACAAGTATTTTAGGTAGATTCAGGACATTGACTGTTAGTTCAGAAACTGTTGAAAAGAGATGGCCTCCATATTTCCTGGGGTTTTTGTATACTGAAAATCTTTTAGAAAGATTTAGTCAGCTGAACAACTGGCATGTTGTTAAAGGTGCACTATAATAATTGTTTCATCATTAAAATGTATTTACATTGTAATGCAATTACAATGTCCAGTAATTTGTTGGGTTACATTATTTTGCAAATCGTTTTTTAGTGTTGAGACAGTAGAACTTAGTTCTACCAGAAAGACTCGGGAGAATAATGCCGGTATAAATTTATTAACAGCTCAGGAAGCACAATATGATATAAAGTTATTTGGCGTAGGCCCCGTCTAAAGTTCGAATTCCAAGGGTACGGAATCTGCATGTCCTGCATGAAGATGAAGGCAGGGGCGCAGCCGATCCCCCGTTTATGGGACGGGACCATCCTGGTGGTGGTGTTGGGGAGGATAAACAACGATAAACAATGATATAGTATGATATAATGATATACAATGATATAGTATAAACAACTAGAAATTATAGTAAATGATGGTTCAAAACAGAAAGAAATATGAAGCTAATACGAGGCTTAGTCAGCTTACTCAGTCAGTCAACTTTTGCATGATATTCTAATATTTAGAGTTTCACCTGTATTTAACTTTGACATGTGACCTTACAGGAGTGATTATTGTTACGCTTTCTGTCACGTGCAAAAATACAATCACGTTTTAGGGAATTTCGTTTTTTTTTTCTTTTCTTTTTTTCTACGGGAACATGATTTTTGAATTTTGTGGAGTTTCAATTTGAATGATTATGATTAGGTTTTTGCCGTGATTATGTTTGCATGCCAAACATTATTATACAAATCTCCCTGATAATGGCTCCATAGCGAGTAAAATTACAACTTATTACAACTTAAAATTACATTGAACATAAAAGAGAGGTAACAGTAGTTTACTGGAACTGTTACAATCGAATAATAGAAAATAAGAGAAATATACAACAATACAAAAATATATAACAATACCATATACTAAGATTCTGTGTTGCCAATAGCATATTGGACTAGATAAGGCTCAGTTTTGGGGTTTCTGGTTAAAGAGTGTGGATATGGTTTAAGGATGTGAATCAGTACCAAAATTACAATTTGTTCAGGGCTGGTTATTTGTTATCAATTACTGAGACTTGGGCCAGTTATGGCCCATGTGTGGCCTTTGTCTTTAATCCAGATCTGGTCTACACAAGGACAGTAATTCATTGCTGTATGTGGACTGAGTAAAAGCTGTTTGTGGTGTGGGGTCTGAGAAAATTGCTATGTAAACACATGGTTGAAGCCCAGAAATGTCCAGAGCAAAGAAATACAAGAAGAAAGTACAGACATAGGGCAGTGTCTCTGAAGACACAGACATCACCACACACTTAGTGGATCATACGCGATGATTGAGAGGATTATTTTCATGCCTGTGCTTTTTTCTTTCTTTTTGAAATTCTGCATAGTGCACCTTTAAACAACAATACAATCCATTGAACGCACTGTACTTCTCTCCCTCACGGCCTTATTTTCATTCCTGTCAAAAAAGTTAAATATGACACTATTATGACTAAGGTCCATAAGATCATGAATATGTTTTAAGAAAGTAAAAAGGTCGAATGCTGATTTCACGTTGACGCCTGTAACACTTTAATAACACTTCTAATTACTGTTTAACTTTCTGTCACCTTTAAGTTATGGATCCTGAACAGACCAAACACCAATTGATCAACTAAAGTAAAAGTAGTCATTAGGTGTAGCTCTGCAGATGGTGAGCTCTGAGCACCTGGTGTGGAGGCCCTTTGTTCCTAGAGCGGGAGTGCTGTCAGATCGGAGAGCCCGTAACCAAGGGAGATTGGTCATAATGGGCACCTAGCCAGGCCAGACATGAGGACAGCTTTTCCACTGGCAGGTGCTGTTAGGTGGCCATTCGGAGTGTGGCTGTGCTGATTGACGCCCCCCGGAAGGCACTGCTGTTATTTTGCTCTAGTGCATGGGTGTGGTGGCCTCATGAAGCAGAGTGATTTTTCTGCCAATAAGATCACCAATGACCAGTTGTAGCCTAAAAGGTTTATGAGCCTACATTATGATTCTCCATCAGTACAATAGGGCATCTATCTATCTACAGTATCTATCTATCTATCTATCTATCTATCTATCTATCTATCTATCTATCTATCTATCTATCCATCTATCTATCTATCGCTACTTTTAGGTCTGTTTTTTGTAACATAGTGTGAATAATGTTCATCATCATCATCATCATCATCATCATCATCATCATCACCACCACCACCACACATACTCACATAAAATGTACACTCTCTCATATGAAGCATTTGAATCGAATTTCAAATTCACAGGTTTGTTCTGAATAAAACAATTCAAACAATTTACACTATTCAAAATTAATTTTGTATTGTCTTTGTTTGTGGCAAAATATAAAATATAATAATTCTTTCCTTAATTTGACTAAATAATTTGTCTTTGTTTTATATACTGTGAATAATGATCTTTCGTAGTTTTATTGGGGACATTTACGTAAGAATTTACATAAGACCCAAGCATATTTGATTAAGATGTAGAAATGGGAGAACAACATAACAGGGTTTTAATACCAGAGGAAATTATAACTGTACTATATTGGCAACCATATGGCCAGTCAATTAGGAAATGCAAATTATATCTACAAAATGTAACATGTATATTTCCTTGGACTTGTCAACAACGTCTAAACATGGTATGGGTTATTAAAAACCTCTTGTTTGATAAGCTTTTTCATTATTATTGTTCTCTTTACAGTTTTTCTTAATCGCTTTGGCACATTTTTTTAAACAAAAACATTTTCTCTAAACATGGTATGTTCAATTGTCACAACTGCTTGCTTGAACATCAGAACACTATATGTCTGCAAAATGTTGTAACTCACCCAAAACATTTAATTCATGATTCAAAACCGTCTAGGTTACGACTGTAACCTCTGTTCCCTGAGAACAGGGAACGAGACACTGCGTCAATGATGCTATTGGGGAACACCATTCACGTGAACCGGTGTCTGAAAAACTATCCAATCATGGCAATCGATATTGACTGGCAACAGCCTATGAAGTCACTAATAGTGCAACCCGGAAGGATTAAAAGAATGCCTAGATAACATGCCATTTCGTCTGAAGGGACTGTTCAGCAGGCATCCCCAAGGCATGGTTAACGACGCAGTGTCTTGTTCCCTGTTCTCAGGGAACAGAGATTACAGTCGTAACCTAGACGTTCCCTTTCGAAAGGGAACTCACACTGCGTAGATGACACTATTGGGGAACAATGTACAATCCCACCATGCTGAGGGGAGTGCATGCCAATTATGGCTCGAGAACAAAACGTTAGAACTGGCAGTTTCAACCTGAAATGCCAAGAACACACTCCCCCTTTGGATCACAAACAGGCTGTCAGTGACATTATTCCCTACCGTCACTGCCTAAGCTATAAGCCTCAAAGTGGCCTCCGAACAATGGAAGGCCTACCAAGGCCACTCAAAGGCTTGAAACCAACAGCTTCCATGGAAGGGAATATGGCCAGGGCGTCCGAAAGGAGTCCAGTCACTTTTTGAGGGGAACATAAAGTCAACACCACATGCCACCAGGGAAGCTGACCTGGTCAAATTTACTGACCTAGTTTTGCCAACAACCTGTCTGTTACCTGAACAGAGTCTCTCATAAAATCCAATAGGGAAAAACAAATAATGGCAGTTGTTCACTCACAAACCGGATCATAGAGAAATCCTGGAGAGTAGAGCGCTTGCATAGCACTTGTTAACCCTTGCAAACGAGTGGAGTAACTCTACTCAATCCTGGATCTACACAGTGCTTCAAAGCCATGCGGAGGCTGGGCACTCTAAAGGGACCCTAATAAGGGGGGCACCTCCAGCTCTTGGGCTGATCTAACAGGGAGGCCTCGTGAGAGTCCTTCGACCTTCCGACCAGACTTAGGGAGTTAAGTATTCAAACAGAACGATCCTCTGGATTTTGGAACACTATGCTCAACCTGACCAGGCTCTGGGCTAAAATCATGGAGGCTGCATGAGGCCTACAACATGATATTTAATGCCTTTGCAATGCTAAGCATCCAACTTGTATGGGGAGCCGCCTTCAAGGAGGCCAGTTAAGGCCTAACTACTTGATAGCAAGGATGTACGCAAAGCCATCAGAAGCCTAGGTGCTCTCACAGACATTTATGTGGGCTTGGTTATATATATTTAACATTGCCAACAGGCAAAGTGTTATCAATCCTTTAAAGCAAGGAGAGTACAATCTTACGCTACTAGAGTATCGAGGAGGCCTACTATCGAAAGTCAGCCCGGAAAGTACTTTGGCTCTAAGGAAGCATACTCAACCATCCCAAGTGGGCGGGAGTCACTAATCTATCTCTACCTGAGCCTGGGTGGTGAAGGGTGATAACATACAAGCTATGGGTAGCAAAGTGCTCTGATTAATGACCCTAACAGGGGAGCAATATAAGCATAACCCTGAAGGATGTATCAGGGTCGAGGTCTATTATCTTGTAATTTTACCAGACAGATATTATATTTCTTTACTAAACCCAAGGGACTGGAGGCCTCAGTAAGTGGCCAACGACATTTAACCTTATGACTTGAATTCTTATATTCAAGGGGCTCAGAAGAAAAATCATTTAACTTAAGGCCTTTCTGCCATCTACCACACTCAATGCTGTAAAGGGCGGAGGCCTGAGCCCACTGCTTCTTACTCTCTAGGGAGAAAGACCTGACAATATCTGCATGGGAGGCTTTTTGAAGGTAGTCTGCATTACCTGCATCCACCACTAGCATTTACACCTAATGCAAAAGGCAGGCCTTGCAGACGACTCTTGAGAAAGAGGAGGCTAGTACTAGGAAAAACAAGATTTACAGGAATAAAATCTCCTGATGGTCTAAGGAACCTACACTTAGATACTGAGAGGCTTGAGGCGAGAATGTTTAACAGACCGCCACCAAACATCCTAGATACTAAGCCTAAGCCAGATATCGAGGCGGCCCCATTAGGGCAGACACACGAATATTATGTCTGAAGTTCAGAGCGACTCTCAGAAGTGAGAGAATAACTACTGCTCTAGTATAAGGTGGCTATCAAGGTGGCCTGACAAGGGCCAACACTTGATTCTGTAGTTTTACCTGGTGCTTGACAGAGCGGTGGCCTCAGTAGAAAAAATCCTAATAGGGAGGAAGCCATCTCACGCAGAAATGTTTGATGCTCGGATGAACGGTGGTCTGACTAGAAGCACTTTTTTATATAATAAGGCCAATCTGTTCACTACCACAGATTAGCACTACCCACTCTATAAGCCTGGCGACTCTAATCAGAGGACGCCTATGGGGAGGGTATGCATAGCCTATATGGGAACTTCAGGGCCCTTTTTCTACTCCTATAAAAACCCTACCTAACACACCCCTTAAAACTTTCTTTCTTTCTCCCCAATGTCATCCAAGTTCAACCACAGATGCCTTTCCCTGGCCACCATCGGCTGTTTGTATGCTGGCCCGGAGAGTTAATCTGTAGTGCGGCGCAGCTCGTTTTCACAGCGTCAGGAGAAAGACCCCGCCCTTGGTCCAAATCTTTCAGCAGATCAGCGTGGTATGCTTGCAACACAGCCATTGTGTGCAAGACATCACCAGCCAGACCCGCCATCGCGTATCCTTTTGAAAGGCAGAGCTAGAGCACTTATTTACATTTAGCTGACACTTTCATCCAAAGCGATTTACAATTGCTATACATGTCAGAGGTCGCATGCCTCTGGAGCAACTAGGGGTTAAGTGTCTTGCTCAGGGACACATTGGTGTCTCACAGTGGATTCGAACCCGGGTCTCTCACACCAAAGGCATGTGTCTTATCCACTGCGCCATGATGGCTCACATTGTGATTGTTTAGTTATTGTTTAGTTTTGCATGAATTATGAAACTTTTTCAGTAGTTTTCTAGGAAGCATATAAGAAATAGTAGTTTTTGATTAGTTAATAGTGAACTACCACTTTCATGTGTGTGCTATTACTTACTAATTCGTTAATCAGAGTTTCTTTTTAGTTAATAGTTACTAGATTCTTAATATTGTGTTACTCATTTGTTCCTGTGTAGTTATTCATTAACGAAGGAACCGTACTCTAAAGTGTTACCGACAATTGTATTTACTCTTTTGCCAAAACACATGTAATTTTCTTAAATCAATAAGAAATTCTAATCTGATGTGAACAAGAAAGTTGTCTGAATTTATTGGTTTGAGAAAAGAAAGCCAAATCGATTGAGAAAAACTGTAATATTGTATTCATCTGACAATTTTTTCTTGGAGTTGTCCAGTGAAGTTCATTCCATAGAGGAACCTAAATGACATGTTAATGTCATGTCATGTTACTGTTTCATCAGACGCGGTGCCAGACACAAATTCACGGACGGGCATTAAATTTTTTTTCAGGGGGGCACAAATGAGATCAACTCATTGCATAATAACATTAATCGGTTATGATACAATGATAATGATCGATAGAGCATAATATTATATAATGTATAATGTACTGACGCTAAAGAGTCCGAAATTCACGGATAGCCTAAAACCTACCCATACCACCACACCTGTCCCCAATCTTACCCGTATCACACCTCAATAGCAGCAAAAGTGTTCTACAATAAGTACATTGTACTTATTTTTCGAATTGCATTACTTATTACTAATTACCTTTTAAATCCCGGTCCCACTTTATATTGAGTGGCTTTAAAGGACAAGTTTCAGCATGTGTCCAAATTTCAATCTTAACCATTTTATTTAATCAGAAACGATCTTAAAACAGGGCTTTAAGTGTAAAATACAGAAACGTGTCCTTTAAAGCCACTTAATATAACGTGGGACCGGGATTTAAAAGGTAATTAGTAATAAGTAATGCAATTTTAAATTTAGAAAGAGTAATTAGTACAGTTCTCCACTGGTAAAGATAGCTAGTAGCTAGTAATTAATTACTTTTTGCGACTAACTTACCCAACACTGCTTCCAGTACTGCTAAACAATTTAATAAAGTAATATGTCACAGTTTCACATTACAGTAATGAGATTTTTTAGGGAAAAGAATTCATGAAAATTATGTCACATAATAATTTTTTTTAGGACTAACAGTCCTAAAAATAGGCATAATTTTCATATAATATACAATTTATGATGTAAATAATAATATATTCTTTGTCTTCCTCTTGATTTTGGAGTGACTGAGACATTTTCTTGACAGGCTTCACCCCAACGCAGTTTTGTGCAGTAATAATGAATTCATTATTTTATAAACCCTGACATTAATTGAGCATTTGAATTGTCTGAGCAGTGCTGCTGATGTAATGACTTTCCTGTCCCAAATAACACTCATATACGTGCAGCTAAAATGCTAATTTGAGTCCTTTTAAAAACCTGTTTAATTGACTGAGGTGCTGGTCTAGTTGTCTGTTTATTTGTTCGCTTATCAATCTGCCATTTAATGAAGGCTTTTCTTCCCCTGTCCTGAGTGGATGTTTTATTTTTCAAGTGTTAATTGTTTTGTGGCATTGCTTCTAGGTAAAAACTGAATAAATAACTGATAAGCAGAATGCATTCATGTTGTAGGCTTCTGCGTTACAAATGGAAAGGTTCGCTGAACCTGAAACTGTAATTTGCATATTACCATGGTCCAAATGGAAATAATTATTTTAAATACTAAATGCCTATTCGCAGCTCAGCTTCCCTCCTGGTTATTCTAATCAATGTTTCACAGACTTGAACTTTTTCTTTTTTCTTTTTGCAGAATGAATAATGAATCCATTTGGGTGTACCACTGTACGGAGCTCAACAAATATATTTACTCTGATAAAACAACCAAACACAGTTCTTAAGCTTGTGAAATTCTGTATAAATAATAATTATTCCCTCTACGACTTTCAGTTATTCTAAAATAAGAGGACAGAAGGAGAAGAATCTTTTCTTCTGTATGTTGTTTTAGTATCCCCCCGATGTTATTACGGCTGAAAGCATTCTCTAAAGCGCTGAGCAGGGGTTTATCTTTGGGGGAACCAGAAACCAGAGGCGTGTAAGTGGAACTCAGTTTCTGGCATATTTCCATAGCATTCTGGGATCAAATCCTCTGGATGGCAAGTAGTGTGCACCATTGAACCACCGTTGATTCATTTCAATTGGTTTGAAATGCAGTTTGAAAGCTCCTTGTGCTGCACTCAAAATACATTTGTGGTCCAAAACTGTGTGAAGAAAGATACTGATATTATATAAATTTGATATGATCACCCATGGTAAACATGAGCATATAAACATATGTAGAATTTGCCCATACCATGTTGAAAGTGCTCTCAAATTGGAATAGTTCACCCTAAAACAATGATTTATCTAATTTAAGCATTTACTCACACCCTCACATCATTCTCACACTTGTCTTTCCTCTTGAAAGGCAAAAAGAGAGCTAGACAGAATGTCAGAGTTTCTGTTCTCAAAAAAAAGTTGCAAGTTGAAAGTAACATAACAGTACTTCATAAAAACATGTGCTCTGCCAAGCCTTCTGAAACCATACAGTAGATTTCTGTGAATCACCATATGTGTATATATACATGTGTGTATAAAATAAAAGCCCAGCTAAAACATTCTGCCAATGATATTTCATGTTCCACAAAATAATGAAAACATTGGCAATGGAAAATGGTAAGTTTGAACCGAAAACTGTTCTGCCATAGTGGGACAGAAATTGCACACTTTACCTTTAAGAATTTAGTATTCCTTATAACATGCTATAATAATTTTGCATATCATTTGCAAATTTATTTCATTATCTATTCATAATTCTCATCATTATTTTATAATTTTCTCAGTTTACTTGATGGCAAGCATTGCTTGGGGCAAGACTGGACCTTTTGAAATCAGTTCTCTTTATGTAGTTAAGAAGGGAAAGTCTATCATTTAGGGATTTGAGGTGATTAATAAATGTTTAATGGTGTGTCGTAATAGTAGTTGAGATATAGGGACAGTTGATTGTCATACACACCTGGAGTCTGGAAAAGGTAAAAATTAACAACCAATTTTGCAAAATAAATAAATACAACAAAAATTCCAGTAAATGTAGTAGCCATTCTCATTTGGGAATCTTATGTATTTCGTGAATTTGTTCAAGGACAACGAGTTACAAATAAGAAAATGTCATCATATTTCAAATGAGCTGGAAAGCGTAAAACCTGAATGCTGCATAACTCTGTGAAGTCAGTCATTTGTCATGCTATGCGGTTGTTATGTGTCATTCTCTTTCACTGTGGGTGAATCTCATCCTCATTTCCTTATTCCTTAAACTCAGTCTTGAATACCACTCAACACAGAGGACGCCTTTACATTTGACGTTCTTAGTGCAGAAGGGCAAATAATCACTATAGTCAGATTACTTTATCTATTCCTTTCAAACCCAAAGAGGACATACATCATGACACATTATATCAAAAACTGTGCCATTGTACTAAAAGACGTGCGTGCAGTGTTTCTTTTTATGAAACACTTTTGAGCCATCAGGTTTATACTAGATGAAGATAGGATGTCAGTATAGGTTCCTGAATACAATGAATGTGAATTCAGTGTTTATCAAGTGATTGGATTCATTAAGTTGTTCACAAATTGAGTTCTGCTTTTGACACTAGCAAATTGTACTTTAAAATTTAAGTTAGTTTTTGTGAAAATCATAAATTTTTTAAATGTAACCCTAAACCAGGCAAGAGTGACAAAAGAGTGGAAAATGATCAGCAAAAACATTAATTAACTTGACAAACTATACATCAATAAAATGTCTTAGCCTCAAGGTTGTTTTTTTACCTCTGTTTTACTATCAAAATATTTTAGTGAACTCTAAAATAGAGTCAAATATGAACTTATTTTATTTAAAAAATGTGTTGTTAAAATGTTACAATGAGCCCAAAAGTGGTAGTAAATTAAGTTGCTAAATTACAAAGTTGCTTTTTTGAAAAGTTCACTGAGCAATGTTGAATAAATAACTTTTATTTTAGTCACGCTTCACGCTTTGAGTGCCGCCAAGAAACAGATATACTGAAAGCTTGTAATAAACACTAATAGGAATAAACTGTGAATCAACGCCATTAAAGCATTTTATTCACTTCTCTCAACTGCCATTTCGGCTTTTCAGATCCCACTCACCTGTCATCACTCAAGTCATTTAGTGGACATCTCATTGAAGTCAGTTTTAAAAATTTCACTCCTCTCCACTTCAATTATTTTTCTTCTATTTTCCACACATTTGGATAGGTGAAGTGGTAACGACACTCAGAGAGCGGTTGGAACTTGTGTGACGTGCTTGCTGGCTTTCATGTCCATACTGTATTTCCAACCCATATCATTGAGATACTGATTATAAATGTTTCATCAACCTAAATTTGGTCGAAATAACCCCGCTTCCTTACTCAACAGTCTTAACCCAGCGTTTGGATTGAAAAAAATTAAATAACTAAGCATTTTTTTGGAGTGTAATGTGGATCAACCAATCAAAGCTGTCGTGATATGTAAGTCAAATGGCATGGCTCAGGTTATTAGTTTAAAACAAAACCTTTTATGTAACTGAGTTCCTGTGAGGGAAGATGGCAGAATTTGAGATGAATGAGAATGCTGAGAATTCCAGGTATTATACGCCTTCACGATCAACAAAGAAAATAACACTTTGCTTCTCAAATCAATTCATGGAGTCTTCTGTGTTAGTTCTCTTACAACAAGCCAAAAAAGAAATTAGAAAATGCCTTCTCTTAGTTATATAGCACATGAAACTATAGGTCTATAACATCTTGAAACATGCACTAAACCTACTGGTCCTTCATGTGTGTGATGATGAAAGCCAAGACTGCTCTCTCTGCTCTCTTTAGAACAGCACGTCAAATTCACCAATAGTGTAAGACGCCTGGACAGCAGATGAGACTGAGGCTGGTTGTAAAACAGTGTTTTCTGCAAGATGTAAGTACTTTTAATGCATTTTGTTCCCTTAGATGTACATGCTGAATTTCTGAATACACATAAATATGACCCTTCCATTTGAAAGCATAAGTGGTAACATGGGAACGACAGCCATGTGAATTCAGGCCGTAAAAGATAAGAGAGAAAGTTTGAGAGGAACTTTTAATTTTTCTTAATGAAACGTGGTGTAGTGCGAACGGCTGACAAGCCTCACAGCACTACGACTCTCATTTCAGGCAGCCCGTTGGTGTTTATAAGAATCTCGACAGTTTCTGTTGGCATGGCTTTTTTTTTTTTTGCTCAGTGCAGTGGAAGCTAACACATCTTCAAAGCACGCTCACCCACACTCAGATTATCTGCCAGTGAAAATGCTGTGTGCACTCGACAGTGATAACAATAGCAAACTTTCTTTACTTCAAAGTAGTCTCAGATTCTATTATGTATTATGTATATTTTTGTTGTGGGATTCCCAGGGGGCTCTTCAACGAAACACTAGTTATAACTTTTTTCAAATTACGTGCCGGTTATTCAGATTTTAACAGGAAGTAAAATAATTTCAATATGCTTTTGTGTGTAAAAACAAGGTCAGTGTGACCACTAGATAAAAATGAATAAAAAATAGAATGTTAACATAAATTATATGCCATGTGTTTTACACAGGGGTATTATTATTAGTTTTATGATTTATTATTATTAGCGACAAATTTAAGAGAGATTCTTATTATATTGTTGGTAACACATAATGTTCAGTTTAGAATCCAATTCTCACTAACTAGTAGCTTAATAGCATGCAAATTACTAGGATATTGGCTGTTTATTAGTACAACGCACATTAATCATACCAAATACCTAACAACTACCTTACTAACTATTAATAAGAAGAAATTTGGAGTTTATTGAGGCTAAAGTTGTAGTTAATAGTTATTAATAATGAGAATTAGACCCTAATCTAAAGTGTGACCATATTGCTAGATACACAACTGAACTGATCAAGTTTCTCAGTGTACATCACGTAGTGACAAAGAATGGATTTTCAAGCGTTTGAAATCAATTGATTTCGATGGATTTGTAAGCGTTTGCATACTCAGTGTAAGCGCTAGTATATAGTAACCTTTAAACCTAGAATGAAATATTGTGTTAAATTGGTAAATTTGATTCATTACCTTGAGTCAGTTTAAAACTCAATTAGTCTGGTCAAAACTCGTATTCAATTACATCATGTTCATAGAAGTCCCAATGTGGTTTTTTTAATGTATATAGAATGTTTTTTGAATGAAAATATACATAGTGAAGTATTACCTTTTTATTACTATGCATTGTCATATAGGTGCAAATAAATGAAAATGACTAAATATCATTCTGAGTGAAAAAATGGCATACTATTTTTGGCTTGACATTTGCTGATTTTTAGTTCTTACAGTAGCTTAGACATTT
Organism: Semotilus atromaculatus; assembly: GCA_031834385.1. Classification (NCBI taxonomy): domain Eukaryota; kingdom Metazoa; phylum Chordata; class Actinopteri; order Cypriniformes; family Leuciscidae; genus Semotilus; species Semotilus atromaculatus. Next base: position 9,025,106 of record JAULUF010000025.1, on the reverse strand, counting down.
TGAATTTAGAGTAATAGTTTTTGTAAAGATTTGTTTTTTTAGAATTCCTTGGCTATATTGTGACTCTGTTTGATGTTCCCCATAGTGATTCATCAGGCCCACTGAAAATTATATAGTTTTGTGGTTTGCCTTCTTTATAGAACTCAAAGTGTAAAACTGAGCCCCGTAATCTGGTATTGTGTCTTTTTTTCTTTCTTTGGGGTGACAGCAGCTTGCAGATTTTTCGTAATGGGACACCAGTGCCACCATGTGGTGTTCAGTCTTAAAGATTTGTACTTGGTCAGTCTGCCATGCCAGCACTGGTCAGCAACAAGACATGCAACAACGACTCCATTAGAATTCACCACGGATAATCTATCATGCAGGAATGACATTTCCAAACTGTGTGTGATATTGTCAATGATTTCTGTTGCATAAAATTATGAACTGATGCGTCTTCTGTCTGAGAAAGGATTTGCTGAGATTGTGAGCTGCCATAGAAATCTGAGTTCAAAGCAAATAATTCCACTGATTAAATTTTCATATTTTAATTAAAGTCACATTTGAAATCAAAACAAGTTAAATTTCCTACATTTTAATTATTCCAATCAAATTCCTATTGAAGTAAACTGATTACTGAAGTAATTCAATCAGAAAAAAAATTGAAACAGTGCCACTGCTTGTTTAAATTATTAAAATGATGATCTCATTATTTAAATATTATAGGAGGAGACAAATTCTGAAAAGAAGCACCAGGAACATAGATACAGCGGCACCAAAAATAATTTGGACAGTTAAGGCTCTGTGTCTTAACATTCTATAACACAATCAAACAAGATACCAAAAAGACCATACACAAACACACACACACACACACACACACACACTGTTCAGAATTAAGACAAAAGGTTCCTTGTGGTTGTAAAACGGTGGATCATGTTTATAACTTGGTGAACTACAGTATACTTATCCTCATATCCTCTAAAAACCACTGGCGCAATTGTAAAAAAGTAACAGAAAACTCAAGAGAAAATATGGATTTGTTTGCTATTTTTCTTTGGCTTGGTATAGCTTTATTTAATGCAACAAAGAGTGGTTTAAATGTCCAAATACTTAGTGGCCACTGTAAACTAAATGCATTTATTTCAAAAGAAGAAAAAGAGGTTCTGATTGGAGATTTGCCAGGCAATACAAATCGCCAAGTCATGCACTGTGAATAAGGAAGTATAGCGGTGCATTCTTGGCAGCAAAACACCTCAAGCTAGGTGTTCCATATACATGAAATGATTTGTGAAGTACAACTGGCCCAAGAACCGAAGAAAAGTGCTGATGCGTTTCAGATGGGGCGGTAGCTTTTCTAATCGCATTCATATTTTACAAAAAGCGTGTGTGTGTGTGTGTGTGTGTGTGTGTTTGTGTACAATGTAAAGGCAGATACGACACTGGTAGTGATTTCCAACTCTTTTATTAACACAATAACAGAAGAAAAAGGCAAGGATGTGAGATGAGGTTGAGAGGAACGCTGATGGGCTCACGACAGCCGCTGGGGGCTAAGTGGAGGTCCTGCACTCTTAGGCCATCCATCCACTCGAGAAAGCAAAAAAGCCTCTGGATTTTAGTTGCTAACTAAAAGAACAGCTTTTAAACAGAGATTTAATAAATTAAAATCAAAGCTTTTCCCCCAAGCAAAAGGGAGCCAAAATCATTAGGGGCCCACTCAGCTTAGGCAACCCAGATGACAAACTGTTTCGCACATTTTCTCATGGCACTAAATATAACTCGCCCAACCCTCCTTCACACAAACTTCCTACTCTCTTTCTTTTCATATTAAATGGTTGCTCATTTTACGACGTGACAATGCATTTTCGGAGGAAAATACTACTTTTCTATTGTATTTTTATTATTTGTGCTCTATAGGTAAATTACTGTTTGCAAGGCAGCATAATGTTTAAGGGATGTACAATATATCTGTTGTTATGACAAAATTTTATTTTATTTTCTTGATCAATATTGGGTATGTACTGTAGGGCTGAATTCAGGTTGATTGGGACATTATTTTCCCCAGTCATCTCAATGGCAAAAAGCCACTGAAGAGAGAGCCATTGAAAAAGTCAACCTGAATGCACCCCTAATTGTGCATGTTCATTTTCATCTATTTTTTTTATGTAAATGTTGCCATCTTCTAACGCTTAAAGTAAATTTTTAATAACACTAACAATTTAGTCAATAAAAAACTTTTGATTTTACTTCAGTTTTTATTTATTAATTTTTAACACAAAATAGAATTTTACTCTCAGCTATTTTTCGGTTATCAGCTATGACATCAATTTGTGAACAACTTATTGGTATGAGCCATAATTTTAATATCGGTGCATCCCTGAGGGTTTATTCTAAACCTCAAAACCTAAGAATTAAACTTTTGCAATTCGTTCAGCCCAAACCGCTTATCGTACAGATGTTTTGTAGATAATTTTCAGACAATTTCTGACAAAGTCTTATTTGCATACTGAATTTCAATTGGTTTTGTCTTCCTTGCTGTATTTAAAGAGTGTGTAAATTCTGTGTCATTGGGAAGACAACCAGATACCCCCATCCCCTTAACTCACACCATCGGTTGTGCATAATTTGCTGTATCAGACTGGTCAGGATACTCAAATGAACAGCAACACAGAGTCAACAGTTACTTCCATTCCATTAAAAATTACTTCATTCATAATACCCTTATTCAAACGATTACCCTTATTCATGGTCATGAAGTAAGTTTCAAACCAAATGTAGTATCTACAGACAGTATGCGCTGCAGCTATATTTTTTTTAAACAATTTTTAGGGCAATGAAACTATTAATTATTTATTATACATGTCTGTGCATATTATGCTGACAGAATTTTTTTTAACATTATAAAAATGGCATCACCTTTACTGATTTATACCCATATAATCAACTATGTAAATTTCCTGTGTACAGCTGAAAGAAATAAAGAAATAAAGTGTGCTGAGTGTCATGATAGCAGCATTTTGTTAACATCAAACCAAAACCTAAACTCAAACTTATTTTGCTGCCTTGCAAACACTGATATTTCTAGGTGGAAATGTAAATCTAGTCGTCTTTGTGTTGTTGGGGTACGAGCAGAGCTAGGCCTTTACTTCTTCCTGGAGGGAGTGGGAGACTTCATGCCGCGGGGCGGAGTGGGGGATTTGGCGTTTTGGGGAGGAGCTGGAGACTTGGCCGCAGCAGGGGCAGGGGTGGCAGCCTTGGTGGTGGGAAGTATAATCGGGCCTGTGGGAGGCATGATCCTCTTGGGCGTGGGTGTGGGTTTGATTTCTGGAATCTTGTCGCCGTGTTTGTACACGCTGACGACGATGTCCACCGACTCGCCACCGTACTTGTTTTGCACCGTCATGGTGTACTTGCCGGAGTCCTCCAGGGACACGCCTTTGATGGTGAGGCTGGCGAACTTACCCGAGTCCATGGCAATGACGTACTGATCGCTGGGTTCTACTTCTTGATCGTTCTTAGACCAGCTGACCAGAGGTTTGGGGTCACCGCAGACTGTGCAGGTCAGACTCAGAGTCTGAAAAAAATAAAAACCAAACGAAAGATTTGATAAACGCATATTTAATCCAAAACATTCTCAGAAGTAGTAAGTTGTCATTATCACACTAACGGCATAATTTTGAGAAACATCATGACTGCATTAAGCAGATGCACATAATTCAGAATAAAACTATATTCTGATGGTGAGATGCTAACTAAAAATGCTTATGTATCCCTTTAATTATATTAATTCACATGCATTTATGGAGATTATCATTAATTATCATTGAATTTTATATTTAACAATATTATTACAACATTATTTTCCTGTTAGTAAAGCTGCTTTGAAACAATCTGTATTTTAAAAAGCGCTATATAAATAAACGTGAGTTGACTTAAAGTGGCCATATAATTTTTCTGAAACCTTTTGTTTTTCATTATTATTAATTCAATGAAACATGTATGGTGAGAAATATATTTCTGAAGAAAGTTTCTAGCCTCTACAAAGATGGTAGTGAAAAGCCCACTTTTTTTTGAGTGCACAAAATCTAACTTTATGTTGCATTTTTTCCAGTTAACATGACATATTTCACAGTAATGGGTATCAACAAAACGGCTCAATAAAATATACAGTATACGTGCAAAGCCCTGTGGGGAGCTCTCACTGGAAAACCAGTGTACATGACCTCAGCAGGTCATCATGTGAAAGGTCTCCTTTCCCACATGAGTTCACCTCATCTTTCCTTTAATGGATCTGAGAGCCACTGACCTGCAATGTCTATTTGATCTAAAAGAAAAAAGGATGCCGGGCATTTCCGGCATCAACTATTCAGGCGAATCATAATCCCACCAATATCCTTTCACAGTCAGAATACACCATATTACCCAAGATGGATTCATGCTGCTAGCAAGCAACGGATTATGAGGCAGAAGACAATGGCCATGGATCTTAGGGAGCGGAGGAGTATGACGCCCTCCAATGCGCACTCCCAGGGTTGAAGAGAAGAGCCGCAGAACGGCACTCACCGGCACGACTGCCTGCAGCAACACGGATCACTAATGCGTTGGCTACAGCCCTCCATGGGCGTCTGAAAGGAATGCTCCAGTTGCAATACAAGTTTAGGTCTATTGACAACACTTAAGGCATAATGTAGATTACCACAGGCAGTAATGTTGACTTATTGCTCAGTTTAGAATAGCAAAAAATCTTACAGCTGGATCCTAATCATAAATTAAGGTGGACCAGATTCATAGTGCTAGCTTTAGATATGTAATTAATATGAGTGTACGATTGTGATTAACAACTTGTTTTACATTTGTACACATGTAGAAGCACTTTTGTCACAAGTTCTTACATAATACATTTTATTTTTGAAATGGTGCTCCACACATCACCCTGCCTGACATTAAAGAAGAACAGACGTGTATCAAACTGATATACACACATTGCTGAAGCGGATTGATTGGTTCGGAAGATTTATGTAAGGTAACTTAAAAATAGTGATTTCTGTATCTCTACAGAAATCCTATGGTTCTCAATTAGGGCAAAACTGTATTTCCATTTTTCACCACAGATTTACATTGGAACAATATGTGGCACTATTGAGCTCTAAGTACGAAAATAATTCCAGCCAAAGCCATAAGCAAAATTTTAATAAAGCTAAATCACTTTACAACATAAAATAATCTAGAATAAAAACTGAACTGGAAAAAAATGCAACAGAATTAGTTAGTTAATTCAGGATTGATTGAGTTTATATAGAGGTCTATAGCCATACCTGTCAAGTATCCCGTTTTGGCCGGGAAATTCACGTATTTTACCGTTCTTTCCCGCCGTCCTCCCGTATTAGTATTTTCCTGTAAATCTCCCGTATTTTAACCTGCGTTATTAAAAAATAGTAATACCCCGGGCGGAGTAAAAAAAAAACATTCCCAATCTGAGCTCTGTCACTAGCCTCGCGATAACTGACACCTGCAGTAGCCTACTACAGACTGTAGGTGGCAGTTCTCACGAGGTTAGCGTGTGAGGTCAGATGATGAGAGACAACGAGACAACGCGGGAGGGAAAAACAGACGGATGATGGAGGCTACGATAGATAGGAATCGGTCTTTGTCAGACACGTGGGTTTGTTGTGAGTGACGTCACCGCGGGCGCCATTTTTGAGGTATCGCTGCGGACTGTGAGCATTGAAGAGATTACAAGAGTAGCGATAACTCGCAAAACTGGAGAAACACAAGAAAACTGAGAAAATGCCGTACCACAATAAACTCGATAAATATGGCAGGTACCATTATTTGGAGAAATTGTCATCATTCAGAACATAGATCCATATATGAGCTGATTGCAGTGAGTTGGAGTGCTGATCCCGCATTGTTTTCTCATCCTCATACTTGGACATTGTCAACTGTTCCGGCTGTAGAGCCCGTGCAGCAGGGCAGTTGGGTGACCGTGAGACGCTGTAGTCGCGGGACAAAACACAGCTCTTCCGTTCCGATTACCATAACAAATATATTCTCCCCACTCAGTGAAACACCCACTGTAAATCCTGTTGAATGTGCCCTATTTATTGGCGATTCTATTACACGGAATGTGAAAATAGAGACACCAGCCACCATAGTCACATGTTTGCCGGAAGCCAGAGCGCCTGACATCAAAGCAAATTTATGCAAATAATGCTTGCTAATGCTAATTGTAAATTCTCTAAGATTATTATTCACTCAGCAGTGATGATGTTCAACTTCGCTAGTCGGAGATCACTAAAATTAACGTTAAAGAGGTGTGTGAACTCGCAAATACGATGTCAGGCACTGCAATTTGCTCTGGCCCCCTTTCTGTTCGCCGGAGTGATGAGATACTTAGTAGACTGTCCTTACTCAATGGCTGGCTGTCTAAGTGGTGTCTGCAAAATAATATAGAATTCATAGACAATTGGAAAAGATTTTGGGGCAGACCTGACCTGTTGAAAAGAGATATTCATCCCTCCTGGGATGGTTCTGCTCTTCTCTCTAGTAATATGGCACATAGTCTTAGAGATAAAACATGACGATTTGGGGTCAGGAAGCAGACAGACTGGCTAAACCGACCATCTGTCAGCTGTCTCACGTCACTGAGGTCAGATACATCCCATCACATAGAGACTCTTTCACCTAGATATCATCATATAGAGACTGTGTCTGTTCCCCGGATTAGAAAATACAAAAAACTTCCAAACCCATCTAAGGGAAAAAACATTAATTGACGTTCAACGTATAAAAAACATATATAATACAGATGAACAAATGATAAAGCTTGGGTTGCTGAATATTCAATCCCTTACTTCAAAAGCACTTATTGTTAATGATATGATTACAGATTTTAACCTATCTATGTGCTGTGTTTGACAGAAACCTGGCTAAAACAAGACGATTACATTACTCTAAATGAGTCCAACCATTTTTTATATTGTTATAAACATGAGCCACGACTGAAAGCCAAAGGAGGTGGAGGTGTTGATGTAATTTATAGTAATGTCTTCAGAATTACTGAGAAGTCTTGTTTTAAATATAATTCTTTTGAAGTGTTGGTGCTTAATGTAACACACTCTAGTGTAAATGATAAATCACGTTTGAGATTTGTGCTGGCTACTGTATACAGGCCACCAGGGCACCATACAGACTTTATCAAAGAATTTGCTGATTGTTAGTACAGGCTGCAGATAAAGTACTAAATGTTGGTGATTTTAATATAGATGTAGATAACAAAAAAGATGCATTGGGATTGGCATTGAAAGACATTCTGAACTCTATTGGAGTAAGACAACACGTGTCAGGACCTACTCATTGTTGTAGTTATACTCTAGATCTAATATTATCACATGGAATCAATGTGATGTGATGTGATGACATCTCAGATCATTATCTAGTCTTGTATATACTCCATCTAGCCAAGGTTGCAAAGCCGACTCCGTGTTACAAATATGTTAGACCTATCACTTCTGCCACTAAAGATAGCTTTATTAATAATATTCCTGATCAGTTTCATCTCCTCAGCATCCCAGAAATCATAGAAGAACTTGATATTGCGACAGAAACTTTTGACTCTCTTATTGGAAAATAGTCCAACGCCGTGGTACAACGCGCACACTCAGACCCTTAAGAGAGCAGCCAGAAAAATGTAGCGCAACTGGAAGAAAACAAAACAATTTTTTTCACATTTCATGGAAAGAGAGCACGATTGCGTACAGAAAGGCCTTAAAAGCTGCTAGATCTGAAAAGCTGCTGATTATTTTTCAACCCTATTAGAAGAAAATAAACAAAACCATAGGTATTTGAAACAGTGGCTAAATTAACAAAAAATATAGCTTCAACCCCAGACGTTTCCAAGCAGCACAGGCACAGCAGTAATGACTTTATGAATTTCTTTACTTACAAGATTGATAATATCAGGGAGAAAAATATAACCATGCAACATCTACTGCAGTATCGCATCAGGGAGTGCATTGTAGTCTCCTTGAGGAAAAATTTGATTCATTCATTGCTATAGGAGAGAAAGAATTTTCTAAACTCGTTAAATCCTCTAAATCGACAACATGTATGTTAGACCCTATACCGACTAAGCTATTGAAAGAGATGCTTCCAGAGGTCATAGATCCTCTTCTTAGTATCATTCATTCATCTTTGTCATTAGGATACGTACCAAAAACTTTTAAGCTGGCTATGATTAACCCGCTTGTTAAAAAAACGCAACTTGATCCTACAAAATTTGTCGATACAGGCCGATCTTGAAATCAAAGTTTTCTGTCAAAGATACTAGAAAAGGCAGTATCCTCACAACTATATTCCTTTTTAGAAAGAAAAGGTATCTGCAAGGATTTTCAATCAGGATTTAGACCGTACCATAGTACTGAGACAGCTTTCATTAGAGTCACAAATGATTTGCTCTTATCATCCGATCGTGGTTGTATCGCTCTATTAGTGTTACTCGATCTTAGTGTGCATTTGATACTATTGACCACAACATTGACTCGAAAATGATGTTGGCATTAGTGGAATTGCATTAGGATGGTTTAAAGTATACTTATCTGACCATTATCAGTTTGTAGCAGTAAATTAAGAGATGTCTTATCAATCAAAAGTTCAGTATGGCGTACCATAAGGCTCAGTGCTAGGACCTTTGCTGTTCACTCTGTACACTCTACCCTTGGGAGATATCATTAGGAAGCATGGTATTAGTTTTCACTGTTATGCTGCTCTATATTTCTTCACGCCCTGACGAAACTTACCAATTCACAAAATTAACGGTATTATAGCTGATATAAAAAAGTGGATGACTAGTAATTTCCTACTACTTAAAGGGCACCTATTATGGCATTTAAAATGTTCCTAATTTTGTTCTGGGAGTCCCCAACAACAGTTTTACAAGCATGCAATGACAAAAAACACTTTTGTTGTCTTATAATATGCATTTATTTTTACCGGATTTGCTCAGTGACTCCCATATGAATCGTTCGGCGATTCATTTTCAAAACCCCGCCTTTGCGTGACGCTAATCTGCGGTGATTGGTCAGACCCAGTCAGTTATTGTTTGCGTTAGCCCAAAGCTTAAACATATTGATAAAGCACTGCAGTACTACAGGTATTGCTCTATTCTTTATGACAACTCCAATAACAATGACAAACATTTCACATATTTTAAAAAAATTACATTGGAGACCTAGACCTAGAAGCTGCGCTGAGCGTAACTTACACAACACACACACACACACTTATTGAGCATGCTACAAAACCCATAAAAGCAACAATTATTAATAATACTTACAGGTTGCGATTCGGAGGAGGAAGCTGATCCAAATAAACTTGATACTGAACCTTCCTTCAGTATCAGCCGGCTCGCGAATCTACACTTGAAAGCATTTATGTTTGTAAAGTGATCATCATTAAAATGACGCGAACACAGCAAAAGGTTCGGGTACAGTTGTAAATATAAACTCTAGCCACTGCTTCTTCACATGCTTGTCCCTGGGCAGTGAAAAAAAAAGTTCGCTTTTGATTCGCACTTCAGAACACAGCGTCTCGTCGACATGTTTTGAAGTTTCACTGGTGTCTGCGGTGCGCGCAATGAGTGGGCGTATCTTATTCAAATAACTTGTCAAGTTGACGTCATCTAGACAAAGGAAAAGCATCGTTCGTCGCGCGATTCATATCAGCGACTCAGAGTCGACTCTTACTTTTGAGAGACACTAACTTTGTATACGGTGAACTTTCATGTATAAAACTTTGCATGATGTTTTCGTTCACTTAGATCTATGTTACACACTACATGAAGGGCAATTTTCAAAAATCCATAATAGGTACCCTTTAATTCTGAAAAAACAGAGATTCTAATTATTGGACAAAAAACGTCCTTCCTAACACTTGATGGCTGCTCTGTCAAGTCTTCGTTGTCGGTTAGGAACCTGGGTGTGCTCTTTGATACCAAAAAACACATTTTTCCATCTTAAAAATATATCTTATCTCATATGCTCTCAATTACAAATGCAAATGCGGAACAATTAGTTCATGCGTTCATGACATCAAGGCTAGATTATTGTAATGCTATTATGGGTGGTTGCCCTGCACGCTTAATAAACAAGCTACAGCTGGTTCAAAACGCAGCAGCTCGAGTTCTGTCAACACTGCACTGGCTCCCTATTAAACATCCTATACATTTTCAAATATTGCTGATTACTTACAAAGCACTAAATGGTTTAGCTCCCCAGTACTTGAGCGAGCTCTTAACGCATTATGGTCCTTCACGTCTATTGCGATCTCAAAATTCCGGCCAGTTGATAATACCTAGAATATCAAAATCGACTGGCGGTAGATCCTTTTCCTATTTAGCACCAAAACTTTGGAACAATCTTCCTAACATTGTCTGGGAGGCAGACACACTCTGTCAGTTCAAATCTAGACTAAAAACACATCTCTTTTACCTAGCATACACATAACACAGTATAGACTTCTATAATTCAATGTTAGGCTGCATAGATTAGGTCAGCCGGAACTGGGAACACTTCCCATAAATCCCGATGTACTCGTTACATCATAAGAAGAATGGCATCTACGCTAATATTAGTCTCTCTGTTCATCCCGAGGTTTACCACTGTCCGCCGGATCCAGGCCGTATCCAGATCTGATGAAGGACCTGCTCATGGACACGATGCAGAGAAGTTAGTTCATGCATTCATGACCTCGAGACTAGATTACTGTAATGCTTTATTAGCTGGTTGTCCTGCATCTTCAATAAACAAGCTACAGTTAGTCCAAAATGCAGCCGCTAGAGTTCTTACTAGATCAAGAAAATATGATCATCATATAACACCGATTTTATCATCACTTCATTGATTACCTATAAAGTTCCGTATTAATTACAAGGTATTGCTTATGACTTATAAAGCCCTAAATGGTTTAGCTCCAGTCTATTTAACGGATCTTCTATCGCCCTATAATCCATCGCGCTCTTTAAGATCACTAAATTCGAGGCTTCTGGTCATTCCTAGGATATCCAGATCCACCAAAGGAGGGAGAGCATTTTCACATTTAGCTCCGAAGCTCTGGAATAGCCTTCCTGATATTGTTCGTTGCTCAGACTCGCTATCCCAGTTTAAAACTAGACTAAAGACTTATAGTAACTATCTTACAGTTACTGTAAATCCGGCCTCTAGTTCATAAACGCCAGAGGAGAACTGGCCCCCGACTGAGTCTGGGTTCTCCCAAGTTTTTTTTTTTTTCTCTCCATTGGGTCACCTGATGGAGTTTTAGGACACCATTAGGTCACTTAATGGAGTTTTTCGGTTCCTTGCCACTGTTGCCTTTGGCTTGCTCAGTTGGGGACATTCAAATTAATTAACCAATCATTAATACCATTGATCAGCTCTACCAAACGTGGATGTCTTTTTTCCACTAATAAACGAACATTGTTATGTTGTTTTGATTGATAGTGTGAAGATGCTTTGATACAATCTGTATTGTGAAAAGCGCTATATAAATATACTTGACTTGACTTGACGATGACAATGCAGAGCTGAAGTGTCAACTAGTCTCTCCCCTGTGAAGGCCTCTTTCCCTTCCCTTTACCTCTGTACAGATAAAACATTGTCGGGATAATTCCGGTTCACGTAGCTACGTGGAAGCGATAAATAATTCTTTATTAATTTTTTTTAAGGCCAGACAAGTAGTTTGTTGAGGGCTGGTTTGTAAAGAAGGACTACACGCCTGCACACATATACTGTATATTCAAACGTGCATACCTATAGACTAAACACGTGATGCGCATGTGCACGCCGTCTGCGTTTTAGCGGGTTTGTGTTTTTGATGTTTACGCAGAGATAAGCTTTTTTTTTTTTAATTTTCAAGGCTTGCACCTTGGAATCTATTTTCAGTTTTTTGCTGATGAACGGGCCGGAGCGCGTTGAGTGTTGTCTGTTAGAACGGTGTTGTGTAAGTTAATGATATTTGCAACAGAAGTGAATCAATCAATCAAAACTAACTTTAGCTGAACAATAACTTTATCCTAGAGCTGCTGAAAGTCAAACTAATCTGTCTATATTGTTAAAAGCGCTATATAAATAAAGGTGACTTGACTTGACTTTGGGCAAAGACCTTCAAATTTTTAGTTTGTTTCCAGTCAAGACTTCCAGTCAAGACAATCAAAACTTGCATTGCATGCTTTCATCAACAGCAGGGTGGATTATTGTAATGGACTCCTCACTGGCCTTCCTAAAAAGACCACAAGACAGTTGCAGCTCATACAGAACGCTGCTGCCAGGATCCTGAGCAGAACCAGAAAATATGAACACATCACACCAGTCTCCAGGTCTTTACACTGGCTCCCAGTTACATTTAGGATCGATTTTTCAGAAATTATTCAGTAAAATGTCTCAGGTTGCGTATGCAACCCATTTCCCTGAGAATGGGAGCGAGGATCTGCGTCATGGAGTTGACGCTATGAGAAACGCCATTAGAGTGAGAGGTGTCTGAGTATGTGTTCAAGCCAATATTTATTGGTTGACAACAGTCCATAATGTCAGAGCATTATGCAGAGCACCCATAAAAGTTCACCTTCAATACACGTCATCAACTCATTGAAGTCGCCCACTCCCACCCACAGCAAAGATAAAATTGGTCTGCTCCCGCGAGATTTGTGTTGGGTCCCCAATCCCAATGCAGCCCTCTACATTGTACTGAACCTATCAGATGACAGGTCGTAACTATTGCGACACACCTCACATATTATCAGTCCAGTATCTGAGCCTGATGTAAGTGCTTAACAACCTCTCGTGCTCCAGCACCTTCCTCAGAGGGTGGGGTGTGGAGAGTAGTTGGGATTTTTTAATTAAGAAAAAAACAGAAGTCATTGCGTTTGGAAACAAAGATAAAGTTCTCAAGGTGAATGCATACCTTGACGCTAGGGGTCAAACAACTAAAAATCAAGTCAGGAATCTTGGAGTGTCTCTAGAGTCAGACCTTAGCTTCAGTAGTCATGTCAAAGCAATAATTAAATCAGCATATTACCATCTGAAAAATATTGCAAGAATTAGATGCTTTGTTTCCAGTCAAGACTTCCAGTCAAGACAATCAAAACTTGTGCATGCTTTCATCACCAGCAGGGTGGATTATTGTAATGGACTCCTCACTGGCCTTCCCAAAAAGACCATAAGACAGTTGCAGCTCATACAGAACGCTGCCGCCAGGATTCTGAGCAGAACCAGAAAATATGAACACATCACACCAGTCCCCAGGTCTTTACACTGGCTCCCAGTTATATTTAGGATTGATTTTAAAGTATTATTGCAGGTATATAAATCATTCAATGGCCTAGGACCTCAATATATTGCAGATATGCTCACAGAATATAAACCAAACAGATCACTCAGATCATTAGGATCACATCAACTAGAAATACAAATCCAGACTGAAAACACATCTGTTTAGCTATGCATTTATTGAATGAGCACTGTGCCCCTGTTTGACTGTATTTTATTTGATCTTTTATTCTAAACTGTTTTAATTATTATTTCTTTTGGTTATTTTAATTTCTTCTATGTAAAGCACTTTGAATTACCATTGTGTATGACATTTGCTATATAAATAAACTTGCCTTGCCTTGCCTATTCATACAACAAAATATATGAGTGTATGTGTATGGGTTGGTTTATGTGATTTATGAGGACTCAAATTTGTATAATGACATGCGTATTACACTGGTATTACAACTTATGGGTGGTTTATGAGGACACTTCAAAAGTCCTCATAAATCAAATGGCTTAAAAAACATAAAAAACAATGTTTTATTAAAAATTTTGAAATGCAGCATGTCTCCTGTGATGGGTAGGTTTAGGGACAGGGGCAGTGTAAGGGGACAGAATATATAGTTTGTACAGTATAAAAACCATTACGCCTATGGAGAGTCCTCATAATGCTGTTGCACCAACATATGTGTGTGTGTGTGTATGTGTGTGTGTGTGTGTGTGTGTGTGTGTGTTTGTGTTTGTGTGTGCGTGCGTGTGTGTGCATTTTGTGGTGTTTTTTACATGATTTTCTTCAAAAGGAAAGTCAGATCAGATTCTAATTTCTTTATGCATTGCATCCATTTTTCATATTGTTATGTCTCACACATAACGAGCTTAAACAAACCTTCTTTTCCATGATAGTCACAACATCAGGAAGACCACCAACCACTTTGCCACGATCTGATAAGAAAACATTGCAAAGTTAATTTTAGGAATATAATTACATATCAAAGCAGGACCCCCGAGAGTGTTAGGAGTGATTGAGTATACTCACTCTTTTCAGCATATGCTTCCGCTCTGAAGGGCAAAAGAAGAATAGCATTGTTGAGTTCATTAGCAGACCATAATATTTTATCCAAACACTAACGTGCAGCTCACATGCTTTGCATCTCTAAACATTTGGATGACACGTAATTTTCTTTTATTAAATCCAGACAAGACAGAGGTAATACTTATCGGTTCTAAAAACTGTCCACAAAACCTCTCACAGCACAACTTTAACATAGTAGGATGCCCTGTTACTTTATCCGCTACAGTAAAAGACCTGGCTGTTATATTAGACTGCAACCTGTCTTTTGAAAAGCATATTTCATGTTACAAAAACAGCCTTAGAAACATTGCTAAGCTACGTAATATGCTATCAGTCTCTGATGCAGAAAAGTTAGTTTATGCATTCATGACCTCGAGACTAGATTACTGTAATGCTTTATTAGCTGGTTGTCCTGCATCTTCAATAAACAAGCTACAGTTAGTCCAAAATGCAGCCGCTAGAGTTCTTACTAGATCAAGAAAATATGATCATATAACACCGATTTTATCATCACTTCATTGATTACCTATAAAGTTCCGTATTAATTACATGGTATTGCTTCTGACTTATAAAGCTCTAAATGGTTTAGCTCCAGTCTATTTAACAGATCTTCTATCGCCCTATAATCCATCGCGCTCTTTAAGATCACTAAATTCGAGGCTTCTGGTCATTCCTAGGATATCCAGATCCACCAAAGCCTTCCTGATATTGTTCGTTGCTCAGACTCGCTCTCCCAGTTTAAAACTAGACTAAAGACGCATCTATTCAGCCAGGCATTCATATACATTTTTTATCTTACAGTTACTGTAAATCCGGCCTCTAGTTCATAAACGCCAGAGGAGAACTGGCCCCCGACTGAGCCTGGGTTCTCCCAAGGTTTTTTTTGGACACCATTAGGTCACTTGATGGAGTTTTTCGGTTCCTTGCCACTGTTGCCTTTGGCTTGCTCAGTTGGGGATATTCAAATTAAATAACCAATCATTAATACCATTGATCAGCCATACCAAACGTGGATGTCTTTTTTCCAGTAATAAACAAACATTGTTATGTTGTTTTGATTGATACTGTGAAGCTGCTTTGATACAATCTGTATTGTGAAAAGCGCTATATAAATATATTTGACTTGACTTGACTTGACATTTAGGACGTGGAAAGCCATGTGGTGGCCTGATGCACTGGTTATCTTACTTGAGTCTCTGGAATTCTGCGTAGGCGTTGTCGTAGACTAAAGAAAAAAAAAAGAAAAAAAAAAGAAAAAAAAAGGTTACGAGCATATAAAACATGAATACAATTTTTTTAAAGGAAAACTGCACTGTGTCTCTACTTGCCGCGTCTTGTCCCAGAGGCAAGGCATAAAAAGAAAATCAGCTCTCATTATTTTAATAGCATTGTTTTCCTGCTTCGCTGGAAATAGCTCTTCTTCCCCTACTCATTACTGTCACCATTCAGCAAATTGCATGACCTGTCAGACACCAGCCCTTGATTATGTTTGTCATCACACAGTCTATTGACTAACTGAAACCACTGCCAGTATCTGCACCTTTGATACTATGATGGCATTTTTTCATCCCTGGATTTCCCTAAATACATTTCCTGTGTGTGCAGCTGTAATACTGGCCTTTACTTCCAATTAAACACATCTACACAGGATCAATGCCAGAACACGCATTTCAGGTGTCCATTTTGATTGGAACAAATGTGGTGTAGGGTTTTGGAGTGAAAAAGCCTTTGAAAATAGACAAAATCACTTTGAAAACATGAGTCTTCATTATTGATGTGGCGTTTTTCATTGGAGGTGATTTGAAAACTATTTGAGCTGTTCTTAATGTATTTCACTTGATAATTAAGTTCAAATATAATAGGGTTCTTTTCCACAATATTCTTCTTTAAAGGCATCATACATTTTTAATATTTTTTTCCCCCTGAGGTCCACTTATAATATTTAGTTAAGGTTGTTTTATGCTAAAACAGGCATAATTTAGTTTTCCGTGACTATTTACTAGCTCTGAAGCCATAAGGATTAAACGAGGGGGAAGTTTTATGTCCAGAAGGTCAACTATTGCAACTATTATTAAATGCCTTTAAAAATGATCAGAAAGCAGTATTAAAGAATGACACATCCAAACAACTCACGTTGTCCAGAGAGGTCCAGGGTACGAGTGTGTGTCTTCTCAGTATCCACAATCTCAATAATATACATTCCTTTATCCTTATCAGTAGGTTCAACTATCTCCAAAGTTGCCATTGCTGGGTTGCCACCAATTCGCATTCTTTCTGATGCAGTGATTTTAGATTCCCTTGAAGCACAAAGAGCAAATGAATGCAGAGACCTGATAAATATCTGTTCATCAATGAGAGAATTACAAAACCAATACGACCATGCGCATGCACATCAATGCTTTTAAAATGTTTCAACTAAGGCTTGTGTAATCCCTTTTTAAACTCAATTTTTCCATAGATTAAATGTTAGACATGCCTTTTTTAAAAGTGGAGCATCAAATTAGCATGTCCCTAGAGTAAAATTAGGCACGGCGGGTGTTTTTTTGTGTTGGAACTGAATGTGAAATCACCCCTGCATTAATACCTGCCTTGCGTAAGATTCAAAACGTGCAACACGGGGAGGAAAGACCCAGAATAGCCACTTCAAAATGCTAATACAGGGATTTGAGAAACCATGCGAGCAGGAAGAGGCTTTTCTCTCTACGTTAGTATTCCACATGCTTCTGAATCACCTCCAGGGCAGAGCATTAGGCAACTGCAATCAGAATGATTTGTTTTGTGTCGACAACAGAGCGTGGAACAAGACAGACTCTTTATTCCTGTAATTTCCTTTAGTTCAATAATCTTTTTTTTTTTGTACACCTCACACTAAAACAACACAAAATTATAGACCAAAATCTGAAGATCATGTTTACATGTACTGTTGTTGTCACGCCTGGAGACAGGAAGGGGCATGTGCATTTCATTTTCTGGGCTATTTGTGTATCCTTTTTTATTCTAGGAAATATTTTCAAGCGAGAGTGGAAAATGTGCATACTTTTGTTTCCAATGGATCTTCATCTCCTCGGTGTAATATTTCATATGGCACTCAATCATAATGCCTTCCGCAGTGCACTGAATCGACAACTCGGAGGCACTGGATCCTGTCCAAGTCAAAAAAGAAGGAAAGAGATCTTAAAATTCACCAACAGGGGCTGGTTGGACTAAAAGCTGCATTCCTGATATTCACCACGTGTTTGAGCAGAGCTTCTATTGTTATTTATACATAGATTTGCAAGTGCACTCAACTAAAATGAACAACTGTTCTTCTCACAGTGGAATGTGGACATATTTCACCTCAAAATCAGAAAAAAAGTATATTTAAGCAAAGAGTTAAGCTTAATGTCAATTAAGCTAATTTTCCGCCCAAATTCTAATACTGTATAATATATAGTATTATATATAATACTATAATTCAAAAAATTATATCCATCCATCTATCCATCCATTCTCCAACCACTTGGAAAACACCCTGGATGGATAGACAGTACCTTACGAGGTTTGTAAAAACATTTTACATGATTATTTTTATGTATTTTAGCAGTCAAAAGTTTTTGTAGCACTTTAATTTACAGTCCTGTTCCCCATGTACGGTACATTCTACATACTATGTACTTATTTAGTAATTACAATAACTGGGTAATAACTAGGTACTAACCCTTGACCAACCTCAAACCAAACCTTAACCCATGTAGTTACCTTATATTAACCAGTACTTTCTTAGGTAAGTACACACTGTAAGTACATGTAACTGCACACACTGTAAAAAGAAAGTGCATATCTTAAGATTTTAAAAACTTTGTGGATGAAAAGCGTAATATTCATTTTGTATAATTGTAATACAGTATATACTGTAGTATATATAATTGTATTTGTATCTACTGTAGGTACTGTATGTATGAATTTCTTTTGGTGGCTTTACTAATATGGTTAATTATGAAAAAAAAACACCTAGATATATATAGATATATCACCTAAATAGCAGATCAACATGGTATACTTTTTAGCAAAAGAGTATCAGAGTTACAGTCTAGGGTTACAGTTATATAATTCCTCACCAAGACCCTGACTGCTAGAGCAGCACTAAAAATGAACTATGGGGAAACATAAAAAGTTCATAATTGAATTTCTAGCCCATTTAAATGTTAGACTCCATTGACAGAGAAGATGAGAGAGGGGGGTAAGAAGACTGATTTAAAATCAGTTGGGGTTAACAGGGAAAGACATACTGGCTTTTGAGAGCCAAATGACGAGCACAATGATACATGTCATACACACCAGAGATACGACTGAGCTCATTTATGATGTCATCAAAAGCTGTGGGTGACAAAAAAGACATCTTTAATACATTTTATGGAACATTTTCCAGCACACATTTACATTTTTCTATATTTGATAAGACAATCCTGAGAGACGGTACCTTTGCCAGAAACATCAATCTGTGACACATCTTGGCCTCTGTCATCGGTGATGGTTGCTTTATATAGTCCCACATCCTTCTTGGAGAACTAGAATATCAGGATAAAAATAAAAAAAAAGGAAGAAAAAAATTCAGCATCTCACAAAAACAGGCCACCTGAGTGATGCCTTTTTTTTTAGAGCATTACCTGCAGAACAGTTTCTGGGCTACATTGTCTTGGGAGTAATTTATAGCTATTTCAAATAGTTTTGCGAAAATACATTTGACAAAAAATTGTCAAAGAATAACCAGCATTACATGAAATTACTACAGCACTCAATTGATTCACACCTCTGGTTTCAATCCTATGGGAGTCAACAGCTCTTAAGGTTATTTCTCATGTGAAATGTTCTTATGTTATTTTTCATAAGATGTCAGGAGCGATTATAGCAAATACAGTATAATTTTGTGATGCATCAAGCTTTGCTGAATTTATTGAGGTTGCACAAGCTGTTTTTGTAAATGGGAAGAATATTGACAAAAAAAAAAAAAAAAAAAACCTAGAACAATTACCCTTAACAGTCCAGAAGGGATTATTTGTCTGTTTACTGAAATAACCTTAGCTATGGTACTTAACATTGAGTATGCTTCGATACACTTCTGATATATTTTAAACTTTGATTACAGAAAACACAAACACAAATGCTGCCTGTTACTGACTAGTGTTTACGACTCAAAAATGTGTCAGTCTCTTTGTTCTGAGGGCAGCATGGAAAAAACAAAGGTAAATGCTAATAATATATAACAATAATTAGCCATATACACATGTATAGCATTGCAATATTAAGATAGCATATTAAGAGAGAAGTAGAAAACTCTACCGAATGTGCATCAAAGTTTTTTTTTTTTTTTTAAGTAAATTCTGTCACTTAGCTAATGCTAATGGACAATACTAATACCGGCCCAGTGTTACGCTTTTAGATCACTTTTCTACTATTGTTGATGTATTCACTAGAAATGTTAAACAAATTTTTTTATATATATAAATTTCAATGTGTTAAATGGCTTTTTGTACAATAATTAATTTTGTACAACAAGCCGTTTTGGAACTATGTCAGACAACCGCTTGATATCCAGTTAAAATCCTTTGGGCTAAACAAGTTCAACTCCAGTGTTTATGAAGTGAAGTGCTCACATGAGTTATGGTGAACTTGCAGACTCCTGAGTTCAAGTCAGCAGGCACCTCAGGAATCACCTCTACACTGTCTTTATACCACTGAAACGCAGACTCCTTCTTCAAATTAGCCACCTGAAAGTGGTCAGACATGCAAGAAAACACCAATATATCATCAGTCAGTCCAAGACATTCAATTTGCTTGGGATAAATCATTCCCAATTCAACTTGCCTTGCAAACAAGAGCGACAGAGGCGTTATCCCCATATTGAATGGAGAGGAACTCCATAAAGTGAGGGCCTGGAAAATAAAATTGGTAAACACTTTTTGAAATCATGGGAAACTTGAAGAATCACATAGAATGCCTACTTAAAGAAACAAAAAACTTAAACCAGCCTAAGGTGGTTTAGCTTGTCTTACGGCCTGGCCAAGATGCCCAAAATTTGAGATGAGTAAAGCTACATATTTTCAGAATCTATTAGTTTGAGTAGAATCTACAAAATAACTGAGGGGAAAAGAGTGACTGGAATATTATTACAAAAATGTCTGTAACACTTTCTATGAAGTACGTGCTTATAATGAATTATAGCCCCATTTATACGTAAGTATAGTAAGTATTACTATTCTACAAATATAATTATAAAGACTCATTAAGACCTATACTGCATATATGAACAGCTATAGTTACATTTATATTATTTTTATAATTACTCATGCATTACTCAAAAGTCATGCATTTGATTTTTCAATGTGCATGCTCATAATCAATTTAATTAAAATCATTTATAAATGATCAAATATAAAAGTTCCAGAGACCCTTGTTTGCTGTACAAATTAGTTATCAATTATGTCTTTAATGGCTAATGTTTGCATTGGAGGTCATGAATAATTTTGATTTGTTAAAATCTATATCTCCTCAGCCATATGCATTGTATTGCTTATAGCAGTTTGGAATTATACTTTACAAAATATTGTTGCAGTGTTTTGCTAGTATGTAACTTTAAAAAATATTTTTTTTAAATTCAAGTCAAGTCATCTTCATTTATATAGCGCTTTTAACAATGTAGATTGTTTCAAAGCAGCTTTAAAGTGATACACATAGAATTTAAGGTAACAGAGATTGTTTTGGCTTTATAGTGGTTCTTGAAAATGTTATTTCCAGCTAAAGTTAGTTTTGATTGATTCACTTCGGCCAAAATGATCATTTGTTATTAAATTAGGGGCCGCTAACACGACGCCATTCTCTCTAAATAGACTTTAAACGCGAACCTGTGATAAACGCTGATGGCGTTCACATGCGCATTAATAATTGATTCTATAGTTATGTGCGTTTGAATGTGTGCAGGTTTGTAATTCCCTACAAACCATGCCTAAACAAACTACTTGTCTTGCCTATATATTTGATACAAATTATTCTTTTTTTTTTTCACTTCGGGGTAGGTACCCAAACGCAAACCGAATTTTCCACAACGCTTTATCTGTAGAGTGGTTTTTGTATTAATGATTTGTTTTTCTTTTAATTATTGTATTACAGGAATTATTGTTCATTAATTACATTTACAAATAAACCATTTAAAATATATGATGAGCACATCTTCATGATTTCTTAACATTTGCATTAGGAAAATTGCATATGGGCCCTATCATACACCCGGCGCAATGCGGTGCCAGGCGCGACGCAAGTGTTTTTTGCTAGTTTCAGCAAGACGCAGTTATCATTTTCACGTCCTGCGCCACGTTGTTTAAATAGCAAATGCATTTGCGTCCATTTGTGCGCCCATGCGCAATCTGGTCTGAGAACGAGGTGTGTTTGATAGCCTGGGTTCCACCATGCTGCCTTGCGCACAGCGCGATTTCATTCACGCTGCTAGGCAGCCTGGATTCCATGGACCAGATTTTCGCCTCAGCTAGGAAACCAATCACAGAACAGGGAGGGAGCAGCAAGACGATCACGACGTCTATGCGACACACCAAAACAGTTTGTTTATATCTATGGATCCAACATGGCAGCAGACGTGAAGTTACCTTTCGAAGCAGCCTTAGATATTGTTCTATGTAGTTTAGAAAGCAATTTCAGTTTTAGTTTCCTCGTCTAATTTCTGTCGCTCTTCATACGTCATCTTGTATAATTGAAACGATTGGCTATGAGCTACGTACAGGGGCATTTGATAAACATTCGTAGCACCCAATAAACGGCTCTGGGTATTCGTAAACCACGCCTCAAATACGAGAAAATGAACATGTGGTTCCCAGACCCACGTCTCAATAAGACGAGGTCTGACGTTAGCCAGGCTAGGATTTTGAGGCAACTGAAATAGACTGCGCCATTGACCAACTGAAATCAGGTCTAAAGTCAATGGCACACTATTAGTTTTTTAATAGCGCCTATAGGTGGGTCCACAACGCTTGTACACTCTGCTTATTACACACACAGGGATCACAGCAGCACACAAACATGCCAAATATTAAAAATAAAAGGATTACAATGTAAAAGATTATCCTGCTTGTACATATTTTGTATTTTGTACACATGGTTGAATCTGGCTTGTCCCGTAGATGGTCTGCTTGCACGCTTTAACCTCGTGCATGAGCAGATCCGTTTCCTCGCTAGAAAAGCGTTCAGTCTTTCCGCTTGAAAATTCCGCCATGTAAATAGCGAATCTGCCATGACGCGAGCGCAACTGGCTTTTAAAGGGAATGGGAGATGAGACTCTAAATGTTTTTTTGCACATTACGCCCCAAAACACACCCATTACTCATAAGGAGAATATGGACAACCCTTTTAGACCATGCGCTGGGTTCGCCGGGCATTTTCCCCGTCATTAAACTAGCACAAGGGGATTCAGACACACCCTAAGTGCACTTGCACCGTGCGCTTTAGATCATGCGCTTAGATCGTTAAAATAGGACCCTATGTTTTCACTTTAATTAAAGGCATCAGTGATGCATTAGTAACTGTATTATCACACACAATAAGTATTTATAAGAACACAACACGGCTATTAATAACAACATTGCATTATGCAACATTATGTCACTTATTTGATAGAAATAAATCTGAAGTCATTGTAACTATAACATAATAACATTATAACAATGCAGGCTGCATCTTTATAAATACATTCATGAAACCATTATGACTACTTATTAATACTTAGAAATTAGTGTATAATGGATTATGAGCATGCACATTGAAAAATATTAAATGCATGACTTAAAAGTAATTATACAAATAATATAAATGTAACTATAACTTGTCACGGGCGGTTGCAGGAAGGCAGAAGAGGATGAAGATTCAGTTCCAACAAGTTTTAATGACGAAGATACAACAAATAAACAAACAGGCAGGGCAACACACACTAAAGCAACGTAGACCGAACAGAGAATGAATGTGAGGGACCAACTTATATTGCAAACACAAACGAGGATGATTAATAAAACACAGCTGACACAAATGAACTAATAATGAGGAGCAGGAAAACTGAACAAAAGAGCACATGATGAGAATAAAAACATCATAATGAAAAAAATCATAATGAAACTAAACTGAACATAATGGTGACATAACTGTTTTTTTTTTAAAGCTGTTTAATTTGTCTTTATATATATTTTTATAAAATAGTAATACTTACTTATAAATAAGTATAAATGAAGCTATAATTCATTATAAGCATGGTCTTCATAGAAAGTGTTTCCAAAATGTCTTCTTCTAGAGAAGCAAGATAGTTAGAAACAACATGAGAATCAGTAATAGGGATGCGCCCAAAGCCGAATACCTTATATTCGGAAAGCCACGGATAATGGCTTCAAAACAAATAATGAATTCTACCGAATAACAGCAAAAATAAATGGTAGACACAGTCACTCCTCGTTCTTTGTGGATAACAGTTGAGCCAGGGGATAGCATTATATTATAACTATACTAATGAGTGTATGTAGTGAATGTGTCTAAACTCTATATATCATATGTAAGCATATTTTAGAAACTTCATTATTAAATGTATGTTTATTTGCAACAATTAAATTAACAGCAGTAATAAAAAAATCCTGTTGTAAGAACTGCTAATAGACACCGCTCTGCAGTGTCATGGAAACACTCCAGGTGAAGATATAGGAAAATTCATTCTTTCATTTCTCCTCTGTCCAATTCCATTTTCTTCTGAATACTGATAAAAATAATATTGTGTAGATATATAACAGATAACAGATACAGATTGCATTTTTTCAGCAGGGAACCATTAAGACATTTTGCCGATGATGCAAAGCTTGTTTGTAAACCTCAAAAACTAATAGCATTACAAAACCACAGGGTCTAATTCACACTATCAGAAGTTTATTCAACAGCTACTTCAACTCGATGAGTGCAGTACCCTCTTTCACACGAATGTACTCCCTCCTTTGGTAGTCCGCCTCAGCCAACGCTGCCTTGAAGGCTGGAACGGGAAAATAAAGCAGAAACTATAGGAGGTCAGTAAATAGAGTTCAACAGAAGAGCTCAATATCTCAAGATGTGAGCTTCTGCAAGCCCTAGAGCGATGCTGGCTCTCACCATCTCCAATCAGCACCAGAGAAGACTGGGCCTTGGCTCTGCCATCTTGGATCTGAACGGTGAAAGTGCCCTCGCTGTCTTCAGTGAAATGATCCATCACCATCTCAATAATGCCCGTAGCTGCGTCGTGACTCATTTTAGTTTGCTGTGAAAGAGCCAGAGAGGTAAACAATTCTCTCCTGGGCTTTTCTTACGAGGCTCAAGCAAATGAACATAACAGATGGAGCTGAATCTATTCATTTGGATTGGCTATGTTTTCTTGCACAGCATCAGTTGGAGCTAAACTTAAAGGGATAGATCACTCAGAATGACAATTCTGTAATCAAATACAAAACCGGTATGACTTTCTTTCTACCACAGAACACAAAATAAATTATTTATAGCAGGAAGTTCATGCTGGCCTTTTTAGTTCAATGAAAGTGAATGGGGAACAATTGGGAATGCTCCAATAGTACATTTCTGGCTAAAACTAAATAAAACAATGACAATGGCAATGACAATTATAATGTACAGTAGTGTACAGCGCAAACAAATGTATATTTAATTTGAGATCTGCTAAAGATTATATTTAATAATGTTATTAAATTATTAGTGTTTGTAATGATTAACTTTAAGTGAGAGTTCTATAACAAAAGAAATAAGAATAATTATAGGGCTGTGCAGTGATTAATTGCAATTCATCGCACCCAAAATAAAAATTTGTGTTTACATAATATATATGTGTGTACAGTGTATAATTATTTTGTATATATAAATACACACACATTTATGTATATACTTAAGAAAAATGTGTTATTATTAATATATATATATATATATATATATATATATATACTGTATATACATACAGTAGTATATACATGCAAATATTTCTCAAATACATGCATGTGTGTATTTATTTATACAAAATAATTATACAGAGTGCACACACATATATTATGTAAACAAATATAATTTTAATAAAAAACTTAAATAATATTATATTGGCCAATATGTATATATATATATATATATATATATATATATAAAATAATCAGAGAACTAGTATGATAACTGATATTTTGCGTCATCCCAAACGACCAATTGGTGTCATGCCAAGCAATATTTTCTTATTCAATATTCAATATTGAATGACTTAAATAGTATGAAAATAGTTAGTCAAATGGAACATGTTTATGATACTGTGTTCGTGTTGTCAAACATATTTTATGTTCTCACTTTTCTTTGACTTTCCCAAAGAAAGTCTTGGGGTTTGGAAGAACCTGAGGGTGAATAAATGATGACAGAATTGTCATTTTGGGGTGAACTATCCTTTTAATATAAAAACTCCCTGATTTCTGATTATGAAATGAAGGCTGTATTTGTCCGTACCATTCTATTTGACAGTTATTTACCTCACAGTTGACAAGCTCCTTGTTATTGGCAAAGAATTTGTAGGTCACAGAAGAAGAGATACCCTCAGCTTGCAGCCAAAAGCGCATACGGCCTCTCTCTAGAATCTTATAGGCCAGTTCAGTCTTCAGAGGAATAACTGCGACACAGAAGAGGTGATGCATGACAAGCTGACATGTGTGTTGTGTCACAGTTCATACGCATGGCCTTAGACCTGTGAATTTACATGCTGATTCTATATAAAACTTGTATAGTTTATTTTAAGCAATAAGCCACGCTACATGTTCCAATGATTTCAACATGCTTAAATGGTGTTTCTAAATCTAAAACTCACTGTAATAGCCTCAAATGTTTTATAATACAGCGGTAATAGTAATTTAAAAAAAGACTGAATATTCCCATATTCCCTGTGAAACAGGGGGCTAAAATCATAGATCAGAGATTATTTTTTGCACTCACAAAGTGTTATTTTAGAAAATTAAATATGTTCGAGCAAAGCATAACTAGAAAAACAAATATGCACTACAGATATTTTAGAAACACGACCTGAAGTTTTAGTTTTGAAAAAGCTAAGATTCATAAATTTTTAACAAGCCAAATTGTATAACAATAATTATAAATTAACATGTAATGTTAACAAATTGAAGAATATTGTGAAATGTTACAATAATTCCCATGACCTTCGAATTCCATGACTTTTCTAAGCCTGGATAATTTCCAGGTTTTCCAAAACTGCGGGAACCCTGAATACACTGTTCAATTGATGTGTCAAATGTGCATTTTGAACATGGTTAATTCAAGTTGAGTCTGAACACCATTTGACAAAATTACCTACTGGACAGATTGTAGGTAAAAACAACAGTATAATAATCTCTACGACAGAGCCCCTTAGGGGACATGGTGGTGGAAATAAATATGAGAGGGTAGACAAAATAATATCAATGCTTTTGGGGTCTCTCGCAAATGTTTTGTGTTCCCCTGTGAAATTTTGCGTTCAGGGGAACGCAAAACATTTAGCAGGCAAACGCAAAGTTTCTCAGGGGAACGCAAACATTTTGCGAGAGAACGCAAAAGCATTGCTAAATATTTTTTTTTCCTTTACCATGTCCCTTTAGGGGCTCCATACTCTACTCCTTCATCTGGGGCTACTTACTTGGGTTGCGTATGTCATAGCTGAGGGCCAACATCTTCTCCAGCTCTAAAGGATAGAGGTAACTATTATTTTCTATCAGCTATCATCATTATCAACACTTTTCAAGTATATTGCAGCAGACAACACATATCTTTATTATTATTAAAATTATTATTATTAAATTAAATATCTTTGAAATATCTAATATCATGGTAACTATTTTACTGCAGATGATGTAACATCCATGTCACACACATATATCGTATACCGACATCTGAATCAAATATGATTCGAATCTGTCAATAGAATGTTTTGAAAGTGTCTTGTACTCTATATACCTTTGAGGGAGGGTATTAATAATGAAGCTCATGGTCATTATATATTAAGAAGCCTCACCTTCTGCTGAGATCTTGTAGCTGGCCGAGGCACCATCAGTATGTGTAACAGATACAGAGAATGTGCCCAAATCCTCTTTGTCTGGGTTCTTAAAAACCAAAGTTGAGCTAAAGAAACAATGAGCAAACATTAGTGTCTGTTCATTGGGAAAACACAAGGAAAACAAATATAATTAAATATGCACAGACTGTGGCATTGCCCTAAATATGCTTTGAGCTAATATGTATCTGGACCAGATCAAGTTAGGACACATTGAGCGTGTGTTGTGCTTACTTGCTGCCTGATGTCTTGACGATGATGCCCTTAGAGAAGTCAGTCATTTCTTGGTAGGACTTCTTCCACACAAACTTTGATGTCTCTGTCATTTGGCAGCTCTCAAAAGAGAGATAAATGTCACCTGATTCCTCATCGACGCCACACTTGATTTCCTGGGTGCCTTTAAAATAACAGAAGCACAGAAGAATTTTGCACACAAGTTGACAAGTACTACTAAACAAATACTGTAGGATATGCTGGAGTTATGGTTGGAAAACAGTGGGATTATTGGTCAATGCTGTTCCATAGGAATGATTTGAAATGCCGGGGACACCATATTAAATTTATCAGTTTTCTAATAATATGTACACTTTGATATTAAATTAATACATTTATTCATATATTTATTTAATAATATGAATATAATCTAAAGGTCATTTAATGCTATTTTGCTCCTATGAAGCTTTAACATGGACAACAAATGTCACATATAAAACACATCCGCTGATGCCATTTCACATCACTGACGTCAAATGCCATTTGCTCCAATGTGTCTCGAAACCAAATGTCATACCTGATGCAGCACCATATTTGATTTTCAGTGAAAACCAGCTTACATTTTGATCTGTTTGTCACACAAAGCTATAGTGTGGCTTCAGAAGATGCATATATATATATATATATATTCTCCCTGGTCGCTTCAGTACCTGCGGGGTTTATTCCTCTCTTGTTTGAGTTGTTACGTGCGATACATCTTTCCGACAAAACTGTTAAAGATGTCTCGTCCGTGCACTTCTGGTTGCTGTCGGATGATTTCACCATCTGATGGGCACAATAGCTGCGTTGCGTGTCTGGGCATTGATCATGCTAAAGCAGCTTTGGTGGATGTTTCATGTTCTCATTGCGGGAACATGACCATTGCGACACTGCGGTCGAGACTCCATGAGCTCACTAGAGCGAGAGTCCCCTCATCCACACCCCGATCTACACCCTCCTCGCGAGGTGGTACTTTGGCTGGTGGCCAGGGTGACCTGAGGGTTACTGTGTGGAACAAAGCGCCGACGATCATTCCTCGGCCCACACCCACCTCTTGCGTGCCGCAACCCGTGAGTGTATAGAATGAGCGTAGGAGGACGATCCAGCGTGTGTCATTTGGTCCTCCAGATAATGATTCCATGTCCATCGCAGCATCACAAGGCGGGCTCCAGTCATCGGGAGATGACAATTTGGCTATGCTGCCGCCGTCTGGTGTGCTAGAATTGTCCGAGTCAGATCCCGGAATAACAGCCATGTTCTCTCGGGCAGCCGCGAGCATTGGGATAGAGTGCAATCCTCCACCCTATCTTAAGCGTTCGCGGCTGGATGATTGGTTTTTGGGGGCTGCGGGCCCATCAGTGTCCGCTCCCAATATCTATCTTTTCCGAGATGCATGAGGAGGTGACGAGGTCCTGCAAGACACCACTGTATTCCCGCGATCGCTCTGCGACCTTCTCCGCTTTTCCTCCCCTTGATGAGGCCCCAGGTGGAACGTTCTGTTGCGATGCATTTGTGTCCTCAGAGTGCTTCCTCCCATGGCGACCCAAAGCAGAGAGCTGCACGGGTCCGATTTTGTAAATCCGCACCCGCCCGTACCCGCAGTGCTTAAAACCGCATCCGACCCGTTTTCCGACAGCAGCACTAATTAAAATCCGCAACCCGACCCGACCCGCTTAAAATAGAACCGAGACCCGACCCGCACCCGAAATAAACTCAGTTTAGTCAATCACATTATAGACACACTTTTTTCAAATTTGTATTGCCTTTGGCGGCTTGCCTTAAGACAAGGACAACAGCCGAAGCTGTCAAAAAGCCGATAGCCTATATGTCGGGAGACAGAGTGGGCAGACGTTATTGACCACTTCATTAAGTTTCTTATTGTATAAAGCATTTCTTTAAAGTGAATTTCGTTTTGTATTAATTTTATCTTAATTTTAATCAATGTTTTATAACCAATTGTCTGAATTTAATAAATAAGAAGTCATAGCAGGCATCAGGACAGGAGCGGAGGCAACGGCGCATGAACTGGAAATTAACGAAACTCAGCATAAGCTACATGCATCACAGACCTGATAAATATATAGAAAGCTTGAAATGTGTAGTTTTAAACAAAACAATTCAAAACGAAAGAAAACAGACTGTTCTGTATCCTGGCTATATTTGACATAGGCCTACTCACTATCCATCTAGATTCTAGACGACTCATGCAGCAGTTCGAGTGGTTGTGATTTTTTAAAAGTGAATGTAAGGTTAGGCCTAGATGGGAGGGCGCGGGCTCAAATAAACTAAAAACAAATATTTTATCAACTTGAAATACAGGGCAGGCATAGTTTTGTTTTTGTAGATGTGTTCCTAAAAATATGCATTTATTTTTACATTTGCACGTGACTGTTTTGAACCCGTGTTTAGACCCGCGTTTCCCCGTGTCCGACCCGACCCGCATCCGTATCCGACACAGTTGGATATTTTTCACCCGTTTGAGCAAAATTTGCGGGTCACCCGTCGGGTACCCGCGGATACCCGAACCCGTGCAGGACTCTGACCCAAAGCACCCCTCCAAAGCCTGTAAGTTTTCGTTGACCCTTGCGGATGACATTGCGCGCCGCTTACAAGTCTCGCCGCTCTCGTCCCCCTCTGTCGCTAGACCCCTGGCAGTGCAGATCCCTGTGGAACGCTGGTCCTTCCCTGGTCTCCTCTGTCAGGACGCTGTCAATGACTGTACCCCCACGCCGGGTCGAGGGAACGCCCCACTATGAAAGGGAACGTCTCGGTTACGTATGTAACCCTCATTCCCTGAGTAGACGTTACGTCTCCCTGCCACCTCCGCTGTACCGTGGGAATTGCAGACCTGCCAACCTTGAAATAATTTTTTGCATACCGCCGTCCGAGGGGGGGGGGGGGGGGGGTGGATTCACGTGAAAGTTGTTGTACAAGCTGGCATTTGTTAGCCTGGTAATACCAGACTCTGCTACTTCACTTTGCTTCATAGACAGAGTCTGGAATAGCATAATAGAGAAGTGCTTTCTCTCTCGCTAGGGGGCGATTTCTGAAGTTTAAAATCATTGGTTACCCGTAAGCCAATCAGATAAGTTTATGTTATGCGCCGACACAGCCGCATCTAAACACAGACATCATGCATCGAACTCAAATCTATGATCGAACTTCCACTGTAAACCTGCTGTAAACACTTGATGATGCGAGCGAAATACCGGAGTGAACATGGCTGTAAACGACTTTTGCAGATTATGCGAAGTTAATCTACGCATCCACGGTACAATCACGTGTCTCGTTTCCCATTTCCGCGGTCGTTTCGGTTTTCGATTTCTCTATCCTACAATGTAAAACTCGGCGCTTAGCGGCTACGTCACGGCTCTCAGCCGCCCTCTGTTCGTTGATTGGGCCTGCTGTTTTCAGGCCGGTGGAAAACTGAAAGATAGGCTGCTATCTCAGACTGACTACAGGAGCGAAATGAAATTAGCGGAAGTAGGAAGTCTGACGTAGTCAGGCTAGGCATTTGTAGCATTGCTTGTACATTTAAGATAGGCTACTTATTTTATTATACAAATATCTAAATATGATACTATATCTCACAGAAAAAGGTCTTTTTTTGCATTTTGAACATTGCACGATAACAGTAAAGCGTCCGTCGTTTAACAAATTTTAAAAACACGGATGGACAATACAAAATTCTTAGAAAAAAACACAACCAAGAACAAAATTAACTTAGCCCGTCATTTTTAATTTTACAATAATCTTCTCTCTGTGCGTGCGCGGTCTGTGTTTGTGAGAGAGCTCGCGCAGCAACTGATACACAACGGCACTTTTTAAACCATAACTAAGTAATTATCGCGCTAGTTTTCATACAGAATAAATATGTAACATAATTAGGTACTTTAGTTATTGTTAACACAATAACGTAACACATGCAGGCTACGTTTCGCAACACTGAGAATGATAAATAAACGCCTGTTTCTCCAGACACGCGCTTATCAGTAAATTAACGTTAATCCACAAATCACAGAACTTTCATAATCACTAAGCCATAGCGATTTTAATTTTATTTAGATTTATTGTTCAGCATTACTTAAGCATTTTATAATTTGTATGGCAAAATGATGTGTTCCTCTTATCTGAGTGACCATGATGGAGTATTTTAAGATAATCCATGTGATTGCGATTACTGCTGTCCCGTGTGATGATCAAATCCAGATAATTAACTCAATACAATATTTATATTAATATTTAAACTTTCCACATCCACCCCAGCGCGTTTACCTTCAGGAGTTAGAAGTACTGTGACTGTAGCCTACTGTCCTCGCTTATGAACTCAGTCAGATGGCGGGCCGTGGGAGCTGAAGGGGGATCGAGCGGGATCCTTTATTGCTGTCGATTTTTAGTCTCTTTTTCATGATAGGCCTTATGCATCTGTCAATCATCCGCGCTTACTCTGTGGGGAATGAACCCAGCGCTATGATTGGTCGAACTCTTCTTCTTTTACTTGTTGCTTGATTTGAGGACTGCGCGTGAACAGAGGCGCGTCACCAGGTTTTTGCGTAGGTTAGAGTGACAAACCGTACCAGCGTACTTAGAGGTCAAAATGCGTGGCCGCTACGCAAAATGCGTACGGGTTGGCAGGTCTGGAATTGCCTGAGTTCAGTCTCGGCTCCTCAGCGAAGAAACATATCTGCATGTTGCTGCCTTTTATACCCACAAGGTGGGGCGGAGTTATGCTATGCAAATTCCACAGACCCATGGCATTTCTTTGCCATAGGCTCGTTTTATATTTCTCGAAGTTGATAGGCTTTCTAAGCGAAACCCCATTCGTCGTCACAACGTAACGTCTCCGTTCCCTACTCAGGGAACAAGGGTTACATACGTAACCGAGACGTTCCCTTATGTTGATTCAGTGATGTAAAATAATATGTTTGAGTCGAATAAAAGCAGTTCCTTTAGATGCTACCATTTTTAGGTATCATTTTTCTCAGTGTAGTGTTATCTAAATCTTTAAAATAAAACTAAAAATTAATGAACATGTAACAGGTGTGCAGACTTTTGTGAATGATGGGTGTAGCAGTGTAGAAATCTGTGGAGATGATTATGACCAATCAGCCCAAGCAGGGCTTCCCTTCTTAGTTGTACTGTAGAACATCTCACATAACATCACACACATACTTTCTATAGACACACAAATCCACAGTGCACTCTACTGGCTGATGCCATTTCTATCAGCCACAAACCTTTCGGGCTACTCTGAATGAATCATCTTGGATCATCCCGTGGCTGCTTTTTGCTTATCTGTGAATGTGCAGGCAGCTGCTCCCCAAGACACTCCAGAACACCTCCCATGGTGCAATCCACACTGCCCTGAACAGCTCTCTCTCAGCCCCACACTGTGAACTCCTCCCATTTCTTCAAAAATAAAAACCCCTTCTTTAGAATTCACAGATATTCTGCTATTCTGGATGGCTGTGTAAGTTGTTTAGGTTTAAAATTCCAAACTGACAACTGAATGCGACTTCCTGGTCTTACTGTGCACAGTTCATCAGTGTACAAAATAAAACAAAAATCATAAAAATAAATACCAATACCATCACTGTAATAACAACCTCTCAAATCCATCCATCCTCCAAACTGCTTGTCCTATGTAGGATATCAGGGATGCTGGAGCTTATCTCAGCATCTCGGGCCAAAGGCAGGAAAAAACCCTGGATGGATGACCTCCTCTGAAATGACTTTCCTCTTTTTTTTCTGATGTCGCCAAGCCAAAGAGGTCTATATAATTTCTGAGGAAGGTTATCCGTTCATCAACTGACCCAAAACCCTCAGAAGTGTGTGAACTGAAATCTGCCATCTTTTCTCATAGACACTCAGTTCTGGGAAACAGACATTCTGAGCCAATCACCTGAGTCATCATAACTAATCCCTGTTAACTCTGGAGCTGCAGGAAATTAATGTCCTATTCAGTGTGTGTGTGTGTGTGTGTGTGTGCATGCGTGCGTGCGTGTGTGTGTGTCTAGTAAAGTACTAGTAAAAAGAAAAAAATAACATAACTATTTTTTATATTTTTGAAAGAAATCGCTTATGCTCATCAAGCCTGCATTTATTTGATCAAAATAAAGAAACAGCAATATTGTTAAATATTATTACAATTTAAAGTCCCCTTTTAATGTAGTTTATATGTCGGATGTGGTGTTTTTAATATGCTTAAAGACAAACCATGTGTAAAAGTCAACACCATTGCTGAGTATTTTCTCTTTAAAACTGCAGTGAACTAAAGACAGTCTCAAAAACAGTTTAAAATCGCTGGTGTTTCTGACGTCACAAACTACCTTGTAACCAATCACGGCAATGTGTGATCGTCACCTAGTGGATCTCTGAGCTGGTGCGAGTGAGTGGAAGCAGGGTTAATTTGGATATTCATAGAACCACTAATACTAAATGAGGCAAGGGTGTAGAGTTACATTCAAACTGTTTTAAGGCATGAAGAAATGTTTTTCTTTCAAGGATAAATGCTTGAAAATTTCATTTTGGGGATCAATATATTATTGTATTGTACTATTTGAATATACTTATATCTAAATTTATTTCTGTGATGCAAAGCTGATTTTTTTATCAGCCATTAGTCCAGTCTTCAGTGTCACATGATCCTTCAGAAATCATTCTAATATACTGATTTATTATCAAGGTTGGAAAAAGTTGTGCTGCTTAATATTTTTTTATACCTGTGATACTTTTTTCAGGATTCTTTGATGGATAAAAAGTTAAAAAAGAACAGAATTGATTTAAAATAGAAATCTTTTGTAACAATATACACTACCGTTCAAAAGTTTGGGGTAATTTTTTTCTCTTTTAAAAAAAAAGAAATTAATACTTTCATTCAGCAACTTTTAAACTATTAAACTGATAAAAAGTGATTGTAAAAAATTTTATTCTTAGAAAAGATTTCTATTTTGAATAAATGCTGTTCTTTTTTAACTTTGTATTCATCAATGAATCCTAAAAAAAAGCATAAATAAATAAATAAATATATGTTTTGTTAATACTATTATTTTGTCGGAATACACTTTTAACTTTTCAAAAGCCGTCAATGGATAAAAACAGTAGAAAAACTTGGGCCATGCTAACCAGTTAAAATCTTGACCCCTTTCCAACCACCCAGTGATATCAATAAATCACAACCAATCAATGTTAACAATCCTTAAGTCCCCTTAAGGCAGTGGTTCACCATATTTAACAGCAGGGATATAATTTTCATTAGTTTCCCAGGGAGAAGTGATGTGAGCCATGTGAATAGAATAAAAAAATTGTATGAGTGTTAAACAAATATATTAAAATATTCAAACTTTATTTAGGTAGCTTATCATAAACAGTAGCCAATCTTCAAACAATAATCATTATTGTTATTAATATTATTATTACGTCTGTTAGAGTGTTATTGGATGCTAAACACTAAGTTACTTTCACAGGTCCAAACGCTGCGCTACAGAAAGATGACAGAAAAACTGAAGAAAAGAGTAGTTGCTATGGAAACAATATATCGTCTCGTCTAGTCGCACTGGTGTGAACTGGTAGGTTTTAGAATGTTGCAGACCACACTCTTTAGTTAAACGGTTCAACTCGTATCATTGTGAATCTTTGCTGTAAACTCGCCTTAAACAAAACCCCTTTCAAAAAATTGCTTCCAGCACCCAAAATGTTCTCTCATTGAGAAATGCTGTCTTAAAGGGATAGTTCACCCAACAATTCCAATTATGTCATAATTTACTCACCCTGATATCATTCCAAACCCATAAGACTTTGGTTAAAGCTGCAGTCGTAGGGGTCGTAAGTTTTTTTGTGTTCAAAATTTATATAATAAACAAGTACATGAATCCATTTTCCAAACCGTGTTTTTGTCTTATCCTGAATCACTACGGTACACTTATAATAAGTGTTTATATTCTGACTGTTTTAGACTGGTACGGGTCGCACCACTGCGGAGTAGCCCAGTACCCGCGTGACTCCTCATAGACATAAACGGAGAGGAGTAGATCCGGCTACAATATTCTTCCACAAGACTAGTGCAGTTCTGTTTATTAACCGCTATAGAGCGCCAAAAGTTACAAACTGCATCTTTAATCTTTGAAACACAAATTAAGATATTTTTTTATGAAATGTGAGAGGTGTCTGTCCCTCCATTGAAAGTCCATGTAACCAAAAAACAATAGTCATAAAGGCGTCCTTAAACAAATCCTTAAGAATCGAGCAATTTAAGACTTTGGGTTTGGAATGCCACGAGGGTAAGTAAATGATGAAAGAATTTAAACTTTGGGGTGAATTAGTCATTTTTCAGTGTCGGTTTGGTAATGGGCAGCTAAATCCAGCATAAATCCAGTATTTCCTATCTACTATTTTGACAAACAATATACGTATGCAATTGTTTTTAGAAATTACATTTCATTTACAAATTACATTTATTGTCTCATAAATTGTGATTTTTATGCTCAGAATAACTGCAAAAATAATGCATGCTAGTTTTTTTCACATACAAATTCTAGAGTAAACGAACTAAATTAATTGTCGCTTTAAATTGAAAATGGGACACCTATTCTTTCACATGACACATTCAGCATCACAACGCATCCGTCAAAGAAGCAACTGGCTCTGTAAGGCAGAACCACATTGATCCCCCATTCAGATATGTGTGTCTATGCCTTAAACAGAGTCTGCTCTATATTACATGTTTACCTGGCAGTGCTTTGACACACACAGGGTCAGACGAGGTGGAAGCCATGCCAATGCCCTTGGCATTCTCGGCCAGTACGCGGAACACATAAGATTCGCCTGTCTCTAGACCCTTGACCTGTAAACATTGAAACCGTACATTTGATAAAGCCACAGAGAAGTGCACACGTTTTCATATTTATATGTCTAGCATACTGAAATAGTAGTACAGAAAATCTGAGAATATGAGCTTGTCAGCACTCACAAATTAATACCTTGAGATAGCAGTGGCTGACTGAACTTTCGTTGACTTTGCTCCAGCTATCAGAGCCTTTCCTGGATTTCTCAATGAAGTATCCAGTGATGGCACTGACCCCATTGTAGACAGGAGCCTTCCACTCCACCACCAAAGAATCATCCCTTACCTCAGTGAAGGTCAGGTCATAGGCTGGACCTACCAAAGCCAAACACACGGCAATTAAAGCTCAAGTTTTTCATGCTTTCAAACATGTTTGGGTGAATCTCATGAAAACATGTCCAGATGACATTTCACATTAAAATACAACAAAACTGTAGAATGTGAAATTATGTATGTTTACATGCATATTAATCTCCCAAATTCTAATCACTGTAAAAAATAATGGCAGTTTTTCTTCTAAAGTTATTTATATTATGTATTTTTGTACCCGATTCTCATTTTATATAGTACATTAAAGTATATGCTTAGGGTAAAATATAAGATGTTATATTGTGATTATGTTCTCAAAAAGCTTATGTGAGGATCACACGTCTTTTGAGTTTCTTGCTGGTCCTGACTGTCCAATACACAGAATTGGATCATTACATAATGCAGGCTGGATTTGAACATGTGTCACTTTGATAAAAACAGCTTTTTTTGTATGAAAACAGCTTAAGCTATCAAATCACCTTATTAGGTTCACTTAAAACACAGTAACGAGGATTGAGAATGAATCCTTCATTTTTAATCATGGTGACGTAGTCTATAGGTGACTGGCAAGGTCAACATATAACAGAGAGCTATAAAGACCTCATATTCCCTTTGTAGCCTTTAACAAGGGTTTTTAACCACCTAAACAAGACATCTTACTGCAGAGGATCTGCATCTCCAATAAAAATACTGTAAATCTGCTGAACAAAGTACTCAAGTAATGTTTGCCAAGAGTTGTGGGTTGGTCTCAATGATGAGTGTTTTGCACACATAAGACTTTTAGTTCCTCTAAAGTGTTCTTAGGGCAGCACATAAAACAAAATGGGTTTAATGGAGAGTTTTATTAGTTTGTTAAAGGAACAGTTCACACAAAGATATAAATTGTCATAATTTATTCACCATATTCATAATGTTCCAAACATGTACGACTTTCTTTCTTCTGTGGAAAACAAGACTTTTGAAGAATCTTCACATACACCGAACATCATCTGTTTCACGTTACCATGATTTTTTGGTAACGCTTTCTTTTACAGTACAGTACTTACAGTGTACTTACCTAGAAAGTACTGGCTAATATAAGGTAAGTACATGGAATAGGGGTAGGTTCAGGGTTATTACCTAGTTATTACCCAGTAATTGTAATTACTAAAATAAGTACATAGTATTAACATGGGTAACTGGACTGTAAAAGGACGCTTTACAGATTGTTTTGTTTTTTTAATTGAAAAAAATTCCTATGAAAAAGGCCATGTGACTTTGACTGTCATACGACAGTTTAAGTGTGAAGAACAGATCAAAGAATTGTTGTCCACTGATCACATTTGCATTCAGATTCTATATGGCGCATCAGAGTGTTGCCAAAAGGGCATTAATTCTTGAGTGTGCTACTTAAAATATGGTGAATGGACAATAAGATTCCAGAGATGCAGTGGAGGAGAGATTTCAGTGACAGAACTCAACAATAAGGATGACCCGCTGGCCCATGACCAATGTGAGAGAGTTTCTAGGCCACTTTGCAGAACTGTCAATTGCTTTTTTGGGCCATTTATTGATCTTGTACAGCCTTCGTTAAAGTTTCAAATTCAGCCAATTCTGCAGTAACATTTTACAATAAGGTCTCAATAGTTGACCTTAGTTAATGCACTAACTAACATGAACTAATAATGAACAATACATTTGATACAGTATTTATTCATATTTTCTGATATTAGATAAGGAAAAAATCTAAAATATTTTTTCATTTCTCCTTTTGTGTTGCACGGAACAAATGGCAGCATACAGGTTTTGAACGACATGACGGTGAATAAATAATGAAATAATTTTAACAGTGCAAGTCAAAACTATGTACACACATTCACATTACCTGGCTCAGGCATGGTCCAAGCCTCACATTTGAAAAATGTGCTTGGTGTTGAGGCACCACCCAATCCAACCAAATTACCTCCATAGATCCTAAACTGATACACTGACCCAGCTGTCAGACCTCCAACCTTCAGAAGATACAATTCATCTTAGTAATTATTTTACAAGGTAATATTATATTATAATATTATTAGAAATCCATCAGTATAGGCTGATGTAACAACATGCAGAGGATACTGCAATAAATAGACACCTTGTGCAGGCTTTCCTTAATGGGTGGGATGTTGACCTCCTTCCACGTCTTCTTGGCCACATTGAATTTGTCAATGTAATAATCAGTGACCTCTGCACCTCCAGAATGGATGGGCTGCTTCCAGTTGAGAACCATGGATTCCCCGTCACAATACAGAAGAGAGATGTCGTAAGGGGAAGAGGGCAACTCTGTGGAGAAGACAGATTGCTGTAGCCGACCGTTCACATTACTCAGTGTCTTCAACAAAGAGGAACATGCGCTGACGTGCAGGCCGCATCTCTGGCTTGTAATATGCACATTTCAGAGGAAAAGATGTGTCCGGAGATGTAATATAGAACGGTGAAATGCATTTTGTTACACATTAGTTTTAGCCTCAAATTATGCCAATGCTTCACCAAATGCAGAGCACCAGATAAGATAATGTAGTAGGGCTTTGTCCCTCTAAAGCAAACAGCATTTTAGTTATGTTAGATTTGGAACACTGGAACAATGTACATAGGCAGCAAAATGTGCATCATATACACTACCATTCAAAAGTGTGGGGGACTATAAGAATTTTTTTTTTAAAGTAATACTTTTATTGCTTTTTGATGTAAAGTGATATCTACTAAAAGAAAAAAAAATTAATAAAAAAAAAAAATATATATATATATATATATATATTCTGAAAGAGTACACAAAAATATTCAGCAGCACAACTGTTGATAATAAGGGATAATCCACCGCTAGCTGTGCTTAAATCAATTTTAATGCACGACGTGGAGGCAAAGAACGGCACAACACGATGATTTCCTGATGATTTACTCACCCCCAAGTCATCAAAGATATCCATTTCTTTCTTTCTTCAGTCGAAAAGAAATTAAGGTTTTTGAGGAAACCATTCCAGAAATTTTCTCCTTAAAGTGGACTTTAACGGTAACACACGGGTTGCAGTTTCAATACAGCTTCAAAGGGCTCACAACAATTCCAGCCAAGGAATAAGGGTCTTATCTAGTGAAACGATCAGTAATTTAAATTTTTCACATTTCATTTTTAGAAAATATGTATATATAAAAAACATGTATAAATATATATATATATATATTTCTGAAGTTGGAGGAGAAAATGAGATGAGTTTTTCGCCCTACCCTACATTTTCTGCCTACGTCATGTTACCGCCTGACCCTTTCAACGTGATTATGTAATACGTGAAGTCGTGGCCGTGCAAGACTAGCATTTGTGGTTAAAAAGTATATATATTTAAAAAAAAATTTGAAAATGACTGATCGTTTCGGTAGGTAAGACCTGTATTCCTCGGCTGGGATCGTGTAGGGCCTTTGAACCTGCATTGAAACTGCAATTCCCGTTCTAAGTCCACTATAATAAGAAAAATCCTGTAATGTTTTCCTCTAAAATTTATTTTCGACTAAAGAAAGACATGAAAATCTTAGATGACATGCGGGGTGAGTAAATTATCAGGATGTTTTAATTCTGAAGTGAACTACCTTTAAATCAGAAACAGAGATAAAGTAGTACAAGTAGTAAAGTAGTAGGTAAGGCGAGGCAGTAGTGTCTTTAGATTCTGTGCTCCTGTTTCTGTGTGCGCAGCGCAATCTCCAATCTCTGTGTGTGTGAGTGACGTATGTATGTGTTTTAAAATATATTTAAAATCGAAAACACTTACATTTTAAATTGTTTATAAATTGTAATAACATTTCAACAATATAATTTTACATTTATCAAACCACAGCCGTAAACATAAGTAGTCTTTCAAAAACATTTGTTAAATCTTACCGACCACAAACTTGAACAATGGTGCAAATAGACAGTATATTAATTAAAAAATAGTTTATTTTTATTAGACTGAAGTATTTTTATCAGTATTGTTTGATAATTTAACAATTATTTCTATTGTTTGTCCACCATCAAATTGATTTATCTCAAAGCATTATGGGATTGCATTCTGCAAAAAAGATTCCATGGCTGCCTTACAATTGACCAAAATATCTTTGAAAGCAGCATAATCATAATCAACATGTGATGCTTTAAAATGCTTTCCTATAAAATCAGCTCACTAGGCTTTAGAACAGTGGCCAGTTGCATAAACATAGCCATGACGTTGACAGTAATGTCTTAAGTTCTAGTATGACCCACTAGCAGTTAGTCAGGGGCAGTCAGTCTTACTTTTCGGTATCAAATTAGGCCAATCTACGTTTTTTTATGTGACTGATTTAAAAAAGCTATGAACAGTCTAAAAGAAACAACTTTGATGTCTAACTTGTAAGACTAGTCTTAGAGGTTTATGCAACCGGCCCAGAGCCTATACATTTTTTGAAAACAATTGTGTGCTATCAAAATGCTACAGAAGGGAGTTCTGAGAGGATTTCAGCTTTGTGTGGTTTGCTAGGGTGTTCTGAGTTGTTGCTAGGTGTCACCGTTATGTTCTGTTTAGCTTTTGTTTCATTTTCATGGACTCTTATTATGTTCATCTTTGTTGTCGTCTGCCTATGTTCCTGCATTATTCAGTTGTCATGGTGATGCAATATGTTCCTAATTAAAGCACACCTGTTCATCATTTGAGGTCAATCACCCTGTGTATTTAAGTTCCTCCTTTACAGTCAGTTGTTGTCTGTTATTGTTCATTTCACATGTTGTTATGTTGAGTTATTGCTATTGGATTACCCGAGTTTGTTTTATTTAAGAACCTTTTGTTTGTGGAAACTTGGTTTTGAACCTTTTTCATTGTCTTCATCTGAACCTGATCGTGACACTAGGTGAGTTGTTTTGCCTGTTTTTTTTAGTTTTTTTAAACTGCCAGATAGATGATATACTCTCCTCAAGGAATCAATATT
The DNA here is from genome assembly GCA_031834385.1 of Semotilus atromaculatus. NCBI lineage: Eukaryota > Metazoa > Chordata > Actinopteri > Cypriniformes > Leuciscidae > Semotilus > Semotilus atromaculatus. The sequence goes on along the minus strand of JAULUF010000025.1, from coordinate 8,983,281 downwards.
GTCCATAACAAAAATGGTATGAGACAAGATATAATACTTCATAGATTCTTGTTCGAAATGTTTCAAGAAATACTTTCATCTAATAATTTCATCTAAAGAACTCATCTATTTTAATTTTCTAACCACTGTTTTGACTGGCTGTTTACTACAGAAAGGCCTGCACTCTTAGGACAAAAAGTTTCATCTTTATTTTCATCTTTTGAAGTCTCTGAGTATGGAATGGTCCCCCTGAGTCCAAACAGAGGATTTCTGTTAGCTAAAGCTAAAGAGTTACAAAGCAAACAGCTCTACAAATCATCCAGATCTGTAAAAATTTAATGGTCTGCTGGCTGAAATCATTTCTACTTGTTGACTAAGTGTCCCACAGAGATAGGGAAGAGGAAAAAAAAAACATTCTGACTCATTTGGTATAAATTATTAAGCCAAATTAGCAAATGGTGTGAGGTTTGAGGGGAATAAAAAGTTTTTTAAAACCTTTTGCATACAACTGTGTACTGGGGTATGATCATATCTTATATATTCATAGTGTGATGGCTATGGGCCCTATCTTGCACCTGGCGCAAATGACTTTGTACACTGACGCATGTATCATTCGTATTTTGCACCCGCGCAAAGCGGTCTTTTCCCTCCACAGATGCACGCCGGCAAACTAGAGAATGAACTTGCGCTCCCTGGGCGGTTCAGCGCAAAAAAGGAGGCGTGTTCCGGCGCAAACAATCCCTGGTGCTATTTTGCAGTACCAGAAAACAATTGCGCCACTGACCAGAAAAAACCTAATCTAAAGTCAGTGGCGCGTTGAGCGTACATTCAGATGCTATTTTAAGCGCGCATGCTCGGTCATAATACAGAGTGTGAACAACGCGCATACACTGTAGATGATTCTCTCATCTACACAGATGCATTTTCCTTTTTGCAAATTATACATTATTATAAGGAAAAATATTAAAACACGAGGGAAATCATTGTTGTGTCCATGACGATGGGAAAAATAGGCATAAAGCTTACATATTTACCCAAATTATTATATGCATGTATAACCGAAGCTAATTTGGGTGGGTTTGTCCCATCCCCAATGTCACTTCTCTTTCTTTTACGGCCCTGACGAGAACATCGATCTCCTCGGCTGTGAACCGATTCTGAAGCGCGCCTGGTAAATGCGCCGTTATAATAGTATTGCGCCATGGAACAAGCGCACATCGTTGATCATGCTCTAAAAGGGAATGTGATATGACGCTCTGATTGGATTATTTCACGTTACAGCCAAACCACACCTATGAATAATGAAGCTACTTCAGACCAACCCCTTTTAAACTTGTGTCGGGCGCTAGAGTCATTTATCCCGCCGGTAAAATAGCAACAGCGCCCAAGACCCGCCCACAAAGATACTTGCGCTTCGCGCTTGATATTTGCGTTTCAGATCGTTAAAATAAGGCCCATTTTTTTTCACACTATGAACAATTTTATATCATGGTGACTGTATATAACATCCATAATGTGTACTATTAAATAATATAAAATGCTTTTCCATATCTTATTTTGCAAATCAAGCATAATTTACAAAGGAAAGGTATGACTTGATTAAATAATACATCTGATTATTTTATTTTTATTTGTAACTTGATGGATCCAACCCAAAAGAAAAGATTATGCATAACGTCCTGGTTGCGTATGCAACCCACCGTTCGACTGATTGGGGATCGCGTTAGAGAGCCAATCATCTCGATTACTATTGAACGAGCCAATGGAATTGGCGTGCGTGACTCACATCACACACTCTGCCCCCGCAGCGCGGGTATAAATACGGAACTGTATGCACGCACCAGTTGCTTTTCGCAGAGGAGCCGATCGGCCCCTGGAGTCAGTGGTGGTCCAGCAGAAGTGGTGAGGGGACTACGTCCTCCGTTCCCTCCTTCGAGAACGTCAGACGTAGTCGACGTCGACTGAATGGGCATGAAATTGAAAACGCCACTAGTGCTGCCACCTTCCAGTGCCCAGACTGAGCCACCTAAACCCCCCAATTTAAGGAGACGGGATAGGACTTAGGCCAGGGAAGTCACTGCTGTTCCTGCAGGATCACTGGGAAAGCGTTCCCTATACATGGAAGGAAGGGACGCTGCGGAAACCACATCCTGCTCAAGGATGTAACATGTGGAAATACACATATGAACTGGGTGGATGACCAAGCAGTACAACATATGGAATGTCACTGAGGTGGCTCCAGCCTATGACAGGGGGGAGACTCAACCAGACAGTGACAGCAGAGAAAGCTCTGCCAAGGGAAGATACGGGTTCACCGTAGGGAGCCGTACCGTGGTAGAAAACACATATGGGATCGCCGTAGGGATCACAACATATGGACCCAGCCTAACACAGATTCCACCAGTGCATACGAGTAATAGGCCTGGCCTCGGACGTTCCGCCATGTCCGTAGCCGAAGGGAATGGAGGAACTCGACAGGGTTCAGCTAATGAGGAGAACTCTACTGGAGCAAGAATTGCGCATATATCCAGTCCATAGGAGGGGAATGGCGCAGCAAGCCGACACTTCGAACTGGCTCACGGTGAAACTGGCTTCATAAGAAGGGAGACAACGGGTTCGACTATCAAGTGTTGCCCAGCCCCCAACTCTAGAAAATCTGTCAGCGAAGCACGCTGTCAACGCCTAGGCGGGAGCACACACTCCTTCAGAGGAGCTCACAACCTAAGTGGAAACGTGCATCTCGGAATTTTCACCAAGATGAAGGCAACCACTAATTTAGTGGGCCAACCTCGCTTGGAAACAGCCTTCCCTTTTCCGCTGATTTCCTTAACAGACAAGAGCTGGTCTGAGGTCATGAGCTTAAGCTCTGTGCATGTACAACCACAATGAAGCGGACGAACAGAGAAGCCAGGGCTGGGTCTGCCTCCTCCAGGCAGCGCTTGCAGGCTCACTACCTGGTCCCACCTTTAGGGAGAGGTAGGAACCTTGGGCACATATCCAGGCCGGGGTCTCACTTCTGAGAGTTAGCCAGCCTGAATTCCAGGCACAACTCGTTGACCGAAAGCGAGCAAGTCCCTACCCTCTAGCACTCTACCCTCCACTCCTGACCTAGCACAGTACGTGCAAGCGACATGCGAGCATCAGACAGGAGCCTTGCTCAACACTAGGTGTGAAGTATATCACTGAGCTTCAGGAGCATTTCTGCTCAACACCTGAGTGTGATGAATTTCACTGAGCTCCAGGAGCATCCCTGCTCAACACCTGAGTGTGATAAAAATCACTGACTTGAGAGGGCGCCAAGCAACAAAGAATCGCATAGCTGCTATAGAAGGCTCACTGGGGAACGCATTTCTGCGGGGCCCCGAGGTCAGCTGAGAGCCAGTGTCTGTCCAAGGGATGTCCGCTCGGACAACAGAAAAAATTCAACGAATCCGGAACGAGAGGAACGAATCCGGAAAGGCACACAGATGTAGCTGTGCGTCCCCGAAGTGGTCTCTGCCCAGCTGGACCGCCTGGGGATGGAGTCTCCACTCTTCCTGGCCATAGGCTGTTGTGAGGCTCGTTGGCGGCATGGTTGAGCAGCCGGAAGAAATAGTGGAATGAAGCGACCTCAGAAGCTTCTGACTCCAAGGAGGAGGTGACGGGCTTGTAACATGCAAGGGAAGTGTAGCGCAACGGTTGCAATGTAGACAATGGATGTCAATGCAGTCGGAGGGCCGCCCAGACCTCTGTTACTGCATGCCCTTTGTACATGGCCCCTCAGCCGGTATTGATGGACACTCATTCTAGGGACCGATGGTCTGGAGAACAACAGGTCTGTTACGGACTGAGGGTTTGGCAGCATGACGCGGTGCTTTCAAACAGAGCGTGCCGCTCTGCCACGGTCACCCTGGGACTCGGCCGTAAAGTCAGTGCTGAAGCGGTATTCATATGGAGGAAGCCGAGTGGCTGCATCTACCATATGCCCAAGGAGCCTCTAAAGAGCACTAACCATCCACACACTCGTCTTAGAGATGCGGTGGCCGAATCCATCTCCAAACTAGAAAAGAGATCCTCAGTCTGTGGACTCTTTCCCAGTTGATCTGAGGACCTGAGTCTGATGGAATAGTGCCACCTGAACCGGTTTGGGAAGCATTTTTGGCTTCCACAAACTGGGCCAGGGACCACAGACGTACCGAGGTGGGGCAGCAAGGTGGAGGACAGGGACCCGGTACGGAAGGCCCGAAGGCGGCCCGAAGTAGGGTCTGAGTGTGGTGCACGACACTTACCTGTCTCCATGAGACGGCAAGGGATGCGAGAGAAGGCGGATGACCAGGTCCTCGAACTGCACCCCGCTGCCATGCTGGTGAACAAGAGGGGGCTGAGGGGTGCAAGGCTTTACAGGGTCACACACTGCCAGACTTACCCTCTTGGGACCCAGGAACAGAGGAATTTACTCTTTCTTTGTAGTGTGGGTACCGCTTGCACCGCTCTTTTTTGGGAACAAGCGGCGGAACAGACACACTCACCAACAAAGACTCCACCCGGCCCTCACCCCGGGGGAGGGAGTGACCAACTTCAAGAGCACCTTCCTTCATCCCTGAGCGGCCTGCTCAGAAAGCTTACGCTGTTTTTTATTCGCTTGCCACCTGCTTTGGCAGCGCCTGGAGCGGGCTGGGCGTCCCCACTGCGGTCGGCTCCATGCTGAGGCCTGGGTGGAGGCTGCTGCGGAGCCCCATCAAGAGTGGCGACAGGGGAACGCCCTCGGCGACGAGGAGGGCGGAGGAACTGCCATAGGCGGCGGGGTGAAGGCAGGAGCGGGCCGCCGGTGCAGGATGTGCCGGATGACCTCCGTCTGCGCTTATTTGGCAGAGAACTGTTGGGTGCGGTTCTCTGTCGCGTCTCCGACCAGGCCAAGCTGGGAAATTGGGGAGACCAGGAACCGAACCTTGTCTGCATCCGCCATATCAACAAGGCTGAGCCAACAATGGCGCTCCTGAACCACTAATGTGGACATCGCCAGACTGATTGTGCACGCCACGACACCCATGCCCCGGAGGGCGAGGTCGAATGCAGTGCGGTGCTCACCTATGAGCGCATGGTCTGGTCTACCCTTGTGCATGTCCATGAGTGCCCTGGCCTGATAGACCTGTAGCAACGTCATGGCACACAAAGAGGAGGCGGCTTGCCCACAGGCTTTGTGAGTCCTGCCCGTAGGAACGGACGAAAACTCACAGGCCTTAGGGGGGAGAAGAGGATCCCCCCAAAAGCAGCGGCCGCCGGACACAGGTGCACCTGTATCACGACAGACCGCAACAACTGGAAGGATAGCCTCAAAACCCTTCACCGCTCCTCCGTCAAGGGTAGCGAGGGGGGAAGAACTACTAAACCAACCACTTTTGGTCTAACCACTTTTCGGCACTAAAAGGTGCCATCCACGACCTAGTAAGCTCTCCATGCACTTCGGAAAAGAAGGGATACCAAGATACCGAGATACCAATCATCCAACTGAGACTGAACAGGACACAGTGGTTTTCTTTAGAGTTCCACTCGAGCCTGGCAGCCTTGGCGGCCCGTTTCAGCATAGCTGACAATTCTGGATCCAGCTCGGGCAACGTTATACTCCCAGAGGGAGATAACGAAGCCGATTCATCATCTCCTGAGGCCAGCTCACTCTCCGATGCTGCAATCGGCTTCCTGTCCTCTGGGAGGAGCGCCGGATGAAACAACTGACCCACCCATTACAGATGGACCAGCACGCTCCACAGGGGACTCCAACGGCTGCGGTGGAAGAGAGGAGTGAGGAGCCCACAGGGAATGGTTACCGGGCGAGACATCCAACACTATCCTCCTATCACCCATCCCACTCGGCACCTGTAGGGCGAAGACTGTCTCAACACCGCGACAGTCATATTCCTGCAATGGGAACATAAACTGTCCACAAAAACTTGCCTCAGCGTGCTGTAAGCCCAAACACGTGATACAACAATTGTGACCGTCATAGAGGAACCGGGAACGACCGCATTCAGAAACGCACGGGTGGAATGACATCTTGAAAAAGAAGCAAACGCACCCGTGTTGCTCTTTCAGGAAATAGGATCCATCACCAGTGCCGGAGCACACAGGGGAATGACCGCAGCAACACTGAACAGAGAACTGAAACAGTGAAGCACTCACTTTTTTAAAGGGGTCATGACATGGTTTTTGTTTTGTTTTATTATGGTTCCCTAAGTGCAATTATAGTATTACTATAGTTTTTTGTAAAAAAAATTATTTTTTAAATGTAGTGATTTATGACCTTTTCCCACCCTATTTCTCAACCTCTGATTCAAACAGTCTGTTTTGGAGGTGTTTCCCCTTTAAGAGTTCAGTGTTAACGCCCACTGTTATGATTGGCTAACGTCAGTGCTGCTTATGCATAAATTATTAACATTAATCATTTTGTATCAAATGTGGGCTACACAATGCTCCACCACGTGAAACTTTGGTCTTCCGATCTTTTACCATCGTGTCAATTCTCAATTGATTTTGATTCATATGCGCGAAGGAGCGAGAGAGAGAGCAAGACAGTTTGAAGGCGCGCGCGGCCGGGGCTCGCTCGCTCGCGCTCTCTCTCTCTCTCTCTCTCTCTCTCTCTGCTCGTTCTTTCAGTAACATGCGCCCTGTCACACTCATCTACATCAATCACCAATCAAATAAGGCTTTGGTGGGCTGCATATGCCTCAAATAAACTGCATCCAACTGCTTTCCCCGACGTCTGGATCGTTCGGCAGCGTATTCAAACATGTTGTTTGTCCACAGCCAGGAACAGCACATCTGCGTGGCATCGCAGTCATCTTGTAAACAGACCAATTCGCTGCACGACAACACATGCGATGATGCGAAATGAGGCGTAGTTGTCCTGTGCTGGAGGCGGTCATATGCAAATGTCTGGTACGTCACTTCGTACCGCGACGTCACTTCGTACCATGGATCCACAACGAGCTGTATTTAGAGCTTGATTAAATAAATGCTTCGTTTATAATGGGGAGGACGTCTTAAGCTATGAAACTTGCAGGAAGTTTTAATAGTACATAGATCTCTTATATACCAAAAGATCAAGGCAAATTTGGTTTCTCATGTCATGACCCCTTTAAGCCCTCTAACCAGCCATCAACAAAAAAGAAATGTGTTGCTGTTAAAACAGCAGTTGAGAGCTCAAAAGCTCGCGATCACCGCTGCACTCGCGCTGTAGATACCACCAGCACTGGGAGAGTCTTCCAGAAGAACACCGACACACTCGCTCGTTGTAGACAACAGCAATCTTCAGAGAAATCAAACGATCGGCTCTGAAGCGAAAGGCAACCGGTGCGTGCATACACTTCCGTATTAATACACGCGCTGCAGGGGGCGGAGTGTGTGATGCGAGTCATGCACGTCAATTCCATTGGCTCGTTCAATAGTAATCGAGATGATTGTCTCTCTAATGCGATCCCCATTCAGTCAACGTCGACTACGTCTGAAATTATCGACTGAAAGGGAACTAATGAATCACAAGTCTCATATTGTAAAATAGTTGTAAAATAGCTGGCAATAATAAGCAATCTACAGTTACACTTTGTTTACACATGATGAGATTTGTAAAAACTAAATCGGTTCCATTATAATTAACAATGTTGTCTACAGTGCATTAATCATGGTAAAAATCACTGTAACACACATTCTCTTATGGTTATTGCTTTAATAAACACTATAGCAGAATCTACTGGCTGATACATTTCACCGCTCAACTCTACTACTGTATATTAAAAAACATTTGACGTGTAAAATAAATATTTTCTGTTGTTGCTGTGGCAACTTTCCTAAGCACTGCCTATGAATAAAGATAAATATACACCTTTTCCAACCTGTTATCATTAAGTCTGGTGGGCCATTTCTGGCGGGTACATTACTTTTTGTCATTTACTACACCATGACGGAAACTTACTGAGAGCAGCTCTCACAGAAAGAGGAGCCGATTCCTGGGATTCATCGCTGAGGCCCAGCTCGTTGATGGCTTGTACACGGAAGACATACGTCTCACCGGTGGTCAGTCCATGCACAACAAACCTGCGCGAACACAGTAATGAGGTAGTGAAAGAGGAAGTTTCTATTCCGTTATGTATCATATGCAGGGAATAAAATCATCAAAAGAAACATGTCAGCAACATGAAATCCTGATACAAGCTTTCTGGCATTTCAGTTGTTTGAATGTGCGGTCACATTTTGGTTTGGTTTAAATTACCATCACTGTCAGGCACTTTAGGGCACTTTCCATGAATCAGATTTACCCTGGTGTCCCATGACTTATTTAAAAGCATAAGAGGTACAAATGTTAAGTTAGTTAAAAATCTACAAATGTTAGTAAAAGCAAAAATTAAAAATACATATAAAATATAAAAGTATATTTTAATAAATATCAACATTAAAATTTGTATCTGTGTGCCACATTTTGAGCTGATCTCAGAACCTTTGGATATTGAGTTCATAGTTTGACAAATTAGCAATTCCTAGGGATACCTTAAGCTTATTAGTGATGGACATGTTGTCTGATCAGGAATTGAAAAGATTGTGATTAAATCTGAAGCTCTTCACACAAATAGGGTACAAATACATCTGAAATCCAGTTCGAACTCTCAAAACAAATTTGACCATTTCATGATAATTAATTTCCTAAAAATGAAACTAATAAACTAAACTAATTGATAACACTTTACAATAAGGTCTCATTTGTTAACAATTAGCAATACATTCATTACAGTATTTATTAATCTTTGTTAATGTTAGTTGATAAAAATCCAGCTGTTCATTGTTTGTTCATGTTAGTTCACAGAGCATTAACTAATGTTAACATATACAACATTTGATTTTAATAATGTATTAGTAAATGTTGAAATTAACATGAACTAAGATTCTTTTTTATCAACATCTAATAACATTTTAAGGAAAAAGCTGAGAAAATCACGGTTTTGTAAAAGACTGCATCTGTAACATATTCAGAATAATGATTAAAACATAGATGGAGTAGATAGAGTCCATCAACACCCCCAAAGCTTCACAGTCCTATAGCTCATCCTCGGTCGACATTTCATTCAGTATCATTAGGCAGTTTTGATTTATAGAGTTTAATGTTGATGATCACATTATTTTACATGTGCATATGATTATATATGAGATAGCTTGTTTGTATGTACTCTGTCAATTCAGGCTCGGAAGCATCACTGATGCCGTACATATTAGCGGAGAGCACACGGAAGAGATAGTCCTTTCCCTGAGGTGAGGTCAAAGACGGCATAGCGAGGTGACCTGATGGGTACTTTAGTGTTCACTCTCTGCCACGATCCTGCTCCGACTTGAAGCTGTATGAGACCACAGCCAATAAAAACAAACTCTGGCAAATAGCTTGAAAAAAATAAGAGACCACTGCAAAATAAGCAGTTTTTCTTGATTTACTATTTATATTTATAGGCGCGCTCATTTTGCTATGGATGCGTGACCTACACTCATTATTACACATCCCGCCTGTTTGCAGTGCTTATGTGTAGACGTGCGTACTTCGTAGTGGGCACGTGATCTACATTCACAGCTTCAGCTGGGGAAGCAGTTATTGTGGAAACGTGTTTGTGTGAGGGCGCGCGCAGCCGCGTACGGTAGGTACAAAAATAATCAGTGATACATTTGCAACCCATTAAAAATTATTTTGGTCGCAGTGTAGTTCCCTGATTTATGTATATGTCTTCCTAATTTCAGTTAAAAAATAACTGGTAAAAATAACAAAACATGTTTTCAGACCTCGAATAATGCAAAGAAAACAAGTCTATATTCAGAGGGTGAACCAACTCCAGGGTAATGATACTTCCTCCTTAAAAACACAAAAAAATTTAATGTAATGAAATAGTTTCAAGGTGAACTGCTTGAATTTTTGTGCCAGGAGTGGTATAAACTCACCAAACAGGAATGTGACTTATTGGTAGAGAGCATGCCAAGACACATGAAAGCTGTGATAGGAAATCAGGGTTATTCCCCCAAATATTGATTTCTTAACTCTTCTGAAGTTAAAACAACTGTATCGTGTTGTTTAAAAATGAATATAAACTTGTTTTCTTTGCATTATTCAAGGTCTGATTGTTTTTGTTTATTTTGACCAGTTGTCATATTCTGCAAATAAATGCTCTAATCAAATTTGGAAGAAATGTTGTTAGTAGTTTATAGAATAAAACAAAAATGTTCTCTTGTTTTTTTCCAGAGCTGCTTGTTTTACAAATAGGTTACGTTAATTATCATGAAATGCTAAAAAAAAATGTAGAGAGTTTTTCCGACCTGGGTTTCAGATGCCTTTGTACCCTATTTGTGTGAAAAGCCTCAAATAATTTAAACACAATCCTTTCTTAAAGGTGGGGTATGTGATTTGCAAAACGGCCGGCAGATTTTAAAAATACACAACTCAAATGGTCCTACCTTCTTTCCTCCAACGCTGGCCCTGATTCACGTGAGGGGGATGGGGGAGGGGTGTATGGTACGATCGTTTGATTGACGGACTTACTGTCCAATGATTCTAGGTGGTCTTGGAAATGATTGGCTAGAGTTTTTCGAGTCCTGCCCGTTCCACAGATTAAATTGCTTAATTTTCATTTCAGTGCTTCTAACCCAGTGGCTGTAAGTGGGTTATGAATAGGATTTCAAGTGATTTTGAAAAAATGGACAAAAAAGAGAATCACATACCCCACCTTTAAAACTGCTGTCCGTAACTTTTTTTGAAGTAAAAAATAATCCAAAATAATTATTTAAAAAAGCATATTCAGCCAGTGTTCAAAACTATCTGCTTGCCATAGCTTGATTCAAAACGGTTAGCTTGTAATAATGATTTTAATTACAGTGGTACTGGTTTCCGCGGGAAATTCGAGCATGTCTTTGCATCATTACGTCACATCCGTACACATAAAGGTGTTTCGGCTAGCCGGCTATACTGCGCATGAGGAGATGTATAGGCTTTTCTCGCAGCACTTTACATAATTAAACTTATGGCGGATCCAGAAAGATCCAAACAACAATCATCAGTGTCAACTGGAGATTCACCAGTTATAAAACCCAAAAGACTTTGTATTTTGGATTTAAGGAGGCTAGAGAAAGAGAAAGAAACCGTCTCATGCAAACACAAGGATAAACATCGGCGGGGCTTTTGAAAGGTGCGTTAACTCCGTGTTTTGAAGGGGTTCAAAACAGAAGAAGAGACCGCTTTTTTCTGCTTAACAAGTAAGACATTTCAATAGTTCAATCGTGTAACAGTACCACAATTGATTGCTTAATTCACACAGTTATGGAGTTTCCTTTGTTGTGCCTTTCTCGTTTAGCTATTATGGAGAATATGAATTCTGAACTACACAGGTAACCATAAAACACATTAAATGTAATTAATGTCGCGCTGATTAAATCTAACGATCGCTTATGTCGAATGCTTTTTCCCCCTTAGTTGATCAGAACAAAAAATTTTACTTACTTGTTCAGAAGACATTTTCCGGTGAAAATTCTTATGTTGGTCAAACTTTCAAAAAGTGAATCTGTGATTCTGAATGCCAGTATCCACACCGCGCGGTGATTGACAGCTGCACACTCTCCTCAAAACATTGTGTTCATCCGCACTGTTTCATGCCGATTTACAACCCACGTAAAGTTGATAATTCCACGAATAACTGGAATTGCAGATTTCGAACAGAGATGGTGACAAAGAGGAAAAGTTACGGACTGTAGCTTTAAAAACTGGAGGATGATCAGACCCCAGGCCCATAACTATTAAAGCAACACCAAGTAACTTTTCCTCTGCGGTCGCCCTACTGGTTGGAAGCGGAATTGTACATTACCGCTGTCGTAAATAATTTAGCCTACCGCAGCCTACTGTCGCACGCACGCTCGTTCTTTATCCAGCACCGGCTTTGGAATGAGCAATGTCCACAGACAAGGTAGAGTATGTTGCATGATTTCATGAAAGTATGATGTATTGCGACATCAGAAACGAAGAAAAACAAAATAATGACTATTGTAACGCTTGACGTAAAGCAGTCGAATTTTGTAGTTCTTTTTGTGCTCGGGTTACTACCCGAAACCCGAAGTAACATAGTGCCAGTAAAAGCGATATAGACCACGTCAGGCTTTGGCAGACGTGTCATTTAACCTATTGTAAGTCGATGTACCATCACAAGGGTCTTGGAAATATATTATGAAGGTTGAAAAACTACATAGTGTTACTTTAATATGCTAAAGGTACCCCTAGGCATTGCTATATTGACAAACTAGGAACTTTCAAAAAATAAATATTTGGCAAAAAAACACAGATAGGGAATGGGAATGTTGTTGTCATGAAATTATGTTAGGGTATAATTGAATTATTATGACATATTTTATGGTATGACATCAAATTTGAAGAACTACAATAATTTTAGTTACATTACACTATTTAAATTTTGAGCACCTAACCTGACCCCTGCCCAGGGCCATCACCAGAACATTTAGAAATGGGAAGGCATTTTTTTAGTTTTTTTTTGTTTTGCTTACTGCATGTCTTGTATGATTTATATCTATTCATCATGCTACACCCAAATTGCACATTGCAAATCTAATAAACATAAATACTTCTAACACAAATATATACATATTGAAAGGTCTGCTGCTGGAGACTTGCTATTAGCTGTTTTAATATTTAATGAGGTAGGTCTGCAAGGTTTAGCTGCTCTTTTGGGATGTTTTGGAATGTCATTCATAAATATAATCATGTTTAAAGTTCTGTTTTGTGTAATATATGCATTAATGACTTGTATGATATGTATGTAAATATAATTTAAAAAGATGGTTTAAAGGTACCATAATAGAGATAAATGTTCCTGTGAGCTAAATGCTGCTGAATAGTGTTTTTTGTCTTAATAATAAGTTTGCTGAATGACCATATAAGAGAAACATGAGGCAAGTTATTAAAGGGGAACTTGGTAACTTTTTTAACTTAATAAAACTGTCTAGATATCATTTGGATGGTTAAACAACCTGTTCTGGTGAAATTGGTGACTGTCCCCGCTCCCCCCAGCGTTCACAGGTGGAAAACCAGCCTTGCAACTTGGGGACTACCGTCCCGGCAAGATAGAAACGAGCGAGAAACACAAACTGCTTTACGGCAATTCGACATAAACACACACGCCCCCTCAATACTAGCTAGAATTAATACAAGCGACGATGGATGATTCACATGTTCCAGCGAAACGACAAAAGAGACGGTTGTCGGCGGAGGTGAAAGAGAGGAAGAAACTTTTTGACCGTGCGAGGGACCACACAAGAGTAAACATTGGTCGTGCGTTCACTGAGTGGCGAGAGCTAAAATAAATTTAAGAATGCAAAACAGATGCTGACACAGCGTTTCTGCTAATGCAATTGTAAGTACGTCTTTGTTTTCTTTATTCCTTATTCTTGTAAGTGTTTATAAATGTGTTCAATCCATGACCGTCTGTGGTAGTTAGCTGACTGGCTAGCGAGCCAACGTGTTTGTATTTACAGTAGATTGCTATCTGTTGTATTGGGTTGCTGCTATCTATGTGGCAAACTTGACAGACAACTATTGTCATATGCTCCGCACGATAAAGTTGGCCGGCTCGGATAAAAACAAATGCACATGAGCTGCGGTAAGAAAGGGGGATGAGGGTGCCGCAAGTGAGATGTTTTTACTACAGTGTTGTGAAATATATACGCTCCACAGCGTTAGGGGGAGCTCGTGGAGAAAACATGCGACAACAAAAGTGAAGATCAGCGAAAAAATGACTAGAGTTACCGAGTTCTGCTTTAAGAATGCAAAACAGATGCTGACCTTGCGTTTCTGCATTCTTTAGACATTCTACTAACTATAATTAATATTGCAACTACATGTCAACTACCTGTCATTAGAGTATTAGTATATTATAGTAGACTCTCAGTAGACTGTTAGGTTATGGTTAGGTGTTAGGGTTCGGGTTAGTGGAATAAGTTGACTTGTAGTTGCCAAGTTACTTATTGTCAGTAGAATATCTGTTGGGGGACCATCAAAATAAAGTGTTAGCAGATATTAAGCAGACAGTCTACTAATACTCTAATGACAGTTAGTTTACATGTAGTAACAAAATTACTTATAGTTATTAGAATGTCTAAAGTGGACTATCGAAAATAAAGTGTTACCCTAATTGAATTTATTTTAATAGTTTCGTTTATATTTTCGTTTATTTTATTTACATTCTTTAAATGTTAAACATTTTTCAAGAGTTTTTCTGACCTGAGTTTCAGACCCTTTTGTCTCTATTCGTGGAATTTGCCTCAAATAATTTCACCATGACTGAGCACATACTTGGTCTGCTTATGGGGCTTGTGATTGGCTGAGGTCCAGTCCTTAGATCCTTTCACGCAAGAATCAATGTAATATCCAATCAGGTTATTGGGATCCTTTGGAGGTGCCCACTGAATTAGAACAGAGGTGTCTGTCTCCCTGGTTGCAACGACTTGTCCAGGAGCTGAGGGCACACCTGAATGAACACAGAGCTTCGTTTCAGGGGTGACTTCATCAACCAGCCTAATCAATCCCTTAATGACGTATCATGCATGAATTAGTTCCACTACAGAAAGGCAGATAAAAGTTCATTACTGCCTTACAACTAACATAAAAGTCACAGCCTGATCACCAAACTTCAAAGATCTATATTACATTTCATATGTAACAGTTTCAACATTTCAATATCTTTACTAAATACATCAGTGGTGTGGTGGCCTTTGACATGCTGGATTTAGAGCATTTACCCTTCAGTTGAAGTGTTGTTATGGTATCGGTAGGCTCGGAAGCATCGCTGATGCCGTACATATTAGCGGAGAGCACACGGAAGAGATAGTCCTTTCCCTCGGTGAGGTCGAAGACGGCATAGCGAGGTGACCTGATGGGTACTTTAGTGTTCACTCTCTGCCACGATCCTGCTCCGACTTGAAGCTGTATGAGACCACAGCCAATAAAAACAACCTATTATACAAATATGTGTTGTAAAATGACTAAGATGGCAAAATGACTGGTGTGTTCCTTACTGTGAAAGGTTTAAGCTTTTTTTTAAATCGCAAATACTCCTAGACAGTAATGAGATTAAATAGAGCAATAGAGCAGATGATTGACAATGGCTTTGCCACGATATCAAAATCTACAATCACAAGTCAGAGTTATGAAGTCAATATGAACTCAACATTTCTCATCGAGTAATTTTTGTAGATCTGTGTGTTATGCGTTATGGTAAGCACACACGAAGATACAAGTGAAGAGTCTTTATTTTAAACCAACAAACACAGGAACTAAATAAACGCAAAAAATAAACGCAAACCACTTAAATGATAAAGGAGAGTCAACACTGAACTGAACATTACAGGGAGTATACAGTAAATACCAGACGAACATAATGACAGACAGGAGCAAATCAAACATAACCATAGGAACAAATGAAGACATAATCAGTAACCAAGATAACCGAAACTAAACAGAGCAGGGAAACAGGAACTAAAGGAATATCACATGAATAGTCCATGACAGTGACACTCTGCTCTTAGTATATTGAATCATTTATTTTTTGTTTTTATTTTTTTAAGGAACAGAATCTGAAACAACTGATAACTGAGAACTCCACATTCTTATTTTTAATTTGTTAGATGTTTCTTAATTGATTAAAGGTGATGTAAGAAGAAAACCCAACCAAACTGCTGAAATAAATTTGTGACTATTCGGCTGGGTTAACGTCTGGCAGTGAGCTGAAACTAACCTTCTCAATGTAATACCACATGGGGGCTTTGCTATGGTAGACTGGAGGGACCCAACTGAGCACAACATATGTTCGGTCCGTCTCTGAAGTGCAGACTTTAGAGGGAGGTCCTGGAGCTTTTCCCTCAGCTGCAGGCAAACCACATCAAACAGAATTACTGTTCTACCCTGAACACATAGACACACACCAATACACACACACACTAGGAAATATCCCACCATTTTCACTAGCTTTAAAAGCAACTTTAATATTATGGACTGAAATAAATATCATCTTTGCGGCTGCTTCTGCTGCTGCTACCACTGTTATCTGTACACACATACACTTATCTATGCACATGGGTGACACTGGTTGATGTGTTCATTTCAACTTGGAAAAAGAAGCACAGATGTTTGTACGTTCCCATCCTGATGGAATTCTCATCAAAAACTAATCAGTATCTCTCAGAAGAGAACCAATTATGGGCTGGATAATTATTGCTAATTTTGAAAGCGAAAACCATGAAAAGAATAAGGAGGAAAAGCACAAAGTGACAGCTGTTGTCATCTATTACAGATTACATATGCAAAGGCAGAGTGACTGAGTGAACAAACGGAACGATATCTTAAGGCAGTTCCGTCACACAATATTTAAGGATGCAGTTTTGAGCACTTGAAGGGCACTAAGATACAGGGACATTTTCTTAGTTGGGTCGTTCCAAATGAAAGAATGGACTATTATTGAAATATTATTGAAATTTCCATGTTGGTTGCATTATTTAAAAAAAAAAGATACATTTCCATGACTTTAATAGGCATAATAATTTTCCAAATTTCTCAGTAAATAAACCAGAATTATACAGTACCTTCAAGGTCATCAAAGTAAGTCACAACGTCAAGTCGCCCACCAAGTTTTGTGGCTGTTGAAACAAACACCAGTACATTATTAACACAAAATCGAGTAAATAAACATAACCGCATGAGGACTTTTTTGCTTACTTTGAAGTCTCTCAAACTCTGTGGGGTCCAGAGCGGCAATGGGCTCAGATACTCTGGAGGGTCTGCCAATGCCACGCGAGTTGATGGCACGCACACGAAAGTAATAAGAGTGTCCCTCAAACAGGCCCTGCACGGGATATTTGCAGATCTTAATAGGGGAGTCGTTACACTGCACCCAGTTCTCTGTTCCAACTTCACATCTGCCCAACAAGAGTGAAAGGAAAAACATGAAAAACAACAAATATGGACTGTAAACCAGATTTTCCTATCATTACTTCCACATTACTCTGAAAGACTGAAAATTACAGCCTTATTTTACATTCTGAGGAGATGATTTGAGCTAAAGCGCATTCATACATAATTGCCGATCCATGCATCACTTAGTCTGATTACCGTCCGACAAGAGTAAATTTCAGCTTGATACTAGCGCAGCTCAAAGTAATAGGGAACAAACTAATCACAGTCTGTAACAGCATATGCAAAGTAACCTATGTTCCAGGCAAAAAATATGTGTTTGTATAAGCAACTTTGAAAGTAGCCTTTATTGGAAGGGACTGTCCTTTGTATTACACAGATAACCTACAATTAAGCTACTTCAATTCAATATAAGCACACTTTAAAATGTATGAATGTCTTTGTCTTAGACAACAGAATATCAAACCAAGGTAAATGTATTTGAAAGAAACTACAAGCACACTACCAGTCTAGGACCCACGTCCCAGAATGGTTTTGATGTCTCCCTTGTGGCACTGTGTCAAATGACACATTTTAACGGCTATATATATTATAATGAGTTTATGTACTGTATATAAGAGTTTTAATAGGTTTACATGTTGTCTTAGTCATTTTAGTCCATTTTATTCATCTAATCTGTTTTATGTGTGTATGTCTTTAAATGATTATGTGTCTGCCTGTCATGTGAGTGATCACATGACAGAAAATAGGAAGTACACCGCATAGCAGGAAGCAGCATGGCAAACAATTAGAGGTCACTAACAAATGCACTGGTGATCACTGAACCTGGAATGTGGAGTTTTATTCTTCCCTTTCCAGTTAAAAGCATTTTATGTCATGTAACTAAACCGAAAGGACAGAGGGTTACACCCTATTCAATATACTAAAGAAGCTCATGAGTTGAATCGGGTGTTTTAAAGGACAAGTTCGGTATTTTAGAATTAAAGCCCTGTTTTAAGATAATTTCTGATGAAATAGAACGGTTAAGATTGTAATGTGGACAGATGCTGCAGTCCCGAGAAATGTAGGTTTCTGTGGTAGCACCCCCCACCTCCACAATGGTTTCAAAATTCATAAAACGCGTTAAACGTTAGTTTACAAAGATGTGAAACTCACTGAGTGGTCTGGGGTGTTCACTGAGAAGATCACACAAAAATTGCTGCAAAAGATGCTTTCCAACAGGTGTTTTACCATTCGTTGTAAAACCGTGGACCTATTTTTCCAAACGCCTCACACCCGTAAATTCTTCTGTTGAGAGCTTGAATAATAGACACTCCAGCCCAGTTGGTGGCGATAATGT